>CM050429.1:8872524-10072524 GCA_027564155.1 Gymnocypris eckloni scoliostomus
TATATTATGTATCTTTTGGCCATCTAAAAGACTTTTAGCTGATTGGGTACCTTTTATTACCCCAGGAAAATTATTCATTATGCTGTTTGGATAAATTCACAGTGCATGCTCTAGTTATTGACTTTTTGAATGTAGCCTCTGACTCTTTATATATATATACTTTTTTCTCCTTCTAGGTGACTGCACGATCCCTGCCAGCGGTACAGTCTGATGAACGACTCCAGCCTCTTTTGAGCCACCTCAGGTAATTTATGTCATTGGAAAATGTTGTGATGTAAAACTATATTCTACATTCTTTATTATTGCCTTGTGATTATTACAGCAGCTTTATGAAAGCCAGGTATTTTATTCGGGCATATCCACATGGGACTTTAATTTTTAGTTAATTAAAAATAGTAGGAAAAACATTCATACAATAATCCTCAATTGTTGTTTGCAATTTTCCTGGCCTACTGAGAACAGATCAAACGGTCCACTCAAGGCAGCCAGTACCCAAAGTGACTCCGACTGCTTTCCTTTATCTCTCGCACTTGCTTTCATTCAGTCTCTTTCATTAATGCTCTGGGCACAGTCCCATTATGATGCGCCAAGGGTCCTCCACGTGTGAACCTGGTCTTGCATTTTGGCTGCAGCCCAGCGGGGATACCAGTGTAGATTAAAGCTGGGCCTCTCAGTCATTGGCCACGCAGCATGCACGGCCGACTGGGTCCCTCCACTTGCTCGCAGTGAGGGGGAACAATGGCAGCATTCCCAGCAGTCAATTCATTTGCTTTTTGATGGACTCTGAATGAGAGCATTTTAATTGGATGTGTCTTCAGAGGCAACCGTTGTGGCTGCGGAGGATTGGTTTGTAGACTCTCTTACTTTTTGTCAGCACTGGGCAAACCAGATAAGAGGGTTTGAAGGGCCGGTGTGGAGAGGAACGGTGAAGGAGTGTAGAGGAATGGGAGAACAGGGCCTGGAAATGCTTAATTATTCATTCCATCACACGGCGTCAGCGGATGTGGCACTGTTTGGTGGGACCAGACCAAAAGGAATCTGCTTTGCGGTCCTGTTTTTGTATGAGATTCTCATGAAAATGTTGTGTAGTATTTGCCATCATCATGATCTCACCACTTCTGTTATTGGATGTCAGTGGATTCAGTAGAACAGTCTGTGGCTTTGTGATATAACAGGGCTGCACAATTGATTTACTAATTTCTATTTACGCTTTGAGAATCAGAATCAGAATGATCTTTATTGCCAGGTATGTTTACACACACGAGAAATTTGTTTTTGTGACAGAAGCTTCACAGTACAACAGATCCAGTGACTGAACACAAACACAGATAATAAAAGAATAAAAATAGAACAAGTAAATAGGGAATAACAATATACAAATTGACAATTGTATGTACAGGTATATTACAATAGGCAGTTTTGTGTGTACAGGTAAATTATGTGCAAATTCAAAATGTAAACAAATTATGTGGGTTAGATAAAGAAGTACATACATGTATAAATAGTGTTGTGTGTTCCACAATTATTGTCAAGTGTTCATAAGATGGATTGCCTGAGGGAAGAAACTGTTCCTGTGTCTGGCTGTTCTGGTGTTCAGAGCTCTGGAGCGTTGACCAGACGGTAACAGTTCAAAGAGGGAGTATCCTAGATGTGAGGGGTCCAGAGTGATTTTTGCAGCCCTTTTGCTCACTCTGGATAAGTAAAGTTCCTGGAGAGCGGGAGGGTTGTACCAATGATTCGCTCAGCAGTCCGGACTACCCTTTGTAGTCTTCTGAGGTCAGATTTGGTAGCTGAGCTGAACCAGACAATTATTGAAGTGCAGAGGATGGATTAAATGATGGCAGAGTAGAACTGTTTCAGCAGCTCAAGATAGTACTTTTTCAAAGGTCCGTAACTTTCGGGGGCGGGACTTGGGGGCTGAGCATGCTGAGTTCAAGCAGCATTGTATTTCAACCACCATTATGTTCACATACTTTTTTTAATATTACTGTTATTATTTCAGGAAATGTAGTTTTTAAAGTATTTCAGGTGAGAATGTAGTTGTATAAAACAAAAATCTTCGGTTTTAGTCAGTGCCTATTTGAAAATGTGCTTCGCCGATTTCAGAGATGTGAGCTCCACGCGATCAGCGCGCACTCAGTCAGTGCTCATGCATCCCAACGAGAGCAGCCTCAACTCGGCTAGTCCTTCTGACATTTGCCACTGATGTCTCTGTAGTGTTTAAACAAGCTATAATTCATTTGGGGTAAATCTAACGGGTAATCTTTGGTCTTAATTCTATTAATATAATAGGCCTATGTTAAAATGAAAATGAAAAGAGGCAATACTGCTTGGTGTATAATATTTTGTTTCATTGTATACTTTGTACGTTCCCTGAACTACATTTCTGAGGCTATTAATATGTTTAAATGAAAACTAAAAGAGTTGTGGTGACAAAAAGAGTGGTGTTTGATATCATAGTTGGTCTTATTGTAAGGAAAATTGCAGTAGCCAAGGCGAGCTGACTGATGTTATCAAGTATGCTGCTATTTGCCGGACTTGAGTCATCCCTTCCGCGGGAGTTCACACTTCCGAGTCAAACTTGCGAAGTCTGAACTACTGAGTCTGCAAGTCAGAAAATGTTGTACCTTGTATTGAGAAACGCGCGCAGACCTAACGTTACGTCACCAGACTATTTGCCTAATCTTCTTGGTACTTTAGACTGTGATGGAAACGCAGACAGCAACAGTTGTTCCTGGGACAAATTGTTCCAGGTAATTTTGGTGGAAAAGTGGCTTATGTTAGTGTCCCACTTCAAGTCTTGAGAGCTAATGGTGCCCAGGAGTCTGAATGTCATATGTTTGACTGATTGTTTTTTATAATGATAATGAACAGGCTGCATTGTCAAGGTAGAGAGCTTAAATGTGACCACGCAAGTGTCACTGGAGCTATCACTTGATCATTTATTTTTTCTTCTAACAGTGGAAGCAAATACTCCTCTTAGTCATGAAGATAATCTGAATTGTAAAAGTTTTGCTTTTATATGTGTACATACACTATAAACATTTTTTTTGTGCTTTTGTAAAATAAGCCTAAAAAAATAGGATGTCTCATTCTACCATCTGGTTTCCTTTCACGCAGCACAAAAATGAACCGAAACTCTGCATACTAGGCTACTTGTGGCACAGGTTTTCTTAAGTGAAAATATATTTCTCATATAGGCCTATTTATTCATTATATATATATATATATATTAGTGCTGTCAATTGATTAAAAAAATGTATCGCGTTAATCACAGTCATGGATTGTGATTAATCATGATTTATCACAAATTAAAAATACTAGGATTTACCTGTAAATGTGTTGAAATAAAGAAATGCATGACAAACTAGTTTAAGGAAACAGAACCTTTCACACCTCAGCCAGATACACGTATGAGACATATTTATAAGATGCCTTATTATTCTTTTATAATTATTATTTTGTTTTTATTCAGCCATTATCAGTCTTTTTACTGACAATAAAATGTTTACCAAGCCACATCACTTCAATCCCAGTATACATTTACCCAACTATTATCAAAAGTATTTCTAAATAAATACAACAAAAAATTATCTTGCGACCTTACGTGAAGTATTATGACAAAATGCATTATGAAGAAGTATTGGACCTGTTCTGCAGTTGCATTAGAGCTAACATTAGCAACATGCTTCATAAGACAATTTATGAGATTAATAGTACACTTTTACTCAGAACTCACTTCAAACCACCATCAAGTGTTTTACTGTTGTTAAAATATGCTATTTATAGCCTTTTATATCGCTGGTCAAATTTGCATTTCAGATGTACACATTCATCTCAAGAAAATTACATACAAACCATATCCTATCGTAATCGTGTTTATTGTCTTATATAATTTATAGTGGCTATTGTCATGTTTATTTCCGCTGTGTAAAAGGCTTAACATGTAAGCTCTGGCTGAAACTCACGTTGTTTGTGATGTTACAACCGCCTCTCCATTCTTAAGTTGCCAGGTACACATTCCAAGTATAATACACATTAGTAAAAGGATATATTTTCAGTTTTATTTGTCTATATACACTTTAGTCGGCCGCTGTACATTATAAAAGTAGCCCAAAAAACCGCAACCTACCAGCTCTGTAATTTTTCCCGGGACTTTATTTTCAAAATAGCCCGCTTGTTGTGCCGCAACACTGGTTCACTGTACCCTCATCACACACGACAGCGACTTAAGACTGGTTTTGTGGTCCAGGGTCACATATATGCAATTTCAGCAATACAATTTTTATTTTTCTAAAACTGAAACAAATTACTTGTTAATTTTAAGAGATCTGTCTTATTTTCTCTTGTATATTTAGTATTGCTCTTTAAAAAGAAAAAGTAGTTCTTATCCGATTAATCGATTGAATTTTTGGTAGAATACTCAATAACTAAAATATAAGATATTCGAAAATATATATTTTTAAGTTTCGGGCTACCAAAAGCAGAAGAGTACCTGCCCAAAGGGCTACCAGGGGTTTAGAAATGTTGCGATTGCATGTATTGTAAAATTACAAGTATTCTTTGTCACTTTTAATCAATTGATCAACTTTTGATCACTTTTGATCACTTTTATTCATCCTTTCTGAATAAAAGTAAACAAGTTTGAGTGGTATGTATGTGTTCCAGTTAAAAAACTGAAAATAAATCTTTGCAACATAAATGCAACATTCTTCATTCTTGCACACTCTGTGCTTTAGGCCATTTCATTTCTTCATTTTTTAATCTAGGCAACATCATTCTAAATCAATATTTGTGTCTTGTTCCCTACATTTGGTCCAGAGTAGAGGGTGAATGAGGTAGGGATACAATGGGCATTGTATATAATGAAAGTAAGATCAGAGCATAACCATCTTTGAGGAAAACATGCAACAAATGATATACAATTTGCTTTAGTGGGATAAAACTTTAGTTTGCCCAAAAAAACCCTACTTCGGTGTCTAAAATTGATTCCAAGTTAGATATTTTTTAAAGAATGTGGCATTGCTAAGAAGATATCAGGTCTGCATCTTGCAGAATCTGTATTGTTTCAAGGTATGCGCTCCACTTGCAGTGTTTTGTTCCTCCACCAGAAAACAGGAATGCATTTGAATAACTTGCATGTTAGTCAGTGTTCTACTCTGACCTTGTGATTTCTTTTCACTGTGATTGGCTCTCATCATTCGTTCCCTTATTCTTTTGTTGTAGCCATGCCTATGTGGGTCAGGACTACAGCATTCAGAAGAACATCGGGAAAATTTCTCTTGAGCAGATTGATGGGGTAAGTTACAACTAAAGTTATTGCGAGAGTTGCATTAATTCTCTAAAATGCTATATAAATGCAAAGGAGTATTTTTTTTATTAATCAATTTATTAAAAAATAATTTGGGCTGCATAGGATTTATTGAATTTAATGAATGTATTGGGTCTCAGGAGAGTGTACTTCACTACTTGCTTTATATTTGGCTCGAGACTTATTTTTCCTTTCCCTGAATTCTCAAGTTACTAGGACATTGAGCATGTCCTACTTTGGTGATTGGACTGGATGTGCACAGATGCTTCCTGGGAAGAAAGCGGTCTGTGGAAAGATCTGTGTATGTTGTGTGTGTGTGTGTGTGTGTGTGTGTGTGTGTGTGTGTGTGTGTGTGTGTGTGTGTGTGTGTGTGTGTGCGCATGCCATCTCAGGGCCGGTTGCTGTTCCAATTAAGTGGCTCATCAGCACATGCAAATTTTGTCCTTCACTTTTTTCTTTTATTTGAACATTATTGGATGCACGGAAGTCTCTTTTAATGAAAGCCTTTGCATTAAAACAAAGTGCCTCTATTTCAAATCCTCATATCAGTATATCAGCAAATATTTCTTGATTGGCTGTGATTGTGTGTCAGTTGTTTACAGTGGACCTTTGGTCTCTGTGTTTGTCATCTTTTAAGGAACTGATACTGTAGCTGTCTGCACCTCAGAATTGGCTAATTTATTAATCAAGCCATTTTTAATAACCACTCTTCTCTTTTCTTCACTTCCACCAGCTCTCTGGCAAGTCCTTTCCTCTGTGTATGAGGCATCTCCACAAGGCACTGAGAGAGAATCACCACCTGCGGCACGGTGGGCGCATGCAGTACGGACTCTTCCTCAAGGGCATCGGTCTTTCTCTGGAACAGGCCCTGCAGTTCTGGAGGTCAGAGTTTATCAAAGGGAAAGTCGATGCAGACAAGGTAACTCTTCATCTTCACAATGTCCTGGTTTTCCACAGCTTTTTGTCCCCAGATGGTTACTTTAGTATGTTTTTGTGTTTGTAGCAATTCTTTGATGTTCTACTTCTTTTTGCTGATGTTATTCTCTTTCTTCATCCCTTAATAACTCTTAAGAGGGTCACCCAAATTAATGAGAGAAGATATTAGAAGGCCAAGTTATTCAGCTCTCTTAATTACGCTGGAGATAATTTGCCGTCCTTCCATCGTGTCCTTAATTACAATTCTAGAGGAACACGTACAATCTTATTTTTTGTGCATGGTACATTAAACAAGAAAATTACACTCCCAATCTCAGACCTATGTTTCCCTCCCTCCATGCACTCCGCAAATGAATGCTTATTCCCAGCTGATGCTCAATCAAGGAGAAAAAATGAATTTCAGATCCTTACCTGAGAATGGCCATCCTGACGGGCACGCTTTTGAAGTAATCGTCAGGCTCACGAGAGCTCAGCACTACTAGCTCAGAAATCACTTAATACATGCTGAATTTCTCTCTGGCTGCTTCAGCTGTTCTGGAACTTTTGGGATTGTAGCTGCTTAGTTATTATTTTTTAGGGATGCACCTACATGAATTACATGGGCTGATAGCAACCAATCAAAAAAGAGTTTGTTGTGACCAATAACTGATTGTTAAACCACTAACTTGACACAAAATACGTGTTGATTAAAAGTTTAGAATATGGACTTTGCATATTGGTGAGCTCACCAACACAGAGTAAATTAACAAAATTTTCTTAGTTATTAGTCAATAATGTTTAGGGTCTCTGCAGGTCCTTCTTCTGCATGGATATATGTTATTAATTTTATTTTTTCAGGTCTTAAAAAACAGATATTAAAAAGTCTTGCATTTGATTTTAAAATCTCTGCTGATGATTTACACTCCGAAGTATCATATTTTGTGGACATTTAATATTTTGTAATTTTCTTATTTTTCTATTGACTCCTTTATTGTCATCCGTGAATAAGGATTTTTTTTTTGCTCTTATCGAGCTGATGTAATGCTAACCATCCAGAATTTGTGCCTAAACGTTTCCTTTTTTTTTCCTCCCTAAAGCATTACATGATTTATTAGACTGTATTTGTGTCAGCAGCTCAGATATCGAATACGCAATTGATCTACTTTTGTGCACAGGTGTTTGACTGTCCAAGAAATGTAAAATGACGGAGTGTGCCTAAGCGCTGGCATATTTTCTGTGTCAATGGCAGAACTTCAAGGGAAATCTCCTGAAACTCTCTGAAGCTCTTCCTGTTTGGTTGCTTTGGAAAGATGCGAAGTATTCATGACTGGTGCAGGATAGCATTTTGTTATAATGTAATTTATTCAAATCATACTATAAATCAGCTATACTATTAGCAGCTAATACTCAGTTAATTTTTGGATTGAGGCAACATGATTCGATTGTACCACCACAATGAGTGCAAACAAAAAACCTTAAATGTTTTTTCTCATGTTCTGATGAATGCATTATTCATGAGTGAAGGACAGCACAGCCTGTGCTAGCTGTAGAAATAACAATACGGTATTAACAATAACATGGGAGGTTTTGAGTGGTCTGCAATTGAGGTGAATATCAGCATCTGAAGTAATCGAAAATGAACAAGCTGCACAATGGATCTGTCGATTTCTGCATTCACATGGGCACAGATGAATGGTGGGCAATATTCTGTGACATCATTGTGAAGCAAAACAAGATACAAATTTGGGTGATTTTCTATTGTTCAACAAATGATGTTGACTTTTGGCGTTAAAAAAAAAGTGTTCATACCATCACCAAAGAAAAACTTTAGAAAAGAGCTGGAATTAGTTTGATATTAATAAAAGTGCCAGTCCACTTTTTCATTATGGGTGCGCCGATCAGTATTTTTGAGGTCGATCACAGAAAGCAGTATCTGCCGATACCGATCATTATAAAGCTTTCTGTATATCATGTAGAATTTGGTGAACTATGGCTCTGTGTATTAACTGCCGCTCCATCTGAAAACAGGTGATGGAGATTTACCGCCAATCACAGAACCGGCTTTACTGTCAAGATGTGCATGTTAATCAAATTAGATTAATTGCACAGCCCTGGAGTCAGTCACTTATTGTTTTTTATATTTTGGTATTTGATCGAATCCATGATGCCATGTGTCTAAACAAGATGTTCAGTACCTCCAGCAGAAATATAGGCCCACAACATCAAAAATACAGCAGTATATTTAATTGTACACATGGGGTACTTTTTATCCCTGAGTTCACCAAACACATCTTGAGTGTTTGCTGTAAAAAGCTCGTTTTTAGTTTCATCTGACTTCATTTGTTTTTGGATGAGCTAGGATCATTTTTCTTGAAACCCTCCCAAAACAAAATGTGGTGATGTAGGTGCTGTTTCACAATTGTAAGGTTTTCTGACCCCGAGACTCAACTATTTTCTGCAATTCTCCAGCTGTGGTCCTTAGACACAAGTCCTCTTTCAGGCAGTTTCGTAACATTTTATGTTGATTGGAAATTCTTAATTATTGCCCTGATGGTGGAAATGGGAATTTTCACTGTTCTAGCTCTTTTCTTAAAGTCACTTCACTAATTCATGAAGCTCAATTATCTTGTTCTGCACATCAGAAATATATTCTTTGTTTTTTTCTCATTGTGATGGATGATTAAGTGAATGTGGGCTTTGTTTTCCCTCCTATTTATATTTCCAAGCCATGTCTGGATAATTTCATGTTCATAATCATACTGGAGTGTTCAAAATTGTGAATATGAATGGAAATATACTTCAGAGTATTTTACTCATAAGATATTTTACTCATAAAATTCCTAGGGGTACCAATAATTGTTGCAACGTGTATTTGAGAAAAATATTTATTTTATAAGGAGATTTTCCACCATTTTCAATTGTTTTAGTTCAATGGAAGTCTAGATTTTTGTGATAAAAAAAATAAGACCAAAAGGATTAATAATGCAGGTTTATTTTCAGAGCCGCATTTGATCATATTTACCAAGGGTGCCAATATTTCTGACAATAATTTTTGTGAGAGGAAAAGTGAGTATGTGGTGATTCACTCATGCTGTTTGTGAAATCATGCCTCACAAAGTTTTCAAATTACTTTATAAGTTATTTAATGCAGAAATCTGAATTAATTACCTTCAGCATTATATTTATTTTACCCACACCGGACAGAGACTGAGACGGTACAACTGCATGTCATGCCAAACCACACTTCATCAGCTTGAGAGTTTTTTTTTAAGATCAGCTTTTATAGAGATAGCCGATCAAACATCCAAACGCGATTATCGGCCGATAGCGATTGGTAGCCGATCAATTGGAGCACCCCTTATTTTCAGGAGCCTTGTTTCTGGACATATTTTCCCATAGGGCTTCAAGGACATTGCAGAACTGTTTTGGCACAAATTCCTTGTAGCAATTATCTGATTGTTGTTGTTTTTAATAGAATCATGTGTAATTGTATTTTTTCAACAGGAATTCCGCTTAAACATGATTATTTAAAAAGTAAGTTGAAATAATGTAGACTAATTAAGAAAAAAAGCATATGCAATTTATTAACCTCAGCGATCACAACAGGTCTATCTTTAAGTTATCATTACAATTAAACTCTCCTATGGAGAAACTTTTTGTGGTTTTTAATTCTGGAACCCTCCTATTGCATATATACAGTGTAAATTCATTAGACACGCTTTTTTATGGCCCTCTACACACCCTTTTTTGGTCCCTTTCAAGTATGTAGATAAAGTCAGTGGACACATGCCATCCTTCATGTAAAGACCAGTGCCCCTGTGCAAAGCAATTACATTTTCTTGTGATATAATGCCCTGGAGCTGTGTATTCAAGCAAAATCCCAGTTCTTGCTTCACTTCCACACTTGCCTCCACAGAAGTAGCTTAAAATAGGACTCGCAGGACAAGAATGGTTAGCAGTGGCCGGCCCTCAGAAAATCAAAATCCAGGCCAATTTATTTTTATTAGAAGTGCTGCGGCACAAGTCCATCTGAAACTTCTGTGCACAGTCGAGCGGAAAAATCTAATATTCATATCCTGTGTGCCCTATTCTTTGTTTTTGTCCTTGCTCTTAACATGTTCCCTGAAGCTAAATTCAAGTACAGATATAGTGAGCATGGAAATGAATGAGTAAATGTGGATGGGCATGCCAAAGTAGTTTAACCCTGCAATGGACCGGCCATCTGTCCAGAGTTGGTGGGATAGGATTCAGCACGCTTGTGTCCCTACAAAGGAGAAGTGTTTTGAAAAATGGATGTATGAATAGAAGTATTTTGAACCTATATTATACGTAACATTTACATTACTGCGGTCAAGTTTGGGGTCAGGATTTTATTTGAACTTTTCTAGCAATGAGACTTTGACATTTTTATTTCAAATAAATGCTGTTCTTTTCTTCTATTAGCGCACATTTCACAATTCGATTTGATTCTGACTCGCAAGCTTTCGATTCAAGTTGATTTTCCAATTTGATTTGATTCAATTTAATATAAATTATTTTGGAACAGCCAATCAGAGGCGTTTAAGTTGGAATACACTCACTGCTCAAATCGATAGATTTTGTTCAGGTGTTGTACAGTAGGGCTGCCCCCTAATAGTCAACTAAACGTTAGTCGACCAGAAGAGACTTTGTCGACCAAAATTGTATTAGACGCTTAGTCACAGACGATGTCACGCAGTCCGTGAACAACAGATCGTTAACGGCTGGTCTGTGTGCTAATCCAATACATCAAGCAGGACATCCAAACACTCGCCTTTCATTCATTGATCTCAAATGGATTATCATCTGAAATATGTAAGTATTAGAAACTTTACATGGCTGCTCAATGTAGTGTTATCCTAGAAAATGTGCGCTGTTCAAGAAGTGTGGAAGCTGGATTGCGCTCACAGCAGGATAGATGGAGGTGCCGTAGCGATCATTTGCTCTTAAAATACTCATCATTTTTGGTCATATAGATAAGAGTAATACAGCTTTCGAATCTGTAAAGACTCTGTTTATTTGTGTGCATTCACAATAAAAACAAATCGCGCTTTTGTGAAATAATGAAAGCAAACAGGATGCGCTTACTGCCGTCTCAGTCTGTGAACTTGAGCGTGAAACTATATAGAGAGTGAAATGTCTACTTTCAAATTAACCAATTCAAATGGAAAACAAAGTTTTTGTAATCCGTATGAAGCATGCATACAGGTACATCACTACTGTGGAGATGATGAGTCAGTGTCACCGAATTAAGAGCATTCTCTTAAACCGAGAAGAAAGAAAGCACGAGTTTATCAAAAATATTTCACTGACACATTTATAATCATTACTTCTGTGGTGCGCTGTGGCAAGCTTTATGCGTGTGCTTGACCAATTATTAGGCTATGTAGGCAATTAAAGGCTCATATTTAAAAGGTTTATTAATAATGAAAAAATCGAAATAATTTTGTAAAAATTAAAATCGATTAAAATTGAGAATTTGTTTTTACCCATCCCTAGTGTCTGTCTGTCTTTCTGAATGGATGGATGGATGGATATATTAGTTGCGCATTTATCCCTTTTATACTTTTAATCCTAAATAAATATCAACAACAGCAAATCCCAAAATATATACATTTTTGTGCTGGACATTGTGATTCCGTGATGCTTAAATTTTAATTATAGCATTTAAATTATTGATTTGAGTTTTTTAGTGTTTTATTTCTTAGACATTGGTATATAATTGTATTACTATTACCGTAATGGTGTAAATGGTTAAAATCTATTTGGAAATGGCCCTTGTTTTAGTAAAAACCTTTCACAGTTTGCCGCCTCTGCTAAATTTGAAGCAGCTCTCCTAAGCACCAAACATTTACCGTGCTGCAATGCCGGCACCGAACATGCTTGAGTTCAAAGAGGTGCTTTTGCTTTGACTAGTGCTAAGCCACTTTCACAGACTCAAAAGCAGCCAGAGGGTGTCCATTTACAAATATTCCTTCCCTTAGCCACCAACCATTCCTCTTGAAGAAGTCAGGAGGTGAAAAAAATAAATAAATAAAAGAACACATCCAGACAAACACATTCTCTGGTGGTCACGCACCGCCACTCGCAAAAGTGCCCCATTTCCAGGGTGGCTGCGTCCCCCTCAGTCTGCCCTCTCAGGTGAAACTCAGTCCACCCACTCACAGCGAACACAGCCTTCCTGACAAACCAGCACATGGTGGAGTCGGGGGATGCAGGTCGCAGCTCTGTGAGTGATGTATGCGAGGTTTCAAGGATATCAGACGGCACAAAGCCCCCATTAGCATTCCACTTTCACTGGCAAATAAACAACCGCGGCAATATCTCAGTCTGGACTGCTTGTTTTGATTTGGTAGTGGGTGGTCGCAGATAATATCCCGAGGAATAATCTATGCGCTTCTTAATGAAGTAGTTGGTTCGATGTTGTTTTGCCTTTCACAGCTTTCTGTTACTTTCTACTTTGGCATGTGTGAAGGGACGCCGCCATTTAGCACCTAACGTTCAGATACGCTTCTTGTTAACGGTAGCTGTGCATTATACATGCAGTTCAGCTTTTATGCACCATGATGAGTAAAAAAAGCCCTCTGCTGTTTTGATCAAATCCAGTGTATTTTTTATTAATGTTTTGCTCCTTTGATCCAACGTTATTAATCTGCAGTAAGTTGCACAGCTCTTTAGTTCGCAGTAAAGCAACAACAATAATGATAATAAATAATGATGACAATAATTATAGTACAAGCAACTGCGAGTTCACCTAACAGCATTCTGTATGCAGTACCAAAATGGTTTACATGCAAAATATTGTCACGAGTCATTGATTTTTGCATGAATAAATTACTGTTTACCCCGAGGCTGATCTGTCTGATTGCTGCATGAAGCGCGGGACCCTGATGACACCTGCTACATATCAGTGGCATGGACTTTGTGTGGTGTCTCATTCATGCAGAGGCCAGGCAGCTATGGCCTTCCATGCTCCTCTCTGGCTAAATAATTGCTGTTAACACTCATTTTGATTGAGTGAGCACAATGTCAGGTGCGTCGGGGTGACACTCATTAGACTCTCACATACCGCTCCACTCTCCACTGCCGAGGGACATTTCTTGAGCACAAGAGATTCTACTCTTCAGCCATGAGGGAGAATCTGGTTGCATTAATGTGGCTTTACTGGTTTATATTGTGTGTTTAAATAAACTAGATTTTTCATATTTAAGGTCTCTTCACAGCAACACAGATCTTCAGCTAAAAATGTGGGCTGATTTTTGTATAATGACTCTCTCTGTATACAGCTGCTCTCATATTGTATAAGGACAGCAGACTCTTCTCAGCTGCTCCAGCAATGGATGCAACTCGGAAAACTATTGGCATGGATTTTTGCCGATAATTCCAGCAACCATATTGGTGTCGATTAATCTGCAAAACCGATATATCTGTCGACCATTGTTAGGACATTGTTAAAATAGTCCATGTGACATAAGTGGTTCGACCTCTTCTGTGTCAGACGTTGCACGTTCACAACAGTACTACGATGCAAGTTTGCGGTGCTGCTGATGCAGGAGCCTGCGTTCTGATGTAGAATTCGATTGCACTGCGACTTGTTTTTAAAGAGAGCAATGCACACGCATGCATTGTGGTACTGTCCTGAAAGCACGCCAAAGTCTGACACAGAAGAGAAGAAATTGTTGTACAAAGTTATTATTTTAGTTTTCTTTGTGCACAAAGTATTCTTGTAGCTTCAGCAAATTATGGTTGAACCACTGATATCACATGGACAATTTTAATGATGTCCTTACTACCTTTCTGGGCCTTGAACGTTGTAGTTGCCTTGCTGTAAATGCAGGGCAAGAAAGCTCTCGAATTTCATCAAAAATATCTTAATTTGTGTTCTAAAGATGAACAAAGGTCTTAGGGTTTTGGAATGACATGAGGGTGAGTAATTAATGACAGAATTTTCATTTTTGGGTGAACTATCCCTTTCAGTTTCTGACACGGGAAGGAAAATTTATACAGTATTTTCATGTTTTCTCAGACACAATGACTTTTTATCAAACAACACCAAATACAAGAGTTCAGAGAGCCACATCTGGATTTTTCCTCTGCTATTCACTGTTATTTGGAAACAATAATCATAGTTTTAGTGTGAAGCATATTGGTTGGCCAGCTGTATTCACAGGGTGAGTTAAAAGATATTACATCCCCTCTCTGTACAAAAAAAGCTGGTGCATTAACAGCATGGCAATCTTTGTGTCCATCAGAACAGTTGCATTAACAGCTGTTGATTCAAATGTAAAATGTTTATTGCACCGAATTTTGACATTGAACGTTCATCTCTGTAAACAGGCCTATACAGTTTCAAAACTCAGGCTTTTGTTGTAAGAGTTGTTGATGGTTTGCAGGGCGTTGCTATGTAGTTTCTAGCGTATTTTAAGTGTTTATTAGTGTATTTCTCAGGTGTTTGCTTGGCGGTTGTTCACTGCCCCAAATTCCTGTGATTATTCCAGTCCCTAGATATATTCTTGGGTCCAGTTGTCAATGTGATTTCACAGTAGGTGGGTCTGTCCTGCGTGATGCCACAGAAGTGAAAGCTAAACTTGACAAAATGTCCTGCTGTGGATGGTTAGGACAGAAACTCAGGTTTACATGGAAAAAAAGCTTTCATCTCATAGCTTTACCGCAACGATCCTGGTTAAGATAAATTGTTAAGGGTGTCATTTTTGTTTTAATGCTTCCTTGTTAAGTATGATTAAAGAACTGTTCCTCATTATATGGATTTATTAAATTCATTCTTAAACAACCTAATTGAAATATTCATTCCCCTCACTAATTAGCAAGTATCAACTAGGTTTGCATTTTGTATTTTATTCAACAAACTTCAAAAAGGAAGAAAGAATTTATAAAGCTTTTATGTCTCCAGAGATTTTCTGTTTTCTGATAAAAGACTTTAATCAATAACAAAACGCTTTTGCTGTGAATAATCCAGCCACGAGTTACTTTAAGGATGCGTAGCATTTAGAATAATTACATAGCAGGTCATCTTGATTCTTTCTAAAGTACGTTGTAGCCACTTTTATTCTTTACACAGCGCTGAATCTTTTAACATTCGCATAGGGTGAATAATCTTCTTCAAAAGAGCATTAGCATGCAAAATATTCCATGAAAAGACAAAGGTAATTACAATACGTTTGAGCATTTTGCCAGTAACCTTTAAGGCGCATGAATCACTGTTTGGCTTATTCACCCATGCCGAGGGGCTTGAAGGATGGATGTGGGGAGCGGGGCATCTCACACCTCACTATTTCTATTTAATTTACCAAGATGTCTATTTATTATTCTACACCAATGCCCTCAGCACTAGAAAGTACAGCTTGTGGATTTGCATCACACGGGAACGATACCAAAGCCACAGATTCTATGGCTTTGACACTTGTGGGTATTTTCCACCCTCTAAACATTTGATTGTGTTGTTTTCGAGTTAAACCGGTTTATTATAATCATAAAACATAAGAAATCCTCTGGTCAGAAGTATAATTTTGTCTCAGATTGCGCTTGGCATCGAGGTGTTTTGTGAAGGAATCTTCCTGAAACCAGTCTCTGTACCTTTTTATATTCTCACATTCTTTTCCTCACCGTTTCTTAATGTTTCCCTCAGGGAGAGTGAGGAGGATAATTTATGGAAAACAATAGATTCCCCTTCCTAGTGTCAAAAAGGTAACTGCTCTACAAGGAACTGTGATGGTGACAAAAGTGGCTGTGTTGTTTACCGGTCTGGCTGTCTAAAACGTCCCCCACACCCCCCGCAGCTGCCTGTTTAATTAGAGCGCCAGGCCCCCAAGAGACCAGCAGTTCATCCTGCACACTGTATGGAGAAAAACAGATCCTCTCAATCACTCAGGCCCCTAACTGTTCACGCTGTTTACTCAGCCGAGTCTGCATGCACCACAAAAGCTTAACGCTGCTAATTGACATAGTAAAAAAGCCAGTGAATAACAGAGGAACATGCAGGACAGTAACTGTGAAGAGACATCATTATGCATATAGACAGTGGAGGAGAGTCATTAGTTAGGATGTTATTCTAATCCATTCCTGAGATGTGATGTGTGTGTGTGTATAATCATAATCTCAGTTTCCCCACAAATATTAAGCAGCACAACTTTTTTTCAACATTAATAGCACCAAATCAACACATTATAATGATTTCTGAAGTATCATGTGACACTGAAGACTGGAGTAATGGCTATTTAAAATGTATAACATGGTATTTAAAAATATTAAATTGACTAATTATTAAATATTCAATTATTTTAAAATAATAAAAGCATTATTAAAGTTTGTCACACCACAGGCTCTAGTGCAGGGGTCGGCAAGTAAGTTAAGCGTTGGGCCAAAAACAAAATTTTGCCACTAGATGGTGGGCCAGAACATAGTCAAAGGATAATTTAAGATATTATTTGATGAAAAATGCAACTGGAATGTCCTGTGACTGACTGTTACAGTGTATTTTGTAACTGGTTTTGAGCTGTTACTCTGTGTAAAATCCTGCGACAGTCATTAAAAAAAGCCAGATTTGTGTGGCGGTGTCAACAATTTCCCCTCCGCGCTCCGAGCATTTAATAATGACTCCGCGCTCACTGATATCAGAAGCTCCGGTCCCCGTCTAAAGTATTTCAGTATGTTTGAAATATCACAGTTCTGTTCATGACGTACAAAAAACATAAATAAAAGGAGTTTCAAAGTGGCTTATTGGAACACTAGTGTGCAAACCTTTTTCCTACCACATGACAAGCTTGACAATTGCTGCTTTTTGCAGTTCAAATTTAGTTTGTGATGAAAATAACTTTTTCATCAGTTATTTTACCTACGGATTGATGCATTTCTCATTCGAAATCGGATACAGATGAAGTAGCACTGTAAGGTTACATTTGATTGAATGCATTATTGAGAGAGCAATTGCATGTGAATAAGTGTTGTAGTAAATCATGCTTTCAGCTGAAAATATTCAGAAGGAACAAATAAATTCCCGGAGAACTATAACTTCCTGCTCATGTCCACTGCGGTCATCATAGCCTTAATTCTTTCTGATTTGAGTTATCCTTTTCTATCTAGCTAGCTAAATATGTTTAACATGTGAAATCTGTCTAAATATGCAGTTATATTACGGGTCGTTGGCATGAATTGTACTTGTGATGGTGGTGGAGCGCTCTTGGAGCAAGTGAAAACCACGACGTTACGACTTTTAAAAAATCCGCTCCTCACTCCATTCAGAATCACACCGCTCATACTCTGATTGTGAGTAACTGTTGCTGTCATGACAGATCTATTTCAGAACCAGCCGCTATCAAAATAATCTGGACACGGGCCAGAAGTTATTGCTGGCGGGCCAGTTTTGCCATTATTAACACGTTAACTTTCACAGCACTGATATATGTATGTATATATATATTGCAGTCAGACAAATAACAATTGTATGGGACAGCAAATAATTACAATTGTGTCTTTTAATTGTCAAGTGTATCATAAGTACAGCAACCGTTTATCTATGGCACTTCATCCATTGTTGTCAGTAAGACTCAGAGCTGGACCCACAGAGTGCCGTGCCCAACCTCTCTTTTCATCTGGGTTTGCATTTAATGCCTTTACTGATACATCCGTCTTTTGAACTCCCATTCCTTCTTTTGCAAGGCAATCTTAAGAAATTGAAGTGGTTTGCACTCCTTTCTACACTCCATTCTTTAAGAACATAAAGCATTGCCTTTTGTCAGAAATATGAAAGGCTGATTGTATCACCTTGAGAAGTGATTTTGGACTTCAATAGGTTTATGAATTTTTCAGTGTTGCCATCCCTGACACGCTTTACATTTTCACAGATTATCTCATATTACAGATCACTTTATCACTCTTTCCACACTTTGGCATAAATGGCATCAATTTAACATGGACTTTTACTGCAGTCACAAAGAACTGCTTTGCCGATATCGGGTCATACTAAGATCCCGTGTCTGTCTGTGGCACGTACATCTGTGTGCTGCTGACAAAAAGAGAGAGATTTCCTGTGATGTTATCTGTATTCCCACAAGGTACAATATGAATTCAGTGAGCTGTGTTTTAGCAGCTTTGCCAGACAGCCTTTTTTTCTAATATAATCACCTACTCAACACTCTCCTGAGCTCTTCAATACAGTGGGTGGACTGTCGCAGCTTAAATCGAGTTTTACTAGCTTTTTGTCGCAGTGTGCTTAAACTCCTATTGTTTGGCCAGTTCATTTTAGGTGCCTGTTGGCTGTGGAAAAAATGGCTGCAATAACTCCTTTATGACCATATCCAGGATCTCTCAGTCGTGTAGAGTTGTGAGAAAACAAAAAAATAGTGTTAGAGCACAAACACTATTTTTATTTACTTTTTTGTAATATATATCATATAATAATATAATGTATACATACAATTCAAAAAATACATTGTTACAATGCGTACATTGCAAAGACGGTAAGCCATATTTTTTATGTACAGAGTCAGTAACTATACTGTTTTAAATATACAGTGCAATACAACATTTTATATTTATTTAAATTATAAAAAATGATATTTTTAATTAATAGTTTGTTTTTGTTGTGGAATCAAATGATAATTAGCTAGAAAATGCACGACAGAAGCATTTCAAATTTTCCTTCCTGCTGGATTCAGTGAACAGCATTATGAAGCGCTGGAGCTTTCAAGTGTAATAATCTAGCAGTCAATTTCCAGAAAACATCTGTAAATGAGACAAGCCTGAATCCAGCGAGGAACAGGTCACGCCAGGAGCCTGTTTTAGAATCTGCAGAAAATGACGAATGATCAACTTCTCCAGGTTTACTTTGGAACGGATATGAAATGGATCAGATGTTCATTTGCATACATTATGGGAGAGGCTGTTGACATTAATACAGTAATTAGTTGCATTCTAATGAGCTGATGGTGCAGCCAACAGCAGCGAGTTGTCTGCGGGTTACTGCCTGACAGCGTTTACTGTAAGTGGGAGTCAGCGGCAGAGTGCTGTGACGGGGGACCCTATATGATGATTGTTTTGCCACATTACAAAATGTACTTACTGTGTTCCGGTGTGTGAACATTTGAAGTCGGCGTGAAATCAAAATTGACCCCATTTACTTTCATAATGCACATTCTTTATGCCTTTCCTTTTCCGCTGACATTGCTTAGGCATTGTGGGTAGTTGGATAATGTTAAACGATAGTCAAATAGCTATTCAGGCATTGTTTATTTTAGCAACTTCTATTTAGCCCTATTCCTGGT
The DNA here is from genome assembly GCA_027564155.1 of Gymnocypris eckloni scoliostomus. Lineage (NCBI taxonomy): Eukaryota > Metazoa > Chordata > Actinopteri > Cypriniformes > Cyprinidae > Gymnocypris > Gymnocypris eckloni. The sequence continues at coordinate 8,892,049 of CM050429.1, forward strand.
TGTGCATTTTAAGAAAAAAAAGGGCCTTTGGGTATGCAGCAGCTTGTCACTGGGGCAGAACCTTTTACTGTGAGGCACTAATATGCACCTTTTAGGGATAGATAAGGTGCAAAGTTGTCCCTTTTAAGAGTACTGCCCAATGACAATCTATTGCACCCTTTAAGGTACCTTTTTTGACAGTGTAATGACCACTTTTCACTATCAAACACAACCGCCCCCCTAAAATATCCTGTTTCACTCAAAAATACATCACATTATTTAAGTAAAGTGGTTTTCAAACTGCAATTCATTCGTTTTTTAAAAGAACAAAAGATATGAATAGGTCATTTGCTATTTGACTTTGAGTGAAAACGGGAGAATTTCTGCTCCATAAAGGCAGATTAGATTTAAAGCTTGCATTCAGAGCAGATCAAGCATGGCTCAGGCTGAAGTGAGATTGAAATGTAAACCTGGATGGGATCTCAGTCAACCAGGACAAAATTCACAGGTTAAAAATGAATTTCAATTGGACAAAATGGATCACAAGAAGAGTTGAGGAATTCTGATATGATATTAAAACTGAAGGGCTTGCTTGAATCTGTAGACCCATCGTGTCATTAATTTGGGAGTAAGTTGATTTTATGGCCTGTTTAATTGCAGCCTTGTAGATAGTCACCTTGTCAAGTTCACAAGTTTATTACCACGGTAATGGCATCAGACTGCTGGAGGTAATTATCTCTTTCTCTTCCTCCTTTGCTCTCTTTTCTTTCCCTCTCTTAGCTGAGACATAACCAGCTCAGGAGGCTAGGTTACCCTTTTGGATAGTTACCAGAGTGTACATGATTGGTGTATTGAGTTCAGGCCTGAGATTGAATGCACTGACCCTCATCAAATGCAAACACTTTAATGGTTTCCTAAGCATGCCATATTTCTCAAGGTGGACAGTGATGTACACAGCAGAAAAAGCTGCGCAAAGCACAAATAAGACCCCGGTAATGCTCAAAGGTGATTTCATGTCACTTTGAATTTGTATGATAATAGCTGCATGAGACAACTTCAATGTATTTATTACTTGTCCTACCCGGGCCCTGCGCAAACAAAAATTCCACATTGAAAATCTAGGATTCAAAATCGAATTTAAACCTGGAAATGTAGTTTAAGGGTTCTGCACTATTTCTAGGTCACTGATCAAATAAGCACTTTTGTGACGTTGATCATGTGACTCATTGCACTAGGTGGACAGATGTTATATTTCCATTCCTGCTCTTTAGATAATATAGAATGTGTTCATCAGAATTAACATTTGTAGAATTGATACATCTTGCGTGCTGCTGTCATCAAATTGAAAAAGGGCAAATTCTTCTAGAATTCGTAAATTATATATTTATCATTTTTTTATGGATCATCTTTCAAGTTGTAATTTGAACAGCTGTTCTAAAGCTAGGGTCAATAAGAATTATTTATTTTTGTTTTTTCAGCAAAGGACTCATTCAGTTGATCAAAAGTGACAGTAAAGACATTTAAAATGTTACAGAATTTTTTCAAATATATGCTTTTCTATTGAACTTTCTATTCATTAAAGAATCCTGAAAAATGTATCCGTTTACACAAAAATAAAATAATGTGTCATCATTTTAAATTATATCAAAATATTAAACAGATTTTTTTTAGTTGTAACACTTTCACAACATTATTGTTTTTACTGTATTTTGATCAAATAAATGCAACCTTGAACAAAAGAGATGTCTTTAAAAACACAAAAATCTTTTAAAATGTTGCAAAATATTTTTTCAAATACATGTAAATGCTTTTTTTTTTACTTTCTATTCATTAAAGAATCCTGAAAAAAAAATTATCGGTTTCATCAAAAATCAAGGATCACGTGTCATTTTAAAATGTACCAAAATAGATGTTTTTAAATTCATAACAGTATTTCACAATATTACTGTTTTTACTGTATTTTTGATCAAATAAATGCTGCTTTGATGAGCATATTCTTTCAAAAACACAAAAATCTTACTGATCCCAAACCATTGAATGGTACTATTAAAATCACAAATTAGAACAATGTTGTTCTAAAAATCCTTTGCTCTGTGAATATTTTGCGGTGTTATTTTTATTTCTGCTTGAGGTAGCAGCTCTCAAACACGGGTTTCCTTTGCATGTTAATTTTTTTAATTTGGTTTGATGCCGATGCCTCAGAGACATGAGATTTGTGTGTAAAGAGTGAAACAGAGATGGGGGAGGGGAGCAAGAAAGAGAGCAGCCACATTATCCATAATCCAGTCACAGCTGTCTGCAGTTTGGCGACACCGCTACAGCAGGTCCCTGCTAATAGCTCTATATTTCATAGCGGAAAACGCCCTGCCACAACCCACTTGATGTACGACAATGTCTTCCTTTCACCCACAACCTCCCCACTATTCCTACCTTCTTCTAGCATGCTTTAATGTCCTCTCCCTCAAACTCACGTTCTCTCTCTCTCTCTCTCCTTCTCTCTCGTCTTTGTCTTGCTCTGCAGTTTGATAAAGCATATGCCTACAGCGTCCGCCACATGTTTGGGAAGGAAGGCAAGCGCACTGACTACACCCCCTACAGTTGCATGAAGGTGATTTTGTCAAACCCACCCAGCCAAGGCGACTACCACGGTGAGTCATACTGAGCCAGACTGTTGGTTTTAAATGCGATCGGTCCCCCCCGAGGCCCGTCTTTAGTTCTGTAACGAAGAGAATTAAAAGACTGCTTTGTATGCAGGTGGTCTTGAATTAGCTGTAAAAAAAAAAAAGTAATGCAAGTCCACACAGCCTAATTGATAACACCTGCTTTTCGCAATGCACATAATGGACAAAATGCATCCGAAAGTGAACATATCACTGTCCTGCTCACTATGAAGGCCAGATAGCTTTAGGCTGTATATACTAAAGGCTGGAGGGCATTACTGTCTTACATGCTTCAATACACATCACAGAGATAATATACACCATTGGCACTTTGTTTTGAAATGAAATATTCCTTTGTTAACACAGTATGAACATGTGTTTATAGCTGTTTGGAGAGTGCTTGCATGTCTTTTTTAATGAGGTGAAATCTTGTCTTATTTCCATGTGGCGTTGTTTGAAATTTAAACTAAAATGACATTAAAATTGTATTTAAATGAAACACAAATTTTAATGAACATATAATATATTTTGATGCATTTTATTTGAAATATTTAGTATTTGAAATATATACTTTTATTCAGCAAGGATGCATTAAATTGATCAAAAGTGACAGTAAAGACATTTCTATTCTAATAAATCATCGAAGAATCCTGAAAAAATGTATCATGGTTTCCACAAAAATATTAAGCAGCAAAACTGTTTTCAACATTGATAATAGTGAGAAATGCTTCTTGAGCAGCAAATCAGCATTTAAATGTTTCCTGAAGTATCATGGGATACTAGAGACTGGAGTATTGATGCTGAAAATTCAGCTTTGCATCACAGGAATAAATTCTGTTTGAAAATATATTTAAATTGAAAATAGTTATGTTGAATTGTAATAATATCTCACAATATTAGTGTTTATGCTTAAATAAACACCCCTTAGCGAGTCTACATTCAAAACCTTCACTAAAAATGAGTACCTTCCACCCAGGATCACATGCTCATAACTGCTAATTTACTTCCTTGAAGTGGCCGTCATAAAGTATGTACCCTTCACTAACTGTTAGCCTTGTGGAAGAGCACTTAAGATTTAGTTGCTCACTTTTGCTTGGAAACACGACCCCACAAGTAGTACCCCTTCCCGCAGTGCCTTCAAGGCACACAAAAAACACATGTCTTGTTCCAACTGTCCTGTAGGACTTCTTTTCAGACACTGGTTTGAACTGTTTGTGATGCTTGTAAACCCATTTTCTCCTTCTCTTCGTCTTCTTCACAGGGTGCCCATTCCGCCACAGCGACCCTGAGCTGTTGAAACAGAAGCTGCAGAACTATAAAGTCTCCCCTAGTGGGGTCAATCAGGTTTGTTCAACGACTAGCACACACTTGACCAGGTTCAGCACTATGCGTGTAAAGGGCTTTTTAAACTTAACTTGGCATCCATTAAAATGATTTGTGCAAATTCACCACTCCATGACCACAGACCAAACAAAATCTGCCAAATAATGAGTAGAAAGGACATTAGCTTGACAATTAAAATTATACGACTGTATAGTAATCATACAAAAGAGGTGTAATTCATTTTTAACAAGGCATCCCTGAAAGCCCCATCCTGCAGTACTTTTGGAATATTAATGAATCTGCTGTACTTCTGGAATATTAATGACAAAAAGAAATAACGCTCAGGATTCTCCAGTGTAATGACAGCTTCAGCTCTGTGTTGATTACTTTGACCTTTGCTGTATCTAGTGATTTGGTGCGTTCTTTAAAGTACTCTTAAAAGTCATTTCAGCTGATTTTCTTTTTCACATTAAAGCAGCTGCAGCTAGCCAAGATGGACCAGCCTTGCTGCAATGTTCTCCTAGAGTTATAATCCTTTGACGCTAATGCAATTAACGGGCTGGTTTTAATAAGGCCATTAAGTTCAGCGTTAAAAGGCTCTTAAAAAGAATATATATATAAAGCCAAATCTTGCATACTATCTTTGGTTTTACTGTTTTTTTTATAATTCAACTTTTTTTTACTGTTCAACAATCAAAACTTCATACATCATCACAGTATTCAATGTTCCGCTTTCCAATCAATTACATGTTCAGCCACTAGTCACCATCAGCATCAATGTAACAAAACAAAAGACAAACACATGGACATTATTCAGTTGTTAAGAAGTCCTGCTCATCACACCATTTTTATATGGTGCCAAAAAAGATCCCATGTTTTTTTCATGTTTCCCTCACTCTGCAATCTTCCCAACATGCACTCATATGATGAAATTTCAATCATTCCACCAATCCAATCTTTCAAATCAGGGGTTTTGGGGCATTTCCAGTTGCGTAAGATCATCCTGGCAGCTGTGATACAACCAATCTTAATAAGGGTAAAATCATTTTTTGCTATATTAGGTACCACTGATGTATCTCCAAGAAGGCATAATTGTGGTTTTACAGGTAAATTAAAGCCCAACCACTCTTCAAATATTCTCAGTATTTTACGCCAAAATGGCTGAACTAAGGAGCATTCCCAAATCATATGTAAATAAGTGCCCTCTTCTTTTTTACATTTCCAACATAGACTATTTCCAGCTATACCCATCCTGTAAAGTCTAGATGGCGTATAATAATATCTATGTACTATTTTGTAATGAATGAATTTTCCCCTAGCTTCCCTTATGTTCTTTGGTTTTACTGTTAAGACTTCTAACTGGTATGAGTGAAGCTAACTATTAAAAATGTAAAAATATATTTTTACATTACATATTTACATTTATAATTAATAGTTTTTTATATTATTATTTTTGCTATGTTTTGTGTTATTTTGGGGGGTATTTGAACTTCAAATGATGGTAATAAATGTTATACATAATGTTGAATATGTACATATAATGTTAAAATAATACTTTGAACTTTTGTTATATAAAAGCATGTAGTGTGAATTTCATGAAAGATCATTCTCAGCTATTTAAGAAACGTTAGCTTGTTCTCACTGAAAGGTAAGAGGCATGTTTCGTCCACTACCACCCATCGTGCGGTTGAGGGAAATGGCTGATGGCTGTCTAATGCAGTCTGACATACCAGCCCAAGGGTGGCACATTTCCAATCCAATTAAATTCATAATTTCATTGGAGACCCCAAGCAGTGTCCTTATACACTCTCAGTGTTCAGAGTCTTAGACCTGTGGGCGTGTGAAGCAACAGCTTGATGTTCACCCCAGGAGCTCTCGCAGCACGTGGCCCTCTCGCCACAGCGCCAGCCCAGTGCGCTGGATAATTAAAAACCTCAGAAAATGTGAAAAGCCCGGGTTGTAGGGTGATTAAAATGCAGAATGTCAACCTGTCTATTGACAAAGTGACATTACAGTCAAAAGGGCGAGACTCCAGTCTGGAAAGAGAACTGCTGTAGAAAGTGAGCTCACCATTCTCTCACTTGCACTTAGAGCCTGTCACAGCGTGACTCTTACCTTAGGAAGTGCAGATTAAAGGATCGCATGCTTGGTTCACTGTTCAAACAGTGGAAGAAGAAGCGAGAACATGTAGAGTCACACGTAGCATGTAGGTTACAGATTTAATCCCAGCATTTTTCACGCCACCACTTAATACTTTAGCTTCCCTTGAAATGATCGTCATGTTTTGCACCTGTTTGTTTGCTATCAAGTTATTAAGCCACAAATATACTAAAGCACTCAGAACAAAGTCAAATTGTGCTCAGTGTTGCTTCAAGTAAATATAAATTATTTGTTTACTTTTTATTGTCAAGGTAGATGTTTTCTCACCTAAGCATCATACATGGAATTACATTTGTAGTGTGATGATTACTTAAGTAGGTTGCAAGGCTATATATTGGTGACATTAGATATTCATGTTATATTAACAGATTTTGGTTAAGTAGCATCTATTTTTATTTTAACAGATCTTCATTTCAGTGTCAAAAAGAGTGGTAGTTTGTAAGTGGCAAATACTTTGTGAATCAGTTCAATGAATCCATTCAAAGCTCAATTCAATGACTCATTCACTCACGTTCAAGGATGTCTCGTGGGGGTTTTTCCACATTAAAGTGTTTGACTTAAGTATGCAGATACATTTGCTGTTGATTACTCTGTAAACTGACTAAACTAAATTGATGTAAATTTTAGTAAAAATATTGTAAAAATGTGAAAAACATCCCTCAATCACTTTTCCAGAATCTTAAGAATTGTAATTAGTTTATTAAGCATTTTTAAATAATTCAAATGTTTCTTCTGATTTGAAAAAATATCAGATTTTAAAACAATAAAAATTGTGAAAATGAAAGATATACATTTTTAGTGCTTTTAATCAATTAAATGATTAACAAATTAATCGCAATTTTTTTCTGAAAATAATCGTGATTAATCCAACCTAACATTATAGTTTTAAATTTCAATAATTCTCATTCAATCTTCAAATTAATGTAGAACCCCCACCCCAATTTTTATATTTGTTTAGTGGCATGGTTTTTATGACTAAGGCGAGTGTCACTGATAACAATACTACTGATGTCTCTAGGAATGTTTTTTTTTTTTTACTAATATTTAATCTTTGACTATAGCCATTCAACATTACAGTATAATTGAGAGATAAATTTGAACATTTATTAGATTAGATTATTTATTAGATTTATGAAATGTATTAAATTACAACTTCTAATTTATGTGAACTTAAACAATCTTGAACAATCTTCACATAAACCCATTATAATAAATGTCATATTTACCTGTGTCCTTCAAGTAGGAAATATACAGAAATTGAAGTTTTCAACACTAAATTCAAAATGAATATGAGATGAATCCTTAAAGCTACAAAATGTTATTAATTTGTTCTTTGATTAACAGGCATCACAGAAGCTGGGTTATTAGGTTTTTTTGGCTTCTATTGCTTTGAGCTGCTGAACATGACACGGATCTGACATACATGCTCTTAGTTTCATTAGCGCTTTAATATGAAGTGATACAGGCTACAGCATGTGCCATCATATTTGTGTGTGCAATTGAAGTGCACGTACTACGAGCACAGTATAAAGTCTGACAGAACAGGAAAATTCATTTCTGGCACTGGAAGTGAAACATTTTCTGTTTGTGCTTCTAGACGTACTGCATCTAAATAAACACAATTCTTGTCTAGAAAAAGAGAGAAGCAGCAGTTGTGAGTGGGGTGGCTAATGCTTGCTCCGCCCCTGCGTTAATTGTGATATATATTCTTAACGCTGTTAAACTGGAAAAATGAATCGCCTGCGTTAACGCTATTTTGACAGCACTAACGCAGAAGTTTTGTGAGAACGCAAAGTTTTTTTTCACCCACCCCAATTATTTTTCCACCACCATGTCCCTTTAGGGACTCCATAGTAATTTAATATATTTTAACAAATAGAAATTTAGAACAACTGCATTATATGCAATTGACATGTTTGCATACATTTGAAGTTGAGTGTTGATTATTACATTTAAAAATAAATGATAATTAAATATAAATTTGGGTTAAGTTGTATATAACCTTATATTGTAAAAGGGCTCCCTATAGTTTAAAGCATAAGTTGAGGTAGATTTTTATTAGTAAGAAAATTAACTATAACTGAATGTATTTAAAGAAAGAGCAACTTGTTCAGTAAACAACCGTTTATAAAAAAAAGAAAAGGTATGTAGTTTTCCAACTGCTGTACTGAAATCATACTGAACCACGCCGTTAAAACCAAGGGGTCATATTCGTACCGAACTGTCATATTTGTGTACCGTTAAACCCGTATATATATATACTTTTTTTCAGCCAATCATAGTGTGTAGCTAAATAGGCAAACATTGTCTTTAGCTACCTGGAAAAAATATTTTTAAGAAACCCACAAATCGCTACAAGTCAAACAGGTGCAGTGTTAATGTGTAATGCATGTTATTAGATGTTCTTGGCTATGTTATCCGCAGGCAATATGTTAAATCAGTGATATTTATCTTGTTTTTGCAGCATATGTTGAACCCCTAGCTGGTGTCTTGCTGTATATTTGACCATTTCTTCCCAGTAGTGTTTGTCTCTGGAGCTTTGAGTTAGGTGTTGGATGGTGTTGGCTCTCACCTTTAAGCCCATGTATTATGCATTTCAGCTCTTGTGGATGCTAGCTGAGGTGGAATGCCATACTTTACCACAGGGAATACATGGTGTTAAAAGCATCACCCGAGGGGAGGTCTTAGCAAAAAAGAAAAGGAAAGAGAAGCAGAATGTGTAACCACTTCTCCTTCTCCCTTTGATGGCATTTTGCTGCCGTCTCTCACCTGAAACCTCATAAACGTGTGCTGTGTCAGCGAAAGTAGCACAATGCATTGTTAACAGCGTTATTCATCTTTATTGCTAATCAAAGACTGCTTAGATATTGATTTTATATTCTTTACACCTGCCATTAACATGCGTTGTCAGCGATTAGCTTGAAGCTGGATGTCACATGACCACATTAAAATACTTTGGATTTATAGGTGGTCATATTCTTCTGTGAAACATGTATGCTAATGCATTCATGTTATCTAACTGCACAAGCAATATGTAATACAGACACTGTTTGTACTACACATAATCATTATCTGTCACTTTCATGGTCTTGGGTATAAATATTCTGTCAGGCTCCATTTTTCTCTTGTTGTAATGCTTATTAATATACCATTGCTATGACAAAAAGCAAGTGTTGTGTTGTGACTTGTTCTTTTTTCTGCTAGCATCCTTTGCTGTGAGGACCATATACCTCATTTTTTATCTGTCAGAATGGCAAAAACATTTCAAGCTCTCGGTTGGTGTTTTTCAGTTTACACAAGCTCTACAGTGTAATATATAAGTGGCGTTTTCCATCTGGTCATGCTGGAGACATGAACGAAGGTGTAAATACAATTATATTACAAGAACATCCTGTTACTCTTTGGATGTGAAGTGCATGTTAATGGCATGTTTAAGGTGGCTTTGACATCTGATTCTTTTTGCTGTTTTGTGGAGCCAAGAAGTGTTGTTTTTCTCTTCTTAATATTTGGTCTTTAATAATTTACACATTCGTTTTTAGAGCATACATGTAAACGTATTATAAATAATTAAGACCACACTATTACTCTCATTTATTATAATTCTCACTGTTTTCCACTTTTTTATGTCTTCCTGTTCCTTTCTCACTCCCAACCGTTCAACCCCTTCCTCTCTCTCTCTTTCACAGATTCTGGAGCTGGTCAAGGGAATGCACTATCAGCTGGCCTGCCAGAAGTACTTTGAGCTGACACACAATGTAAGGATGCTTTTCATTTTGGCCTGCTGTAATTGGGCCTGCTTTTGTCAGCTCAGGGAGAGCCCTGCAGAGTCTTTTGAGCCTGACCATTGTAGTCACATCTGCCATTAGCTTAAAATCCAATAGAATTTGTTTTTTGTAAAGTTTTGTATAGAGTTTTAGAATTAATTAAGCCACTGACACATGGTGTCTGCTACGAGGACAGATAGTTTTTTAACCATTTATGTTTAACATGGGTAATTAAATTTGGTTCTTAGCCCTAATTTTGAATGACTGTCCTTTTTGGCTCCATCCCAAATGGCACACTTGATGTGAATTTGCAGACTTAAGATGACCATTGCTTTTGTCGGTGAAGTCCACGTACTGTAGGGTGTCGCATTTGACATTTGAGGTCTTAGGGTGGCATTTAGGACAGGGCCTTTTTGTCATAGTGTTGTTTTATTTATAACATCAATCCAGCATGGCTGACGGAAGTGGTAATACATCAGGTACTGTATCTCTGGAATATCTACATTTTATTGCAATGGGCAGATGTGTAATTCTTTCAGAAGCAGTAACAGGTTGGAATTATGTGTTGTTTTTTGAAGTAACGAGACAATACTTTTTTATTTTCTGATTTAATAAATCATGCATCAAAGTGATAAACCTTCAATACATTTACATTTATCATCTAAAGCTTTTTTTGAGGAAGCCTAGATCAACATTGTCCATTCAAGGTCATTCATATTTTCAAAGTGTGCCTAATGTTGTAGTTATATTTTCAGGGCAAGTGAGCAAAAACTCTTATTAAATGATAAATGTGCTGAACCCTTACTTTTTCTATTTGGATTGCCCTTTGAGATTGGACTTTCCAGGGGCTTTGCGGTTTCAATATGCTTTCTTTTGACAGGAGCATAATGGCAGTGGATTTGTGTCAGAACTGGTTCAGAAAGCAAACGATTACAGCTCTATTTAAATGGTTATCTAATGGATTTCTTCTGATTATTCCTTTGTATTTTTATATTTGAGGGGGTGGATATGACTCTGGCAGAAACGTTTTCTTTTTTTGAGAGGAGAAATATTTTCGAGCGATGTCAGTCAAGATTACCTGTGTGCACCTGTGCCCTGTCCCTCTGCTAAAAACGCAGGCCAACTGACAGGTTGAGAATGAAAATGTGCACACACCAACGCCAAGTAAATCGTGCGCTAGCAGCTAGGTGACAGGTTAATATGAAGAGGGGGAAAGACGGTCTTGGATATGAAAGAGATTGGTAAGCCTTTCAGATGTTTGTCAGCAGTGCTAGATGGATTTATGTGCTAGATGGATTGAAACAGGGAGGCTTTAGTAACAAGTATACTCATGAGATGTATTTCAGAATATGCCAGACACTTGTAAATCAGAACTAATTCTAATGCTGATGCGAAATTCAGATTCGGAGTGTTTTTAATTAATTGACTTTGTGAATTTATTGTTAAAGAATGCATAGTAAAAGAATTCATAGTAGTTTATTAGATGTTTCATACTTTTTAGTTTTTGTTCTTAGTTGTTAATTTACTCATTTAAATGTATTGTCTTCTCACTTTAGTTTTCCTTGGTTTTCAATAGCATTGTTAGCTTATTACTTGTATTTATTTATTATTTTTATGTTTGTGTTAGATCTTTTAGTTTTGTTTTTAGTTTTAGTATTTTAGGGACCAAAAAATAGTTTAATGGTGTTACATTTTCATCACAGTCTAGTATTATTGATATAGTGGAATTTAATTTAATTTTTATTTTTGTATAAATTGTAAAACTAAAATTTAAAAGTTTGGGCCCAGTACGATTTATTTCAAATGTTTTTGAAAGAAGTCTCGAATGTTCACCAAGACTGCATTTATTTGATCAGAAATAAAGTAAAAAAAAAAAAAAAAAAGGTTTAATATTTTTATAATTGAAAGCATTTATTTGAAATTGAAATCTTTTGTAACAGTATACATTTCTTTTCTCACAATGATCGATTTAATGCATCCTTAATAAAATTGGGACTGTCCTCGACTAAGGAATTTTCTGGTCGACTAGTAGTCGTTCATTTTAAGTAGGGGTCGACCGATATGTGTTTTTCAGGGCCGATACCGATACCGATTATTACAGATCAAGTAGACCGATAACCGATATTTTGAACCGATATACTTGTCTGGTGTAAAAATGAAAATGAATGCCAAAATTAATAATAACAAGAGTTAAAAAAAACGTTCTTTAAATGCTTTTAAACATGTCTTTAATTCTGAAAACTGTTAATAACAACAACATTAAATAAACAGTAATATTAATAATAACATAAGTACAGAGATCACCCAGAAGCATTCTGTAAACATTTTGTAAAACTTAAAGTAAACGATGATTTAGCGATTGTGTGATTATTCTCAACAAAAGTGGTAATAATTGTTGTAGTTGTATTACGTATACAGTAATATATTCGGCTAAACCGAACTTATATTTTGACAGGTTGCCATGAGGACCTTTTAAGTTTCTGTAGCCTATGTATATATGATATGACGATCGTTTTACTCAAATGAAACGGTCAAATGCTCATGAAGTGACTGTCCGAGCAGTTCTGGGGATGTTGTTCATGTATTTATGTCCTCATTTAGTGAGACGGCAGACGCTGAAGTCACTGCGAGCATCACACGCGCTTCAGTATGTGTGCAGTAAACGAAACCGCCCGTCTGTGTCATTCCTTAACAGAGATGCAGAACATGCAGGATTCATATTTAAAGTGTTTTTGCGGCTTAATATTTATAGATACTAGTCCATAGCGTGAGTCGATTTAAGTGTACTGACCTACTTTTGATTAATTCATCCAAACTTGACACATTCCGCGTTATACGGTAAATTCCATTATATGATTGCATTCCGCGATTCCGCCCGCATTTTCGTGATCGCGACATCATGGGTTATATTGAGGTGTTTTGCAACTTCAGCAACGCCTGCTGCTGCTTTACCTTTGAGAGACAACTGATGCGTGATCACTGGCGCAGCTCCAGTTAGCATGTGCTCTCGGTGTGAGACTGCCTTCAGTTTTCCGCGTTGATTGGTCGGACTCGTGACTCTCTACATATCAGATGAGCGGTGGGCGGAGATTGCTCTCAGAGATTGAGAGATCGCCTCACTCTCACAGAGTGTTGAGCTCAGACAGGCTGCATCGAGCCAAATAGTGCATTTAAACATTAAATAGTTTCACCTGTATTATTTATTCACCAATAAATAATGTCACCTGTAAATAGTATGTTTGTTTGCATAAAAAAAAAATAATAATAATAAAAAAAAATTATCGGCAAATCTGTTTTTAAAATGGCCGATATCGATAATCGGCAAAATGCTTAATATCGGCGCCGATAATCGGCCAGGCCGATAATCGGTCGACCCCTAATTTTAAACATTAGTTGACTAATCAGACATTTATTAATAAACCATTTTAATCATTATTATGAGCCTTTGATTGCCTACATGGCCTAATAAGCGCTCAAGCACATGCATAAAGCTTGCCACAGCGCACCGCAGAAGTAATGATTATGAATGGGTCAGGGAAAAACAGTAAGGAGACTGCGTTAACATTTTAATATTTTGATAAACTCGTGCTTTCTTTCTTCTCGGTTTAAGAGATGAAGTCGGCGACACTGACTCATCATCTCCACAGTAGTGGACGCGCCTGTTTGACTGTTTCATACAGATGTATTACTGAGTGAGTAAGCGATCGCTCCGGCGCCTCCATCTGTCCTGCTGTGAGCGCTACTCTTCACACTCCGCACAGACACTAGAACAGCGCACATATTTCTATGATTTCATTACATTAAGTTACTTACATATTTCAGATGATAATCCATATTTGAGGTCGATGAATGATAGGTGTGCGCTTGTATGTCCTGCCTGATTTACTGTATTACTACATAGACCAGCCGTTAACGATCTGTTAGTCACGGACTTCGCCTGTGAATTGTTTTTTTTTTTTTTTGCGACTAACACAATTCTGGTCGACTATAAGGGGGCAGCCCTAATAAAAAAATCATATTGACCTCAACTGTTTGAATGGTTGTAAAATGTACATGAAAAGGTATTTTAGTTTTTTTCCTTATTTTAATTTGTTCATAGTTTGTTTTCATTAACACTGCATAGTAAAATCCCACACACATCTCTGTAAACACTTCAGATCATGCTGCTGTTCTTGCTGTTGTTGATGCTTTAGCTCAATGTCAAGATAAGTAAATCAAAGAGCGTGTATATATTTCTAATCTCTTGCACGTCTAGATTTATTCCTTCAATAAGAAAGGTTTATAACAGTGTTTGTGTCTGCGCCTTCCCTCTTTTAATGCCGTAATGCACTCAAAGTGTCATTGATAGGATATAATGGCTTTTAATGGCTCCCGGTGAGACACCAGCGCCTTTGTAGTCCAAGGGCATCATTTAGCTCGTGGCCCCGGGGCGCTCGGGACTGGGGTCATTGCTGATGACTAATAGCCCCGAGCCAAACAGAGCGAACGGCTTATGATGCGGGAAAATGAATAAGACGACTTCCCTGATGAACAGCCTGCAATAACAGGATTTGAAAGATAAACTGCCCCCTCCCTCCTACCAAGCCCAATGAAAATCACATCACTGAAATTCATGACTCATATTTTAGGATAGGTGAATGAAGAAACCCCTGACGTTAACAGGCACAATAAAACATTCTTGTTGGAGCATCGGTGGATCCGCACCACCTCGCCTTTCCTCCATCTGATACGGGACGGAGCAACCATCTTCGCCATAAAAACACTCTTGTTGGATTTGAGCGTAGAAGACTTTAATCACTGCCATGTGCAGTGCTTTCTGCTTTCACATCCGCGACACATAACAAATAGACGCTTGCATTCCTCCCTCCCTGGCAGCATTTATTTAAAGGTCAAAATGTAATACTTCTCTGATGAAATATTTACACAACCACAATAAATCAAACAATAGAGAGAATAATGAAGAGGAGGGGAGCCGAGAGAGGCGGACCTCGGAAAGAGGAGAGCTTGTTGCGCATCCGCCGGATTGATCCGTCTCTAGGCCTCGGCTGGGATTGTTTCATGTTTATGCATATTTCATTTGGTGCAGAGTCGCCGGGCGAGGGTAGTCCACTGTAATGTGTTAACTCTGAGATGAATCCGTGTAATGGATCTTTCTGTCCATAGCTTAACTACCGCAGGGACCCCGTGCACTCGATTCAGAGAGATGGGTTTGAAAGTTTGATTCATGAGGAGCATCAGGCGTGCTGTGATTGAAGCATAATTAAACAGCCATATCCTCTGCACTTAGAAACAAGTGGATTGCGCAGTGTTCTGAATGTGATGCTGCTTTTAGGAATTCATCAGCGAGAGGCTCAGCCATAGATAGGCTGAAAGAAAGGAGAGATTGCATAGAAGCTACCAGCCTAAAAATCCCTGTGTAGCCTGTTTCAGTGCAGTTATTAACCTGGTTTAATAAAAACACGCTATGTCGAATGCAAGTATAGTCATTTTCTTACTGAACTTGTTTTGTTTGTTTCAGGTTGAGGATCCTGGGTTTTCTCTCAATCACCCAAACCAGTACTTCTCTGAGAGTCAGAAGCTTCTCAGTGGAGGCCGGGACATCAAGAAAGAAGTCGATGTGTCACAAAAAAGCCAAGAAAATCCTGCCAACGTGACCCGTCCATCTCAGATAAACTCCAAACAGGCCCATGAGGAGATGGGGGATTTAGACACCTTCTTCCAGGATGAATGATTTTGTTGAAGTTAAATCAAATTTGAATTGAATAGACCATATAGGGCCCATACTTGCATTCACTGTATTTGATACTAATTGTGTTTTCAATACTGAGAAGATTTGACCTGGCTGTTTTTCCTTGTCCTTTTGGTGACGAGATCTTTTTCAAATGATCTTTTTATAAAAATTATAAAATAAAATGTTTTTCACTTTTCATAAAAGCTTCATTTCATTTTGTACTACACCTAAGCAATAATCTGTATAATGATCATCTGTTTAATCTTTTTCCAGTGGTACAGTGTCTCGACAAACTAAAGCCGGGCTCACATTGTGCAAATTTAAAAAAACTGCATTGCACGCAAGGCTGAAATTTTCATGAAAAGTATTTGAACGGTGGCAATACCGGTGTATTTAAGAAGAATAGTGTGTGCCGTTCTACACACCCACGTGAAAATAGTTTATAGAAAAGGCAACATATCAGAGTAATTCCGTGAGTGGAGGACGGGAGCGCCGGAGTTTGTGGCTGATCGAATAATTCTCTAGCATTAATTCTGCTCATAACTTGTCAATCATCGTAGGGGTAGTCACTGCAGGACTGTGCACCAAATCTTCTGACACTGACAGAATTTCGTCAGAGGTGGAATTTGATCGCAACAGCCATTAATCGGCTGTCGGTGAACATGTCAAACCAGCGATCAAAGACTACAGATTTTAGCCTAGGATTATAGGAATCTTTTAAGATTTAAAAATTTGTCTCAGATGACAAATCGTGGTCAAAATCGCACAGTGAGAAGTCATCCATATATTTTTTTTATTAATACTTTAAATCATTAAGGATGTTAAATTGATCAAAAGTGACACTAAACGTGTATAATGTTACAAAAGACTTCTATTTAAAACAAAAATGCTCTTTCTATTTACCACAAATCCTAGAAAATTATATTTCATAGATTCCACAAAAAATAAGCCGTACAACTGTTTTCGGCTTTAATAATAAGAAATATTTCTTGAGCAGCAAATCAGCATATTAGAAGGATCATGTGATGCTGAAGAAGACTGGAGAAAAACCTGCTGAAAATTCAGCTTTGCAAACAAATATAAATTACGTTTATTTGAAATCTATTAAAAAAAGTTAAATTGTAATGATTCAATGATTGATTAATGATATATTAAATATATTTTGCTCTTCTCCAAAGTGACTTTTGGTATCCAAGCTGTACATTTTCCGTTTCCAGTGAATCAAACCCATGACCTTGGTGGTGTTAGTGCCATGCTGTACCAAATTGATCTAGATTGACAAAAGTATACAGGCGGCTGTGAGGGTACTGCTGCATTTGATCGTCACTGTAGAAAATAAAAACAATACAGTAGGCGATTTAGATGAGGTGGGCGACATTGAAATGCTAAATACTTGAGTTTTTCAGGCTGAACCAGCTGCACTTTTCTCGTTTAAATGACAAATCTGAAAGTAAAATGGATTATTTTGGAATTGAGAACCTTGATTTCTCTTTCTTGCTCATCATGCTGGAGCAAGAAGTAAAGCGGAGTCATATTCTATTACAGCGTCAAGGACATGAAGGATGTTGAGTTTGGCCTCACAGGAGGTGCTTTCCATTCAGCCCTCACATTAAAGCTATCTGTAAACCCTTCATCCTCACTTCTGACTCTTAAACATAATTGCGCTTGAAATGAACATTTATTTTGAATGTCAAGGATCATTAAGTAGAGCAGCATTCGTTCTTTGTATGCCACAAATGGTATTTCTAAGTGTCTGTTGTGGTGGCGCCATTGCTATGCAATGTCATATTGTTTTCTTCTGAAAACGTCCTTGAACATTGAAATATGCCCTTTGCATGATCAAAATCCTCCTCCTAGGATTGCCTTACTTCTCACTCCCTCCATAATGATTTAGTTCTTGCCTTCTCTTTCTTAATCTGCACTCTGGACAAGCCAACATGCTAAATTTAGAGGCAATTAGAGGCACCGTGGAGTTAGACCTGCATTGTGAATGCAAATGCGTCCCCTTGGTAGGACAAAGACAAGTAACAGTACCAATAAGGGACAAATTTAATGAATGCTCTTGCCTTTGAGTGTGCATATGGTTTCAGCACAAATGTGTGTTATTCTGGGTTGTTATATATGAATCACTAAAATGTCCCTTGCTTAGGTGAAACCAAAAATCTGCTGTCAGAAGAATGACCCACTCTAGCTCAGTCCAATGATTCTTGACGCATAATGATCAATAGTGTGACATCTTTATCCCTTTTCATTTTGAATTGCAGGCAAAACAAATCTCAAACTTTGTTGTTCCATTCATATTGTTGTCTTAAACGACCATAAAGATGTTGAATGGAGGAAGCAAAAGAAATTGAATTTCCATGCTTGATGACAGACTGACTAGATATGAGGTTCATTTTATATGACCCCGGGCCGTAATGTTGAACTATGAAGCACGTTGTGACAGTGGAGCCGCACTGCCGGCTGTGCTTCAATCCTTCACCACATCACACTAACGGAATAAAATTGGCTTTGGAGTTTAAAAATGGAGCTTGACAGACAAGAGATTAGTGCTAAATAATATGCATCTGGATATAAGCAGTGCACAGCTGGGGTATTGACAGCAAGAGACCTTCATGTTTTATATTTGGTTGAGCTAGACTGCATTTGACAAAGCCCTGCCTCCTTACACCAGTTCCCTGGTGCTGCTTTTAGCTTTGATGCACGAGCGTGCAGTCGTTTAGCCATATTAAAGCAGGTTTGGACTAAATTCAAAATTTAAAGATTGATTTCCTGTTCATTTATGTCTTGGAATTCGAGTCGCCCCCGGGATGTTGAATTCAACAGTTACACAACAGAAGAATTGAATTAGTTCAACATAAGAGTTACAAAACATAACATTATTCATTCTGACTAATTTATCCTATTTATGTTCTGTTATGTAGAACACTTTTCTACTTATTTGACACATTAATACTGTCCAAACTATTAATTAAAAAAATATGTAATTTTGCAACAAAATGTCCACCACATTCTATTCAGATTGAATAAATATTTAAATGAACCTATTTTTAATAGAAATCTTTATAACATTAAACAATTACTGTCACTTTTGACCAATTTAATATGTTCTTGCTGAATAAACTAAATGTATTTACTGTTACTTTTCCACGTTAGTGTACAATGTGCATGGGAAATTAATCTAAATTAAGGTTGTAATTTTTTTATTCAGATTTAGAAGGTATTCTTAATTTTAATTGTAAATGCATGGTGCACAACTCTGTATTATTCTGCATATATGTTCATGCTTCAATTGCTGTGGAAGTGAGGGTAGTTTAGGAAAGCGTGTTCAGTGGAGGAAGAGAGAAGCTAATGTATTCAATGACGTGCTCATCCGTGCTTATAAGTATTGATGCATTTTACCTGTGTGCATATAGGCATCATGTCTGCCCATTTATCTTGGGGAAGTGAGATACATTAGTTTTTGTCAGTTTATGTGAATTTACTATAATGTAGTGTATTGTAATGCTAATTTTTTAAAAGCCCAGGTTTATTCCTATGATTTTCTTTTTTAGGTATTTAAATCAGTTGTCATTCATTTGAGTGCATTAGCAATGAGACATGCTGTTTTTGATAGGGACATTTTTGTAAAGAGCTCTGCCCTGGTGGTTTATATAAAACATGACCTTGATGAGTTGAAGTGTTCAGGGCGTGTGATCCTCCTCTGTGGGCACCAAGAGGTCTCATGCCACTGGATGGTAATTAGTTCCATTTGTCAGTCTTTCATGAGGTTAATATCTGAGAATGGCCAGCCTGAGACTAGGACAGATGCAGTTGGCTGCATGGGGTAACAGAAGTACTTACCGTAGCTATACACTTTTGAAACACAAGCTATTCAATCTTCAACTAATGTTTATTTAGCTTTTATCAGTTTTAAAGGGATAATTCACCCCAAAATATGCATATTGTCATCATTTACCCACCCTCATGTCATTCCAAACCTGTATTACTATGTTTTTTTGGAAAACAAAAGATTTTGAAGTTTAATTCAGTAAATTATGACATATTCTTCATTTTTGGGTGAACTGTCCCAATATCAGAAGTGTAATATCTAAAAACATGTAGCAGTATTTATAAAGAATTTTGTTTTGCTTTTTTCACATTTGACAGAAATTACAGATTAATTTCTAAATAAATTCACTGATATAATTTGCTTGAGAAAGTTTATCTCCGTTTACATACAAAACTGTGATAGACAAACAAGTTCAGGTGTCTTATTAAAGGAAAAAGGATCTGCTTGATGAGGCACAGTGTTGATTGTTTTGTTCAATACATAAAATAAATTTTGAGCATATCATTTCTGTTGATGGGGTACTTAAGATATACTGACAGGGCTGTGGTGGTACATGCAAAAAAGGTCGGAGACATTTCTGTTCAACACGTGGGGGTTTGCTGAAGTTTGCAATTATTTAAATAGTCATTTAGATTAAGTGGGACTCATGTTGTGTTTTATCATTTGAAATGGCTTTTGTTTTTCTCTGAAAAAAAATTCAGCTCAAGAAGGGGCATAACACTAATGAGCAAATCTTCTATCTGTCGTCTGTCTGTGCAGCCGTTTACTTTGACCTCATGACCACAAAGCTTCCAACTGTGGCTCGTCATTTAAAATATTATTTTGCATTCTCTCGTTTTCATGGACAAACCCCTCTACGGTTTCCCAAGCACCGTCAGCAGCAGCATCACTTATCTTGGTGTGTAGGGCTCTTTGTGGTAGCTTTTATCGACTGGAAGTGTAATTTCTCCACCTCTAATCTTGCAGAAAGTAAGCTTGAAATGTCATAGATAAGCACTTTTTGGAACTTGTTTGTGGCCTAGAGGGAGTCATTTGGTATTCTTAAGCATTCCACCTTGGCGTAAGCAGTGTAAGAGGTGAAATATAAAGACTGGCATTCTTACAGAAGCGTTTTTGATTCGCTGTGCTTTAGCCGTGCTCAAATATAGGACATTCGGAAAAGGGTACAGCAGTTTATCATGTAAGTTTTTGTGTTTGTGTCTTTTGAAAGAACCCGTCCTGGATCTATGAATAACAAATATGGGTGTGTGAACGATTCTGGATTGGAATGGGCTGGGAGATATTTGGCTCTGTTTTCCTTATCTACAGTTTCTGGGTATGGAGGAGGAAAAAAATGTACAAAGAAAGAAATTCAGATGACAGATTCAGGCCCATTTTTTTCCCAATTACACTGGTGTATTTTCACAGCTAAATTGCTTTTACTGGTGCATGAAATTTATAGACGGATCCTGGCTTGTCGGAACCGAAGCCAAATATATCCATATAGTTTCTGTATAGTGTTAGATTTTTGGGGAAAAAATTATTACACTGATTTGAAATATCCTGCAGCTACATCTACACTCCACCTTGTACGTAATCTGTCTGGACATTGACTAATTAGCACGGGCCTCCGGTGCATTTGCCAGTCTGGAATGAATTGTATGCATCCTGCTGATGTTCCTTCTCTTCCTGTGGTTCCCTGTAAATTTATTCACCTTTTCTCTGCTCAGAAGCCATGCATAACAATAAGTTTGCTGTGAGTTGCATCTACTAATCTTTGGTTCTTTGACAGTTTGTCTCAATGTATGTGGGAGCTGGGAAGAGAATTGTGCTCGCATGTGTGTGCGTGTGTGTGTGTGTGCGTGCGTGTCAGGCAGCAGAGTTAAAGAGTATTTGATCATGTCTTTGACAATGCCTGTGACAGTGACAGCCTGCACTGCTGGTGGAAAAGCCAGTCTTGACTAGAGCCTCTGCCAGCAGTTGTGGTTGTTGGCGGTGGGGGTGGTGGGTTAGGCATGTTGCTCTGATCTGCACAGCACATGGATGATGAGTCTGAGTCTTTGGAACAAGCTTAAATGTGTTGTAGCCCTTTCCTCAGCCACACAGAAATCTTACCATCCATTGAGGCTGGGCATTAAAGAGCTGAAGGTTACATCTGAACCAGTGTAGAGGCCTTGAGCAAGTTACAGCTACAGCAAGTAGTCCAATACAATTGAACCAGGAAATTATTATGCTTTAGACCAGTTGCTCATTTTTAGGCACTAGAGCAGGACTAGATGTCATATTTTTTTCACATTATGAAATGTAAGTTGGTCAGTATCACAAAATAAACAAACTCTGGCAACTCTAGTGCAAATACTGTTTTTTTACTTTTTTACTTACCAAATAAAATCAATTTATGGACATAAAATATTGATTTGAGTTACAAATAGACTGAGTTTGATTGACAGTTGATCTGACCAATCATAACGCCTTGTTTGTCAGACATAGCTACCGTAAAGAAGGGGTACGGGTATTTGCTAAGGGTCAATCGTTTTTGTGGTAATCTTTTTCTGTGTGTTTTCAAGCTTCCACTAAGAAAAAATATATATATTCAAACTTGGCTTTGCAACAAGACATTGCAATGGTATTAAGACACTGCAATGGTATTAAAAGTCCTCTTAAGTCATTTTCACTACAGTTGATAACTGAGACACAAAAGGGTACTAGTGGCATTTGTATGCAACGAGAGAGCGACACTGCGGTGTGATACAAGAAACATGAAAGCATCGTTTGTTTGTAGCCTGCATGAGAGGCAAGTATGATCTGACCAACCTAATTGCATGAGAAAATATAACTATTATACAAGTTGGTCATTTCTAACAAATGTATACAATTGGATGTTTACAAAAGCAAAAAAGTAAACACTTATCTTCTCTCCAAGTCAACCTACAATTGAGGACAATATAATATATCTATATGCATGAGGTTCCACCCTTCATGTAGACTTTCTTGCTTATTTTCTTTTCCAAAAATCACAGGTTTTCCTCCAGCACACAGAAGTATTTGAGGCATTAAAGAGCTGAAGGTTACATCTGAACCGTTGTAGAGGCCTTGAGTTACAGCTACTGCGAGAAAGTAATACAATCCAGTATGTAATGGAAATTATGTCTCAGTCTAGCTGCTCATCTTTTCTTCTTTAGAACAACTTCTAGGCACTAGAGCAGGACTAGATTTCCTATTTCTGCATATTATATGCTGAATCCTGCTTATTATAGGTCTACTTACCAAATAAATAAATTCTTGGACATGAAATATTGATTTGGGTTGAAATTGTTTTATTATTTGACCTTTATGATATCTTAAAGCATCCACTAAGAAAAAAAAATCATTACATACAAAATCTGATTTGCAACTAAATTAACACTATACTACAGTAAATCAAATCAAATCACTTTTATTGTCACATCACCACAGCACGTGTGGTGAGTGAAATTCTTGAGAGCGTGCTCCAGACAGTGCAGAAACAATTGACATATAGACAGTACATACTTACAGACTTATCGAGAAGTGCAGAATACACATACATATACTCAGTACACACAGTGTACTATTTAAGACATACTTACAATTATCAATACACATTATGCACCATATGTACACATTTTACATTATGTACACATATATACACAATAATATGGAAAAAAAAAACAAAAAACAGTTGCTGCAGATTATACATAGCCCGGATACGCAATGTCATGGAAGTGCATTGCATGGTATCCAGTGGTAGCAGATAGATTGTTGTGTGTAGTGTGTGCGTGTAGTCTAGTTGGTCTAGTGCATGGCACTATGGTAATATTAACTACTACAGTATATTGAAGTAATATTAACACTGAAGTCAACAGTAACTGTTTTATGCAACAAGAGCAACACAAGAAACATGAAAGTATTGCTGGTTTGTTGTCTGCATGAGTGGACATATCAATATATGGCATTGCCATAGTCAACAGTGAATATTATCTTACTCCATCTAAATAAAAACAAAACTAGTGTCAATTTAGTAAGAAACTCATACAGTTTGCTTTATGTGGAAAATGTAGATTTTTAGAAATACATTAAGGATGAAGGTCCTCTCTTAAATATAACCCTCTGTGGGGTGTAAGGAGATTGTACGAAAGCTTGCAAATGAGATTGTATGAATTCAAACGAATTCGCTAAATCTTAAAAGATGGTCACAAATTGCTGTGAGAGTGTCAACATCAGACCGTGAATCAGAGTAAATTATTCCACAGAGTTGTGTAATAAAGAAGCAATATTAAAGTAAAAATATAGCATTCTGAAACCAAACTTGCCAGCTACGTGACTACAATGGAGTAGTTTAAATTACACGCTCTTACAAAGCTGCATTATTACATGCTTTTCTCTAATCTATTTCCTCGTGAAGAGCGATCAGTCCATGGCCTCCTCATTCTTTCAATAGCAGCAACATCATCTTGTTGCGTCAAAACAAATACATGCCCAAAGAATATCCATTTACTTTGATTTACTGGATGAAGCGCATAATGCATTTTAATGCAGTGTTGTTTGATGTCATTATCCGTGGATACACATGCTGTTTCCATTACCATAGAGATGCAGGTATTGTAATAAGCAGCTGCGTACAGTAGCAAAAAAACAAAGTTAATCAACATACTTGTGGAATAAAAACTCCCACAGAACTGAATGAAATGCAAGCATTAGCAGTTGTGTAATTTTAGGAGATTTTCGGTCATAACTTATTCATCCGCGAGCCCTGAGTTCTGTCTTATTGTATAAAGCTGTTATGGTGGTACTGTGCGGTGATAAAAGTGTAAATAAAAAGTAAAAAAGAGGAGCAATTGGTTCTCTCCTTATATCAGCTTATTCCATCGGAAGTCTTAAAGAAACAAAGAAGTGATAATCTTCTATTTAAAAGCATGTAGATTACAGAAGGCATTGTTCTGCTCAACCAAATCCAAACAGAAGGTAAATCAAAACCCATGTATTCATTTCAAAGTCTCAGTCTTTCTGAAGGCAAGCTATTGTAGTGATTTCCTTTGGATTTCTAATGCCGAATAGCAGCCCAGAGGGGGTCATTTTTCATCAAGTCTATAATGTGGACAAGGCTTTACTGCAGCTTCTGGAAACTTCTACTTTCGACCACACGTATTGGTTTAATTTTGATGTGCGCTGTTTTAAAATTGCATTGACTGACTGACTAGTCTTATACAAATTGAATATTCCCTGAAGTTCGCGTGACGTCTCCGACCCAAAGACATTTATTAGACCTCCCATAATGCATGGGAGATGGGCTACTAAATATAGCATTGAGATGCACTTCATGAATTGAATTTGTCAGGCTAGAGATTTGGGACTTGATTCTCTTGCATACCAACGAGCTCTCAAACATGCTTATCAATTATTGTCCAAGTCCCTGTCCAAGAATGTCAACAAATGGGTGATTGTGTTTACCCATATTTAAACATTCCATTTAAAAAGAGCGCAGAGGTGTTGGCGAGAGGTTTGTTTTGTTTTCTCATAAAATATGTCTTTCAAAACCACAGTGCCGTAGCAATCCATACTCATTAATCACGCTAGCTCGTGCTAATGTGTCGCCGTCCCACCGGATGGGCAGTTCAAACTCTCATGAGGGAGAAGAGCGCACATTTACTGACGCCCCAATTTATTAATTGTACAATGTCGTGACCTTTTCCCTTTTAAGCGCACTTCAGCTCAACGGACAAATGGCAGCCAAAACTTTCACGCTGCACGGACTGATTATGAGTCTCTATTTGGAGCCCAACTGTGTCTGAAAATTAGTTTTTGACCTTGTCATGTGTTTCTTTTTTAATCTAGGCCTGGACTGATAGATTATTGCACTGCCTGCCAAGAAAGGGGGTAGTGTGTTTGTTTAGAAGGGCGGAGATGCGTGCCAATAGCGAAGTTCAACATCTCCCATGGCACTCCTTGTCTTTGAAAAATATTGCTGAAATTATAATGAATTATGGAATAAAGGAGGAGTAGATTTCACAAGGCCAAACTTCAAGATATGTGACCTCCATCAAATGAAGCACAACTGAAGGATTCATACGAAACCAGCCATCCTTAGACACTTCTCCTTTTCCTCTTGTGATTTGAAGTGGATTGTTTACCTGTACCCTTAAAAAAATGAGCATTTGGTTGTTTCTTGAATTAGTTATATACAACTGTTATATAAGGGATATTTTTTTGTTGTTGTTGGTTTTTTGTTTGTTCAATATTTTTTTTTTTTTTACATTTTTAAATACCTTTTTATGTTTAGATATTGTTTTACCATAGATTAGAAAGTCAAACCAAGACTTTTAATCTTAAAAGCGATAGTGAAAAAAATATATATATATATTATACTATAAGCTCAATATCACTTGTGAAACTTTTTATTCACCATTTCCAAATTTTGCAAGACATGAATATAGTATTGTGCATTTTAGAAATGTAAAATGTTAGCTGTGAAAGCTTAGCAAGAGAAAACAAATCACTTTGTTTTAAATGTTACACAATGCTTGTTTTGAGATGTTTGAGAAAGACCTTTGTGGGAAAAAATATGCAGTCAACTAAACTTCAGCAAAATCCTTCTCCAACTACAAACCATTATATTTAATAAGACTTTTAACAAGAGACCAGTCGTTCTTTCCTTTGTCAACCTGAGCATTTCTTGACTCCCAGCTGTACTTTGTATCTACTTTGTGAAGTGAATGAACGGCATGCACTCAAGTAGGAAGTAGTCCATTATGGTAGCTAGCTGCTTTCCCTGACAAAGAAAAGCCAGTGGGAGTTTGAAACCTTGGTAATACTTCAGTCCTCTTTGTGTATCACAGGTTTTTTTTCCCCATCCATTCCAAAAATGCAAATGAACTTGGGAGACAGGGGCATTTGGAACTTATTACCGCTCTGGATTTTTTCCCCTCATGTCTCAAAGGATACAAATGAGTGGTCCGGACAGAAGAGGAGAGTGTCAGTAACCTGTACTGCTGTAAATGAGTCACTTACAAGTCTAATGGGAGAGCTCTGAGCTACTGCCTCGTTCCTTCAAACTCCCTCCCGGCACCTCCAAGTAACACACTCAATTTTTCATGACATCCGGGACGATGAGTTCATCAGTTTTAAATGGGACATTTCCTCAATATTACCTCTTTTAACCAGACTGCTTTTGGCAATCTTGCTTTATGTGAAGATGAGAATGTTTAAAGACAAATGACAACATTTTTGGGGTTTAAATTAATATTCATTGTTGTAACTGAATAACTTGTGCTAAAATTGAAAATGCAAAGGTTCACTGTGGTTCAGAAGTAAGAACCTCTGCCAAACAATTTCCAATAGCATTTTGAGAAGGCAATCTCTTACCTGTTCTGCTCAGATCTAACAAATGGTGCTACTGTACAGCAAGTGATTGGCCTGTCCTGCAGGGGTCATGGGCTTCGGGGCAAGTGCAATCTTTTTTTAGACTAGTTCGATTCACAGAACTCATTGATTGCGTGCCAGTTCGACCTTGACTGGATTCAGTGTTCTTTCTATATCTCTATACCATTATTCCTGATTCAATTTATTTCTCAACTATGGGGGCCTTTGCAATTCCCTTAATTGCATGCAGCCTCTGCTGTTAATATGCAAATGTACTGTGTTTATATGAATAAACTCAGTGAGTGTGTAATTACATGTATATACTATATCTTGCATGCCAAACAGAATTTCTTATTATATCTTATTATATACAATTTAAGCAGAATATGAAAGGTTAATTAGAAATGCAACAGGTTATCTTATATGCTAGCTTAAAAACAACATAAGATCATATCACAAAATGAATGTAAAATGTGCTTCTAGATAATGTGCCATTTAGGTCTGAATTGTGTTATGATGTACAATTTATTTTCTTGCATTCATTAGCCTTGTAACTGTTGTTCACATACTGAACAAGCATTCCTGATGATGAGCAGCATAAACATGTCATATTATTTTGCGCCACGAATGATGAAAGCAAGTTAGCCGTTATTTTTCATCACAGATAATGTTCATGTGCAACATTTAATAGGCAGCTAACGCCCAATTATAGGCTCAGATATGCTAATGATGAAATAATTAGTTTCAAAATGACAGGGAGGAAGTCGTAAATTCACAGGACGAGTTGAATGGAACGATTTGGATTCTGACGGTAGTTTGTTTCTTAATGATAGCGCAGATTTCAGAAGCATAAAAACTCTCATCTCATCCTCAGAGGTACGTTTGAAAGTTTCCAATGAGATTTATGTCTCAAATTAGTCCTGCAATAAAATAATCAAGGGATGTAATTTGATTTCCATATCCATAAGCCATTTTAAAATGCGTTCTGCAGACTGAGCGGCATGAGCAGAGGTCAATAGGGCACGGTGAGTGTTTTTTGGAAAGAAAACAAACAGCCACGCATGCCTCCATCATAACCCTCGGCATCTACAATGCATCAGGCTGGCATTGGTCTCTGTCGATCCTCCCACACGTTTCTTTCTAAATTTGTCTTGTGGGCTCCGAGATAGAAACTGGCAATTCATTACAGACTAGAATCTTTATCCCAGTTGTATATGGCTCCAATAACTTTAATTAGTTCGTGCAGTTGTGTGCCAGTATCACAGTGGTGTTCCGGTGAGAGGTGTCTGCGAGAGGCCTGAATCCCCAAGATGTCCTGCCATGGCTTCAGGAACAAGAAAACAAATGAGCTACTCGGTGCTTCCCCATTCATCAGAGCATGTGCTGTTGCTTTCTCTCTCTGTATTTGTCTTTCTTTCTTTCTTTCTTTCTTTCTCATGGGCTTTGGTTTACATGTCATCTCAGAGCCAGCCTCGCACAGACTACGCTTCTCTCATGGGAGTCTTCTTAAAACTATTTTTCATTCAGCGGTGCACAAACAAACAGGTTTTTTTCTGTATTTTTCCTGCACTTTTGGTCAAATAAACACAAACATTAACCTGCTGTAAACTTAAATGACCACGATTCGACCTATATGTTTTACATTTTCATCTTTTGTTTATGCATGCATTAATGTTTCTGTATTGTTCCCTGCATCTAATCAAAGGTTGGCCTCAGGTGAAGATGTTCCTGTAATAGAGCACTCTGTAATCCCAGAGACATACACCGTTTGCAGCGGTTGTATTTATTCATCACTTACAAATTACTCCAAGGATATTCTTGGCAAAATCAGATCTAGCTACCCAAAATGTAATTTTGTAAAATCAAAGCAATAAAAGTCTTACATTTTATGGTAGGGCGACTATATACATCCTCTTTTTTTCTGGACGTATCCTGGCTGGGATTTCTAAAATGCCCATGTTTTGGCTTTGATTTATATTGACACGACAGACCTCATACATTACATGTACTCGTATTTGCATTGCTCTGACCGTTCTCTGTAGATCCATCCTTCATGCATGCAACGAATAGTCGATTATGTACAATGCCTGCACACCATTGGTCAAACTACTTTTGAGTCATTACCTTCAGCAAGTGTAGACATAGGAAAACAAATCCAAAATCCTGACATTTTATGAAAAAGTTCACCCTACGTATGGCCAATTTAATTTAGACCTATATAAAAGCATCTTGAAACAGCATCATAAACGTAATTGTAATAGTAATTGAAGCGCAAGTGTTGAAAAAGGGTTGTGCACCCTGAATTAAGAATGCCTGTAATTCTAATGTATTGAATTTGTTGCAAACAGTGTGCAGAATTTCAGATCAAATTTGAATGTAAAGCCATATGACTATAATCTTTACCTAGAAAAACATAAGTATTCACAGCACTGCTGATGTTACGTTTTTTGAATGTAGATGAATGGCATTCTAGTTTAAATTGAATTTTTTTAAATGTATAACATGCATACATATATATTAACGAATTGCATGTTTACATACTGAACAATTACACTAAAGTCCAAACAGATAAAAGAACATGTTCCACTTTATTCCAAAAGTAAATACAAATCCTTTCCTCAATGGCAAAATGGAGGAAATCATTTTTACACGTGTCCTCTAGTCTGAAAACCCCAATAATAGTGGCATACAGTATTTCAACTTGAGTGTGTTCCTCTTGTATTATGGAGAAGAGCTATTGCAGTAGCAGATGGGGCAGAGGTCTGATATGAATCTTATCCGCCTAAAAACACACACCCTTTTTTGCTGCGTTTTACTTTATTCATAACTAAAGGTTAATTATCTCTGCCCTCGGTTTGATGTGCTAAAGTACGCTTGCTTGTGCTGATTTATGTATGATTGTCTGCCGATCGACATCTCTGTATCGTTCATTATAGGAGCTGGTGGTGCTGTTTTTAAACAGCTTTCATTTGACAGCACAATTTCCAATGTCTGTGGCCTGTTTAACAGAATTTCAGGCGCAGCAGGGAGGCTGTTGCAAAAATAGATCAAGCTGTCAGTATACTGCAAAGAATATACTGCATGTCAGTAGTTGTGAAGCAAAGTAAGAGGAGGTCATGAAGGCAGATAGAAAAGCATTTGAAGAACAAAGTAAAAGAAACAATAATTGAATTTTGTTTTGATGAGACATTCTAATAGTACTTTTTGTTGTTGTTGCTTAATACTAAAAAGCCACAAAGCAGAAACTTTTAAAACACAAGTAATAAAGACCAATGCACCATGCTTGATTTGGTAAGAAAGTCGTTTAATAGCATCAGCAACTGCTGATAAATAACTAAGGTGAAATCCTTCAGTGACCCAGAGTAAACAGTGCCTGTGAGCCGCTCTGAAGATGATCACCTCAAGCCCAATGGACCAATAACATTTCTCATACATTCTTCTCACCTTTAGACACTGCTCTGGGCTGTAGAGACAGGCTGCTGTGATTTAACACAAAGAATAAAGAAATGAATAACTGCTCCAGCCAAAGAGCACAGCTATAATCCTCACTAGCAAAGCAGATGTTTGTGCTGCATTCAGATTAATGACTTACTGTATGTCCTACTGCAAGATCATCTGCTGTTACCTTAATAAGAGCTGCACAGATCACCTGAGAAATGAACCCTGCTTCCCCCCTTCCTCTCTCTAATCTCATTCTTTTCTATACATTCGTTTGTTTGGTTATTTTTTCATTTACTCTATACTTTCATTCTCTTTTTTCTCTTTTCTTTTCTTATAGTTTTTAATCTCATTCATTCATTCTGTCATTTTTTCTATAATGTTTTCTGTATGTATATGCAATTTCATTTCTTTCATTAATTCATTTTTAATTCAAAAAATTTTCTATAAAAATGTTCTTTTGTTCTATAAATTCTTTCTACTTTATTGTCTTTATCAATAATTTTAAATCATTTTTCACATTCTGAAATGTTGCAAAAACTATAGATACAAAGTTGCTTACAGTTAGCAAAATACATTTTCTTTCTTTCTATGATTTCCTTTTTATTTTAGCAATTTCAAAATCTTTTTTGAAGGATCTGTGTGCAGGAAAATTGTGCAGGATCTGTAATATTTCTCTATATAATTAGAAAAAAATTGTATTATACCATGGTTGCATTAATTTGACCAAAAATACAGTAAAAACAGCAATATTGTGGTAATATTATTATTTAAAACAACATTTTCTATTCATATATTTTAAAATGTAATTTATTTCTGATGGCAGTTAAATTTTCAGCATCATTCCTCTAGTCTTGTGTCACACGATCCTTCAGAAATCATTCTGATTTGCTGAACCTTGATGTTTTCTTTGATGAGTAGAAAGTTCAAAAGAAAAGCATTTATTTGAAATTACTTTGTTTTTATAATAATGTAAATGTCTTTATTGTTACTTTTGATCAACATGTCCTTGCTGCAGAGCATTCAGTTAAAAGTATTAACTTTTGAATATGCTTTCATTCATTAATTGTATATTTTTCTTACAGTATGTCTTTCTTTCGACTGACACTATTGTGTTATCAGCAAGCCATTCTAATATCTGTATCTAAACGCTAATTGATTGATAACAGTCCAAAGACCAAAAAAGTCATTTTCGCTCTCAAATAGTGTAAAATGCTCATAGCTCTGAAGTCCTCTTGACTATATTAGAAAGGGCAGCCCGGCACTTAAAAAACCCTGCTGGTAGTAAAAGTGGGAGTGGACTTCTTGAGGCTATATGTAAACTATTCATTATTCCACTGAGGTTCGCTTCATTAACCTCTCAACCATATGACCTACCCAGCACATTTGATTAACTTCACTCCCCAACTCCTCTCATTTCAGTAAGTCTCACCTGCAGCGCTGCTGTCAGAAGCCATTAAACCTGACGACAACAGAGATTTGAGAGGAATCAAACTTAAAGAAAAGGTTGTTTTTATAATTGGAAAAGCACAGCAGTTTATAAATGTAGTGACTGTTTATTCCAGGATATGGACCATGGTTGACACCTTTAGCTTTCGGAGCATTTTTTTTTTTATCATTTTATACCAACCAACCCCAATCTATTTCATTTTAAGCTTTTTAAATGAATTGAACAAATTCATAAAACATGGACTAAGCATTAGAAACATAACAGAAGGGAGTGTATGAGTGTTGTTACAATTGTGACAAAAGTTGGCTTAAACAATGTCTTATTTTGGTCAATCTTTGTGGGGCCAGTAAATGAGGAAAATGGTGTTAGCCCTTGTGCTGTGCTGAACATCTGGTGTTCCTGGACAGAAAAGACTGGCTTTGTAAAAATAGTTTTTCTTTTAATATGCTATATTATCAGTAAATCCTAAATTCAACATTTTTGTCAATTTGTTTTATAGTTATTTAATTTTTTTATATTTGGAATTTGGAAGTTTGAACTGGTCATAGGCCTCATTGATCCTTGTGCCTTAGTTTTTGAAATATACCACCAAAGCACACAAATTGTTACATTTTGGGGAGTTGTTATACATGTGTAAGCAAAATCAGTAAGTCCAATGTGATAACATTAATAGCATTTTTGGGAAAAAAGCCAATCCTCTCTGGGTCAAAAAGACCAGAGCAAATGTTAGCATTTATGTTGAATTAAACAGCAGAATTTGCTGATTCAAGTGATACCAGATCACAGATAAGCATACATTAATCTGATCACAAATCAAATTATAACCCAGGAGTGAAATTCATTTTCTACCTCAGAATAGTTTTTTGGGGGCTGTTTGATCTATTTTTGCTCCGCTGAGACAGTGTTTGCAGACATTAGATTCATAGGGGCTGTTTTGTCCTCCTTCTCTTTCCTTAGTCTAAACCAGCTGACATCACTGAATGTAAATGTGCTAATTTGTTGCAGTCAGACAGCAATACAAAGCCACACAAAGAAAGTTCCTTTCACTTTGTAACCGCTGGAGTTCCACAGCTCAAGAAAACACGCATGAAATTGATTCCATTTTTCCGTTAGTGGCTCTTTTCCCTAAAGATTCACTTTTGGGCATGTAATTAATTTGAATTGGAATGTGACGTGACATACAGAAATAGCAGCAGAAGAGCAGGCGATGTAGCAGCGGCCTGTCTGTCCCGGATTCTTACCCATGTGTGATGCACGCTCGCTTTAATTATTCCCACACTGATGAAGAGCTGCCTTTAAAACCATTTAGCTCATTTCAAACAACTGAAGGTGCCTTCTATCCGCATAATGTTCCATCCAAAACACCAGCATAGAAAATTAGCTTTCCCTTTTTTCTCACATGTATTAAAACAGGTCTACATTAGAGTGTGACATATCAAAAGGAAGAAAATGGAGGGTGGAAAGGCTCTTTTTAATAGAGTGAATTGCAAGAGTGGAGTCCTCAGAGGATGCTGGGAAGACATAATGGCACTGACAATCAACTGGCTGAGTGCCTTCCTCGTTTTCTTTTCATCGGCTGGGATTTGGGGGATGCCTGTTTCGGTGTCTGTTTGAACCCGACACAGAGCTGGGGAGTCAGCTCGACTTAAGTGGAGCAGAGATAAGCACTAGGAGGCTGTGTGGAGACCCAGTTACCCATAATCCCACAGACCGCCCTGTGACATTGATAGATTAAAAGAAAAAAAGAAAGAGAATCAGTGCTCATACGTTCAAAGCTCAGCGTTGAGCTTGTTGTGGCGGTAAATGAATACATCACAATATAAGTCTTAACAAAAATCACACACAGTTCCGTGGCAAGATGGCAGCGTCACAGCTCTGTCTGATTGGAGGTGTGATTGCTTTTTGTTTCTCTTTTAGACCTTGCAGCTTTAACGAAGCAAACAACAGGTTTACAATCACTTTTCCTTTCTGGGTACTTATTTATCTCTGTGAAGGAATCTGATTGCAGAGCACATTTCAAACATCCAAGTTTTTCAACGGCCGTCACAGCCACTTCATATCAGGATAGATACCTAATTAAAAAAGAAAATGAACATCTCAAGCTAATATTATTGTGACACGTAAAACATGGTGCAATGCTCATAAGCATGTCCAAATCTCCAGATAAATGAAGGATACCAGACATCCTGCTGTCAGCTTTGATATCATAATTATAGGATGCAATACTGCAAAACATGTATATGCATGTAATGTGTATTATTTGCTGTTGATTAGATGATGTGTGAATGCTGGAAACCAAGAGCTTTAACAGAGTTGGCATATGAAAGCATGTGTTGTGATGCATTAGATTAATCTTGATGTTTTTATATTTAAATAAAACTATAATTAGCCCATCTGACAAACAGTTATATGATTTCTGTCACTATATCTTATTCTATCTTCCCCTCAAGGACTCTTTTATAATCAAATACATTGAAATAATATTCAGAGTTCAATACAATTAGTCAATCTGCATAATATGTATTATTTAAAAAATAATTTTGTTTATTTGTTCCCTTAAATATATACATGACAAATTACTAAAAATACAAACTCTTGATTATCATTGTCAAATAGATTTAAAATAGCTTTTGCAGCTTGCACAGCAAACGTTTGCAATGAACAAGCAGGAAGTTATTTGTCACTTCACTGACTTTACTACAACTATTGCTCATTAAACAGAACAACATGCACTTAAACTTAATTCATAGCCACCCACAACCAAACCACAAGCCCCACTCTCCAGCACAGTTCTGCCTCAACATAACAGGAACTCTTATATATCAGCAGCTCTTTCACTTTACCCAAAACATAAAATAACACTTCATATCAACTCCACAGTCACTCCCACGATTTATCCATATGCAAGCAAGCATGGAACTAAAAATCCTGCCCGTTTTCAGTGCTTTACAAAAATGATTCAGGGAATCTCAACTCTCTGAAATAAAAGTTCTGTTTTACATATGTACATTTATATTTACCTATTATCAGTGTTGGGGGTAACACATTACAAGTAATGCGAGTTGCGTAATAATGTTTTTTTTTTTATTTACAGGAAAATATACGAGTTACTTTTAAAAAGAAATTTACGCCAGTTACTTTGTTTTCCCATTTATTGACTGACAGTGCGCTGTGTGAACATGATCTTACTGTAGTTTTAGACTAAATGTGAATGTGTATTAATTACAAAAAAACTGATTCAGTATTTATCAAAAATAATTAAAACAGTGAAATACAAACTCAGAATATGACACAAACCTGCAATAATTAAATATGTTAAACAACACAAATGTATCTAATCTCATTTTATTAACCAATGTGTTTGCTGCTTTCCTTTGATGATCTAGTTCAGTGATACTCAAATCTGGCTCGCGAGATACACTTTCCTGCAGTTGAGCTCCAATCCTGATCAAACTCACCTACCTGTGATTTTCTAATGATCCTGAAGACACTGATTAGCATGCTCAGGTGTGTTTGATTAGGGTTAGAGCTAAACTCTGCACGAAAGCGAGCCAGATTTGAGTATCACTGATCTAGTTCAACCATACTAAGCAAAAATGACTTTAGATAAACTAACAATTGTGCTTCATTGTTTTTTTTATTGCTGAAGAGTGTTGAATCTTCTCCTGTGTTCTTCTGTACAGACGTGATTTACTCTTCCTTCAGCCGGAGGTTTATTCATTACACTTTTTGGTGTGAAGGGCTTTTACATTTGCTATAAATAGAACTCCTTGTATTTAAAACAAACAATCAAGCCCTGCTCATATTTAAAAAGTAACGTGAAAGTAACGCAACAGTAATGTAACGCATTACTTTCCACAAAAAGTAACTAAGTAACGTAATTAGTTACTTTTTTAAGGTGTAACGCAATATTGTAATGCATTACTTTTAAAAGTAACTTCCCCAACAACCTATTATACAGGTGCATCTCAATAAATTAGAATGTTGTGGAAAAGTTTTTTTTTCAGTAATTCAACTCAAATTGTGAAATTTGTGTATTAAATAAATTCAATGCACACAGACTGAAGTAGTTCAAGTCTTTGGTTCTTTTAATTGTGATGATTTTGGCTCACATTTAAAAACAAAAAAAACACCAATTTACAATCTCAACATATTAGAATAAGGTGACGTGCCAATCAACTAATCAACTCAAAACACCTGCAAAGGTTTCCTGAGCCTTCAAAATGGTCTCTCAGTTTGGTTCACTAGGTTACACAATCATGGGGAATACTGCTGAACTGACAGTTGTCCAGAAGACATCGATTCAAGAATTTGGGTGAACTTCACAAGGAATGGACTGAGGCTGGGGTCAAGGCATCAAGAGCCACCACACACAGACGTATCAAGGAATTTGGCTACAGTTGTTATCAGAGGCGTCTTACCTGGGCTAAGGAGAAGAAGAACTGGACTGTTGCCCAGTGGTCCAAAGTCCTCTTTTCAGATGAGAGCAAGTTTTGTATTTCATTTGGAAACCAAGGTCCTAGAGTCTGGAAGAAGGGTGGAGAAGCTCATAGCCCAAGTTGCTTGAAGTCCAGTGTTAATTTTCCACAGTTTGTGATTATCTGGGGTGCAATGTCATCTGCTGGTGTTGGTCCATTGTGTTTTTTGAAATAGCCACAAGATTTCCAAAGTGTTAACACAATTTTAGTTATATCCAGATTAATATTGTAAATATTGGAAAACAACTTTACAGCTTAAATTATACAAATATTTTAATCAGAATAAGAATTAACACCGACAAAAAAGTGAAGAATAAAAAGCCTTTATATAACTTTAGTTACAGCTTTTAAAGCCATTTCAAAATTTAGACCCCTTAATGTTTGCTTTTTTTAAGAAAACGAGAGAAGTCCTTTTTTTGAGGGTCCAGCACTATCCACAATTGGGAATTTGTATTGAACCTGACTGTTGCTTTAAGTTTGCTGTTTAATTGCACTGAATCAAACAAATAAATATTGGAAATCGACATTGTGAGGGTGAGGAATACGGACTTGAGAAAGCATATTATAATATCTTGACTAACTGCTGTTGAATTGAAAGCTGCATTACAGATGGAGGACATCACCTTCACAACCTTTACAACAACCAATTAAAGCAGCATTACAGACTGCACAAGAGTGCCAGGGCTCCAATTAACAAGATAAATAACGACATTTGGATTCCGTCCCCTCGTCTCAGAGAAATGTGCCCCTTCTAGACACAAAAGTAAATCACAAATTAAAAAGCAAAACCGAAAACGCTACAAAAAAGAAACTGAAAAATTACTGTCATTCACTCTTGACATATTTGATCTATGTAGAAAAACGATGGCTTGCATGATAAAACTACTTATAGAAAGTAGATTGACAGGTTCAATATTTTTTTAGGTTGATTGACAGGCTCACTAATTACGTTGTGAACTGTATTACTCTTAATGTATAACATTCACCTCATGCTGTCAGTCTGCAAGTTAGAGCTAATACACCTACTAATGTCGTTCCTAAATAACCTTGTGTGGAAATGACAATTGCGACATGAAAGAACCATATTGCTTTATTCTTGTCTATAATTTAAAATATCAGGAGCTGTATTTGAATTGTTTTCCTCCATTATCCACTTTCTTGTTACCATGGGAACTTGACCAGACAGTCTTGTGTATAATTTGACATGAATATATATATTAAGTATATCCTTTTCACATTAAATCTTGTCGAAGATCTCAGAGATGTTCTTAAAGATGCTCTAAATGAGGCACAGGAGTCACACTTGAAGGACTGAGTCGAGTATAAGCGAGCGTTTGTGTTGTGCAGCAGCTGTGGTGTTGTATGCAGAAGTGAACATTTCCTCTCGCTGGATCTAATGCCCACGTTCTCTGGGAGGTGGCCTTTATCGCTCCTGACATGTGTTCTGTGTCGGCACAAGGACTTCAGCGGCGCTGGCATGAGAATTATAATGAGGAACTTGGCTAGCTAAAGAAAAGCTCATCCTCCTGGGTAACACTTTGTATTGAGCTGATGAAAATGTGTAACCACTAAGAAAAACTTTTCTTAGTTTTAAAAAAAATAGCCTGACATCTGTTATAATAATAATATTATATCTGCTATTTTCTGCAGTTATCCATGTTCCGCTTTTTTGAAGAATCTCTGATTCTGATTTTTCCATTTGCATAACATATGTTCAATAAAAAAAAAAGTAAAAGTCCTCACCGGCGGTTTGGATAACAGAGCCCAGTTTCACTCATGGCAGTAATTGTCCTCTTGACATTGCTAGATGAATAATATTGGTAATGTCAAGAAGACCGCTCATGCAGAAAAGATTACCGGTCAATTGAGTTTCATTTGCTCTGTTCAAAATTAGTCGATTATTCTCATGGCCGGGTCTCACACAACTCAAGTTCTTTGACAGAACGAGCCCCCAAAGGAGATAATTGTTCTTCTTTGCTGGTGTTCTATTCTAGCTTTTTAGGAGAAATGTATTTGTCATTTATTCCAAGTTTAACTCAAAAGCTGGGAAATTATGCCACAGGAAGAGGGATACCAAGAGTGCAGTTTCTCAGGAGCACAAACAACTAATAAAAGCTGTTTTTTGAAGAACCATTTCAGCTAATAAGACATTAGAGCATGTGCCATGGTTGTTAGCATAAATAATGTCCATTAAACACCTGAAATGAAGAGTGTTGCTGTAGCTTTTTCATGTGAGTTATATATTTTGTTAACTAGAGGATAACACATCATGCTGATGTTCTCATTTTAGGCTGACAAATCTGGTCTAAATCACCTGAACAAAATCAAGAAAAGGTTTCAAAAAATCTGCAATGCATTCACTGGAATTTTTCACTCAGAAAGGTGAACTCGGCAATCTATACGTCAGTTTGTGACAAATATTTGTCCTTTGACTTGAAAGCTTTGGCTCTTCAGATTATATTTTTAAGTTGAGAGATTCATGAAGGACAAGCAGTTCACCAAATGGCCAACCACAGTTTCATCACCGAAAGACAACTCTCTGACCTCTTGCTCGTTTATATGGTGCAAAAAATATCAGAGTGAATGTGTTTTTGAGAACTAAAGTCCATGAGCAAATGGAGAGAA
Source organism: Gymnocypris eckloni scoliostomus (assembly GCA_027564155.1). Lineage (NCBI taxonomy): Eukaryota > Metazoa > Chordata > Actinopteri > Cypriniformes > Cyprinidae > Gymnocypris > Gymnocypris eckloni. Next base: position 8,930,845 of record CM050429.1, read on the forward strand.
AACCCATTAGAAAATGTCAAAGTGTCTCTATCAGGAACTCTCTGAGATTTCACTTCTGTTCCTTGCAGAAATTGAGGTGCTGTGTTTTCACAAGAGACAAAAGCTGAGCAAACACGGCTGCAGGGCTTGCCACATTGATAAGGTGAGGTCAATGCAAGCTCATAATCGACTTCAACAGCTTATGGCGCTTGCCCTCTGGGAATTTCCACATATCAACAAAAGCAGCTCGGCGGAGGAAGTAATAATCTGCTGATATCTGGACTGTGGCATGGGACTACCATCGCCAGCGGCTTTCCGAAATGGTTTCCAAACAAATCCCTTCTAAAAAAGAGAAAAGTGCTTTAAGTGATTTATCAATTCTCTATGAGGCCTTTGTCTTCATCTTTTTGAAACCCTCTGGGCCTCAGAACACATGCATTTCTGCTTAACTTTGGTTACCTACACAAATGCGTTTTTCCCTGTAGTTGCGGGTTAAATGTCTGTAGTTGTGCTTTTCCTGACAGTTTTTGTATGTGTGCACATTGCTTCATGGCATATTTAACGTGTTTCTAAGCAAATTGAATGAATGTATTCACAAATAACTCAAAGTGAGCTTCAATGACATGTCAACATTGGTAATGACTACTGACGAGTGTCAAATCAGCTTTGTAGTTCGTGACCCATTTGCGTGTTACTATTCAGCACTGCTGGTGTCATTAAAAATGATTATATTAAAATGCGTCACACATTTTAAAGTCATATGTAAAATATTGAGGTGTAATTGTAATTAAATCATAATGATTGTGCAGGAATCGCCGCATATTAAGAAGCTCACAATCTGAAGATGAGTATTTTCTCTTCATTTTTGGTCATTATCCAGTAAAACGCTACCTCTGAAGTAGATTCAGTTCAGGAATCCAACAATCATACCTGCCAACCAATAAGCAAAGGCTGGTGTATCAGAGGACACATCACTGTGATGGATCATGAACTCTCTACAGTGTGACATGGGGAAAATACATCATGCTGTCATGTGCTTTGATTCCTCCAGCGAGAACTCGAGTGTGTGACACTATGCTGCAGAGGGAAAAAGCACATGACCTTCATTATTAAGACCCCATAAAATCATTATTTTACCTTTCTACATATCTCAAGAATTACTTTGCCCTCTATGTTTTGACACAGCTGTTCGTAGGCATTAGAATCAAACCCTGTTATGGTGCAACACACTTTTAGCTGTGACCATGTTGAAATAGAGCCGCTCTGCAGTGGCTGTCATTGAAACAGTAGTTTTGGTGAGGGTATGGTTCACTGAAGGGCGCATGCACTGAAATCTCTAACTTGATGCCCTTGTCAAATCTCTCTCTGAAATGTGTCTCTGTAGACTTTAAGTCTATTGTTCTACACATCTTGGCTGTTCACTTTAAAGGGATAGTTTCTTTCATTATTTACTATGAGGGTATGTTGTTCCAAACCCCTTTGCTTTTATTTTCTGTTGAACACAAATGGAGATTTTTGAGGAATCGTCACATACCTTTTATATACATTATGACAGTTCATAGTGAGACTGTCCATACAATCAGTCTAAAAGCCTTAAATGACAAGTACCAAGATTTAAGTCATTATTCATTGTAGAAAGTAATCATAATTCAAGTCTTTATAATATTCCTCCTCCAGTTCAGCTTTTTTAAATCTGGCTATTGTATTTAAGAATCATAATTAATTAGTGCTGCTGGATAACAGGTTGGGTTTTATATAAGGATCACAAGAAAACAACTGTAGAATCTAATTAGGTAACCTCACTTAAAAAAAACATGCAAGCACTCTTATTAATTCATATTCAATTACACTAGGTGTGTATTCCAAACAAATAATTTACATTGAGCTAACTAATGTAACATTTACTGCAACTTCAAATTTCTCATACTTTAACAGTAATCTGATTTATTTGCTAAATACATCCAAATCAATTATTTTAAAATACCAAATAAGTGTCACTCTACTAGCAATAACATACATGTACTTACTAATATGCCAACAAAAACACTATCACTGCTAACCAACAATATTGTTTTTAAATAAGAGAATATTGGCGTCATAGTCTACAGACCCATCTGTGACCTAACCGCAGGCTCTACTCTACAGAACAGTGGGAACCTCCCCAAAAATGCAGACGTAATAGAAACCATTTCAAAACTTAATAGAACACTGACAGACCCTATTAATATTGAGCAAAAACACTTAAAATAACAATGTCAATATTTCTCCCAGAGTATGAAGCAAAGCATGCTGGGAACTAGAAACTGGCTGGAGAAAATTGTACCTAATGTCGTTCCAAAGCCGTGAGATCTTCGTTCATCTTCGGAACACAAATTAAGATATTTTCAATTGAATCTGTTTTGTGTTTTAAAAAAGTTTTCTGACCCTCCATAGACAGCAACACAACTACCACGTTCAAGGCCCAGAAAGGTAGTAAGGACAATGTTAAAATAGTCCATGTGTAAGTTGCTTTGCTGTCTTTGTAGGGTCAGAAAGCTATCCTAAATGAAGTTTTGATATATTTACAGTAGGCATTTTATCAAATACCTTCATGGAACGTGATCTTTACTTAATATCCTAATGATTTTTGGCATAAAATAAAAATATATAATTTTGACCCATACAATGTATAGAATTTGATTTTTTTGGGGGTGAACTATCACTTTAACTAAAGGAGAGTACACAAATCGTACATATTACTAGATTTTTACAATTAAAATGTACTAATCGCTGTACATTAAATAAAGTCAACTAAAAAGTGTAAGTTATACTTTTTTTATGTCAAGGTGACAAAAAAGGAAATAATACATTGCCTCTTCCAGATTTGCCAGAAGCTGGACTGGCCAGCTTGAGACTACACAGAATGAGACTCAGAATTGAAAAAGGCCAGATGGTGGTTTTCACTTAAACATTACTGTTGGCTGAAAAGCTGATTTTCTAACACATAACAGCAATAGTTGTCAGTCTTGATAATATGCTAATTGCCTTACTACACAGATGTCAATCATACTCCAGAAACCAGAAACACTTTTTTATTTTAGGATTTAGGTTGTTATAATCGTGCTTTCAATTATATTAAAACAATAATTTAATAAATAAAATCTCTGTAAATAACTGTCTGTTCATTTTAGTGGGTGAGACCTATGCCCCTAAATTACTGTAGGCCTACCTTTAACAGTTAATTGAAGCAAACTGAAATAATAGAAGAATCCCAGATGCCGGACTGTAAACTACTGTCAGAATAGGATTTTAATTAACAGATGGATAAAGGCATGATTGTGTGATGATTTTGTGTGGAGCTATAGTGAGTTTTGGTTCACGTGGTGTTGCTGTAAATGAGAAAGAATCCTTAATGATGAACAGCTGGTGAAAATCTCACTGAATCCCATTACAAGGTTCTTCTCACTTCAGATGTGCTTCAGAGCAATATACCTCAGGAAACAGCTAAGATTTCACATGCAGCTTTCCTAAACGTGTTATAAAATATTCCATTCCAGGAGACTTAACAAGCGGTTTGGAAGATACGCTGTGCCTTAAAATGTAGTCAGTGTTGGAACACACACCGTGTTCTTTTTACATGTTTATCTTCGTCTCACAGAAAAGTCCATCGCTGGTATGAAGGTGCGAGCCAAAAATTCTTAGAAATGTATAAAATTACCTCTGTCAGTGACGTGTTTGAAGTTCTGCTTTTATGTAAATCAGTGGAGTGTCCTTGACTACAGTGAGATTTTAACAGCTTATTTTTAGCAGTTGTCACCACAAAGCAGAGGAGAGTGTTTGCCTTCATGTGCTAACTGCTCAGAAGGGCTCTCCATATGAATAATTTGCAAGCAACATGGTGCTGGAAAGCTATATTGCGGCAGCTCTAAAAACAAATCATATTTCATGTCTGCCATTTGTGAGTTGTATTATCATGTGGAAAAAAGGCAAGACTAATACAGTAATAATGGATAATGTGAAATATGTTTTATCAGCTTTTATTAGCGTACCAAGGCCAGGGATTTCTAAAGGTTGTTGCATTAAACCCCTGCATGTTCAAAGGCGATTTAATACAGCTCTGACAATAAAGTGCTACACGCGCTTCTTTAAAACAAATCTCTGTCCTGGGTTTGAAACCTACTAAATAATTCATTTATTCATCAACTCAAAAGGAAAAGGCTGAGTAGATCATTATTAGACAATATTTTTATGCATGAAAAGATTTTGAGGGGGAAATACAAAAACAATATTTGATAATTAAACGCATGGACCAGTAGCAAAATTACTAAAGTGACTAAGCGTTCACGTTGGAAATTAGAGTACATTACATATTTTGAACAAAACCTTTATCTAGTATTTAGAATTACATAAATGAGTAGCAGACATGTTTTGATCAAACCCAAGATTACTGGTTACAGTTTACATATACTGTAAGTATATATGCAGTATATTTGCAGTATATTTTGTACTCTTCAGTAAAAAAGAAATTTTCTATGAAATTAAATACCAGACTTTCAGAAATATGCTCTGCTCAAGCTCGGGTACTTTTCTTCATTAATTATAATGTGGTTATTTACACAGTGACGACAATTAACAGGATGCCTAAGATGATGAAAAATATCCAAAGTTGTTCAGTGAAGCACTGCGAGTGAGACTACTTGAATTTCTTTTATAGGTTTCATATTATTATAACCAATTCTGTCATTTTAGCAACAGAATGGGATTTTTAAATGAGACAAACCAAATATCACTTCAAAACATACTCCACATAAAATCCACTCCTAATATTTACTGATATTTTCTATACTAGAAAATATCAGTTATGATACTAATATTTTCTTGTGCTGTTGTTGTCCCACCAAAATCATGTCACTTCCTGTGGGATGATGTAATTTTTCTTTTTTTTGTACATAATATTACACACAACGAATGAACTGTTAAACTGATTATCAATTAAAGCCACCAAAAGAAAAACAAACAAACAAAACTAGGTTTAGTTGTTTCAATTAGGTTTAATTAGGTTTTCAACTAGGTTTCAATTAGGTTTAATTGAAATTTTCTATTTATATTGTGAAGTGTAATGAAAGTAAACTTTCATAATATGATTTCTATCTTTAAAGATTGTTTAAAGATAGTAATATTTCAACCAGTATATAAGATTGGATTAAGACATGAATGTCTTGACTGGATTGTAGAAATGAGTCGTCGGGTCGTCGTTTAATTAGTTTACATTGTTTGCCTTCACTAGTTGATTTGAAATGGTCCTGTGTGATGTGAAATGCTGCAGTCTGGAACATTCAGACTGAGCTCAACAGTTATAAATCGCTGACATTTGTGCTTGTAGCAAACCAGTGTAAATCCTGGAAAGACAGATTTGAATTCGATACTGTCAGAATAGCAAAGAACCTATTTGAGCTGTCAGCTCATCCTTACTTCAGGCCTGGCTTCCTGCCAGACTAAAACTTTGATGAATTCTGATGAACTGTTCCATCGTTGAAATTCCATCCATGAGGAAGTGTGCTGCTTGATCTATTACACTGTTGTTTTATCTCATTGAAAGCCTCCACGCACACTCTCTTATGGTGTACACTCTAAAAGTTCAATTTTCAGATCAATATTTTGAGAGATTATAACATTTATCCCTTTTATTTATCATTAATCAAAACAAAAATGTATGGCACAAACAAATAAATGTATTGACTGTGTATTTTTGCAAGGTTCAGGATGACCCATCATGTTTCTGTAACTATCAATGAAGCAGTTTGTTCAAGAACATAATGACAGCAGAAAAGGAGTTAGTCCATGACCCTTTGGGCATTTAAAGGGAATGCACACGAATGGAATTAATAATTATCTGATTTAAATGCTCAGTTTTTATTGCAAGTTAGATAATTTATTTAAATTATGGTCATCCACATAGCTGTGTAATATATAAATGTGGTCAGTCATATGGTAATGTCCTAATGGCTTTTGTGTCAAAGGCATAATGATTTTTTAAAGCTCCCTTTTCTGTTTAGTTTCATAATCAGGCGAGATTAGGTAAGGAGATTTGCATTGTGATATGTTCCCTTAGATTTTTTTTGAGACATTATTCACACAAAAGAGAAGTGCAATACTAGTGATGGGCTAATATTATACACTTGAAAACTCATGAACGGTGGCTGCAGTACATGTACAGCTGAGCCATTTAAACAGTGTAAATGCACTGCAATATAACTAGACACTCAGACACCGATTTCCCTCCTCGCGATAATAATACAGACATGATGAAAATCCCTGAACATTGCAGTTGACAGAGCCCCTCTCAAAGCTCCACTGCAGTCTTTTCCATGTGTTAGCTCCAACTTGCCAGATGCCAGACATAAGACCCGCTCATTCACTGTCACAGAGACGGCCCTCGGATGCGGCGTGAGACAGGGGCTTTGTATTTTGTCCTCATCTCTGCTGCTGGGGACAGATTTGTGCAGGAAAGAACCCCTGTGACATCTGGCCCTTATGCCAGCGGTGGGCCTAGCTGCCTAATGAAGGGACATGCTTGTGCTTGGCACTGCACTGCACACCATTTATTAACGTCAGAGAAAGTCACACCAGGGTCTGCTGCACACTTTAATGATGGTACACTCAAGCTCACAGTGTCTAAAGGCATTTGTGTGAGAAAGCTAGTCCTGTCAGACAGGCTAACACTTCACGCTCTATTGTCCTGGCGTTCCTGTAAAATTTGTTCTTAAATAATAGAAGATGCATTATATGAAATTATGCAATGTTTCAAATATCCAGCATCAGATACCTAGGTTTAATCACACAAGTATTCAGTATTTTCACAGAATAAAAATATAGTAGTGTATTTTTGTCCAGTATCCTTTCCCTGTTTTTCTATAATAAATTATTGTCTGCTATAGCATTCTTCCATATCTCTGCATGATAACGTCACTATTCTGAAGTGCACTCCACTTGTAAAAATACTCATCGAAAACACTCTGTATAAATATAACAATATACGACAGCCGGAACTGTCACAAGAAGAATGCATACAGGACAAACCAGCATACATTTTCCAATATTAAACTTTGGATGAGGGGTATATTTTAAACTACTGTTATTGTCTTCACCTGGATACAAGTCTGATCCAGAAGTGAAAGTACTGAAAATATTAAAGCATGGCCTTGCAGTCTATTGTTCCAGCGCACCTACCAGTGATTTCCATGTGAACCTGTAGACCCTGATGGGGTTCAGGTGTGTTTGATTAGAGTTGAAACAAAGCACTGCGTGATGGGAACAGTTACTCAAGTCTAAAGATCCAAGCACACATCTAGAACTGAAATAAACACTACGTAAGATCTCATGCATGTGTGTGTTTCAAAGCTTTATTATGTAATGTTAAGTATAAAACCATGTTGCTGGTCATGATTTTATCAGTGGTACTTCTATGCATTACAATACATGAGAGAATTTACTTTTATAGGATATATACTCTTATTGGAGCATTATGATGAAGAGTATTTAAACATTTCCTTTATTTCCTCTACCAGATTGATAATATCAGAGTGAACAGCTGAGTGAAATCGGCAGTAAACTGTACTGGTTTCAGATATAAAAGGTTTATTTATGACTAGAACAAATGTGCTTAAATTATATATTTACTGTTTTAGTGGAGATGTGTGCAAGCTCTTATTTGACAAACCTATAGAGAATTATGTACAAACCATTGATTGCTTTGATGTATATGCCTTGAATCCTACAAGCTTTTCACATTCTTCAGAAAGATGCTGTTTCATTTATACAGTCATAAGGAAATTGAATTAAAAAATTCGGTCTGAGCTGTGTTGATAACCTCAAGGGCACTTAGACGGTGTAAAAAATGCCACTTAAAAAAACATGATTGGATGTTTTGACATGTCCACTGCAAGGAGAAAAATCTCAAAACACATTGAGCTGCGTAACTCAAAGCATTAATGAGAATGTGTAGATTTATGCACTGGGTTTTGATTAGATACGACACATTTCCATGAAGATGAGCCTTTGTGTGAAATTCACTTACTGTATGTTTTGTCTAACTGGTAAATCATTTTTGAAGCCTCAGGCTTTGAAAGCACAGGTTCGGATGAGTAATATGTGCTGCATTTCGACACTGCTAGTAATGACATACGAAGAGCTAACTGAGTCATATGCTCACAGATGTCACAGTGGCAGAAAGCACAGAAACAAGCTGCTTCTATAACCCCAAATATACAAGAAAACTGTTTGTGCTTGCATTAATATATAAGTATTTAACTGCAAGTGGTTGTATATCTATCAAGATTTAATGCACCATTTTAAACCTTTTTATTTAGCTGTCATTGAGGTGACATAGCATAGATGACGTACTTAGACAAAATATACTCCATCTTTAACAGCCATTTAATCCAATTATGTCCTTTTTTGTCCTGTGGGATAAAAAAGATTAAGCGAAAAGGGGAATATATGACAAAAAAATGCAAGACCTTACAGCATAGCATTGTGCATGAGAAAGGATTTCAATCTGAAAACAATGTTAGGATCAACATAGCCTCATTATACCACAATATGTGGCATGCCTTATGTTGCTTTTGATCTTAACACCATATAGAATATTGAATCCATATTGAATTCATGGGAAGAATTCAAATTGGATGTGATTCAACTTGAAGGTATCTGCTTGGACCTTTTACGTGGTTTGAATGAGCCAATCCAGGGTGAGATCCATCTCATAAGACGCTGTTCAGATTTCATTTCACTGAAAAAGACAATAAAAACATGCGTCTAAACTTAGTGTCACTCCAAAGACAAATTCTCATAAATGTATCTTTTTCGACTGGGAAAAATAGGATTATATTACAGGACTCTATATTCTGCATCAATCCATACCAGCCGGTAAGCACAATTTATACTTTTTATTTTTTTAAGTTCTGATTTGATCAACCTGTGTTTTTTATTTAATCTTACCACAGTATATAAAAGCTTTCTCATGCAGTCCTTTCCCATCTGTCACAAACCAAAGTGTGACTTTACAGTGACTTACACAAGATTGATACGCAGTGCTCATCTGTGCCCTGCAGTGATGTTCAGTCAAGATCAGCTCTATTCAGATCCATGGAAATGAGAAGTTCAACACTGGTGGGGAAAGAAAAGAGACCATTAATTCAGGTGCATTTTTATGCTTTTCCTCCAACATCTGCCAATACAAGAACATTATCATACACAAGTAAGACAGCTCATAAACTGTGGGCTGAAACACATCTCGAGCAATGTTGGCAGTGACCTCGAGAAAGCACAGTTACATTGACAAGCATCTGTCAGTTGGATGCTGTTGTCTGCAGCCCTGCAATTATCTTTGGTTTCCAGAACAAATCCCTCAGTCGACTTGCCAAGTGTGTAGTGTTACCTTAATAGCAGAGAATAAGAGAGCGCAAGTGCACTCCTGCAAGCAGATGGTGTCATTGTATCACTGTCAAACCTCTGAGTTTTTAGTATTTAGTACGACTGCATGAATTGACTCTTCAATCATAACATAATCTTCACTGCTTTTGGTTCATAGCAAAAAAAACAAAAGCAAACATGAGACTAATTCTAATTTGTTAAGAGTGAATTTTAAATACAAACAGTACTATTCATTATGAGCAGTGAAGCATTTTATCAAGGTTTGATGCCATAGACCTAGAATTAGTATTATGGGGTATTATGATATAAAAGTATAGAAAAAAGTATTTCTCCATTGATGTCCAATTTAAAATTAGTTCCATATTCTGACAAAGCTGGAAGCAACATATAGTAGACAGTTCATCCCTTGTACTTCAAGCAGCACAGCACATGAATGAGAAGATTTCTCCATGACCTCCTTGTTTCAAATGCCATTTTCCACGAAGATTTCACTCAAAGTTTTAAATGAATCACTTATTGTCTTGTTTTCAAATGTCCTTGAATCACAGCAGAACAATTAACTTCCTAAAACAGCTATAATTTGCAAAGAATTAAACAGATGAAGAGATGGGTGAGTGGTAAACTGATTACACAAAAACAGGTGAAAACAGCAAGGCTCGCTGCACTCTGAATTCACAAACAGACACTTGGCACTCTGAGACCCTGGCTCACACAGTTATAAGCTCAGCATGAGAATGGCTCGGTGCAATGTGTCTGCCAAAACAGCACGAATAACGCTGGAATCTATTATACCCCCATAATACTAATCAGTCGAACACCAAAAATAAACAGATGCTATGCAAACATGGCTGCAATTTCCAGGTGATGTGTTCAGGAGGGACTACAGGAGTGTGATTTTCACTAGAGGAGACAGAATAAGTCACAAATGCATGTCTTACTAACGCACATGGAGTGCTTATTAAATGAAGAGGAAAGTTCTCTATAATGAGAAGAGTGGGACTACTGCTAATTGAGATTTATTAAAAACTAAAGGATAATTACATTGTGTTTCGCATTGCGATATGGCTGTGGGTTGCGCTGATATTTGCTACCTGGTCTCATGGCATTTACATACCTGGGTGCACTTTTTAGCGAAGCATGAAAACGTAACAATAACTACATTACTGCAGTTTCTAAAAGAAACAAACACTAGAGGCAGTAAAACTCTGACACCTTTTACTCCTTTTCACACAAATTTACTGAGTTTTGATTAATAAAGCGTAATTTTCACACAATTACTTGAAGAATATCATGTTACGACTTCAAAACAATATTAAAAAGCTGGGAGATTTGAAAACTGATGCTTTTTAACATTAGCATCACACATATCCAGCCTCGTATCTGTGGGTTTTCAGAGACAGTAAGTTCGTTCGGTAGCTCACGGAGTACGGAGACTTACTTAGGAGTTAAAATCTGCATATAAAGAAGTTGAAATGGCACGGTTGCATCAACAAATTCATTTTTATATCAGTTTTGCATTTGTTAACACTTTCGGGTAGGTTTAGGGTCTGGTGTAGGGCATATTTCCAACACGATAGAGCATTCATTTTTAGTTACAGTTCCCGGATATTAGAATTCTGAAACGATGCAATACGTTTCTGTAGCAACGTAATAAAAACACAGCATAATGTACCTATATCTACGTAATAAAAACGTGCCAGGGTTCACGTTTTTAACCTGTGTTTTAGCGCCACTCAGTGGACATTTCTCTTTGAAACTGCGGCGAAACGTCCAGTAAGGTACATAAAACGGTGTCGCACAGAAAGTGCACTGAGGCACGGATTTTTATGAGACCAGGTTGGACATTTGGACCAGAAGAATGATTTCAAGTGTAATATATTTTCTTAACAGTTCAATAAACAAGATGTTAATATTGAGTAATTCACATTTTGCACACAATATTGCCAGTTACTTTGTCAATATTTAAAGGTGCCATAGAATGCATTGATACAATATTTTAAATAGTTCTCTGATATAGAAGGTATGTGGCTTAGGTAAGGGCAAAAATTCTCCAGAAACAGTTTTACATGTCCATTTACTACCCTAATATTTGACCCAGAATGAAACAGTCTGTTATTGGCTTATTTGGAAGGGTCATGAATATTAATGTTGAGCTCTGCTCTGATTGGCTGTTTCACAGTGCGGCTCATTTCAGTAGCTCACAGGAAGGAAACACAGGGAAAATATATATTTCAATACTTTTCACACAGTTATATTGTTGGGTAATTATCCTGTAAATTCAAGGAGCCTCTATTAATATGCTGGGCATTGAAACTGCTTTCAAATGCATGATCGCGTTTTACTTTCACCTTCGAGATCACACAAACTCCGTTTATACTTTGAAGTGGCAGTACTTACCACACATTTTACAAGATCAGATGCTTGTCAGTGGTGCTCAGGATCTGTAAATCATTCACCATCATCCTTGTCTCTCCTTACTCTGTTTATGTGGTAAGTTAAATCTTATGTACTGTAACAAGCTACAGCTAGCAAGGAGCTAAGCATGTCCTTTTAGTGACTCGCGTTATTTTATTAGAATGCGTTATTTGCTTTCCTTGCCTTTCTGAATAAAGACACCAACCCATCCCTGTACTTCACATCCCCTGCACAGCCTGGAACATCTGATGGTTAGGCTGATGTCTGGCACAGAAAATGGGCTGGTATACGTTATGCAAATGTTGGGGGCGTAACTATTAGTGATCCCAGACTGTTACGTAACAGTAGGTGTTATGTTCTGATTCGCCTATTTTTCAGTGGTCTTTTTTATTCACACGATTTACATAAGTAGGAAACAATGATGTTTGAGACTCACAGTATGTCATTTTAATTATCTTTAAAACTCTATAATGATATGAAAATAGAGTAATAATGATATAGTTGGATTTTATTTTGAGAGATCCTCAACTGATGAACAATAAAAACACTGACAGCCAATCAGAATCCACCTTACTTTAACAAGATTGAGCATTTAAAGGGACAGACACTGTAGCGCATTTAGAACAACAGATGTTACTGTGAATACTATAGTTATCTTTATAGTTATTGTTGTCAGTGTGAACACCAAGAATGATAACTATAATGATAACAATATTAGTGTCCACATCAATGCACAATAACAATTTTAAGGTTGGGTGGATTTTTATTGGCTGTCAAAGTTTTTATTTTTCATCAGGTGGAAAAAGAATAGTTCTGAAAGATATTCCACCAATATCGTTCCTCTATGTCATTATTTTTATAACTGTGGTCACAGAATTACAACAATTATTAAAACTTTATAGTTATAGTTATCTTATCATCCTTGGTGTGAATGGCCCTTAACTGTCATATAATCTGATATACTGTTATTATCAGTAACATACATATAATAATATATAAACTAAGGCTATTATAAATATATGCGGTTTACTTATTTTTCGCTAAGCTTACACAGAGGCAGGAATACACGATACTCTATATGTAATATGAAATTGCATTTATCCTCTCAAGGAAGTGTGGCTTCTGTAATTGGATGTTGAAGTGCTGCGTTTACGCTTTCCATGTTTTCAAACACACTACTTACCTGGCATCCAGGATCTGTGCCCAGACTGTTTAGAAGCACTTCCTCAGCCAAATGAGACGGAGCCCCCTCACTTCTCACTGATTGGTTTTTATCAGTATGCTCCACATATCGACTGCAGAGCGCCTGCAACGGCAGGGAAGAGGTGTTACTCAGGTTAAACAAACGGAACGTTTAAGGAGAGGGTGGGAAGGGATATCCTACACTTGGCAGCATAAAAGGCAGAGATAGAGCTGGATATGTGGGAGGACTTGGTGTCAGAGAACTGCTGATAATACAGTCATACCCTCCTCAGCGATAATATGTGTGTCTAAAATCTGGCCTGAAGATAGATGAAATAACTTGATTATGACCACAGTCTGACATACTCTTTTTGCCTCAAACCACATCATGCAGTTGTTTCGGCTGTTTTGTTTGTTAAAGATTTTTATACACTGCTTATGATTCATGATCTACTGGAGAAAAAGCTCTTCTTTCACTCTCCTTCATGCTGACTGTCCGGTGGCTTAACGTAGGTAATGATTACATCTCACATTACATTCTCAGGCTTAAATACAAGCTACAAGCTTCATTTAAAAGAGTTCAGTGGATTTATTTTCAAATCTCTACATCGTCTGCACTGATTATTGAATATGGAAAAGTAATGGAGGCTAGATTAACTGGTCTCTTTCCATTATCCACGTTCATTCCTGAAGGATCCTCTGAAGAGGCTATGGGTAAGAGGCTCACACACTCTTTCAAACCGGAGTCATTAAAGTCTGTTTAATGTCCATACAATGGCTTTAACAGAGGCACTACATTGTGGGATATCAACATCACAGAAGTATAACATAAAATAAGACCACAATTTACAAATGAAAAGACCAACAGACTAATCATCCCACATTTCAAAGATCTGAATGCTGCTAAGAGATTAGAGCTTGTCGATTTCTCTTTTTGTACAGTTAAGAGCTTTGTGTCCTTAACATTTGTTTGTCTGCTCTCCTGCTGTGTTAAACCCAGAGGAACTGAATTACAGGACCAGCATGTAATGTGTTCAAGCACCATGCTGCCTAACAAAATCATTTTAACATTCATTTTTGTGTTTGAGATGGTACATTTTTTTAATATTCATATGTGGTTTAAAATGTAGGTAGTTAATGTTGATATTCTTTATATTTGTCTTTTTTATTTTTAGTTCTGAGGTGCTGATCTTACTCTGTAGATGTTAATAAAAGGCAGCTAAAAAATATATATATATATATATATATATATATAATCAAAACTGTCGGTAGCTGAGGAAGGTATTTTGTAAACCAAAAACAATTTTTGTTATTGTGCCTTTGTATTGTTGTGAAAGTATCCTTAGTTTTTAATATCATGGTTTTAATAAAAGTTGATGTTTTGGCCACAACTTTATTTTGTTTTATACAAACAAATAATTCCTACTATGTGAAAGAATTGTGATGATGATTCTAAAGCCCTTCTGTTCAAACGACTCTCTATCTCTGTATCTTGCTCTCTATGTGATGACCAACTCTGTCAACAGTGATGGAAACTCCACTAGTATTTGACAGCAAATTGAATGTCTTGTGTGTGAATTACAGACACCCAACAGAAAGCATCATGCATTAATCTGTTATTGTCATAAATGTATTCTTCCTCACCGCAGAAAAAATTAATTGCATAAAGAAAATGCATTGTGAATCCCAAAAGACCAGATTTAACGGCCTAAAAAGTCCAGTTGCTTGTTACTATTGAGTCTCAGTAATTCACAGCACATGCAAGATCAGTCATAAACTGATATTGTTTCATATTAACCACCTTCACATTTGCATTCAAAATATCAGACCTTATGCACTCGCTTTCACCGTGGAACAGTGTATAATGGCAAATGAGATATACATTCAAGCTTTAAAATCCTCTGCTGACATGTTTAATGCCGAAGACACTACTGAGAAATCGCCACCTGTGTGCCACTGATTAGAAGACAATGACCATTTTAATTAGCAAGCCTAAAGTCATTCAGAACCATACCAGTCCACAAATCACAATAGCATAAATATGATTTAAATAATGAATAATCCCTTTTTCATTACATTTAATCACATATTATTTTAAACAAATTTAATATAACGGTTGAAGATGTATTTCATGCAGACCATTAAGGATCAAAAACCACAGCAGTGTTAATGCATCTAAAGCATCTTTGCCATTGTTTCCGTTCCTTTTACCTTTCCATTCTCAAATAAGCCATCTGATAAGCATCAGTGATTTAATCATCCTTTGTTGTTACAAATGGTTCTCTGTGTGAAAAAACCGCATCTGTTTGAGCATGCCCCCGTCTTGTCCTTAATTAGACTATAAAACATGGCTGACCTCTACAAAAGACTTCCATCCATCAAGAGAACCAAAATAATGCGACGATGGTCAAAATTAATAGAATGACTAATATATGCATTTTGGAAGCCCCAAGCATTTAAAAAATGTAAAATGTATATTGAATGTGTTGCATTAATTGATTTTACAATGTTTTGTTTGTTTCTGATGCACATAATTGCCTTAGCAAAAGAAAAAAAACAAACAAACCGAATGAGTCCCAAAGAATATTGTGTTTTTGTCCCTTGTTGCTGTTATGCTTCACATGCAGGGATCTCCTGCAGCTTATTTAATACAAAAAAATTTAATTACCCAAATGTTCAAAGCATTGTTCCTGAAGGCCACATTTCACTTGAGGTCATACGATCACTCCTTAATATTTTAGTGGTGCAATTAATCTCTGAATTTAGTTTCATAAGTCTATATCATACTGAGTGGGTTTCTGTCTTCAAGCTATAACCAATAGGATGTTTGTTACTTGCTAAATGGTTTATTAATTGTACTATCACAACAAAACAGAACATGCTCCTCAGTTTTAAATAAAATAGTTTGCTTTATTGTTTTGTCTCGCTCTATGGTAGACAGCTCTATGGTATAGGTGCATACTGGGTGTTTCCGATGTAGCATGACAGATTTATGCTGATGAGAGTGTTTTTCACCTATATAGGAGAAAATTAATGGAAGTATGGATTTCCATAATAATAAACCCCAACAAATTTCCACCTAAACTATATTTGAATGCATTTGTTATCCTGTTTAGAGACACTTTTGCAGCTTACCCAGTCTGACTCAATCCTCTGCATCTCAGCTCACAGAGAGACTGGTACCTGTTGGAAGGATAAATCAAATTTAGGATATAGATTTCGAGGCTCTATTATTATAATACACAAAATGAAGTAAGAAGAGACAATGATTGAGACTACAAGTCAAAACAAATGTACACTGGCATGCACAAATAACAGATGGATTGAAAACAGTTTGACAAAGCATATGTTACTATCAAAAAAGTAAACCAATTTGTGGGGCTGGACAAAAGCTGTCAGCAGAATATGATTTGAGAGCAACCATCTTTTTCAGCGTGTCTGGTTAAAAAGCTTAGTTTAGCTGGTCAGGTATTAAAGATCAGTTTTAGCTTCTTTTAAAAGATGGATTGTTAATCGTTGTTTTTTTTCTTATGTGTTAGTAAGTCATTTTTGATGTCACTAGTTAACTTTATTAGCGGATTTAGAGGGCCGAGGCATTTATTTGGGGTTAGAGAGGGCAGGTTTACTTTTTGAAGTATTAATAACTTAATTTATGACTGGCATTCGCAACATTATGTTATTATTAGGGTTACCTGCTTAACGTTTAGTCATCCTTTCGAAGTCTTAATACGCGTCAGCATTCAGTTCTATTAGTCACAAAAAAGATTTCAGGTCTCTATGGGGCCTAAGTGCTGATATTTAAAAGCATTGGTATTACAACACAGATGCAGCCGTCTGATGTTCATTAACATAAATAGCAAAAAAGGAAAATGTACTGTAGGTAGCAGAGATAAAGCATTTTATCTGGATCCCATTCACTCCTGTGAGTGATGAAACAGTGTGAATATCAGCCATATTCACATTGGCTACAGTGGTTAACACCAAAGGCTGAAGGCACTTAGAACATCTTATTGGAATATGGGGACGTTCTTACCTCCTGAATCTCCATATCATTCTCAGAGTCACGTTAGCGCAGACAAGTCAGTCCGACTTATTGTTTAATAAGCTGAAGCTTAAAGAGGGTGTTAAAAAAAATTCAATTTATTGGTCTAAACAGTTGATTTGCATTAACATGTTAAACATTTAAATGACTAATCAAGAGTCAATGAACAATTTAGAGCTAATGTTAAAAATTATTTAACAAAGTTTAATTCTATTAATGAAGCTTATCTATTATTACACAAAATGACTTGACAACGTCTCTACGGTTGCTTTTTGTGGCTTTACTTTGTTAAATAGATATCTATAAAAACATATCAATTTCCTCAGGTCATACAGGCAATTAGTACTAGAGACAAATATGTACCTAATCTAATTTTACAAAAAGGATCTCATCTTTATTAACAAATTATAGCAACACAAGTTTAACAATTACGATCACCTATTTAGAGAACCTTGCACAAGGCGCTTTACATCCTTTTTATTACATTTTTATGTACAAATACAAGTTACACACAAAGCAAAGCACTTGGATGTGGCTACATACATAGCCAATTGCTTTCAAACCCAATACTGATATCAAAATTAAATGTACAAACTCAGTATTTACCATCATCAAATCAAGAAGTATTACGAAAGATGTTATGTAACAAATGAGTCTCTTCTCATTCAATTTTGTCTTAACGCAAAAGTTCCCAATGCCAGGGAAGCATAATGTGTGGCTAGGCTAATTCCATGCTTTACATTTGGGGGACAAACAATGGAAAACTAAAGGAAGGGGCATTCAATGACAAAAGCACACTGCCAAATCCTGACCAGAATTAACATTTATAAGGTACCACACAAAGAAGTCAACAGTTTCAGAAAAGAAAAGGGACCATGTCGCTCCCCCCAAGGTTAGTGTGAATTTAAAAACATGATTGACCTATCACTTAAAAATCCCATTTTAGGTTATTTAGTAAATAAGGTTGACGTTGACATATGGAGGTCACATGATCTGGAGCACCTTTAATATCTACCATAGGGGTGATCTCTGTAGCCCCCTCGAGTAAGTCTTGATGCTGGAGCTTTGAGGTTGGGCCGCGATGATATCCAGTCCTCTTCTACTAAAAGTGAAATGATTAAACAGGGGGAAAATGCAGAACTGCTTAAAACAGTTGACCCAAACTTCATCTAAAGTATCTCAGATGAAAATGTAATTTAACTCAAGTGAATGTAGATGTAACGAAGGAGAGGAGCCTCTTTAAATGGATGAAATGCAATGCTACGATGATTCATCAGGGAATGGATATCCTACGGCCATGCAATTTCATGTGACAATAGCAATTTTTAATGCTTTTTTTTGTTCTAAGTATTACAAAATGATAAACTGAGCACCAGCTGATCATCTTACACATACATTTCAATAATTTGTTTAGAGCTCCATTCCCGCATCCCATCTAGGGCATTGCATGTTCGCCTCGGGAAAATTATCGTAGATTTGAGAAATATACAATGTCACTTTGCTCTAATTATCAGTTACCAAAGGCAGAGCAGATGAGGCATGAACTCCTGGCTGAGCTCACAGTATGACCCTGCTGTCATTTAAATACAGTATGTGTTGGGAGCCGATGCTCCATTAGGTTCTCTGAGTGTGATCGCTGGGCCATTGAGGAAACAATCAGCCCGCCTTCAGGGCAAAGAACCTTAACCTTCATTGTTGCTAACTACCGTTTCACAGAGAAAGGAGGAAAAACCATTATACATCATGACAGAATCCCTTTTATTCCGGTTTTGTGTGTAATGATCACTACTGCACAAACAGCCCTCCCTCACTCACATTATATTTAATAGCTTTTCCCCTCACTCCTCACTGTGAGAAACTATCTCTGCTCATTGCAATCTTATGGAAGTCTGTTTCCACCTCTGAGTAAAAATACAACAAGTAATTGTGAGATACGTTAAAAATAAGAAATAAAGTCACATTGTGAGATAGTCACGATTACAAGACATAAATTCACAATAGTGAGATCAAATGGTCAAATAGTAAAAACTAAAGATTGATTTGCAACTGCAATTGTGAGGAAAAAGTCATTAAGTCATTGAATTAAGTCATACAATTGTGAGATACAGTGATAATAACAACAAATGAAGTTACAATTGTGTTGTCACATTGTGCCAAAAATTCACAATTGTGAGAAAAAAGTCAAAATTGTGAGACAGTCACAGTTACAATAAATAGTCACAATTGTATAGTCACATTGCAAGAAATATAGCCAAATTTTCATATATTCACATTGCGAGAAATAGTTACATTTTGAGATATGAAGTCACAATTACAGGAAATGACTCCACAATTGTGAGGCATAAAGTCAAATTTTGAACAATATAGTCACACTGTTAAAACTGTCTGTCACAATGTGAGTTATAAAGTCACAATTGTGATATAAAACCACATTGCAAGAAATAAAGTTACAAATATGAAAAATGACTTGTTCTCTTGCTACTTTAAAACAGTTGCATAAAGCACTAATGCGATATATTAAAATAAATAAATTCATCAAGTTTTTTTTCATTAAATACCATTCAGCTCTATTTAGTTTAATGTTGTTTAAATTCAGTTTAATAAAAGGGCCAATGTTGCATAGTTAGTGTCATTATTCAGCTCAAGTAACAGTGTAGTTAAATCAATAATATTACTAAATATTGTCTTTTAAACCAAACAGCTGTGAGAAACAAAGCTGTAACTGTGAAACTTAAAGATACCGTGCAATAGGACGTCAGAAAATCGCTATTGAGATACAGAGTCACGATAACTGTTTATTTTTACTCTGAGGTGGAAATGGGAAAAATCTTTCCTAACACAATGAAATCTTGGTCAAATCAATCCTGTTAACACTCTGACACTCCACTGCACAATTTGCCACAATGCAAAATGAATGAGCAGGCACGTCTACAATGGGAAACTGGCATCAGAGAAAAACAACAATCCATGCCAAGAACAGAGGGAATACTGCATCAAATGTAATCCACAGAGGGCACATATTCAAAAGCCAAAGTATGGCTGAAAGGCCATTCTGACTCTGTTGGTGGGCCTCAGCAACGCCTCCAGCTCTCTACTGGCTCAAGTCCACGATTTCAAGTACATCTTAAAACCCAGCCCTGAAGCAGACTAGTAAGGTAAGATGGCAGCTGCTGTGCCCTGGGCCTTGGTGATTTAACAACTGGCAAATGCCGCTAGGTGTTTTTCTTACCTTTAGCTCTGAAACATTAAACAGCAATATGGAAAATGAAAGAGGATTCTCACTGGTGTGGGCAATGTGCCATGACTGAGTTTCCGCCCACCTGCTATGCAAACTACTGCTATGTAAGAGGATTTTTCTCTTTGTGGTGCACCATTCAAAACGGATGACCTAAAATCCTAATAGTTTCCTAGAAAGCTAAAAGAAAAGTGGATGAAAAAGTTATGTTTTAGAAGAACTGTATATCAGATGCTTACCATAATTGTTGTAGGCTTCATCATTATTACCGTGTCCATATTCATAATATTCTGAGACACTGTAGGAGGGAAAATAATCCTCATGAGACATTTTTACAGATTCTTGGAGTCAAAGTTAAGCATTAATTAGCTCATGTTGTGATGAAATGTCTTTTAAATATAAACGTGTACCTTTTCGACCGGTTACTGTAGTTTTCATCATAGCCCTCATAACTCTGGTCATCATATTCCCCATCATAACCATCATCATATCCCTGAAATCACAGAAACACAAAAGAATAATCACAGAGGGCATCGCCAGAGGACTGAATCTGTCTCAAAGCAGCACTCTAATTGTTTAGGGTTGAAAAATCAATGTTTAATTACACCGCAATAGGATTTCTCTAATAAATATACTCCCAGAGTGGAGAACTGGCACAGCTGAATCATGTCCAACAGAAAATATTGATCAATGAGCGACAATTGTCTCATTTGCCATGTTTGAAGGCAAGTGGATAATGTCTAGGTCGATCAAGTATTACAGACAAAAGAAACAATAAACAGATTAAAACTTCATGATGAGATGTTCTGGAGATCATACATGACTTGTCATCCATACACTTTTTCTTACTCTTTTTTTAAGCTTTCATTGATATTGAAAGGAATGATTATTTTTACAATGCACATACTGAATATGCTGCACATATTTTACTTTACAGTTGAGATATTTTAATGTCTGGATTTATATTTTGGCCTAATGGAAATCCAGCAGAACATACGAATCTTTTGGGAAAAAGCATCCGAATGGGACATTCTGTTTTGCATAAACAAAATGGAGCACGTTTTATGACTATTCAAATGAGTTTGTGTCTGTGAGATACACCCCAACAATCAGACTTTTTGGTCCGTAAAGGATACACAGCATCATAAAATGAGAATTCATCTTCATCCTGTGCTAAATACACAATTTTGTGGTGATGACACTATATTGGATTGATTAAAACAACTCACTATTGGGTAAACTCCAAATAATTCACAAATGCAAACTCATAACATCAAGTATGGTGTTTCCATTTTGTTGTTCAGACTGACAGAAAACACTTCCCTTTTTTACTAGGCCTAATCTGTCAGAAAAACCTGGGTAAGCTACTTTGACCCTGTCTATTCCCTTTACATTAAAATTCTGCACAACAGTCAGGTTTTATGAGTATGAAGAAGGATTAGACTAAATTAAAGTTACGGATTATGCCAGGGATTAAGTTGTTCAGGAGATCTAACACACAAGTTTCCTTCTATTAGTTTTTCCTCGTGCTAATAGGGTCAGGGTTCTGTCCTCTCCCACTAATTGACCGGTTTGTTAACATGTCCTCTTGATAGAGTGCTGTGCATATCTTAAGCAGCAGTGTATAGAAGAAAATCATGTTTTACTATTAATGGCATTTTTCAGAACATGCCAATCACTCCAATACCAACAGCAAAAAAAATACATTTTAGCAGAGCGGTGAGAGAGTGACCGACCTGCCCATTTAATTGGGTAATTTCATAAACGGAAGGAGTAGCTTTCATTTTAACATTTGCGAAGATGAAGATGCGTCCTTTTTGTCTGCTATTACATTTAATTCACGAAGAGAATAGTTCAACTAAAATAAAAAATTGTCATTATTTGCTCACCACTTGTGTCATTTGTTACCTGTTTGACTAAGATCTTTCAGTGAATTGTTTGATTCACAAAAATTTAAATTAGAAAATTTAAGTTTGAAAAGATAAGAGTGAATTACAGACTTTAGTGAGGTTAGATGCTATATTAAACTTTGTGTGGATGAAAACTGGGCTGAGAGGGATAGACTAAGAGTGTTTACAATGGCACACATTGTGCAATTTTCACCAACTCACAACTTTCAAAACTGTTTTACAGAGTTTTTTCTATGTCCGTATGTTGTCAAACAACAGTACAAATCATTGAATGCACTATACAGCCTCTTTTCATGTAAGAAATTAAATATGGCTCTACTCTTACTAAGGTCTTTTCCTTAAAGATATATGTCAAAAAGTTCAAAGTTAGAAGCAAGACATACTACAATAGGAACACATGAACATATTTAAACCTCTATATGAAACCATTTAGTACTTTATAGTATGTAGAGGTCTTGCACATCAATGCAAACACTATGTGGCCATGATATTACTTAATATAATAACAATGTGTTATTTAAGAGGTCCTTGTGTCTGACCTTTTGGACTTTAACGTGTACATACAAGCCACTGCGCATAATTTGAGCAAGCTCTAGTTAATGGTGCTTGATCGTTACATTTCAACACTCGTTTGAAAGAGCAATTAACTCTGGTCCTATTGAGCAAGCTAACAGGAAATAAATCAAGTGGTAGAGAGCACTGCAAGAGTAATTAATACAGCAGACAGCCAAAGGTTTTCAATACTCAGCTTCATTATCAATTGACAACCACCAACACCTCTTGACAGTGATTGATCTCTGTGTGGGACGGCAATTGAATATGATTCCTCACTGGAGAGCCACAAAGAGAAATGAATGGATGAAAATGCGTTTTGTCTGTGCTTCCGTCTGCTTACTGAATGAAGTCTATTTGTCTACCACTTGTTTCTCAACCAATGTTTCAGGGCTAATATTTTCAGTTTGAAGTATGAGCAAACATGGGCTTAAAGCCAGTCAGGATGGGGCAGTCTGAAATATACTGACATCCAACAGGCCATATATCTATTTAATAGTCCGTTCTGATTGTTGCAAACGTTGAAAGAACACATCATTCTTTCAAACATAATCAAAATGGGATTTCATTGCACATCAATTTTATATTAAAGGAAAACTGCATTTCAAATCATGGTGATTAGTGACTAATAGGTTTAGATTAATTAAATATTATGTTCAGTTAACCACAGTTTATTGTAAAGAGGAGAATGAATGCAGAAAGGCCAGTGTACTGACTCAAAGCTAGAGCTTTGAATTATTATTATTTTGTTTTGGTATTTTCATTGGCATCTCTTTTTGTATTTGCATCAGCAATTCACTAGTCAAAACTAATTCGCCAACATTTAGGAAATAAATGTCAATACATTTAAGTAGTAATGTATATTAAATATTAGAATCGTGAGTTTAAATGGAATTTAGTCATCCTGGTATGAGACAATTCTTTGTAAAATAACTATTATGTTGATATATGTTAAACTTAACTGTATGGAATTGTTGTGATTTGTTCAGGATTTGATTAAATAGAGTATTTTTTCTAAAACAGCTGCTCTCTGAGTTTCTCCATACATTTCTATGCAAATATGTCAATTACCATGTGTTGCTCCATATGTAGAGAAATCCTTACATATTCAGGACAGATTTACACAGTCGTTGCTTTAGGCAAACACTATCTCAAATAATTTAATCAAGTAAAGTATTGTCTATGGCCAGAAGTTAGTTTTTTTATATGATTTTCCCCTAATTAAAAGATCTTACCACTTACAAACTGGAAATACAAATAATTTATGTCTATTCAAATATGAAAACAGCTCACTGGAAATCATTAAGGCACCTTCCACCAACCCAAGAACAACCACATGAATATTTATAGAGCTAAAATAAAAGTTTAGAGCAGGGGTGCCCAAACTCAGTCCTGGAGGGCCAGTGTCCTGCAGAGTTTAGCTCCAACCCCAATTAGACACCTGAACCAGCTAATCAAGCTCTTTCTTGGCATACTAGAAACTTCCTGGCAGGTGTGTTGAGGCAAGTTGGAGCTAAATTCTGCAGGACACCGGCCCTCCAGGACTGAGTTTGGGCACCCCTGGTTTAGAGTATCCTGAAAGCACTGGCTTTGCCTGAAAGCATAGTCGTTTGCCAGTACTAAGAAAGTGGCAGCAGAAATATGATAAACTAGGACTGTTTATTACCAAAGATCTCACTGTAGAAATATAGGAGCACATATTACTTGGTACATAAACGTTTACAATCACCCAAATAAAAGAGCTAATTCAGTAAGCTGATGACAGACATGTAGGCTATTACTTCTAACCTTCAGAAGCAGCAATTCCTGTAACGGAGCAATCTACTGCGCATTTGCAAATCATGTTGCAATAAATTTTAATAGCCGTTATTTCATGCACGACAATGAGTTGTGATAGCCGTAGCCAGTGTTCCCTGATTCAGTAATCACGGACCAGTAAATATACTGTAGCTCATAGAAATCATAAGGGCTGATATTTACATGTATTGTACACAACAACCGGTGACCGGTAATGACATGCAGCTCATTCCTCCTTGATATTTTCACAGCAAAAGCACAAGTGCTTTTCCCAATTTTTTTACTGCCTTCTTGTGTGCAGCTCTCAGAGCTGAAATGATATGCTGAGCCTCTAGGCACTTCAAATGCATCTCTTCAGCAGGAAATTATTAAACGTCTTCTCGAGGTGTATGTCGTACATCTGTTTTATTAAACGAGGGAGTTCTGCATGAAGAATTCCATTTCAATAATTAGTTCACCTCAGAAATGTCAAGTCAGCGGTGTAAGCGAGCCCATTGTTAAAAAACAATTACAGCCGTGGTGAGAATCTTGCTTTGAAATAGTGCGAGTGAAGTCTTTTCGCAACATTCTATTCTGCACCTTGAATTGCTTTTGCCATGTGAAGTGGTGTGTGGTTGTGTGTGTGAGAGGTTTACTGCGATACTATCCGAGACACTCAAGGGCTTCTTTCACAGCGATTGACCCTTTTCATTTATTTATCCACAGTGAGCTGGTTGTGACCTTAGAAGGCATTCGGTATGCTTTATAATTGGGTTTTCAAACAGTTAGTTCATTAAACAGTATATTATGCAGGAAAAAAGAAAACTGTGATGCGGTTAGCTCACCCTAAAATGAAAAATCTGTCATCAGTTTCTCATCCTTACGTCATTCAAAACCTGCAAGACTTTAGTTCATCTTCAAAACACAAATAATCATAATTTGAATTCACATTCACATGTAAACACTGATAAATGCACAAACTGAACAATATATATATGATGAATGGAAAGTCAAATATTCTTAATAAAAGCAGTTTTAAAGCGTTTGGTTGGAATGGACTTTCAATGGTGGGATGTACTATAAATATCTCAGGTTCCATTAAAAATAATTTAGTTTGTGATTCAAAAATGAACAAAAGCCTCCTGAGTTTTCTGAAGGACAAGAGAGAGTAAATTGTCAAAACATATCTCCAGTGTGTTATTGCTGCACCACTAGAGTTACCGAACAGAAATGGAAAAATAATTATTGTTCTCAAACACCTTTCCCCTGTCTGCCTTTGGTCAAGACAAACAGACAGCCCCGCCCCAAACTAACCCCATTGGTTGAGACCCTGTTGCTATGCTGGGCTGGTCAGGATAATCAAACAAACAAAACAATGTTTTGATAGCACCACAGAGTCTCAGTGTTTACACTTTTCAGCATACTCAACATACAAATGACTTACAAGCACTCCGCATATTAAGCTGGGATAAGAAACAAATATTTTAATATCAAACAACATACAAACAATGGCCAACGGATAAGAAAAACTGGAAAATTACAAATCATCAAGCAGCTTTGAAAATTATTTTGAAATGTTACAGCCGTCTAGTTTTCTACTAAGCCACATTCAGAGATTTGTTTATTTTGGGGAAAAGGGCGTCAGCTCATAGAGGAGTGTCTGAATGGTTTGTAGAAGAGTGAAGAGCCCTCTGAGAAAGCACTTGTGGTCTTTGAGTAAAGCTGTTGTGCTGAGAGGGAGAGGAGGAGGAAGTCTGGCACGGCTCGGCTGATATACATAAGAGCTGTGATTAACTGGATTCAAATCCTCACCAACAAAAAGAGCAGAACGCTTTCACACAACAGTGGATATTCATGTCTTTCATTTTATACATCTTAAACCTGGATGACAGTTTAAGTTTGTGTTAAAGCAGACAGCAAATTAATAACAGAAAAAAACTCACTATTTCTATTGAACAGATATATACACATCTCAATGTGGTTTAGTAGAAAACTAGATGGCTGTAACATTTCAAAATAATATGTTCAAAGCTGTTTGTTGGTTACATACACTATACAGTATCTGTCATTTTTTTAAAGGGCATATTATTTTTAAGGGTTTGAATAAAATGTTCATAACATATTTTATATTTGTATATTTATTTTTTTATTTTATATTTATGTATTTAATATTTACATGTATCAAAATTACTCATAACCCCCAATATTATAAATGGATTAAAGTTTGTTTTAACCCAATTGCAATTCATATTCAAAATATGTTAGCTTCGTATAGCTGTAAGAATTATTTTATAATGGAATTTTTAATTTTACTATAGTATTTCATTATTTATAAACTTGATTGTTTGATATTACTGTAATATAACTCTTATGCTGTTATGTTAATCACACAAGTGTATTATGATTCAGAAAGATATTGAATCTTTGAGATTATTATTACCAAAGAAATGTGAATAAGTAATATAAGATACAATTTTCAGATTCAGATCACTCTCTCTGTGTAATATATAAAACATAGAAACAAGATACACCTGTACATTGTCATATACACATTTATATGCACTTATATATATTTCAACAAATATACGTGCACATTCTGAAATTCTCAAAGTCTAGGTTAAAATCCAGAGGTTGAGGATTGGCAAGGTTAGATTTTGAAATGCAGACAATATGTTCCTAGTGAACTGCTCATTTCTCAGTCCTCTTTCCTCCACCTGCCTTCCCCAGACCCAATTACTCAGAAATATGTCCGCGTTTTCCATGTCTCCCGTAATACAGAGGCTCTCCAGCAGAACTCAATTCACGTTGGTAATGAGTCTGTACTCTAACATTTCCCCATGCAGACAGACCAATCTGACACAGCGCTGCACATATAGGGCTTTTGCATTAGGCAAAAGCTCAGAGGGAATCGAATCCACGAGATATTGCTTTTTTCATTAGGTTGGAGTTTGACGTTCACTTGGCTGAGAATTCGCAAAAATAACCTTGTGCACACCTGGGTACAAAAGTCTGCAATGTAGGTGGTGTTGTCCCACAAATCAGCTTCCATTATTAATCATCATCATCATTATCATGACCATCATCAATAATTATAATACTGTTAATGGTAGATAGTGATAGTCAAGCTCATCGTCTCACAGACAACAGTCAATCAAGTGAGCAGATGCTTTTCTTTTTGCACCACATGGCTTTTCTTTACAGTATGTCAACATGTAGACTAACATCTTATGGCATTAAATCTGTCAGAATGGATTTTGTCTTCACTGATTCATTCAACCTTTAGTAAATAGAAAGGCTATTCCTTGTCCATTTACCTCAGTGAATTTGATTTAAGGATTCATAAATCTTTTTTCCGGTCAAGCCTTATATTTTGTGAGTGCTTATATATGTTTGTGTGGGTGTATAAGCAAGACTTTCAATAATGAAGAGCTTTTAGACACAAACTCAACTCAAAGTGTTTCTACCTCAGTAGTTCTTCAAACAAACTAAAACACATACAGTAGACACTGCAAAAAATGAAATTTCATTAAAAACACTTAATCTTGACTTACGTAGTCATCATATGATTTGTGCGTGGCCTGCAGTAGCGAGGCTCTGTATCCAGGGGTCCCAGTAGTTCCTCTGGCCCGGGGGGCAGACACTCCCTTGGCTAGTGTGGGTGTTGGGACGGAGGTGCGTGTTCCCACAGTTCCTCTGGGTGCTGCTGCTCCTCGTCCTGGTGGAGGGGGTGGAGCTACTCCCCCTCGACCTCTAAAGACATAAAGAAAAAGAAAATATATGATATAGTATATAATAGAAATGTATATATTTTTCTTATTTTATTTGTATAAAAATATACATATTATATTTTATTTTAATATTTTATATATTTATTAAGAATTTTGGTGCAATACGTTAGTTTTTTCTGTTTATAATTGCTTATCTTTTTATTTATTTTTTTGAATTTAATATGAAATAAAATACAAAAATGTAATTGATTAACCAACTTTATAATAATGACAACAATTTCATTGATTTTTTTTACCTTCAAAATAGGTTGGGTCTGACTGTGTAGGTTTAGCTTAATATATACAAATTTTGATTCATGTTAATATGTAATTTACATTGTATTTATTTTCTTATGGATTTCAGTAACAGTGCTAATTTAATAGTATTTTACCACCAAACCTTCCCATAATTGTTTGATATTGCTGTAAAATAACTTCTGCAGAACCTCACATTTCTATATAGACTCATATTTGATGCAGTGGCAGCTCTATGCAAAATTAGTGCTGCATAACTCCAGTGTTTACAGATAAAAAATAATTTTGTGTGAAGTCATCTGCTGCAGTGCTATAATAGTGGGTTGCGGTTAGCTGGTGTTTTCATCACCGGCAGCCTATTAAAGCCCTGTGAACCATAATGCCAGTGATTCAATAAGGTGAGATAGCAGAGTTTTCAAAGATATTGCAATGTTCACTGCCTCAGCTCTTTTCTTTCATAGCACTGCTCTGGTTACACACTGTAACAGTGGCAGTGAAGCATGGCATCAAAACTCAGTCTGTAGAACACATTGTTTCATTCAGTGCGATGAGAGATGGCTTTATTTCGCTCCCTTGTGCTGCTATTGGGGAATCAAGGGGTGAAGTTGTCCATTTCTGGAGTAATTTTCAACCTTATTACTGTTGCAGCATGGCAGATGGAGTTGGCAGCACTGGTGAATGGCAGATGTTTCGGTCTGTCTAGTTCTACATTTCGTCCATCCAAATCCAAAGATCCTACAGAGACTAATGGCCTCATCAGTGTTGTTTTTGTCATGCTGATTTGTGGTAATGACTTCTCATGGCACATCAAGGGGAAGAGGCACTTTATAGCTTTATCCACCAGGAACGGTAAACAGAAAGATCATATTTTGAATCTATTATTACTACCTGAGGTAATGCAAGCTGTCGTTGTTTTGAGAGGATCCTAGAGGGATCTTCAGAGGCTCAAGCAAGCCAGAACAAGTGCAGTGTGAAATGTTTGAAATAAACATTAAAGATGGTGTAAATAGTGTATGCCGGTATATTTAAGTTATGCTTTTGATGAGAACACTTAAAGCTTCACCTGCTAACCTGATTAATAACACTGAGCCTCAGGGCACTTTCATTATCCAACAGTGCGCAGATGTTTGGCAGAGAAAATTGGGCCTCTGTTAGAGTTGTTAACAGTTAGAGTTAAAGAGTAAACTTGGATGACCTCGGTTTCATCAGAAATGCAGAATAAGACTATTTTATTGTTATATTATATGTAGATCTGATTTATACTTAATATATTAACAAACACTATCATATCACTATGTTAGTAATGGAATAGTTCACCCAAAACGTATTTTCTCATATCATTCCAAACTTGCGTGCTGATATTTTTGCTGTATTTTGTCCTTTCCTAACTAGTATCTGCTTCATTAGCGTAAAACGTCTACCCTGTTAAGGTCTACCTTGTTACCTGAGCCTGAACTTTTCTGATAGACAGACATATTCTAAGACAAAAAATAATGTTTTTCAACAAACCTGCTCAGTTCAAAATCCAAGAAACTAACACAAAGGGAGAATATACACGAAATATTCAAAAACCTCTTGCTTTGTGTTCCACGGAAGAAAAAAAGTCATACGGGTTTGGAATGACATAAAGGTGAATAAATGATGGCATACTTGGGTGAGCTATTCCTTTAAGGCTTCTGTGATTGTTCAGAGGGGTGGTGAGGTGAAGCTACTGTACCGGGTGGAGGCTGTGGATGTCAGACGTAAACCTCGTCCTCGTGCGGTTCTTCCTCGGCTTGGGTCATCTGAGCCATTTAAGTAGGAGAGCTCACGTAGTTGCTCCTGCCTGATCTCGTCATTGTAATCCTGTGGAAAGAAAACACAGCAAACCTGACATAAAAATACATTTCTATACAAATGTGAAAGTGTTGCATCTCATCAGAAATGCTTTTACAAAAAACTGATCCAGTTGGATGTACATCTTGCAGAAGCCAGCGTCAAAGCAAATGAGTTTTAAATGCATTGCCAAACCACCAGAACATTGGCAGGGAATGTTAAATATAATGCCAGAAAGTTTTGCTGACTTCAAAAAAAAAAAAAAGGATAAAAAAAGAAATCTGTTTTAGCTTGTTTTTCAGATGTGGAGGCCAAGAAACAGTTTAGCATACATACTGACAAAAAGGCACCATATGACACACACTCCAAAAAAGGTGTTGAATGAGGGAACGTGATGCAAACATATCTTTCATTTAGAATAAGAGAAATGATAGAGGCAGGAGAAAAATAGAGCGCTGGCTTATTAACTTTGTTTGACATCAGCTATCAGTGCATTGTTGTGAAAGAATAATTCAACTTTCTGCATTTATCTGCAAGTCCCTCTCTCATTTGATTGAACATGACAGGGCCCTGAATCACAAGGACGATTACAGAGTGGATAGCGCTTATTTTATTATCATGTCACTGCCACAGGCAGATAAACGAAGCCTCATTTCCACCAGCCACTTACTTCCCTTCCTGTTTGTCACAACAGCTGGGTACAGGCAAATATCAGACATGGCAGCTAGAAGAGAGTGGCCTTTCCACAGAGATATGCTCAACAATCAATAAAGATTGTATTGCTGAGACTTAGAGCTGCTTTTGTGTCCTCTAAATGGACTCGGGCTGGTCCATTGTTAAATAAAATGTAAATAAACAGTTTAACTGTCAAAGCTATATAATATATATATGAAAAAAGTTTTTATTTTATGAAGTGTCTTATGCTTTTCTATGGTGCTTTTATTTAATCAAAGTATGCTGTAATATTGTGAAATACTATTACAATTTAATAATATATATATATATTTAAATATATTTTGAAATGTAATTTATTCCTATGATGGCAAAGCTGAATATTCAGCAGGCATTATTCCAGTCTTAAGTGTCCCATGATCCTTCAGAAGTTTTGGTGCTTATTATTATTTATGTTAAAAACAGGTTTGCTGCTTAATATTTTTGTGGAAACCATGAAACATTTTTTCCCAGGATTCTATGATGAATAGAAAGTTCAAATCAATAGTATTTGTTTGAAATAGGTGCTGTCACTTTTTGATCAAGTTCCTTGATGACTAAAAGTATTAATTTTCTTCAAAAAAGACCACAAACCATAGTGCATTTATTAAAACTGTACATAAATACCCATCCACTACAGTGCAAATTGGTGAAACTTTTGGAAAAAGGACAAACGAGGGGTGATTATTTCCTACAGTCCTCTGAATACATTCTTAGTAACTGCAGTGACAATCACCAAAGACATCTAAAACCTAGAGGTAGGAATTTTGATGATTTATATAACATGCTGAAAGGTGGGAGGTGTGTTAGGTTCTTGGATCAGCGCTAGCTAGGTTTTCCCTGCTGCCAGAGCAGCCCATGTCTTAGACTAAACAATCTGACTGAATTCCTTGCCTTTGAGAAATGATGGGAACACTTAGACAGACAGAAATGTATTTTATACTGATCAGATGTAATGAGCATTCTGATGGACTCATTATGTAGAGTGTCTCGAGGTAAAGCTAATTATGTTTTGAATCAGATTTAATAACAGCGGTAATGCATTGATTCAGGATATAAACAGGGAGTCTGAGAAACACCAGGCCAAATTGTGTCCAGCCAGTCAGTCAGGCTGAAAAATAGGCTTGTTTTTTTTGTCTCTGTATGAGTCTGTACATCTTCTCTGTATTGTTGGTATATATTAGACTTCATCCTGCAAAACCTAGGCAGTTTCCTTCTTAATGAGACTACAGTCAATACATGTACAGTACTGCCGCTGAGGAGAGCCCACACACTCATACTGAAGATGCTGCGTTTTGCATGAATCACTCTTTTCCTCTGGCAGAGTTTGAGGTTGTGTAATCGTATTCACATAATGGGCTTTCTGTAGGCTTTATCAACAAAGGTTTAGGTCTATCAGTAGTCTAGGTTGCAAAGGGGTTTTGTTTGTTTGTTTTTTTAAAGACATATGCATTGTATGTTAACCAAGCTAATCTGGAATTACAAAATTCATCCAATGGAACTTCACAATTCATAGTGCAATTTAATCCAGAGCAAGAGATAATCTGCATGCGGCTTTATTTTTTTGACAATGATACATAAATCATTGTCTCTATGTTCTATTGTCTTAAAAAGACACTACTTTTATTCAGAAAGAATGCATTAAACTGACTAAATATGAAAGTAAATACATTGTATAATGTTACAAAAGATTTATATTTATATTTAAATGTTAAATCAAAGCATCCTGAAAAACAGTATCGTGGCTATTACGTATATTACGTTTTAATAAGATTTTTTTTCTTCTTCAAATCAGCATATTGAAATGATTTCTGAAGATCATGTAACACTGAAGACTGGAGTAACGCAGCTAAAAATTCAGCTTTGCCAATTTAGGAATAAATTACATCTTAAAATATATTCAAGCAGAAAACAGTTATTCTGAATTGTAAATTCTTTACTGTATTTTTAATCAAATAAATGCAGCCATGGTCACTATGAAAGATTTATTTTCTAATGGTAGTGCATGTGTTTGTTGGGCATTATTTGGAAGCTGAGTCTCCCTCCATTTGCTAACAGCTTCCACTCTTCTGGGAAAGATTTGCAGTGAAGCATGAACACTGAGACTTTCTCTCATTCGGCACAAGAGCATCACTAATGACAGGTAAAGATAATGAGTCAGGGGGTCTGGCTCTCTGTGTTCCCATTCATATCAAAGGTGTTCAATAGGAGTTGAGCTTGGTGCAGGCCAGTCAAGTTCTTTCACATTAGACTCGGTAAAACATTTCTTGATAGACTTTTCTTTGTGCACTGTGGAATTGTAAAACTATTGCAAGAAAGAAGCACACAATAGAATGACACGTGTGCTGGAGCATTAAGGATTGTTTTCACTGGAATTAAGGGGCCTAGCAAAAGCCTTTAATTAGACAAGGGCCATAATGTCATGTCTCTATAAAACAAATGCTATGATATATTCAAATGGCTGCCTAGATGCCATTAACATTTCAAAGTGCACCATCTTGAGATGCCAAACACACCTTTAATCCTGACAGGAATCAAGCTTTCTGACAAAGATAAATGATTAGACCACTCTAAACAAATTCAAAGACGGAAAGACATTAGCTCCAAAACCCTAATGAGCTGCCTCGCTACCTGCTGCCTACATAGGAAGCTGCTTTTATGACAGTATTCTAACTGGAATGGATACACATATTTCTGTCTAAGAATTTGGCTTAAAAAATAAGGCATCTTAATTATGTCAGGAACTGGAGCATGTTTATGACATTTTCAAATACTTACAGATATAGATTAGAAACAGAGCTATTGAGATTAAAAACTCATCAGCTTGGTATTTTCACAGTGGGCATAAAGATAAAACATGGAACAACACTGACAGCAGTACATATGCAGGATATGATGCAAAGATGTGGCCCAAGAGGCTAAGAGCATGCCTAAAGCCCAGGGCAGGAGAGGTGAATGTAGGGAATCTCCTAGAACGCTTCCTCCCTGACGCCAACAACTCATACTGCTACATTAATATTTACTGTCTGGACTATACAGAGATAGCCATTTGATACAGTAATTGCCTTTGAAAGCTCCAGGACCCATTTTTCTACCGTTACAAGTAAGCTACTGTTCAAAGGTTTGGGGTTGATAAAATGTTAAAATGTTTTTGAAAAGTCTCACAAAGGATGCATTTTGATCAAAAATACAGTCCAAACAGTAATATGGTGAAATAGTATTGCAATTTAAAATATATTTTTTATATTTTAATATTTTTCATGTAGTGTATTGCTGAATATTTTCAGCAGCCATTACTCCAGTCTTCCGTGTCACATGACTCTCCAGAAATAATTCTGATATTTGGTGCTCAAAATTAAGTAAATAAATAAATCGTATTATTACTACTACTACTATTCAATAGTTGTGCTGCTTATTTATTTATTTGTTTAGACTGAATACATTAGTTTGAAATCTCTTTAAATTTAATATTATTATTAAAATGTTTAATGACTTCTGAACTGTACTTTACATACAGTTGTGCTCATGAGTGTACTCAGGACAAACAATAGACTCATGAACAACTATCACAAAATATTAAAACAGTCATGGATCATCCAAGAAATGGCACACAGTATTATGATTCAAGGGTATGTAAACTTTTGAATGGAGTCATTTTTATAAATTCAGTTATTATTTTGTCTTGTGGAGTATATGTAAACATCTGTTATGTGAAATAGCTTTTCCAGGACAGTACGAAATTAAAAATATCATGCAATTTTCATGATCCTCTTATTTTTTGCAAGTGGTATTTTGCAAGTGGTATGTAAACTTATGAGCACAACTGTACAGTCAAAAAAAGCAGTACTTTTCTTGCTAAGCCAATTGTTTGTTTTTAAAGAAAATTCAGAATCATAACCTAGGGTGAAAGGAATGTGGATTTTCAAAATACATTATCAGAAACTAGCAGCATTCTCTCGGTTTCTAGCCAATTTCAGCATATTAAACATCCAATTTTGTGAGGCAGATCTCCAATGTATATATTTAATCATATGCATAACTCCATAATCTCTTTTTTCCTACACAATAAACATGAACAAATTGGTGTATGCAGGAGAGCACTAGAGTTCAGTATTGGTTGGTGCACTCATCTCATCTTGGCTTCCTGCTCACCATCCCTCTCAAGGAATATAAGTGTATGGACTTACTGGAACAAGAAATTTCTTAATCTCCTCCAGGGCATGGCTCATGCGGGAATAGGCTTCTCCAGGTGGTGCGAAAACTTCAATTAAAACATGAAGATCGTTGCTCAAATGGCCGTATTTCGACTCTCCACTTTTCCTCAGCTCTTCCTCCTAGAGATGGAAAAATATCAAGTCAGGGCTTCTGTGTGAAGAATTAATCATCTCA
This sequence comes from Gymnocypris eckloni scoliostomus, assembly GCA_027564155.1. Classification (NCBI taxonomy): domain Eukaryota; kingdom Metazoa; phylum Chordata; class Actinopteri; order Cypriniformes; family Cyprinidae; genus Gymnocypris; species Gymnocypris eckloni. The sequence continues at coordinate 8,966,287 of CM050429.1, forward strand.
TTAATGAATTAAATAAATAGTACTTTTTTTCCACCACCCCCAAAGCACATTATGCATATTTTGAACTGAGAGTGAACTGGAAAGGCATTAAAGGGATAGTTCACCCAAAAATGAATTCTGTCATTTTTTTCTCACCCTGTGTGGGACATTTTTCAAATGATCTTTTGTCCCACATAGAAAGGAAAGTCATACAGGTGCGACATGAAGGTCACAGAATAATAATTTTTAGGTGAACTATCCTTTTAAGAAAGAAGCTCTTTTTGAGGTGATGTTCTTTGAATATATTTTGACAAAATATCTCAAAGATTACTTTTTAGCTCACATTTAATAATAGTTCTCATAACAGCATAGGAAAATTGTGAACAATGGTACCTATCAACACCCTTACTCTGTAACACAGATAATGGGTACTGTGGATACTGCAACTCATTATGCTTAAATATGCCAGAGGGCTTTTTGTCATAAATAAATTGACACTGTCACCTTTCTGATTAAATTCTGCCATCGGAAGAGCAGAAAAGGGTGATATTTCACGGAAGAATTCAGTATCTCAATTCTCTCTGATTGCTGAAGGTGTTATGTGGCTCTTCAAAAAACTTAAAACTTCACAAAGCGTGTAATTACGGTAGCCAACATTTCTGTTTAATGTTGATTGCCATTCGGCTGTGGCTTCTTCTTAAAGACAGGAGGGCTTTGATGTAGGGGCCATTCACAGATGTCTGATCACTTATGCGGGCCCTTGTAGCCCCTTCAGCTTTAATAAACACTTACCGATGCCATCTCTCTATCAAGTCAAAGTGACCCAAGCACATTTTCCGTCATGCTTTGCATGGACGAAAGGTCAGGAGACACTTAAGCTTTCACAACATTTCTGAGAGGCGTAATCATATTTTGTGGGGCTCCGTATACAGGCGCTGAGGAATTGTGAAGATGAGATAATTTTGCAAGCAGACACAAATATATGAGTGTAGGTGTGGATGCTGTGGGTGTCTCCAGATTGACTTAAAAACAGACAGACAAAAGGGGAAGCAGGAGATGGTGAAAAGTCTGCCGCCTCATTTACAGTCCTCTGGAAAACCGTTCGTCAGATGACATTTGTTCTGTTTCAAGCCTGAACGCTTTAACTTTCCTTTCATGTCAATCCATGAAGAAAATGATCTGTTGTTTCAAAAGGTAGGTTTGTCTCCCAGGATGCATTTCAAAAGGCACTCAAGTAAACATGTCTAAGCACAGCAGAATCCTCTTCAAATGTGACAAAATGAAGGGTTCTTCAAATGTATTCCCGGTAAAGTACAAATAGTGAATCTGACACTCATAAGCTTGAGAGTTATCCAGCGCCCTATGGAGTTAAAGAGCTCAGATTTGAAACATTCGAACAAAAGCTTATAAAGCTAAATAAAATATATTCCTGAAACTAGTGGAAAATGCACTATGGGTCATAATAAACCCTGAATTTATTTTCCTTCCATACAAATTAAGGATATGAGTTAAATATGTCTGCTGTCTATCCCCAGATTGAGATTTGCGCTACACAAATTGTCATTTTGCAATTGTGGTGAATGTAATATCCTGAAATGCCATTTTTCGATTCAGTCAATTTGCTGCCCTCATAAACAAGCTGTTCATTTACTTGGCTAGGGAATCATTCTAAATGCAATCTTCTTTGCTTTGCTGATCCTTGGATGTAGAAAGTCTGTTATATGAAGACCTCGGTAGGACTTTCAGATACAGCACAGACACGTCTATAAAGATGCACGGTAGACTCTTAATTTCATATGTATAACAAACCTGTACCAGCTCAAGGTGACTCTTTATAATTGAATATGTTTTCATTAATGATTGCCTTTGGGATTTAAAACAATCCAACAGGCTCTTGTTTGAGTTCTGACATAAATTTAAATAGATTTCAGACCACGGTTCATCTGCATTGTTAAAACATCGTGAAATTCTGGTGAACGGTGCATTTATAAAACAGACAAAAAAAAACATTCTACTTGTAGAAACTCCCCACATGTCTATTCAGAATCAGACAATGCATATTTCTGTCTCGTTTGGACAACTTTTTAGCATGTAACAATATAAGATAATAAAACAATAACAAAATATTGGTCCTCTTTGGTTCTGTGAAATGATTGCAACAAAGGAAGATTTTATAGTCAAAACAATATACATAATAGGTTAAATTAAAGATTGAGGGGGAATTCATTAAGAAAGGATTATAGCCCTAAAAGCATCTTTTATTTGCATGCTATCTGCATTGCTTGAGCACACAATTCACTTAAGAAATTACACTGAACAAAATTATAAATGCAACACTTTTGTTTTTGCCCTCATTTTTCATGAGGTGAAGTCGAAGATCTAAGACTTTTTCTATGTACACAAAAGGCCTATTTCTCTCACAAATCTGTCTAAATCTGTGTTAGTGAGCACTTCTCCTTTGCCGAGATAATTCATCCACCTCACAGGTGTGGCACATCATGATGCTGATTAGACAGCACGAGTATTGAACAAGTGTGCCTTAGGCTGGCCACAATAAAAGGCCACTCTATCAGCGTTTTATCATACAGCACACTGACACAGATGTCGCAAGTTTTGAGAGATCATGCAATTGGCATGCTGACTGCAGGAATGTCCACCAGAGCTGTTGCCCATGAATAGAATGTTAATTTCTCTACCATAAGCCGACTCTAAAGGCATTTCAGATAATTTGTCAGTACATCCAACCGCGCTCACAACCGCAGACCATATGTAACCACACCAGCCCAGGATCTCCACATCCAGCATCTTCACCTCCAAGATCATCTGAGACCAGCCACTCGGACAGCTGCTGCAACAATCGGTTTGCATAACCAAAGAATTTCTGCACAAACTGTCATAAACCGTCTCAAGGAAGCTCTTCTGCATGCTCGTCATCCTCATCGGGGTCTCAACCTGTCTGCAGTTTGTCGTTGTAACCAACTTGAGTGGGCAAATGCTCACATTCGATGGCGTCTGGCACTTTGGAGAGGTGTTCTCTTCACAGACGAATCACGGTTTTCACTGTACGGGGCAGATGGCAGACAACGTGTATGGCGTCGTGTGGATGAGCGGTTTGCTGATATCAACGTTGTGGATCGAGTGGCCCATGGTGGCAGTGGGGTTATGGTGTGGGCAGGCGTATGTTATGGACATTGATGGTTTTTTGAATGCACAGAGATACTGTGATGAGATCCTGAGGCCCATTGTTGTGGCATTCATCCACGACCATCACCTCATGTTGCAGCATGGTAATGCACGGCCCCATGCTGCAAGGATCTGTACACAATTCCTGGAAGCTGAAAACATCCCAGTTCTTGCATGGCCAGCATACTCACCAAACATGTCACCCAGTGAGCATGTTTTGGATGCTCTGGATCGGCGTATACGACAGCGTGTTCCAGTTCCTGCCAATATCCAGCAACTTCGCACAGCTATTGAAGAGGAGTGGACCACAGGAGTGGACCACAGGCCACAATCAACAACCTGATCAACTCTATGCGAAGGAGATGTGTTGCACTGCGTGAGGCAAATGGTGGTCACACCAGATACTGACTGGTTTTCGTACCCCCTCCCCCCCAATACATGCACATTTTAGAGTGGCCTTTTCTTGTGGCTAGCCTAAGGCACACTTGTGTAATAATCATGCGGTCTAATCAGCATCATGATGTGCCACACCTATGAGGTGGATGGATTATCTCGGCAAAGGAGAAGTGCTCACTAACACAGATTTAGACAGATTTGTGAACAATAGTTGAGAGAAATAGGTATTTTGTGTACATAGAAAAAGTCTTAGATCTTTGAGTTCAGCTCATGAAAAATGGGGGCAAAAACGAAAGTTTATAATTTTGTTCAGTGTATGTAAATCAGGTAATGGTAAAATTGGGGCTGTGTGCATGACGTGATCTGCACAGTGCTGTTTGCACATTACTGATATATAAATTGATGCAAGGCCACATACAGTATACACAAACAATACAGTATGTGGCATGTAAAACGAGATCCAGTAAAATTAATTTCTATTGGATACAACAGAATAATATAAATTATTCAGAATTCTTACGGTTTTTGATATTGCATATGAAAAAAAAAATATTTCATAAATAAACAAATCTTATTTCAGTAATAACATCAAATTGATTCATGTAGAAAGGAGGTGTTTGCGCTAAAATAATATTTAAATATTCAAAGCACAGCGCTAAACAGCGCACATGCCTGTAGCACCTGGCTAAAATAGATTGCAGGTGGAATGTGAACAAGACACTGGGTTTTGCACTGTGCACAGCATTCATTCCTCAACACATTCAGAACACACTTCAGAGACCAAATGAGGACAAACAGCTTTTGTGTAAATAATTCATAGCACTCAGGTAACTGTAAATGCATTGCTGATTGCACAAACAAAGTTTCTGTTGACTTTGTGGAAATCTTATGATAACAACGTTTAATTTTCATCACGGTGATGTTGAAAAAAAGGATTGTTTGGCTCTAAAATGTAATTGGTTAAACAAAATTCAAGAGTGTTGTAAATATGCACACATCAACTGAATGCTATTAAAATGCCAAGTCTCCATGCTTCACTTGTGCCTAACAACACCCTTTAAGAGCGGTAAAATCACTTTAGAACACAGCCTCGCCTTGCTTATAGTTTCATTCCATTTCATACACTATATGAAAGAAAAATTATATTTGCTTGATATATTCATTCAATAATATTACATTGAAATGAACATTTAATTGAGCAGGGAAATCAGGGTGGCCTATTATGAGATGACAGGAGCAGCAAACCGAGAAATATTACATTTGGAACGATTCTCTGGCTAGGTAAATGACCAGCATGTCTCTTAAGGCAGCTGTTTGGCTGAATCACAAAATACCATTTCTAAACATTGCACTCACCACAACTCAATCCAAAGCACTTGTTTAAACGAGATACACTGAGAAAGATCCATACTGCGAATAGTCTCAACAGCTCCTTTACAACCAAGAGATTTGTCTGTTAGGTTTCAGAATGTGAGTCAGTGCTATCTATTTGTGATATCGTATGCAAAATATATATTAATTTTTTTCAAGAATTTATACAACATCAGTAAATGCTAAAAACAACAGTTCTTCCTCGATCTAGGAGCATACAGTGCAGGTAATGATCTTCAGTCTCAGCATCATCTCACACTTTGCTCTGTCAGCCACTGCTGATGCTTGTCAGACTCACAGAAATGAAAGGTTTACAGGATTTAAGGGATAACGTACTCTGCTCTGGAAGAAATGTAGTGTGCATAACATGTACAAGCCCATTTCCTCCACATAAGAAACAAATCATGGTTTGGCAAATCATAATTATGATATAAAAGTAAAAAATATGAGATAAGTCACCATTTAAGATAAAAACATAGAAATTATGACTTACTAAATCATAATTATGAGATAAAAAGTTATAATAGTAAAAAAAAAAAATGGTATAAAAAGCCATAATTGACAAAAGATTACTGCATGACTTGTCCTTTCAGTTTTTTATTTCAACAACTATAACAAAAAGTTTTTCAAATTAAGAATATTAAGTCATATTATGACAAAAAAGTTGCAATAATCTGATAAAAGGTCACAATTGTGAAATAAAATTCAAAATTTTATGTCATAAGACTTTTTAATCTCATAATTATAATTTAGTATGTCATATTGCCCCTTTAACTTATATATTACTTTCTATTTCATAATTCTGACTTTATATGTCACATCAAAACACATTGTTTTTTCATGGCAGAAACAGACTTCCATAGAATTATTATACTATACTTTTTCAATGACAAAAATAAACATATGGTTTAATACAAGGCTAATCGAATGCAGGTAGTTTGTTTGTGTCATGATCAGTCAGTTTAGATATTAATATCTAAAAATATGCTGGTACAGTAATGGCATATATGTTTACAGACAAATCAAAGTCAATCATAATAATAATAATAATAAGTACTGCCATTTGATTTGTTATCTATTTAAATTTTAGATAAATTATGTATGATTGTATTATGTCTTTCTAGGTATTTTATTTAGTTTTAATAAATTGGAGTTATTTTAGTAACGTTACTTCAACATACTACATGAAATGACATATATATATATATATATATATATATATGGGTGTTTGGCTTAGTGTCATGTTAGAATCAATTTTATACTCATACCTTTTGTTGTTTTAATATTTTGAATTGTTTTAGCTTTATTTTTGTTTTCATTTAAATGTTTAGTTTTTAAATGTTGTTGTATGCATTTGTCAATTTATTTAATTTCTTAATTTTCTTAAATGTGTATATATAGTATTTATAGAGTTTCAACTTATAGTTTTAGTTACTTTTCTTTTTGCTTTGGATAAAAGCGTCTGCTAAATAACTAAAAGTAAAAAAGTAAAAGTAATACTCAAAGCATTTATGGAACATATTACATTTATACAGTACACAAGAGGATAAAGAAAGAAGTCATTGCCAGTCATCCTACCTTGCCTTTATCCCTCATTGAACCCTTGCCGAGGATGGACATCTTTGCTCCCGTTTCCTCTTGTAATCTTTTCATGGAATTGCCTCTGGGCCCCAGCAGTTTCCCAACAAAATTAAACTGTAATAGAGGAGAGAAAAAGCAATACAGTTGGTCTCTCACACTGCCTGCTTCCTAGACAGTTGCCTCAGTTACCTCACAGTCAATAAAACACATTCAAAAGTCAGTTGGTTTTTCTCATCATGCACAAAAACTACAGTGAGAGAATGAACAATTATTTTGGGGTTCAAAATTAAATCTGTGGCAGTCGTCAATCATTTTTAGGTTCATGTTTTTCAGAAGCGATCAAAAAAGATGTGAGAGTCTACACCTGTTTCTGCAGGGCACTGCAGCCACTCATGTGTCTAATCGATGTTTAGGGTCAGTGGTTGGGCTCCACTGCTTTCAGAGATATTATAACATGTACCAAATGCCAAAAGGGATCTTCAAAACGATCCAGAAGTCCATGCTTGAATGAGGCATAACATAATGAGTTCATTTCCAATGGGGATTCAAGTAATACTACCCAGATGATGAGCTATCCAGCAACTGCCTTGGGGCAGCAACTAACATTTCAGTCACACAGCAGATCAGCGGTCATTGAGAACACTTGGCATTCACTGTTTTTTCACCCGTTCTCTCCATTGGTTTACTCACATCTGTGCATCATACAACTGTATCTTCAATGGATTTCTGAGTCTTACACATTGCAATCAGATTTAGGCTGCTGAGGGTTGTTTAATGCCGAAGATAACAACAAATCTTAAAGTCAATAAATGCTGCCACTGTAAGAAAAGGTGCCCTTGTATAAAGGGGTGCATCAGATTCCCTTTATAACAGTATCACTTCATCACTGTCTGCTCATATTCAGTGTTCATCACTTTCTCTGATGTATTGCCACAATCTCCTTAGCCAGCGGCCTCTCTAAATTCACTTTAGATGTAATATGTTTTAGAGAAACCTTAAAAATGTTTTATGTTTTTTACACAGGACAATAAAACAAAATAAGAAAGTGACCTTTTGGATTTGATAACGCATCTAATTTTTAAGTTGACACTTCTTAAAAACAGTGCTAATAGCAAAAGACAAAAAATAAAAAATAAAGATGGGCAAAATGTCTTTGTGTGCATGAATGTTGAAGTGGGGATGATTTATAAAATAAATCTTCTGTGTGAACTGTTAAAAATAATTTTTGAACTAATTTTACTCTGCAAACAAATGAAAATCCTCTCATTAATTATTTACCCTCATGTTGTTCCAAGCTTGTAAGACCCTCATCTTCAGAACACAAATGAAGATAAACGCCTTAAATGTGCTTGCTGTCTGCAGGATCAGAAAGCTCTCAAATTTCATCAAAAATATCTTAGTTTGTGTTCTGAAGATAAACAAAGGTCTTATGGGTTTGCAACGACATGAGGGTGAGTAATAAATGAGTAATAATAAATAATATCCCCTTAAGACTGAGGCTCAAATAAATAAATATTGTTTGTGTATAACTAGTCCACTATTATGACAATTCAACTATAACACTATATAGCACAATTAAACATTCTGTGTGGAACACATTTGTACAGTCTGACATTGCATAATTTTAGCGATATGGCTGTTTACTACAGTATTTTCCAGCCCAGTGAGCCAGACATTACTCAGGGAAGTGAATTTGTCCTTCAAATGTTTGCAAAGGTTAGCTGATATGTGGCGGCCAGAATGAAACAGTTGGCTATAACACATGTTGACATACCCTGCCTAGCACATGGCTGGAAACTCCTCAACACATGCTCTTCCCAGTCAGGCTGTGGATGCAGCTGTAGGGAACTCTAGCTAAAAGAAACGCAGAAGAACCGTCATCGAATTTGGCCGGAGCCACAAAGCAAATGCAAACAGTTTCAGGTGAAAGGTAGGGCAGTATATTTAGCAACACTGCAGCACTGCGCCAAAGCGGCATGACCAACTCTTTCGGAGCGGGTGAGCTGGAGGTGTGCCGTCTGCATCAGCTCTGATGGGATGTGTATGACAGGAATACTCTGCAGCTGGCTGGGTGCCTCGGAGCAGATGGTTGCCTCAGCTACAGTGTGAAGATGCTCACTGGGCGGCTGCAGTGGAGTGGCCTGTTTTCATTAAGCTAATGAATGTCTGGGGCCACTCTCCTGCTCCACGGTGGGCAATTTAGGCTTTATTAGGGGGCACAGTTCAGTGCTGGATGAGGTTTGAAGCAATGCAAGCTGTCCCTCGCAGTCCCCGGCAGAGGCAGGCTGCAGAATGATGGGCATTATGCAGCACTGACAGGCTTAGGATGATAAACCTGACAACCGGAGGCATAAGTGTCAAACCGCATCGGCTTATTATGAGCAAATGAGACTTCTAAGAAAGCACGCATAGTGTGCTGTTGTGATGGAGACCAGATCACTAACTCACACTTCTGGTGCCTGGATCAGTGTGTACGTCTGAAAACACTGCCAAAATCCAGGAAAAGCATTCGCTGTAGTTTTATATTGATAACTAAAGAAGCTCGGATGGCTGTTCAGTGTGCTGTCATGCAAAATCACTTATTTTTGGAGCCCGCAGTAACTTCAGAGGTTGTGTGTAGCTGGCTGAACAAATGACTTTTCACACATGAGTCCCTTTGACAGGGACCTTCACCTGCGCTCGGCGCTCTCTCGTGTGCATTACATTGATTTCTCTGTCAAAATCTTTTCAGAAGTCATTCAAGCCACTCAGACCACTAAGCTCTTGATCAGTTTCATATTGGCACAATCACCAGACACATTTTACTATCATCACACACTGACAGTCATCTTATTGGAGACATTTCTGTTGATTCGTCCAATAACTAAACAATCTGTGGACAAAAAGCATCTTTATCCATTGAGGGTCATGCAAACATAACCTTGTACTCTAACAAAATATGTATTTATTTATTTATTTAGAATGTGAAGATGCTGCACAGCAAACAGTATAAATTAAAACATGGATGAAAAATATCTTAGTTGTGTGATACCTCTTAAACTTTATTATTATTACTTTGATAAATATTTTTTGTATACAGTAATAATGTTTCAGTCATAATTTCTTTAAGTTAAACCAAACTTTTATTTTGTAAAATCTTTGCTATTCAGTGTGTATTTGATGGTTGTTTTTTCTCAAATGAAACAGTGTTAAGCTGGTGAAATGACTCTCAGAGCAGCTCTAGAGTTGAGGTTCATGTGTCCATGTCCATATTAAGACAGCAGACACTAAAAACAGTGTGAGTGCAGACTTATAGTGTCGTGCGCTGATGGGATCTAATCACATATATGTCTGCTGTGTGATTAATCGATATTGAGTAAAAATGTTTAAAGCTTAGCATTGGTATCATCATATCACACAGTGTTTTTAGTGTCTGCTCTCTCAATATATAAGAACATGAACACATGAATTTCATATCCAGAGCTGCTCTGAAAGTCACATCACCAGCTTTACACCGTTTCATTTGAGAAAAAATAGAGGTGGATGAGGACAGATCCCCTCATTAGATTGTAAAGCCCTTTGGGTTCATTCATTCATTCATTCATTCATTCATTCATTCATTCAGTCAGTCATTCATTCATTCATTCATTCATTCATTCAGTCATTCATTCATTCATTCATTCATAAATTGTATGGCAATCTTGAAACAATATTGTATCGCCCAGCCCTAGTTACCATAGATATGAATGTAAATGCCAATGCATAACTCCTCCAGGTATCATAGACCTCCTTTTTTGTCAGGAATTATATATGTAAGATCATCAAGTGTCTAATGTAATTCTTTGATGTGGAGTTTCAAGAATTTTGGAACTTAAAAATGGGTCACTGACCAAATATGGTTGAGAATCCCTGCACTAAGAGCAGCTTTACTTCCCCAGAAAGAGTCTTAAGAGTTTAAAATATGTCTCTAATGCGTTGTGTACTTGATTCTGAATTTAATTTTGTGGTGCTCTTCTAGAACACCTCCTTCTGCTGTCCCAATCTAAACAGACTTCATGCAAATTGCTCCTCTATATTTATCTAAGACTTTGACTATTTCGTTTTCATTCTGAAGGTGCACATTCTTATCTATCCTGAAATAACAATATACTAATCTATTTTTTGTGCATCTTATCACAGCATCAAAAACTGGAACAGGAGATCTTGAGGGACACAGGCGCAATTTCAATCTGCTGCCAATTTACAATGACTGAATATGATCTACACATTAAGCTAAAGAGACTAACTTGACTAACTTGTGTTATTTACGGGTTTGGGCTTCAGACTGTGCTAATTAAACCTGAAATTATAGACTCTGCAGAAATAGCTACAACAGCTACAGTCTGCATATTATGCTGTATAAATGACTATGATGTCTAGGGCCAATAAACTTCTAAATATCCTCAAGGCTGTTTCAGCAAAAATGTCACAAAACTCCTCAGGCTTCACAACAGAATGTGCTGCCAGCCAAAGTTGGCAAAGGGAACACTTAACATAACCATTAGTGCAGTTAGGCTGTTTGCCTCTGTTTGAGTTGGAGGTTGAAACATAGCACCATTGCCATAAGCTGTGAAACCAGATAAGATCCGCAGATGGAGTTAGATGTCTACTGCCAGTGTAGCCAGCTGTGCTGCTAGCGAGGCCTAGCACTGGCTGATAGCAGGATTATTGCTGGGGTACTAGGACTGGGAGAGATGTAATAATGGCCAGGAGAAATGGGCATGGCATCAGCAGAGAATGGTTTAAACAGTGGCAGAGCACTATGGTGTTAAATAGAGGTGGGAGTCAAAGGGCCAGTGCTGGCTGTTAGTGGAGGATAATGAACTTGGAGAAAGAGGGAGAGCTTTGATACTGGCCAATATTCACCTTATATTATTAGATTTAACATCAAAATAAGTCAAAGGGCTTTCGGATAAAGACTAATAAAAATATATATTTGAATATGTATAGTAAATACACTAACTATACTGTTCAAATGTTTGGGGCTGTTAAAATTTTGTGATGAGATTTTAATTAATGTGATTTTTTACATTTTATTTATTTATTTATCATTTTGAAAGAACTCTTGGTTCAACCATGGTTGCGTTTATTTAAATTATTAAATATTATTACACTTCAAAATGACTGTTTTCGATTTTATATATTTTAAAATGTGATTTATGTTGATCAAATTTGTGCTTCTTAATATTTTTGTAGAAAATTTGATAAATTGTTTTCAGGATTCTTTTATGAAAAAAAATTGGTAACACTTTATTTTAGGGTCTCTTAACTAGTTGCTTATTATCATACACATTACTAGAATATTAGCCATTTATTAGTAGTAATTAAGCACATATTAATGCCTTATTCTACATGACCTTATTCTACATCCCTAAACCTACCAATACCTAAATTGAACAACTACCTTACTGACTATTAATAAGCAGCAAAATAGGAATTTTTATTGAGGGGAAAGTTGTAGTTAATAGTGAATAGGTGTTCCCAATTCTAAAACACATTTTTTATTTTTTTTATTATTTTATTAATTTGAATTATACTTTTTTGTAACATTGTAAAAGTCCTTACTGTTACATTTGATCAATTGTATGTGTCCTTGCTGAAAAAATATGAATATCTTTTGACTTTATATATGCCTGAATTTATTTACAATATTATAAATTATGAGCAGTATATAATGACTTTAAATTAAAATTGTAATGTTAAAGACTTGAGACCTTTAACATCTCTCAACATTAACATTAACAGACCTCTCTTAACATGAATAGATTTAATAATAATAATACAACAATAATGATAAATATTACTTGTAAAAACATATTAGCAAAATATTAATAATGTTATTATTGTTGTTATATTAACATTTAAGCATATTTATTGTCAAAATGCATGAAATGAGAAAATAAGATGCACATAAATAGAACGCATAAAAAGCACGTATAATATCAGACTAAAAACGCATGTTCTAACATTCTGAACGTTGTGTGCTGTGCAGCTCTAGAAAAGGTAACAGCCTGAGGAAAAGTTGATGATGATCTCCTGCATTACAGAACCCATATTGAGCTCTGACACTCTGGGGCTGACAGCACAGATGCAGGGTAAACAAACAGCACATTAAGACCATCTCAGAGTCAGGAGGCTGACAGGTTAAAAGACTGCTACTCATACAGATGAGAGGCATCCTCTCTCTTCCCCAGACTACATTTCCCATGTCGCTTTGGTGACTGCTCTTAAAACGAAATGCTGTACTGGAAAGGTCAAAAAGCTGGAAAGGCACACATTTACAAGTTTTACAAGTGCAAAATATTTGTTTGCTAAAGATTATGGCAGCAGCATCACAAATGAATGCCTTTCCGCTGGCTGCTTAGTGAGTGTGTTACCCCATGGGGTGCTGGTCATTTGAAACATACTGGGATAAGCCTTACAAACCGATTAGGAAAGAAGCCATATTCCCATAGGCTCAGTGTTTCTTTCCATGACTTTCAGTCTCTCCAAATCTTGAACCAACAACTGTGCACCACAAGAAAACCACATTATCTGAGCTCATATTTGCAATTATATAAATAACCTTCCTCAAAACAAAGAAAAGGTGCCTTAGCAGGCTTTTAATTCATTAAGAAGATACAACTTCCTCACTATTGTTGATTTATTTTTCCTTTTTCCCTACTGTGTACGGTTCGATTCTGAATCTGTTCAGCAGCTTATCTATGTTAAACACCTTTGACAAGGTTGGTTGGCCTTTGGGACTAGGGAATTCTTTAACAAGACAACAATTGGATTATCTTTGTGTGCAGAGCTTGCCTACACCTCCGTGTAAAGGTCATATAACTGGAGACAGATAAGCCACAATCTACGGGGACAACAACCACCAGCGTTACTATTCAACGGATTAGTTGTGTTTTCAGAACTATAAAGGCAAACCTTGTGGTAGACCTGTTTGCGTCTTTTCTTGTTGCTGGTTTTAATGAAAGGTTTAGGTAAAGCTGGATGTTTACAACAACAAGAAAACAGCATTGTGAATTCTGAATGCTACACTACAATGGTTTTATGAATATCTTCAAGATCTCTTGGCGAAATACAAATACAATTCCTTCTAAGATAAGGTAAATACTAATTTTCCTGTATTTTACAGTGCAATTGTTTTAAAATATATGGTTATTACTGTCATAGGAATAATAATACAAAATTATTATTATTATTATATTCTAATTTGTCTGACTTCCAAATTCATCAGTGTGAATTAATTTAGACTGAGACACTATTTATCACTATTCATAACTAAAAATAGGGACTAAAAATAACTTTTTTCTTTGTTTAGTTTGCACTCTAAATTGGTGTTGGGGGGGGGTATGAGATATAGATACTATAGATACTATTAGATAGATAGATATAGATACTATTTATATTTTATCAAAGATATTTGTGATATCTAAAGTAGCATGGGTATATTTGAAGAGTTCATTTGCAAAAACTGATAAACGCCGCTTTAAAAAGATTGCCGCTCATTATTCTCCACATATAGCAGGATCTGAAGCCAAGGTTTCCTTATTTGTCACATAATAAATTATACAGGGTATAATCAGAAGTGAAATGTTAAAGAAAAAATCTAACCAAAAAAAAAGACAGATCTGTTTTGTTTAACAAGCTCTTTCAGGGAGTCCCCCACTACCATAAATTATGCAGTCGAGATTCCCACATTTGGGGAATTCGCAGGGATCAGCCTGCGAATTATGTGAATTATTAGCCTAAACACATTTTGTCAAAAAAGCCTGTGTTGTCCACTTTCAAGGCATCGCGAGTTCACATTTTACTGCAGAAGCTGACAAGTATCCTTGTTGTTTTTTAACAGAAGCCGATAAATCAATTTTAGCGAATCAGCGCACTGTATTCAGGTCAGGTGACAAGGCTACTTTCATTTTAAATGAAAGTAAAAGAGTTGTGCTAGCTGAGAGGAATTTCATCAAAGCTGACTAAAAGTGATCGAGGATGGATAATTTCGACGAACTTGACTCTATAATATCTTCTTCAGGGCGTAAAAGGAAAATAAAAGCTGAAATGTTTTCATGTAAGCTTGAAAAAGCAGCGTGTTACAATGGTGAGGGAAAAGCTCCGTGTATTGCGTGTAGTCACATCCATAAATCTATGATCACAACAACAACAACATTTGTCAGGCATCTACAGAAACATGTTATCTCTACTCAAATACATAATGTATGATGAACTAAACTGAATTGAGTAAACTTAAACTTTGCTAAAATTAATTGATTTATTTCAAGGTAAAAGGTTTTCATCTGCTATTTATGACACATACTAAACACTAAATATAGCTCTTATTGTCAGGAGTTAGCCAGAGGATGGTTACATTCATGGCATGCCAAAACTACATTTTTTTATTTTATTAAAACAACATTAATTCTTGCCAGCAGGTCCTGAACCCAAGCACATGCTCTACACTTCACCACAATGGCAACCCCCAAAACACTAACATAACAGAAACTCTCTTAAATACAACCATAAAAGAGTATTAAACATTAATATGTATTCCCGTTGTATCATCTTGAGAAAAGATGCATAAAATAACATTTTATTCGAACATTTACTCTCCTTATCCAGCCCCATGCAAAGCATGATGGGAAGTGGAAATCCTGTTCCTAGATTATATAATGATACTTTAACACAATTAAAATAATTTCTGTATCGTAATTCAAATGGATTAAGCAATGTGGTAGAAAATAATTGTGTTAGGTTAACTTGATTTAAGTCAACTGAACAAGCACCAAATGCTATTTTGATCTACTTAATTGACACATGTTCTTTCAAACTCTAAAACAGGGGTAGGCAACGTCTGTCCTGGAGTGCCGCTGTCCTGCAGAGTTTAGCTCCAACTCTAATCAAACAAACCTGAACAAGATAATCAAGGTCTTCAGAATTACCAGGGCTACAGACAGGTGAGGTTTTTTCAGGGTTGGAGCTAAACTCTGCAGGACATCGGCACTCCAGGACACTCTAAAACATGAAATGAGTTATCTGCTTTTGCCAAAAAATGACTGTTGGAGTTTCCTGCTTTTGTTATAAAACAAACTTTTAATATGTAAAAAAAACATACTTTCAGTGAACTTTTTTTTGTAAATTGCCCGTGTTTGTTTAGTTATTATTGCTTTATCCAAACAACCAAAATGCACTTTGATTGAGATTCCTTGAAATGCGCAAAAAAAAAAAAAAAATCTAAAAAAACTATAAAAAAAAAATGTATTGGTTTTTGCAAATTAACTCTTCATTTGTAGCAATAGCCAACAAAAAATGATATGGGTCAAAATTATCTATTTTTCTTTTATACCAGAAATCATTAGGATATTAAGTAAAGATAATGTTCAATGAAGATATTTTGTACATTTCCTTACCGTAAATATATAAAAACAAAATTTTTAATTAGTAATATACATTGCTAAGGACATCTTTTGGACAGCTTTAAAGGTGATTTTCTCAATATTTAGATTTTTTTGCACCCTCATATTCCAGATTTTCAAATAGTTGTATCTCAGCCAAGTATTGTCCTATCCAAAAAAATACATTAATGAAAAGCTTATTTATTCAGCTTTCATATTATGTATAAATCTCAATTTTGAAAAATGTACCCTTATGACTGGTTTTGTGGTCCAGGGTCACATTAGGCGGTGTTGTTCCATTCAGCCATGCTCAATCACATTTCTACCTTCAAGGATTTCTTTATATCATGATTTGACATGGGTTTGAAATAGTGCAGCATAACAATCAGAAAATGGGCTGAAAATATGAGCGAAGCAGCAACTGCCTTGATCCAGGTGCTGATGATGCAAGTTTTTTTGCAGCACTAGCATGTGCTACTGGACACGTGTTTGTCAATTTAATGATCAGCCCAATGGAATCAGGTGAATGATAGCATATACTCCGCACCATTTTGATTCATCAGCGCACACTGCACCAAAACAAGCTTAGTGTCTACTACGCCTCTAATGAGTCTCTGCACAAACAGATGTACCCATAGGACATTTGCTAAGTCTTAATTAGAATCCTCTGACAAATCAGACTCCAAGGCGGTCTGGCTACCTTGTAAAACCACGCAAACACGATGAATTACAGTACAGTGTAAAGCAAGACTTCCCAAATGTTTACGCACCTGTCCCAGTTATCCATTTTTGAATACTGTTGATCAAAATAACACCATCCCCTATAAAAAAACCACAGACCATCATAAAACAAATTTGCAGCATTGTTCAGAGGTGTAGAAACGCCCTTTGATAGATTGCCCAAATCCATCTCTTAAATCTAAATACAGTGGTTTCCATGGCGACCGTGTCTTTGACTTTACTAGATGGGGATGCAGGTATCCCATTCATCTCTTGGCCTTCCTTTTGGTCTATATGTGTGTGACGCTCTCTTGATTTCTATCAGTTCTCACCGGTCTGTGTCAGCAGGGATTATATTTCACTGCAAACCACTGACTGAGCTTCTCTGCAAGTTATGGTAAATCCAACACTTTATTTGAATACAGATAACAGACACTGATGAAAAAATGAAAACAGTGTGCAGTTTGATGTCACAATGAAATATATACAGATCTGTGCATAGAGATCTAAGGAAGAAGAGTTGCAGAGGTAATACAAGCCAGGATAAAAATATCCAGTGATTCAACATTTGGTGGACGCTGTCCAAAACACATCAACTAAGAATAGTTGCTGAGTTTTTCAATGCAGTAACAGAAACTGGATTCCCAACAAGATGTAGGGGAGACCGGGAGACATTTAACAAACTAAATGTTCTCAATGATGTCGGATTACAGTTATTCAGAATATGCTCAGTAATGTTCTGTTTCTAACTGAGAAAAGAGTTTTACATACACTGTAAAACTGAACAATGAAACAAGTTCATTTCACTTAAACATTACAGAGAGTTAATTGTACTTAACAGAAAAAGTTACATAAACTCAATGATTGTTTATATTAAACTGAACTTAAACTGAAAGAGTGGCAGCACATTTCTAATTCCCAGAAAGCTTTGTGTCAGACTGTACAAAAATAATAAATGTTAAGTAATTAAGTGGGTTACACTTTATTTTAAGGTCCAATTCTCACCATTAACAAGCAATTAACTATAACGTTTACCTCAATAAACTCCTAATTTGCTGCTTATTAATAGTTAGTAAGGTAGATGTTAAATTTAGGTATTAGGTAGGATTAGGGATATGAATATATTAATATGTTATAATATACATGTCAGTTAGCAACTCGTTAATAGTGAGAATTGGTCCCTATACTAAAGTGTTACCATTAATTGTTATTTTGTGTGTTTTTGCACACGATGTTCATAGGGAGAGATGTGTTAGTGTTTATTATTCTGTTATACTGGGATTTACAAGGATTTCCATCATGCAGTAGTTTTCCAGGTGTTACCATTGTGGTGTAGAGTAGTCCTTGTGATTTAGGGATCACTATATGTTGCATGTTGTCTGATATATATATATATATATATATATATATATTAGGGGTGGGCATAGATTATTTTTTTTAATCTAGATTAATCTAGATTAATTTTGGAATTAATCTAGATTAATCTAGATTAAAATGGCTCATTTGAATTCTGCGAAGGCATTCAGAATATGTGTGCTACCCAAATAATGACTAAAAGTAAGTCTTTGAGAACGGGTTTCTCAAGCCAGGTGGCGCATTAGACCAGGGGCTCATCTCCTGTTTCCAAAATGCATCACAAACTGCTTGAGAAAGCTGTTCTACTATGATAATTGGCGATGAAAATAAACTATGTTCAATAAGATGTACTTGTGTTTACTAACTGTTTATTCAGTTAAACATGAATTTTGAACGGTAGGCCTACATAAGAGGTCGTGATGAACTGTTTACAGTTTCCATTGGGAAGCTTCTTAAAAATAAATTTTCCCTGAAGCAAACCCGGCGGCTTCATAGCTGCATCCATGTTAGCACGTCACGTCTGATGTGGTAATTTCACAGTAACGTTAGGCATACACACAGGTTCGAAGCAGAGGGTGACACGGGAATGAATTCTCAAGTTCACATGAGACCTAAAGCGCATCCTGTTTGCTTAAAAGCGCAACGTTTCGTTGTTATTCTGAGTGCACACAAATAAACGTAGAGTCTTTACAGATTCGAAAGATGTATTAGGCTACTTTTATCTGTATGACGAAGAATGACGGAGATTTTAAGAGCAAGTGAGCGCACCGGAGCCTGTCCTGCGCAAAACGCTGCTTCCACACAAACACTTCAATAGCGCACATTTCTCTAGGTTAACATCATATTGAGCGCCATGTAAAGTTGCGTTACTACATACATCTTTCAGATGAAAAGCCATATTTGAGGTTGATGAATGATAGATGAGCGTTTGGATGTCCTGCCCGATTGTATTACCACATAGACCAGCCGTTAACAACAATCTGTCCATCACGGACTGCGAGCCTCTAGTTCGAAGACTCGTTCTCTCGCCCCTACAGTGCAATTCGGCTAGGTATACATCCGCGCTAAAATATCAGGGTGAAAGTCATCATAGCTTGCGAGTATAGACCCAGCTCCCAACCCAACTTTGAGAATAGATTAACGGCGATATTTTTTATCGCCGATAAGAGTCTCGGCGTTAACGCAGCACGTTAACGCCGATATAACCCACCACTAATATATATATATATATATATAGGGAATATAGTCCTATATGTAGTGAATACCAGGGACACACACACACACTTATTGAAATAAAATTAATTTATTATCAGTTTTTTTTCCATTAGAAGTCTGTTAATAGCACTGTAATTTTGGTTATTTTCATTTATTTTTTCATATATTTAGCTAACATTCTGTATACCAGAGGAGACGTCAGTGGTCTGTGAATTCTAAAGGAAAATGTCACAATTGTCCCTGGTTGTCAGCGCTGATAAAACGCACTGACATGTACTGCCGTTGCACTCCAGGGCGTCCCGAGTTCGAGTCCCGGCTCGCAGACATTCAAAATCATGCTAAATAAATAAATAACCATAAGAGAGCCAAGTTGTACAAGTTGTGGACACTAATAGGCTGCAACTCAAAAACATAGAAAATAAACAGCAATCTTTAAAAATAATAGAGCCATTGAACTTAATATTCACTGAATAAAATAATTCAAACAATGCCTGCTGTCAGTTGCGCTGTAATTGAATTTTTTATTTCACATTTCTTTTCAAATAAAGAAAATGTACTGCAATAATTTGGAGAAAAAAATAAACACACCATGAATGTATACCGAACACATGCATTATAGCACAGCAGTGATGTGCAACTATTATCTTGTCTGGAAAAACAAAGATGTTCTAAGCAATGAGACAATTCATTTAAAGTCTCAGTCTGAAGCAATGCAGACGAATAAAGATTCAGAACAAGGAATTCATGTCAAAGTCAATATATACATTAGAAAAAATAGTAAAAAGATACATAAACTGCCTTTCAAGTTCCACAAAGGACTAGTCTTCATTATGCAAATACATAAACTAAAGTTTTTTAATGAGCGGATCAAAGTAACCAAGACCGACTCCAGCTCAGTTATTCTGATGCTCTTCCTTGGAGACAGTCTCATCAAGCATGATTAGACAAAACTCTGAGACAGCACTGTCCTCACACACAGATTAATTAACCGCACATAAATCCTGGGGATTTGTAACAGAGAACATAACATAAAGTCTAGACTCTGTAAGCTATTATCTGTTATGGTCCACAAGTTCATCGATCAACTGATGTTGAGGTATAGTGGTTTCTAAGCGTTAAACTAACCTTTTCATGTATTTATTTATTAATTTTTTGGCTTGGCCTTGTCTACATCAGAGAAATGGCTCGTAAATGCAGCAAAACATTTAGAAGCTCTATGTCAAGTGCCATGACAAGTAAAAGAATATAGCATGCATACCTGTAAAATATTTTCACCAATGCACTGACACAATTGTTGTCTAAATAAAATGACAGATTACATTTAACATAGGCGTTTTAAATTATTAGAGCTGTTAATGATTTACTTTAAGTGATTTTAATGACTGCAAAGGTAATCCAAAATTTTAATCGTGAGAATTGAGTGTGAAAAGTCAAATACAGACATCTCAAACAATACCGATGATCATAATCAATATGGTAGCAATATATTGTGCATCATTAGGTTTTTATTCTCTCACCCAGACTATTCATCTCAAAACCTGCTTCAGTCTGCAGTTACAGAAAGAAAAACTATGATTCCCATAGCTCTCCATAAGGCTCTAAAAATCATTCGTCTTGTCTCAAATCAATAATAACCTGAGATGCTAAAACAACCTGCACACATTTACTCTATTTTGTGCAGGCATCTATTTCTTGCACCTGAAAAATATAACTCTTCACAAAAACACATCTTTTATATGCTTATATTTGGGGGAAAATACACCCTTGTACCAAAAATGATATGTAAATAAAATCTCTAAAAAATTACATAATATACACTTAACATTAATCAATCCAATGACATTGGACAGATATTTCTCACGTTCCAGGAATATCACAAGAGAACTTTGCCATAAAATTTCCATAACTACAAAGCAGCCAAGATCCTGAGGAACGGAAGATTTGGGAAAACAAAAATCCATTGTTACAACTCGAACAAGACATGTAAAATCTAAACCTAAGGCGTGTTCTTTGTACTCTGTTTCGACAGCACAAATATACTAAACCCATCAAACAGTCTGCACATTTTAGTACTCCAGGGATTCATTTCCTAAAGCAGAAACAGTACAAACCGAGGGAGCATATGAGAAGCTCAGAAGCTTTATGGATCCGTCTGTGTGATGCTCCTGGGCTTTTTTCCACTCATTTTCAGAGCATCATTTTAAAGCAGCACAATGCTGATTAAAAGAGTGTCGCGTGCACCAAACATGATAACGACATAGTAGTCTGAAATAAATAACCAGTAACCTGAAATAAAACAACTCTGTTTTTAGCTTACATCACAACATTCTTCTAAAATAAATCTCTGTTACTGACAAAAACGTGATGAGGGATATTGTTTAACATTATATTGATGAATCAAACCAGTCAGTTCTGGCTCTATACATACTGAATCTCCATAATCAAACTATCAGAAGGAATCAAACATAAGCACTCAGCGCCAAATACGCTCCATGACTAGTTTTTATGGCACATTTAAAGACTTCAGCTGTTATCTGTGAATAAAAGCGATCAACATAACAAATACAACAGCTACACAGTCGAGTCCACAGGAAGATCGATCAACCAACAGTACTGACCATGTTGCTAAATAAAATGGTTTTATGGCTCTGTTAGTGCTGAGAAGCTGAAATTTCCAAACAGATGCGTGAGAGGCCAGCTGGTAAAACCAAGAATAATTTCCTGTTTAACGAAATGAGGCAGAATAATGTTTGAACAGGTAGAAACAGATGTGGCGTGCCTGTTACTCTGAAAGAGCCAGGAGTCTTTTCCGCTAGGACAGAAATGTAAGGTGTAAATAACAGCAGATCTGCAGTGCAGCACAAATCAGAGTCTGACACCATCTAGTTTGCTCCTGCCAGATACAGAACATATTAAGTCATTACCACGAGCACAGCGATCCCATAAAACTGATGGATTGCTTTTGATCCTCTCTGATCACCACATGACTATAACATTGATTTATCCGTTACGTCATTGCTCTTTTGTATGTTGCATGGAACGCTGAGGTCTTACCTTAGGATACTGCTGCACCGGGATCAGCACGCGCTCCGACAGTTTGACGTTTTTGTTGCTGATGATATCCAAGTATTTCTTCACCTCGCCATCTTTTCTCAACTCGTCTCCTTCAGATTTTTCAATCTCTAATTGAAAGAAAAAAATAGCTCGGGTCAAATAATGTCACGATTTCCAGCCCAGAATCTGAGGAAAAACTCAAAAAAGGCTTTCAGATCTTTTCAGCTTCCTGTGGCACGTTTATTAACAACAATTAATAAATACTCTGCGTTGAAAGTAACTTGTCGGCGTAAGCCTGCTAAGCCCTTATTCGCATGACAAACACAAATTGAAAAGCTGCTGCGCAAACCTGTAATATTTTGTGCTTGAGGAATTTTATGGTGCTTTTGAGGATTGAGCCGGAGACTTAGCAGCCACACAACATTA
This sequence comes from Gymnocypris eckloni scoliostomus, assembly GCA_027564155.1. Taxonomy (NCBI): domain Eukaryota; kingdom Metazoa; phylum Chordata; class Actinopteri; order Cypriniformes; family Cyprinidae; genus Gymnocypris; species Gymnocypris eckloni. Next base: position 8,988,969 of record CM050429.1, read on the forward strand.
AAGAGGCTTGAAATGAAGCTGTCACCTGGGTTCCTCCAGGGATCCCCTTCTGTCACTGCTAAATTAATGCTCAGCAGAATTGAGAATTATGATCCTGTGCAAGTCGTGTAAAACACAGAGCGGGGAAAGAAGGAAAGGGAAGTCAGCAGGTGAAGGGAGACCATTATTTTTCACCTCAACTCTGGTGAGTCTCTCAGCTGCTTAGACCTGCAGAAAACCGTATTGTCTCGCTTTCACTTCTACACTGAATGTAGTGGGGAGGAGCAGCTTGGATTTCATCCCAATGTCTTTTCAAGTTTTAAGACCTGAAGACCCAAAGCGTGCTTGTTTTAATGATAGCCTGTGGTGGTCTTTGTGTTATATGGCCCCTTATGTATTTAAAATGAAACTTTCTCTCTGTATAGTTCTTCTGTAATGATCACCTCTGTTTTTCCACTTATTGTTTATTATCAACGCTTTGCAATTAACAGCTAGAAAGCAATTATTTTCTGGTTATAACATAATCTGCTGGAATTAAGTGCAACAACAGAGGATAAAATCACTGAAAAAAATAATAATAATGAAAGTTATTTTTGCAGTTATTTTGAACAAACTGGTCTCAAGCTGATTTTTAGAGGATATATGATCCCCTCAAGTTCACAAATGTGTCCTATCAGAGAAACCACTGTGTAGTTCAGCACATTAATGAAGAACATGTCTCACCAATTTTTGAAAACCAAAAGGCTTCATACTTGGTGCTTTTAAAAAAACTTTTTCTTAATTTTGAACAGTATTATTGCTTTAAACCAGTAGTTCTTCACTAAAAACAATAGTTATTGAGTTAAAAAAATTAAAGAAGTATGGTTTACTCTGTTTAGTTTAGTTTACTCTGTCTAGATTAGATGTCTAGTTAATTCAGATTTTAATTTTTTTTATTACAAATTATTAATTGAAATACTTCAGGTCCCCTTGGAAGCTTGCTGAGGCCCCCTAGTGGGCCCCGGACTCCTGGGTGATAACCACTGCTTTAAACCTAACAAACCAATTTTTGCTTGAAAACCTTTCTAGCACTAACAGCCCTGTGGTTGCGATGCATGAACTGGAGAGTTACAGAGGCCGTGCTTCATCGTGTGCCCTTCAGCATGACACTTACTCTCAGGTGGCTGCAAGCGACTAACGACAAAGCATCTGCAAAATGACAACAGCATGAAAAGGTAAAATTTATATAAAAAAAATTAACAATTACACAAGTCACCCGATCGTGATGATCGATTTTTTTAAGCCTTTTTTGTACTGAGGATGCTGTTCTTCGTGTCGCCTTACCCTTTCTTCTGAAAGGTATGAAAGAAATCAAACCAGGCAGAAAATGAGACGGAGACCTAATAATAAGGCATACTAAAATGTATTTTACAAAGAACAGACTCGTGCTCTGTGCTTTTCTAATGCTATTTTATTTGTACAGAAAGGATTTGATCAGACAAAATTCAAAGCTGCCATTATTCCTTTGACTTTTTGCAACATACAAACTGCCAGTGAACAAAAACAAATTTAACATAAAAAACAATAACAAAAAAACACGAGCATTGCAAAACCTCTGTGTTTACGGATTTCATTGATTTTGGATGCTTCTAAACACAATGCAAGCCATCTCTTCAGTATGCCACGCATGCCTGACAACGCTAACTAACACAAGTCTCTGGGTGCTATTTAGGAGCTGCTGATCTGATCTTATTGAGTGAGTAAAAGACCAAAAAGTCCATAAATGGGTGTTTAGTTGATACATATAACAATTTCAAGGGTGAGTGGCTCTGTGGAATGAGTATCGCAGCATAATAGAGAAGATCCAGGCTTAAATTCTGGCTTGGCTTCTTTTTCCGACATCTGTTGCTATGCCTTTGTAAAAAACACTTCTGCCCAGCTTGTTTAAGGACTGCCCTATAAGGTTACTGATGCATAAACAATTGATTGGTCATTCAAAGGTAATATATATAAGTGTGTATATATATATATATATATATATATATATAAGTGTTTACATTTTAATCATTTAAGAAAAAAAATCTCTAACTGATCTACCACAAAGCATTAAAATCTGATCATTTTGAAATGTCATCATGTTGGCATTATAATAAGCAGAACATTTTTCAAATATATTCATCTAAAGGCTCTGTGAAGTTTCTCTAAGGTTGTAGTTCACAAGAAGATTCTATATATGCTCCTTGTTCAGCATGAACCAATTGGATACAATTTAAGGGATTCTGGATCTGTCCAAATAATAATGTTCACAATGACAAAACGAAAAGCTGAAAAGACTTTTGGGCCTAATCTGAGGCTGATCAAACAGGTGGATATGGCTTTTAATAATATTATTTGGAGTGCCACAGTATTGTTTCTTGATATACAATATATTTTACACCATTTGACCCACCTTTTCTAACAATCCATCAAAAATACATAACCGTGCAGAACTTTGAAGACTCATATTCTCTCTGAAGATAACATCTTGCTGGTTGTAAAATGAAACATTTATCTGAAAATGACATTCACATAGTAAAACACATCAATCTGTCCTCTTGATCAGGTCAGGAAAAATTGGTTTGCACTCTCCTGACACTCATACACACATATAAAGTTACAAATTATTAAATACAGATAAAAGGTGATGATTAAGGGCAGTCGTGGTTCTAATGGATAGAGCATCGGACTTGTAACCCGAGGTTGTGGGTTCGAATCTCAGCTCTGGCAGGACTTGTCCACGACTGAAGTGAGAACCTTGAGCAAGGCACTGAACCCTGACTGTTCCCCGGGCGCCGCAGCGTCGGCTGCCCACTGCTCCAAGTGTGTGTGCACTTGGATGGGTTAAATGCAGAGAACACATTTCACTGCTGGTTATACTCTGTATAATTGTGTATGTGATAAATAAAGCTCATCTGAGTATAGAAAGGAATATAATATATATTCAGTCACAGGAAATGGAGGAGAGGCAACAGGCAAAAGTGAGAGATGAACATTAGTTTGAGCTAATTGTACATTGCTCAAACCAGCCTTGTATTTCTGCCTCAGCAATATTACGAACCATGGTAATAATCACACCCTTCCCATTGAGAAAAGTCAACTCTGCAGGAATAGTAGCTTTGTAATCCACCAGAACAAAAATAACAGAGAGCTGAGGCAATCTCAGCTGCCAAGGCCCTCTGTGATTGTATTTTCCTATTTCATAACATAAATCCTACTTTGAAGGATATGCTTGATCTATAATAAAACCCAATTTGAACACTTTCAATCCAAAGAACACAGACAAAGGATTTAATACAAACTTTTTTTGGCAGCACTTTTGCAGCTTGTGAATTGTTGAGGAAAATTATTTTCAATCTGCTTTACAGCGGGGTTTTTTTTACTACTTCAGCGAGCAATGACCACCTTTATCAATTTTAGATGAAGGTTTACATTCTGGTTAATTTTTTATTATAATTCTTGCATAGATTTCTAGAAATCAGACATTCTGTTTATAATCTGGTTAAGAAATCAAGTTTGCATGACACTTAAAGGGGGTTATTTACTGCAGGCAAGATATGGTTTTAACAAAACTTGGCTGTCTATGTAGTAGAAAGGCATTTTTTATATAACAGGTGCTATAATTGGTGCTATCTGACTAGAGAAAATGGTGTTCCCTTTTGCCTAAAAGGTAGGTTTTGCATAATCCGGCAGAATTTAGCTGACAAATAAACTGGGAGATCTGGGTACAGGTAACATAGAGAAAGAGTACACATTATTCATTTACATGTAAATGGTCAAAATATGATACAATTCTGATTAATATCAACATTCTTGTGCCTGCAAAATGCAGTTAATGAGAAACACACATGCACAATATCCACTAAACACGTCATATTCAAAGAGAGACATTGTTATTTTTGAAAGATGCACACCTGCCTGTAATATTTAGCAATTTAAAATGTTATTCTTTGATATGTTTGAATGTGTCACTTTACAACATCATTATTTTACAATAGGCGTCATAATATTTGTTTCAAATGAGTTTGAGAAACTAATTTCAGTTTCTGAATATTAATACATTTCCATCTTCTGCCTATCTCAACAAATATTACTCAAGTCATTACTATTAGAAACCTCTTCTCTTTTCATTTCCTTCTCCATCATACATCACCTTTCATCGTGCATCTCCCTAATTTACATTACTTAATTAACCTTAGTGGCCCGGCGGTAATGTAGATATTTTTTATAGTTTAGTCAGAGGTGATATTTGCACGTTGTGCATCTTAAGATACTGAACCATTAAAACAGTAATTTTCTACGCTAAAAAATGTATGACCTTCAAAAAGATGCTTCAAAGTCAAATACGCTGACATTACCGCTAACATAAAGCATTCATTGTGGATATGCAGCAATAATGCATATCCCTGCAACAAATGTGTTGTAATGGTTGAACACAATTCAGGGTGAATGAAATAATTTTTTTCCTGGATGTTTCCTAAAGGGGAGGAAAAGACACTCAACGCTAATGTTTAACCTCCACAGCAAGAACATCTTGTTTTGCTTCCTAACTACAATGAAAGTGAGCAATGGCATGTGCTGTATCACTCCTCTCTGAACTTCTAATGAGTGGGAAGGAATACTCTCAGGTCTATAGTTGGTCAACAGATGTCAGCACAGTTGGCTCTTGCACCTTTCAGAGGGTACATAACAAAATTAGAGTGACGCTAAACGTATCAGGACAGTAAATATATTTCAAAGGGATTTTTAAATTAATTAACTTTAATTATGTTTTAAAAAATATCAGAGAATTTAAAATTTCAACCAGCAGTTAACAGATGTTTCCTTTGAATTTTTTTTTATTATGTATGATTTTACAATATTATGATTCAACAATGAACAGCTATATTTTTTTGTAACTAATGTCACAAATGTTAGTTTTTTTATGTTTTGAAAGAACTCCTTTGCGCTCACCAGGGCATTTATTTGATCAAAAATAACTTCTATTTTAATATATTTTAAAATGCATTTTATTCCTGTGATGGAAAAGCTGAATTTTCAGCATCCGCTACTCCAGCCTAATATACTAATTTGGTTCTCAAGAAACACATATTTATATTATAAATGTTGAAAACAGTTGTGTAACTGCTGTGCGATAGTTGTGAAAACCATGATTTTCAGGATTCATTGATGAAAAGAAAGTTAAATTACAGAATTTATTCAAAATAGGATTCTTTTGTAACATTATACATTTCATTACTGTCATTTTCAAAACCAAAAATCCTCATGTGTTTGCACATATTACAGGCTGCCCTCAACAGACTGTGCAGTTGGACTGTGTTCATGCAGCTATTGACAGCTCACACACACACACACACACACACACAGAGAGAGAGACAGACACACACACACACACACAAACACACACACACACAGACACACACACACACACAGAGACACAGACAAACATGCCTAAAATCATTCTGACATGCTTTTTAGCAAATCTCTTTTCTCCATTATGTTTTAAATGGCTCCCCCAATCATAAGAAGATTCCTTAATTGAACTTTTGCCGGGGGGCTCGTATTATGCATGAATAAGGAACTGAGTGTGGCTGTCATGCATTAAAAGGACGATATGATTTCTGCTCCAGCTTTGCTCGGTCTCCTTTCACACGATGCTACAGATGAGCATAGAGAAGAGCAAAGGGACAGAGTGATAGCTAGCTCTTAGATCCCACACATTTGCTTCACCTGTCTGACGCATAATTAAAAATGAAATCACACACTTAATTCAGTATCCATTTTATTCTTTAGCCAAAATGCACATTAACATCTGCCACATTTAATGTTGATGCAAATTATTCCAGGAGCACAAGGACAAGCCCGTTCGAATTTGCTATCAGCCACCCCATGTTCTCCCCCAAGAGTGGTATTATATCAAGTCGCCAAACACACTTGCAAGGGAGCGCTACTCACTGCCTCTCACAGCAAGAGTATGGGCATCCCATTTATAGAAGGTGTTGCTGTAACAGCAAGAAGAAAAGGAGCCTGCCATCCAGCCAGAAACAAAGACACTTGGGATTGCTTTGTTCCAGCTGGAGTTTCAGGAACAATCTATGCAGTGCAGTTCACTGTGTATCTCATAGCAAACACAAGTGGCCTGTGCCAGTTACTGAGGATTCTGGAAACCAAACAACATGGAGAGGATCAAAGATAAATGCACAATTTTAAGAGCTTTATAGATAATAATGAAAAAAGTGTGTGAATACACACTATGGTGCTTTTATTTTCTCTGAAGACATGAATCAAATGGTGAAGGAAAATGAAATATTTTCAGACACTCTTTTCTTTCTTCCCACCAATCGTGAACCGCACAGGATTGTGGGATATGATCTACATGTGCACTGCTTCAAAAACCAACTTGGATAAAGGCACAGTTATGCGAAGGCTAGATTCAGGTGTTCCTTGATGCCTTCCTACCTAAATATACTGCCTACGAAGGTATCATTTTTCATTTTTCACAGACATTAACTCAAGGAAGGCAACATGCTAAAGATTCATGAGGCCGGAGGCAAATATACAGTTGGCTGGTGGCTTGGAATCATTTGTTTCATCAGTAAGCCTATATAAGGAAGGACCTCCAACACATAAAAGAGGCCTGGCACGTCCCGTATTATTAGAACAGGCTATCAAGCCATCTATCAATTTCAGTTGTGGAACAACATCAACATATTTATCAAAATATCAAGGTAGCTGGCATTAACCTATTAGCCTGCACATGATTACTCTGTGATAGAGAGCTGTGGCCTGATAAGTTTTTAAATGGGAAGCTGTTAGGAACAGCTGATCCTATCAACATACCCATTTTAAATAGCTCACATTCTACATACTAATGTCCGGAGGATAGACTTTGGTCCATCAAAGTCTGTGACTATGCAATCTGCAGGTGAAATTTGTGCTGCAGGAGAACTAAATCAAGTTAAAAGGCTGCTTATGAAAATGGAGACATATCATTAAACATTCATTCCATCTTGAGACACGTTCTGTGGCCTAATGATTTCATTTTGTCAGGACAAGGTTACTGCTAGATCACACATTTGATCAACTGCATTCATTAGCACTAATTTAAGACATCTGGAAGCATATGACCTGTGTAGAATCTGAAAGATGTGTGTATTAAACCTTAGACATAACTAGAAAATCCTTGTTAAGTTGCACTGCAAACATTTTACGCGCACTGTGTAATTTAAAGCAATGGGTTATGAGTCTCTCAGAAGCAAAGAATGGTTTACAAACCGCTGGTTAGCAGGGTCCCATTAGCCCCTGCAGGGACATGCTGTAACTACACTATCTGGTAATAAAACAAATATTTGTTCTCAATTGATGGATACTGAAAAATTAAAGTTGATTATCAGAAAACTAAATTTACTAAACCACCAATGTTTCATTGTATTATAGTAGGTTTATTAGCAGATACTTTTTGAGGGCTCTTACACGCTCTTATGTATCCTTGTTGAGCAAAAACATAATTTCAGATATAGTACTACTACTAGGTGTTGTGTCAGCCGAGCAACAGCCATTGAGATGAACACTGAAAGCTTTCTCCAGATATTACATCCTTGGTTATAATAGTGAAGGGTGATTGATTACTGAAATATGACACTCATGCTGTTCTATCTAATTAAGTTTGTAGTGGTAGAATTTTCCCATCAGGCACAGCAATCCTTAAGAGGTCATATATTACTGATGTTTAAACCACAAATGAATCACTGTTAAGTGTGATATAATAGATGTACTGTAAAAGCAAAATCAAATATTACTAAATTCTCTTATTAAAAATATTTGTCTCCCGCTTGACACTGTTTTGCTCCAAACATCTGACCAGAAATGAATGACCAGCTGTTTTAAGAAGACTTGATTTAAATGATTAATTTTCATCTCAGTTCATCAGGGAGGAAACATTTCAATAAAATCCTACCTCATCTTTAACACCCCCTTGTAATATCCATTGCAAAAATTTTGTTGTTAAGCTGATTTTTTTTTGTTGCCTTACTTTTCGTCCCTATGAGGCAAAGAAGGCTCATTTTAGAAAAATAGACTCTAAAGTGGATGCAGTAGCAGCCTGTCCTTTCTAAAGTAAGTAGTTTGCATCAAGTCACCTCTATAAAAGCAACTCAGCAATGTGCTTTACAAGATCAAAATGACAGACTGGAATGTGAAGCATCCTCTTTGTTCCCCCATGAGGAACAGCTTATTCCAGGTTGGTGGTTCTCTGAAGTGGACTGTCTCACCTGAAAATCAAAGCACCGGGACGGAGAAGATGAATAAACTTTAAATAGTCTCTTTCAGCCAAACTTCCCCTATCTTTTCTGAGACAAACCTGTCAACACATTTTGCTAATATCCAATACAGAAATGTGATATATGAAATATGGTGAGTGATATTGCCACATATGCCTCCTATAAGGCGATATATCATTTTCAAATATATGCATTCTCTGGGTAGATGAAGATATAAGTTTATAATATACTGTATATAATATCCCCAGTATAATTTTTGATATGCACATATGTTAATAATAATTTTTATATGTGTCAACAATATTTATAAGTGCAACTTTATTAAAACCCAGCCTGGTCTCATAAAAATACGTACCTCTGTGCACTTTCTGTGCGACACCGTTTTATGTACCTTACAGTACGTTTCGCCGCAGTTTCAAAGAGAAATGTCTACTGAGTGGTGCTAAAACACAGGTTCAATACGTGAACCCTGGCACATTTTATTATATTGATGTAGGCACATATTGCTCTGTTTTTAGTTGCTTCAAGAACGTATTGCGTCTGTTCAGAATTCTAATATCCGGTCTGTCCCTAAAAATGAATGCTCTATCATGTTGGAAATATGCCCTACACCAAACCCAACCCTAAACCTACCCGAAAGTGTTAACAAATGCAAAACTGATATAAAAATGTATTTGTTGATGCAAACGTGCAATTTCAACGTCTTTATATGCAGATTTTAACTGTTTTGTCAAACTGTGATTACACGGGTTTCAAACCGGAGGTCCTCAGACTCCTAAGTTCGTCTCCGTACTCCGTGAGCTACCGAACAAACTTACCGTTTCTGAAAACCCAGAGATACGAGGCTGGATATGTGTGATGCTAACATTCAAAAGCATCAGTTTTCAAATCTCCCAGCTTTTTTATACTGTAGTCGTAACATGATATTCTTCAAGTAATTGTGCAAAATGTATGCTTTATTAATCAAAACTCTGTAATTTGTGTGAAAAGGAGTAAAAGGTGTCAGAGTTTTACTGCCTCTAGTGTTTGTTTCTTTGCAGTAATATGTAAAACTGCAGTAAATTTAAGTTATTGGTACATATTTCATGTCTCGCTAAAAAGTGCACCCAGGTACATAAATGCTATGAGACCAGGTAGGTAAAACTATATATATATATATATATATAGTTGTGCTCATAAGATTACATACCCCTTGCAGAATATGCAAATATGTTATTAATTTTGACAAAATAAGAGGGACCATGAAAACTGCAAGTTATATTTATTTAGTACTCTCCTGTACTCTCCTGTTCACATAACAGATGTGTATATATACTCCACAAGACCAAATAATAACAAAATTCATTCAAAATGACCCCTACAAATGTTTACATACCCTTGAATCTTAATAAGTGAATAAATGTGTCCCCTTATTTCCTGGATGATCCACAGATGTTTTTGTATTTCGTGGTAGTTGTTCACGAGTCCCTTGTTGGTGCTGAGCAGTTCAACTGCCTGCTGTTCTTCAGAAAAATCCTCCAGCTCCTGCACGTTCTTTGGTTGTCCAGCATCTAATGCATATCTGAACCCTCTCCAACAGTGACTGTATGATTTTGAGATCCATCTTTTCACACTGAGGGCAATTGGGGGACTCATACACAGCTATTACAAAAGGTGAAAACATTTACTGATGCTCAAGAAGGCAACACAATGCATTAAGAGAAGGGGGTGTAAACTTTTGAACAGGATGATGATGATGTGTACATTTTTCTTATTTTGTTTAAAGATCATATTTTTTTTTCATTGGGTACTGCACTTACGAAGCTACATAAATACTTAAATGTTTCCCAGAAGACAAAATAAGTGTAATTTAACCTGATCATCCAATTCAAAAAGTTTACAACCCCACACACACACACACAGCTCTTAATGCATTGTTTTGCCTTCTTGAGCATCAGTACATTTTTCACGTTATACAATAGTTATGTACGAGTCCCCAAATTACCGTCAGTGTGAAAATATGGATCTCAAAATCATACAGTCACTGTTGGAAAGTTATTATTTTGTTTTGTGGAGAATATATAAACATCCTTTATGTGAAGTAGCTTATTCAGGACAGTATTGAAATAAATAATAACATGCCATTTTCATGATCCCTCTTATTTTGTTAAATTATTAACATTTTGCATATTCTGCAAGGGGCATGTATATCTGAATGTTAATATATGTTTTTGTATTTTTTTAAATACATACTTATTTTTTATATTTACCCTTATATTATATTAGGCCCATACTATTACTTTTATATTATTTATTTTATATTATACTACTTATACATATATTGATGGGTTTTAGGAAGGACAAACATGTACATGACGTGTCTGTCCAAAAATGTTTTACACATACATAAACATACTTGTATGGGCTAGATACACGTTACTATAAGAAATTGTTCCAATTTCTAATAGGTTTTAAACAGGTTTTTACTTTTATATGACAATACATGTCATATCCTGTATGGAAAGTTAATATATTTATTTCTATTTAATTTGTGTATAAGTTCAATTGTACTCTATGTCATGATATTTCAGGAACAAAAAAATTATGAACTGTACAAATGATCTCTTGGAAAACAGCCAAACGTTGAGAAGATTATAAAAAATCACCTCATTTTGTGTGGCTCTGAGAAAAAAAAGAACACAAGAAAAACAAGATAAATGATTCTCTGGCCAGTGCTTTGCTGCAGTAAAATATGTCATGATAGGTATCACTTGTTTCACATTTAAAAAAAAGAAATCTTAAGATTAGCAGTTCTAATAATTTGTGCAAGTTCTTTCACAGTGCACTGGAACTGTGCAGTTTCGGAGAGGTAGAGTTACGCAGCAGGCACGGGCCATTAGCTGAAGTGCTTAGTCGTCAGTTGTTTCCAGGCCGCCTGGTGTTTAGGATAAGTTACGCTTGTATTGATCGCTGTTGTAATATTAATCACTTCCCTCTTAAAGGGAGTGACAAATGTGTACCAAAATAACTAAGCTGTGGGAGACTCCTTGCCTGAACTCTCCTTAAACCCAAAACTCTGAGAGTGAAAGTATATGATTTAAACTCCCTTAATATCCCAACATTTTTAAAATCTTTAACAAGAGAGCACATATCAAAGTGTTCCCTGAACATGGGCTAGAGTCATTTCCTATCCAGGTTTAAATCGGGTGTACTGTTCACTGGCCCTGAAGGTACATGCAGTACCAAGAGGCCTGACTATTATACCACATTCTGAAATAAATAAAATATGTCCTTGGGTAAATAAACACTGGCAGGGTACCAGTGGCTCAGCATGAAATGTAACGAACCACAAGTTTTTCTTTTTTCATATTTGCCACTATTGATACATTCTTCATAATGTGCTACCAAGGTGAAAGATAAGTATAAAATTTGTATTTATTTCATTATTTATGAATAAATTACATACTTTATAATAATGTAACTATACCACTGAAATGTGAATGCAAAATGCTAACTTTCTCCTGCGTGTCTTGGGGGAAGCACTAAAAATGAAGTCTTTTAAGACAGTCGGTGTCTACTTAGATTAAAATTGACCCACAGAAGAGTAAGTAGACTACGGCTGTGCAATTAATCGAATATGATAAATTATACTGCCTTAGACTGCCACTAATTACCATTAATTCCAGTTCAATAAGCCTTTTTGTGCAGGGGCAAAATATTCAGACTGAATCATGGTAATATAAGCTATATGCAGACTTTCATAACCATGGCCAATTTACTTTATTTGAAAGATAGCATACAAATGACTTATTATCCCTTTTGTGGAGTGTTGTGTTATCTTGATTTGGTTTTAAGATTATGACTAATTATTTTGGGGCACATAAAGGAGTTTTTACCAGACACATTTTTACCTACAGAAAACCCCGGTAACACTTTCTCTTTTGAAAAAGCACAGCCTCGTTTTAGGATCCAATTCTTCAGAACCTGAATCATCAGCTCAGCCTTTCAGATTTCCCGTTCTTTAAGAGGGAATTACATGCCTGTTTACGTAAAAACACTGTAAACATTTTTATATTTGCCATAAGCTTGCGGAATGTTTTTTGTTTGTTTGCTTCTATCATGTGAGAATGAATCAAACCATAATGAATAAATACAGCACATGAGATGACATGAGCTGTATGCAGCCAGATGCAGACATTCAGAACACTTCTATAAAACAAACTGAAGCAGCATATAGTGACTCATGTTTTAGTCTAAATTAATGTTGCACATTATTTACAATTAAAAATGTTTACTGTTTACAGTTTCCTGATGACCTGGACCAGATACAACTGTTGTCATTTAATTATATGCATGCTTATTCAACAGCACACACCCCACTGTGCTACCCTGCTCTTGAGATAATCTGAGCCAGTGTGAGTACTTTGTAATAGCCGTAATTGCCTCTTAATTACTCTGCTTACTATCTGATGAGTTGTCAAGGACTGCTTTTATCTCATCCCAACTATATTCACTTCAGATCATATGCAGTGCTACCATGTTAGGTTGTCCTTATGACCTCAATCAAATGAAAACTGGGGTAAGCAATGAAATATTTAGGCTCTATTGATTTATTGTTCAATATCTCTATTGAACAATAAACCAATAGAGATGTAGCAGCATATAAAGGCTATAGCCTGTAAGTTATTTTTTTTCATACAAGTTCATATTGCAAAACATGGTTTACAGTGATCAAAATTTGATTAAAATTAGCCATAGCTAGCCAAAATACGACAATAAATAAATTAGACAAAAGTAGGTAACCATAAACAGAATACTGCTCGCCAGCACTTTCCCATTGCGATCAGATTTGGGCTGTGCGTGAGGCAAGTGCATGACTTGTAGCTGATAAATAACCTATAGGGCCTGTCACAAAAACTAGTGTTTTGTTTAAATAGTATTTTAGATAAGTGACGTCTAGCTGACTATACGGTTCTAAATCAACGAGTCCGCGAGACGAACATAGCATGAAGAAATGAAATTACTTTTATATTTAATTATTTAACATTTTATTTCTTTATAAAAAGCCGAAATTGATTTGAAATACCTTACTTCCCCTTAAATGATGATATAATTATCATACTGGTTATTAAATGAAACAGAATGAGAGTTAAATGTAGGCTACAATTTGAATGTATTAGATCAAATGCATACAGAATTAGTATTATAGGCTACATGGGTTTCACTATATGAATGCGTTTCCCGTATTGCCCGATCCAGTAACTCGAAATGATGTCTGTGCTTACAGTAGCCTCAAGCGACGTCGTTGAAGCACGTGAACTTTTTCGGAAGAACTGATGAACAGCCGACAAATATTTTATTGTCGTTTATGCCGCTTCCAATTTCTTTTTTGAATTCCGTGATAGCCTGCTTATTGAACACTCACTTGAGCGCTGTATGAAAACGAAGTTAAGCACAGTCCCACAGTCCCAATAACTGGAAAATACAACCTTACATAGCTACACAAATTATTTATAAAGACCAAACCCGCCTGTGAACAATTCCCTCGTTTAACTAAATAAATGCTCACCTGAAATGATAACATCTGACAAGCATTCTTCCTTACAAGCTTCAAGAACAGATATCCATTCATCTGAATTAAACATGAGTACTACATATTGTATTCGCGATAACGGCTCAAACAATGTACAGCAGCGACGCCACACCAAACAGAAACGAGCCTAAAAATGATGGCAGAAGAAATCATAGTTTACCTTCCGCGAGAAGGCGCATCGCGTGGACGAACGACGTCGGGTCCAAGCTCTCCTTCTCGGTAATGAGCTCTGGCAGGTACTTGTCCTGATCCATCACTGGATTCCTCTCCTGAACACCGCGAGTGCAGGTGAGACGACCAAAGTGGTGAGTGATTCTGATCTGTGGATGTCCATGGTTCTGAACACATAATCTTCAATGCAAATCTATGGTTTGCGGACAAGGGATTGTGGTTTTTTGCGCACAACTTTGGAAAGATATCAGACAACAGTGTACCCATCTTGTAAGAGTCTTATGTAAGGATACTCAGGATACTCAGAATCCAACATGAAATAATGCACTCCGCCCATCTATATCTGTGATTTAAAGAGAGCAAACTGCATGCAAATGTCAGATATTGTCTCTAGGATTGACCCATACAGGGACATTTGTGCTCTGCATTTAACTCATCTGTGCACCCCTGTCCAGTGGTTCTGAACACATACACACAACACACATCTATGGTTTTGCGCTCTCTGACAAGTAACCTTGGATTTCCTTTGCACATTTGCTTTGGAAAGACATCAGACAACAAATGCATTGTTGTAAGAGTATTATTAAGGATACTGGATACTGAATATTCATATATATGAAATATACAAGTCCGACTCTCTATTCTTTAGGCCACGACTGCCCCTAAAAAGTAAAGGCCCCTTTAAAGGAATAGATATCCAGAATAAACAAATGTAATTACCCTCAGATCATCCAAGATGTAGATGAGTCTGTTTCATTGGAACAGATTTGGAGAAATTTATCATTACATCACTTGCTCACCAATGGATCCTCTGCATGCAGTGAATGGGTGCCATCAGATTGAGAGTCCAAATAGATGATAAAAATACAAATACAAATACACTTCGCAATACTCCACAACTCACATAACTACAGTCCATCGGTTAATGTCTTGTAAAGTCAAAAGCTGTATGTTTTGTAAGAAACAAATCGATCATGAAGGTATTTTAACTTTTAACCCATCGCTTCTGGTCAAATACCAACCTAGAAGTCCACAATCCACAATAACACTTCCTCCAGTGACAAAAGTCCATCCCCTGTTGTCCTCTCAAATCAAAATCCACCGACATATTTGTTTGGAAATATTTCCGACTGTTTTGATTGTTCTGTGCATATTTCTCTCCTGATTCAAACAAGATGACTTTTTCACTGGAGAAAGCAATATTATGGATAGAGAACTTTATAGCTGGAAACAACATTGAGAATATAGCAGTAACATGATTTTGTTAATTGGAACGGTGCAATAACACATATTCAGGACAAACATAAGTTTTCACAGCAGACAGCAGAGTTGAGGGAAATTTTGGTAACGGCCATGAATACTAATCAGTGGATTTCCCATTTGCCTCAGTTTGCCAAGATGGATTAAACTGTTGTGACAGACAGTCACAGATAGTGCAAACACTCGCAAACACACACACTAACAGCTAAGCACATATGAGGGGGAAGGAAAGATAGCCACAGAGGAGAATGGTAGAGAAGACAGAGAGAAAGCGAGGCAGTGAAAGGAGGAAGAGGGACAGGACCAGCTTGCCTAATTAATAACTGAATGGATTACAGTGCTGTTGGCAAACATCTGCACCCCAAGTGTCATATTTACTGTCTGCCTGTGAACTATGAACATAATTACAGAATACTGGTCCACACAGACGGAGTGTTGCATGGTAATGCTACAAATGAAAAACCATTTGGACAAGTAATCAAAAAGTCAAACATCAAAACATCTCATGTGAATACTGTTTTATCCAGAATAAAAAAGAAGGTTATGAAAACAAGAGCATACAAAAATAAAGCATGCTACTGCATTTGATAAT
Source organism: Gymnocypris eckloni scoliostomus (assembly GCA_027564155.1). Classification (NCBI taxonomy): domain Eukaryota; kingdom Metazoa; phylum Chordata; class Actinopteri; order Cypriniformes; family Cyprinidae; genus Gymnocypris; species Gymnocypris eckloni. Next base: position 9,004,837 of record CM050429.1, read on the forward strand.
ACCTTTTTATATACAGTATGCAAACATTTTATAAAGTATATGTCCCAAAACAAGCCATGCAAGCTATCTGCAGTATATAAAGCTGGTTTGCATTCAATGTTTAATAGAATTTCATCAAAAAGAAAAAGAAAACTAGAAAAAAATTCCACTATTAAAATATTGATAAGTAATACTAACTTCAGTACATTTCTAACTATCACTTTAATTTAAAATGACAAAAACACTTGCAGATGCTTTGGGTTCTTACTTTAGAGCATCTTAATTTCCTGAGTGACTTCCGATTCAGGTTTAGCTGAAAGGTCCATGTTGTATTTTACGCTTCAACACTCGGGTCAGAATCAGTTTGGCAATAAGATAATCAAATGGATTTGGGGTTTCTATATTGATTTCAGAAGGTGGTGAATGGGAAGGGATTAAGGAAAAAGAAATAAGGGTTTGTGGAGGATCAACACCTTCTATACATCACTCACCACTCAACATAATGAAATCCTTCTGAAAGGCAAAAGCTATCAGTTGCTATGATATACGCTTCTTTTGTCTCATCTCTACAAGATGAAAAACAGTTTTATTGCTTCATCAAAAGACTGCAATTCATCAAAAGTCTCTCACTTAGCCTAATTTGTGTCTTTTTGTTCTCAATTTTACATAATATCTGCCTGTTTGATATATAAGTTTTTATTTTCATATTAGCGAGAGCAAAAAAATCAGTGGATGAATATTTATGGTGATATTATGGTATTTGTTCCAAAGTTATCCAACATCACAGCATCTATCGGTTCCTTTACCAAAATTGTATTCAGACAAGACACTTTATAAATAAATAAATTGCCGCTATATTGAACTTCTGAGGCATTTATCTGGTCAAGATAAAAACAACTAGAGCCTCTGTAGTTACACTTAACAGCTTGGCACAATTTATTTCATTGCATCATGTATTAAACTAGTAAGAATGGCTTTCTGCAGCACTCTAGTGGCCAAAAATAACACAACAGGATCAGGTAGATTAGGAAAGTGCTTCTTAGTTGGTCTTGCTTCGGGTCCCAGATTTTACATTAAATGAGCAGAAACTTACTACTGATAAATTTATCAAATCTGAATCGGAAACTGATCATTTTGCTTTTTAATTGTCGTTTTAAGTTCAATGGTTTCGTGCTGTGGGCAGCCAATAATTCAAAGCACAAAACTAATTCTGGCCAGTACAAAATGTTTTGTTTGTAATTTGTTTTTGTTTCCTGCTGTCACATCAAAACTAAATTGTTTAATTAACTAAACACTAAGTTTAATTAGAAAAGTGAAGAATTTTACAAATATTAACTTTTATAAACATTTGTTTTAAAAGAACATAAAAACATCTGTCATGGAAACTTTAGAGAAAGTCTTTAATATTCAAAATATAACTGTCAAATATTAAATCTGTTTTTCTGACACTTTTTTCTTAAAACAACATTCGGAAGATCCAGTCATTCATTCTGGATTGATGGCACATCAAGCACAGAAGGATAATTAGGGAAATTATATGATGAATTACAAGGCTGTAACAGCACCATGTGTTCGGAATAATCAATCTTTATTACTTCGTCAAAATAATAAGTAGTGCTAAAGTACATTGACTTTACACCTCAGAGCAAGTTCCCTAACAACTATTATAAACAAACAACGTTTAGTAGTATGCAACATTTTCAAAGTTCTGAGCTGCACTTTAATGAAGCAACTTTTTTTGGCATGCCTCAAAAACTTTGAGTAAATGCCATCATCTCAGGGACAATAGCTTTGGTATTTTAGCAGTCTCCGATTGTGGAAATGCAATAGCCCATAGTGTGAATTATTAACCAGCACTATTGAGAGAGAAATCAGGAGAGGGGAGGAAATGGGGTAATGGGATATTACGTTTTTCTCAGTTTGAGGACTAAGGGTTCACATGGCATCTCGGGCCCTTGTGTCACATCAACCTCCTGCTTCTTCGCTTGAGATTTATGTATTTATTTATTTTTACAAGCTCTCTGCTTCATACAAAGCAATCAATTCTACCCTGACAGGTGAAGAGAGCTATTGGGACGATGCTATGAACAGCATAGCCTGGTACTGACTGTCTTAGTCTATAGTACATTCTGTTTTACAAAATTGTGTTGCCAATTAAAATCATAGACTGAGGTCAAGAGACATTAAATAAACTTAATGGGAAATAATGCAGTCAAACACATTTCATAAAATCCTATTTTCATGTTAGATATCATGACAATCTAATGACAGAAGACCAATAAACTAAATCTAATTATTATTTAGTAACAATTTAGTTAAAAACAAGTTAAATACATTATTGGTCACAATTTAGACTGTTCTTGCATCATCTATGAATAACTGAATAACACAGAAACAAATGAGCAACACAATATTAGCATTCTAGTAACTACAAATAACTAATAATACATTGTGAAATTAATACATGTGAAACTAATGAATAACAAATTATGGACATATTACAATTTTAAACTACTTCAATATTTAATCACTTATAATAATCAAAAAGTAATAGCATACTTATGATTTGGGTAAGCAGATAGCCTATGTATAGGAATATATACTAATTATGATTCATTTTAAATACATTTATTTTTAAATGCAGATTTCAGGTCCTAGTTTTTTGGGGCCAGAAGTCAAGATTAAAACTCATAATTAACACACATAATTACAAACACACAACTTTTTGCTTCATATATGTTAATTGACAGTCTGGAATCATGCAGATTACTTGTTATTGTGATGTTTTTATCAGCTGTTTGGACTCTCATTTTGACGGCACACATTCACTGCAGGGGAAGTGAGGTACTGTTACATTTTCCAAATCTGTTCTGATGAAGAAACAAACAACGGCATTTTGGAAGGCCTGAGAGGGTAAGTATTTTCAGCTACTTTCACTTTTGAGTGAACTGTTCTTTTAATTGAACACATTCAAGCACTGCTTATCTATCAATATCCATTCTATTTTTGCAAAACCTTGTTTTCAGGATTTTCAGGTCAGATTCTATGACGGTCAGAGGCCCAGAGGCACTGTTCCCACTAGTTTGAATATAATTACAATAGAATATATAATATAAAGTAGGCCTATATTGAGCAGTAGAATGTACGGCGGGCACACAGCTGTTCGTTACTGTTCATTAAAATATTATGATTCATAAAGGTCAGCATTAAGGCAAAATGTGTTAAGGCAATGTTAGGACAGCGCATCTAAATTAGGCTTATGATGGTGAAGGCCAGAGCAGATAATGGCTGCCACTGCCCCTGGCCATAGAGTCCACGCAGCCAGCAGGGTTAAATAGTGAGTCTGCAGTACCCTGACAAGCCTAAACCCTTTGTCATGAACAATAATTTACACTGTGAGCTCCCTTGTAAAAGAAAGTTTAATAGGAGCCTCTGGGCAAAAAAAGGGGATATAAAAGACCTTACATTACTAATTGAAATAGCTTTTTTGACCCACTGGGCAGCATATTATCAGCAGTTATTACAGTTTGCCTATTCTACTGAGGGAGCTCTCCATGATCAATTCAGATTAACTCATTTTATAGCTCCTCGGGCAACTTGTAAACAGTGCTGGACGTGTCTTGTCTTTTGAGGACCACAACTGAGTAAAATAAAAATAGTACTCAAACAACTTTTGGTTTGCTGTGTATAAAACAGTTTGTTTTCAAACAGACCTAATCATCTGTCATGGAGAATTTATTTGATAAAAAAATACAGTAGAATAAACACAGTAATACTGTGAAATATTACCATTTAAAATAACTATTTTCTATTTTTATATATTTTAAAATGCAATTTATTGAGCAAAAGCTTGTGGGTTCATTCCCAGGAACACATGTACTAATAAAAATGTATAACCTGAAACTGATCAATTGTTGAAGTCGCTTTGGATAAAAGTGTCTAAAGTAAATTTATAAAATAGTCACAGATGTATATATAATGTTACAAACTTAATCAGAATGGTAGTTTATAAGCTTTAAAATGTAAACTTACAATGTAAATGTAAAAAAAGATGATCTAGTTCCCTATCTGTCGGTCACTCAGTTATGTTGTGATGACATAGGGGATTTACTTGGAAGCCCCAATCATCTCTGACTTTAAGAGAAAATGCCAATGAATATTGGCTAGTGAATTTTGCATACCTGAGCCACTCCCCATGCATACGGGTATAAAAGGGCGACAGGTGCATCCACTCATCAGATTTTTGCTTCGGAGCCGAGTAGATGAACGTGTTGATCTCCACAAAGCCATTCATCATCTGTCTGGAAGTTATTTTGGTTGGCGTTACGGTGTGAACAGCAGTGTCCCTGTCTGCAGAGATTCCCCTGGGCACTTCAACTAAAAGAGCAGATTTCCTAAAAGAGCGAATAACGGTTGGTTCGTGTCTTTTTAAAGATGCCGTTCCGGCCGTATCCTCTTGGTTGCGGTTGTTTCCTATTCTCCATCGACAGCCACAATCTTTGTCTTCAGTGTCTGGGCATCCAGCGTGCTGAAGCTGCATTCGTGGATGGTTTATGCGCTCGTCCCTCTGCCCTGCATGCCACGGCTATCCTGTGAGTACACCAAGCCAAGGCATTAAAATGCACGAAGGTAGTACCAACCTGAGGTTGATGCAGGAGCTGCGCTCGGCGACTAACCTTGCCCTACGGGCAACGGAAGTCACAGCACAGTCCCTTGGGAAGGCGATGTCCACACTTGTGGATCCTCTATGGCTCAGCCTTGTTGAGCGGGCGAAGTCGACAAAGTACGCTTTCTCGAAGCTCTCTTCACCCAGGTTGGACTGTTCGGCGACACTGTCGAGGACTGTTCCCAGCAGTACTGAAACAGACTTGTCTGTTTCAGTACTGGCACAGGCACATCTTGCCCCGGCGTGATGCACCGCAGGGCAAACCTCAGTCTGCTCATTGCCGTGGGTGCCCTCCTGTGTCCTCCAAAGCTGCTCAACTATATCGACGATTGGCTCATTCTGGCCCGGTCCCAAGAACAATGGTGCGATAACAGGGACCTGGTGCTCCGGTACCTCAGCCAGTTGGGGCTTCGGGTCAGCTGGGAAAAGAGCTAGCTCTAACCTGTGCAGAGAATCTCTTTTCTCGGTGTGGAGTTTAGTCTCGGTGAGTATAACAGCGTGCCTCACGGATGAGCACGCCCAATCGGTGCTGAACTACCTGAGTTCTTTCAGAGGCAGGACTGTGGTTCCACTGAAACAGTTCAGAGGCTCCTGGGGCAAATGGCATCCGCAGCTGCAGTCACGCTGCTTCATATGAGACCACTTCAGCACTGGTTGCACTCCCGAGTCCCGAGATGGGCATGGCACCGCGGAACAATTCGGGTGAACATCACACAGAAGTATCGCCGCTCCTTCAACCCTTGGATGGACCTTGCTTTCTATGGGCTGGGGTGCCCTTAGAACAAGTGTCCCGGAATGTTGTTGTTACAACAGATGCCTCCACCTCGGGCTGGGGTGCTACATGCAATGGGCAGGCAGCCTCGGGGCTCTGGACGGGGCCTCGACTGCTTTGGCACATCAACTGCCTAGAGCTGTTGGCAGTGTACCTAGCCTTGTAGCAGTTCTGGCCACTGCTGTTAGGCAAGCATGTGTTGGTCCGTACAGACAGCACTGCGGCTGTCTCATACATCAACCGGCCGGGAGGTCTACGATCACGCCGCATGTCACAGCTAACCCGCCATCTCCTCCTCTGGAGTCACACCCAGCTGAAATCGCTGCTCGTGGTCCACATTCTGGGGGAGCTCAATCATGCAGCCGATGCGCTCTCATGACAGCTCACGTTCACCGGAGAATGGCGACTCCATCCCGAGATGATCCGGTTGATCTGGAGTCGATTCGGGGAAGCTCAGGTAGACCTTTTTGCTTCCCGCGAGTCCTCCCACTGCCAGCTGTATTTCCCCTTGACCGAGGGCTCCCTTGGTGGACACACTGGCACACAGCTGGCCTCGGACTTTATGCAAGTATGTGTTTCCCCCAGTGAACATGTTCGCACAGACACTGTGCAAGGCCAGGGTGGACGAGGAGAAGGTCCTGCTGGTCGCACCGTACTGGCCCACCCCCATTCCTCTGAGGAAGGACCTCCTTTCTCAGTGGCTCGGCACCATATGGCACCCGCGTCCAGATCTTAAGAACCTTCATGTGTGACTCCTGGACGAGATACAGCAGACTTGAGTGGTCAATCACATGCTGTAGTAGAGACCATCACTCAGGCTAGAGCTCCTTCAACAAGGCAATCCTATGCACTGAAGTGGAGTCTGTTCGCGAACTGGTGTTCTTCTCGCCGAGAAGACCCCCGAAAGCGCACGATTGGAGTAGTGCTTTCTTCCTGCAAGAAAGGTTGGAGCGTAGGCTGTCACCCTCCACCTTGAAAGTGTATTTGGCTGCTATCGTGGCCCATCATGATGCAGTGGATGGCCAGTCCCTGGAAAAGCATGATCTCATCGTGAGGTTCCTGATGGGTGCCAGGAGGTTGAATCCTCCTAGGCCACGCTTGATGCTCTCCTGGGACCTCTCTATTGTCCTGGCTAGACTTCAGAGGGGTCCCTTTGAGCCGCAGGTCAAGCTGAAATTCCTGTCGGCTAAGACAGCGCTCCTGACCTCTGCTTCCATCAGAGGGTCTTGGAGATTCCAAGTGAGCGAAGAGCCTTGTGTTGGGGCCGGCCTAATCTCACGTTCTCCAGAGACCCGGCCTGGATATGTGCCTAAGGTTCCCACCACACACATCCGCGATCAGGTGGTGAACCTGCAAGCATTGAGCCAGTTTTTTCCAGTGTGTTCGGTAACAGGTAATTGGCGGGAGGAGCTGACCGGTGTCATGCTTGCTCTGCCATTCCCCCTCACCTAGGGATACAAGTGCCTTTTCCCTCCTCCAGTTCAGTTCCCCGGATGGTGAACCCTGGTAGAGTTACTCCAGCACCCCTGGCAGTCAGACTGGGCGGAGCATGACGCCAGGCCCAGTTCTGGTGTTAGCTCGCCCGGGTCTCCGGTCAGTCCCTGTATTGGGCTAGGTGTCCGTTTGGCTTGATTCCCTTCAGGTAACCCCATACGTGTATTCTTCCACGGTAAGGTTTCCCTCGTGATAAACCTGTGTCTTCCCTTAGACAGATCTCTCTGTCAGACCCTGCTGGCAGCTCTCCTCCCTACCCTAGGTAGGATCTGCCCCAGGGTCCAGTCGTATGTAGTAGTGCCCCAGGCCTGTGTCAATCCATATCAGTGTCTCCACATGTTACCTCCCTTCGGGCAGGATGTGGCCTCCGTAGCGCCCTTCTCCGTAGGCTTGCTTCCCCACCGTTACTGCCAAGCTGTAACAACAAATAGGAAAGACTTGAAGCCATCTTTCATTGAAGGTCGAAATCCCTTCTGACTTCTGTGGGGAATGCTTGGCTATCTCCAGCAGCGATGTACTCAGTGGTCCCTGCGGGCACCAAGGTTAGTGAATTTGCGCTGGGGCGATGGGAAGGTTGCGAATTTTCGCATGGAATTTGTCTGTCACACGCTCGCTTGTCAGCATCTGCATGCCACAAGGTTGTGACGGGGTTCAGGTTGTGGTGCTTTCCATAGGACCTCTATGTTGTCACGACATAACTGAGTGATCGACAGATAGGGAACATCTCGGTAACCCTCATTCCCTGATGGAGGGATGATTCCCAGAGATGATTGGGGCTTCCAAGTAAATCTTCTATGTCGTAACGACATAACGTCTCCATTCCCTCCATCAGGCAACAAGGGTTTACCCACGGAACCGAGATGTTTTATTAGTATATTTAAAAATGGAATAAAAAGCATTAATAATAATAATATTAGATGTTGCAATGACATGTTATGGAAAAACTGATGTGTTTAATATAAATAACTGGTGAGATGAATACATAATAATAGATAATAACAGTAAGAACTTATAATAGAAATAATCATAAAAAGAATGAATTCCATGCAAACTACAATAGATCCACTGTCTTTCTCTTGAGGTTTGAGGCATCAGCATCACACTGGTCATAAGTACAGTTTGTGACATACTGGGTGCTACACATGAAATACTGGCCAAGGAAAACGACAAATTAACTATGTTGTAAAATCAAAGTGAAATGTACTGCACGAAGAGGTCTAAAAATGATGAATGGTCATAATCAATGCAGCGACATTACAAGAATCACAGCAGCTTAAAACAATGGAGTTAGTGTACCCGTTCAGTAGTACAGCCAACCATTTTTCTCATTCACTCGTGCTTGTGGAATCTAATACATTTATTTGCCACAAATGCACAGCATACAGAATGTTAGCAAAAAATATGTGGCATTGATTTTAAGAAGCAAATGGTTCTAAGGTGCAAATGAATGTGTTAGTGGAGAGCAATACATCACACAGTATATCCATCCTCATACATCATAGTGCAAGTCATTGGGAGTGTCTGGCATTAGTTTTGCAGTGTGGCAGGAAAGGAAATGAGCTTGCTAGCATTCTCAGGGACAAACAACAGCTAGTATTTCCCTACTCATTAGTTTCAAACCACATCTAAATAAAGAATCCATAGCTTAAGTGTTTGATCTCCCAGTTGTCTTCTTAAATGCATGAGCGATGCTCAGATCAATATGTAAGGCCCACTAGGAGAAATATGATGCGTTAATTCATCATTAACCCAATGAGATTGGGTTAATAAATGCCCTTTGGCTCTAAAACACATTTTGTTTCCTTTTTTCATACACCAAAGGAATCTGTCAAGCTCACTCTGAAAGAGGTGAATTGCTAGATGATTCACTTCCAAATGTAAAACATAAATCAGAATAATATTTTTGTTTTCTTCATGCCACTTCTTGTAATGAACACATCTGTTTAACTCAGTCACCCACATTTGTTATCACACACACATAAACTTTGATTCTTGAAAAACAGATCAAATTATGGTATATTTTGTTTTGGTTGAAAGAATAATGGTATTTTGAGGTATATTTATTTAAATACTTAAAACAGTACACTAACATAAACAAACTGTAGATACTTTATCAAATCTAAATAATGCATACAAGGTCAAATGGATAATCAGTAGATGGTCTGAAGCAATTTGGATACTTAATGTCTACACATAGGCACAGATTTAGCTAGGAATGGTAGGATGATGTTCCTTCAAACTTTTCAAACTTCTGCCCTGCTTGAGTCTACAACAATGTACAAAAAAATTATAATTTATGAATTAGCAATATATAGTAGGTCAACAATTTACATCAGCCTTTCAATGGATGTCTCAGACTAGACTTGGCTTTTGTCCATAATATTATGCAACACAACAATACAAAGACAGGGAGATAACGTTCTAGGGTAAAAATCAGCTTGAGAACAGATACTGCAAAGGACTTGCAGCCAGTGAAGATTTAGCTGAATCCAGAAAACAGTGAGTATTCATTTAATTTAATATTTAAGAGTTCGTAGTAATTAGAAAGAGAGAGAGAAAAAGAGACTGGTCATGCATATTAATTGAAACTGGCTAGTTCCGGTCTATTGTTATGTAATGGTTTACTGGTTTAACTCGTCGTTGTTAGTTGTTTGTATTATTATTATTATGTTTTAAATACAATAATGTAGAACTTTAAAATAATGGCAATAATGAATATTAACGTTTGTTCTATTTTGTTTGGTCTAGTTAAAGTGCTAGATTTTACTGATTCACGGTCGTACTAATCATTGAATTGAATGGACCCTTTGTTTGTATAAAGTTAAACTGAAGTACAAAATAACTAGTGCGTTTAGCTGTGCACTGCTCAACAAAGGCGAACCACAGCAACTGCTAGCCTACAGTTAAACTGAAAACGTGATCTGGATCGATTCATTCTTTTGAAATTATTTTTCACAAATTTGAGGGAAAACCCGTCTGTCACAGAAAAGATCATAGTGTGAGAAAGCTATTAACTTCTTTTATCAACCCAACGCTCTGACTTTGCACGACATTGTACGGTAAGCACCTGTCGTTTCTAGACCATTTACAATACGCTGACAGTCTCCATATAATACTGACTGAAGCACAGTTCAAAAAGTTATTGTCCACAGGTATTTTCTCAATGTCATATCCTTATTTGCTTTGTAATTTGTTGATCAATACAGCGCGACTCTCATTTTCTGTTTCGTTTCGAACTGAAAAATGCTGCTGCATTTGGAAAATATCTACATAGTTTCATATCAGACAAATGTAAAAAGTAAAACATACTAGTCGGGCTTGAGACAAGATCACTGGCGTACATAAACTCCTAGTGTAATTGCCATGACGACAACACGCATAAAAAAATCGCAATAATATCTTAAGTGATTTCCTACCTGCATTTTCTGCTAAAATGGCAAAGAATACCGACGCGCTAAGGAAGAATAGTCTAGTATGTATGTCTCTCTAGTCTAGTATGTCTTTATAGTACACTGTGTGTACTGAGTATATGTATGTGTATTTTGCACATTGTCTTCTGTACAGTCTGTAAATATGTACTGTCCATATGTAAATTGTTTTTTTTTTTGCACTGTCTGGAGCACGCTCGTAAGAATTTCACTCACCAAGGCACTTGTGCTGTGGTGATATGACAATAAAATGATTTGATTTGATTTGATTAAAAAAGTAACTATAGCCTGTTGCTGCTATAATTGTGAAGTGAAATTTGAATTTCTTGCGAACTCTAGAAGTATACAGCATTCATAATCTTTATGCATTTTTACTTACTTTTTAATGACAGTTATGGTTGCCACAGCTTTATTGTAGAAACTGTAAAAACAGCGACATATTGGTCAAGACCCTGGTTACCGTGGTATATTTTTGTAGTGGTCTTCATTTAGTCATGGCATGCTTCTGGTTAGCAAAACATAAGAAAGTTGTTTCAGGTAAACCAAATGGAATTGCTCCTTTCATCTCTCAAGCCCTCACTTTAATAGAGCTTGAGTAAACATGACAAGAGCCTGAAACCTGCTTCCTGTAAACAACCCCAGACACCCTTCTCATTGAGATGAGCTGTGAAAGTTGGATTTACCCACTCTGTCAGTGTTCATCTGAATAAATTACACAGCTCAGTACAGTCCAAGGGCAATATATTAAAATGTGCTAGCTCTCAGTAATATCCTCCCTCCTGACAGCACACGCACATATTTGTTTCCTCAGGGCTAGAGGAAGACCGAGGATGAAGACTGTGATTGTGGTGCATGGTGGAGCGTGGGCCATCACGGACATGTTAGCCGAAGCATCCGTGGCTGGAGTCAAGAATGCTGCGTGTGCAGGGGATGCTGTTCTTAAGAAGGGTGGGAGTGCAATTGACGCTGTAGAAAAAGCTGTGAGGTCTTTGGAAGATGACCCAACATTTGATGCAGGTATAATACATATACGGCACTGAAATTATTTATATTTAATATTTTTTTTTCCTCTTTGACCCTGACTTTTCCTATTAAAGATTTAAAACAGAGGAAGTGCAGATTCAGTAGTTCATCTAGGCTCTGAGAGGGACAGTATTTCAGCACACACCCATGACACTATGTTAATGACCATCTTGAGAGTAAGGTGAGAGGTTCTCCAATAATTATCAGATTACAAGGATGAAAGCAGGGTAAAACAAGACACTTCATTAACACACCCGGCCTGTCGGTGCCAGTCTCATTTGTGATGGCTAACTGTCACCATATGTGAAATGGCTAACCTTCCTCATATCAGAGCTGCACATTCAGTGCCTCAGCAGGATCATTTTATACACTGGGGTAGTCAGAGGCACAGACTGATCAATAGATGACTAATGCAATCCTGTTTGGAGTTTTAAGAGGTAGACATCAGAGTGGATAACAGTCTGGAGTATGTCAGGGTGTCATGACAGAGATAAGAATGAGAAATCTGTGTATGAGATAATGTTGTATTACTCCAGAACCTAGATGTCTGTCTGTCTGTCCGTCCATCTGTCCTTCTATATACACTGAAATAAATGATGCTTCGGAACAACTTAAAAAAAATACTCGTTACAGCCAAATTAGTCTAGTTTGAATTAGTTTTTCTAAAATTATATTTATGGATTGGTTCAACCCTAACATTGAAGGTCTGTCTGTCTATCACTTTTATGGGAAGTGTCGTATGAAATGTGGACTTTCAGAATTGTAATCTTTCTTGTGTAGGTCATGGTGCAGTGCTGAATATTGATGGAGAGGTGGAGCTGGACAGTATCATCATGGATGGGGAAACACTTGCCACTGGAGCTGTGGCCTCTGTAAGGAACATCGCTAACCCTGTTAGTCTTGCTCGTGCTGTAATGGAAAAGGTATACTTTTCTTATCAAATAGCTTCAGAATTAATGTTTTGGGTAAAGAGTTCTCTGGTGAACATGTACCCCACTTAACTCAAGTCATTTCTCGCTAAGCAAATATATTATTGAGGGGGCTTTTTTAATATTGGGGATGTGATACAGAAATTGAATTTCTGACAAAATTCTGTATGTTTTAGATATGACATTACATAAATCCAAATTCAACTTCCTTTCTTCAATCGTAAAGGCTTATTTCATTTAATCTTCCCATAAAGACTTGTGTGACTCAATTTCCCATTGTAAGAGTCACATGGTTGCTATAAAATATGTCCAGTATAGATTTATATCTAAAACTGACATTCGCTCTGAATAAGGAAATGAGGAGAGACCTAGTTCTTGATACCTGCATTTATCAAGGTCTATGTGGATCACTTTGAAGATTTATTGCAAAACCCAGAATTGAATTTTTTCAGAACCCATTTTTTTATTCTTATAATAGATTAAAGACCAAAAAAAATCCATGGACTTCAAAGGTGAAATTACATGACACCTTAGAATCTGGATTTTCCTTGCCTGCAAAGGTTTAGCTTGTCTTTTTTCAGCAGCTTTGTAATGACAGGCTCAAAGGGAAATAAATGCTGGCTGATTTTCAGATTGATTTCAATCAGTGCTCTTTGTAATGACATAGATAAAGGTCTTATACAATTATTTTTCTCCGCATGTCCAAAAGACAAAAGCCTAGCCAGCATTTTCAACTTATTTCTACAGTTTAATTTATTTTGAAAAGTTAATTTCCATGTAGGCACAAACCCTAAAAAATATATTATTCAACATGTTAACCTATAATACACTAAGTTAGTTATGCTATCACAACAAAACTTGCATTTCAACAATTAAAAGCTTTTCAGCTAAATTAAAAAAGTAAAAGAATGAAACAAAAATGTGTTAATCTGCAACACAGTAGCATCAGTTCATCATGGCAAGATCGAAAGAGTCATTCAGTCTTACAATATCACATTACAACGACAACATAAAATGTAATTCTGCACATTTAATTCTGACAACATCAACAGGCATATTTTAACAGCCAACAGCCAACATAAAAAAGATCCGTTCAAGATACCTTTATCTGCTATTTTAAGGGCAGTTAAAGATACTTTTTGTCACATTTAGTTGTATTAAAGCCCATTGAAACCAATACCATTAACTATAAAGATAAAAATTAGAATATCATTAAATAGGTCAATATTTTTGTCACTCATTTCAGAAAGTGAAGCCCATATATTATATATATTCATTACACATAGAGTGAATTATTTCAAGCCTTTATTTCTTGTAATTTTGATGATTATGGCTTACAGATAATGAAACCCCAAAATTCAGTGTCTCAGAAAATTAGAATATTACATAAGATCAATAAAAAATATATATTTTAAACAGAAATATCAGGCTTCTGAAAAGTATGTTCATTTCTATGCACTCTATACTTGGTTGGGCCTCCTTTTGCATGAATTACTCCATCAATGCGGTGTGGCATGAAGACAATCAGCCTGTGGCACTGCTCATGTGTAATGAAGCCCAGGATACTTTGATAGTGGCCTTCAGGTCATCTGCATTGTTGGGTCTGGTGTCTCTCATCTTCCTCTTGACAATAGTTGGGGTTCAGGTCAGTGAGTTTGCTGGCCAATCAAGCACAGTAACACCATGGTCATTGAACCAGCTTTTGGTACCTTTGGTACTTTCATATTTTTTCTCTTAATTACCACATTGCTCTGCATGTTTGTTTTTCTTCAAAGCACCAACTTAGAATGCCTAATGGTGGTTTGATTGCTTGTGTTACATGAGAAAATGTATAATTTTGCCCACCTGATGTTGTAGATTAATACGGGTGCGGTTCGGGCCGTGACTTGCGGTCTTTGTCAAACGGTTCGTGTCTGGTACAGAAATAAATAAAATACTGCTGTCGGATAACGGATCGGGTGTTCTGATAAGTACTGCTGGTGCATGTTTATCAAACAGGACCGGTGCAGAACTCTGCTTTAAATTGCTTCGCGTCTCTCCGTCAGATAACCCCATGTGTGTGATGTGCCATTTACAGGTCTTTCCCTAAACTGTTACACAGCTCATACATTTTTCCGCCAAGGGGAGAGAACGTAATGATTATGAAAACAAATATTTATTTTTGGTAATTATTATTTTATTTCAGTTAGTTTTTCAATAACTGTTGTTAGTTTCGTTTTTTAAATATTTTGACATTTTATTTTATTTAAGTTTACAATTTTTTTTTTCATCAATAGTTTTAGTCTTAGTATTAATTTTCGTTTACGAAAACAACCTTGGTGCCAAGTCCTGCTGGAAACTGAAATCAACATCTCCATAAAGCTTGTCAGCAGAAGGAAGCATGAAGTGCTCTAAAATGTCCTGGTAGATGGTTGCGTTGACTGTGGACTTCAGAAAACACAGTGGACCAACACCAGCAGATGACATGGCAGCCCAAATCATCACTGACTGTGGAAACTTCACACTGGACTTCAAGCAACATGGATTCAGTATTCAACACAGTATTCTCAAGCTTGCGGTCATCCCTGTTGCTTGTACAAATTTTCCTACACAATTTCTTTCTTCCAGTCAACTTTGCATTTAATATGCTTTGATACAGCACTCCTTGAACAGCCACCCCTTTCTGTAATGACCCTCTGTGACTTACCCTCTTTGTGGAGGGTATCAATGATCGTCTTCTGGACCATTGCCAAGTCAGCAGTGTTCCCCATTATTGTGGTTTCAAAGAACAAGTAATGCCCACAATTTAAACTGTATAGATGGTCATTTATTGAATCTCATATGTAAATATTCTAATATTTTGAGATACTGATTTTTTACTTTCATTAGCTGTAAGCTCTAATCATCAAAATTAAAACAAAAAAAACGTTTTAAGTGTTTTACTTTACATCTAAAATCTAAAATTTATGAAAGTTTAACTTTTTTAAATAAGTTAGAAGAAAAAATTAACTTTTTCTCCATATTCAATTTTTTTAGATGTACCGGTATAATGATTACTTGCATCCACAACATCAGCCTATAACGTTGTTTATAAACAACTTTAAATGCTCAACCTCTTTAACCTGTTAGCATTTTAGGCAGTAGAAAAGATAACTTCAAAATGTGCTACACACACAATTGTGGTTGTCTTTGGAAAGAAGACCCTTTGGGCTTTACTATCCAGAGTTGATAATGCTCAAAAAGATAAAAAGTTATAAAGACTGAAGTGCTTTGAAAAAAGCGTACCACACTGAATAATAAAAAATAAAATGTATTTCATAAAAATACATGAAATAAGTCCTGGAGCAATCCAGAAAAGTAATGGGTTGAAAGTTACATGTCTCACGAGTTTATATTTCAAATCTGAAGAAGATACCATGAAAAATGAGATACATCAACCCCCCATGCTTGAGGAAAATATTTATTTATCAAATGTATTGAAGAGTTGGTGTTTACTGAGAGATGGTGCCTACAGTGAAACATGGTGGGGGCAGTGTCCTTATGTGGGGCTGCATGAGTGCTGCTGGTGTCGCGGAGCTGCATTTCATTGATGGCATCATGAATTCACAAATGTACTGCTCTATACTGAAAGAGAAGATGCTACCATCATTCCGTGCCCTTGGTCGTCGTGGCACTTTTCCAACATGACAATGATCCTAAACACACATCTAAGGCCACTGTTGGATTTCTGAAGAAGAACAGGGTGAAAGTGATTCAGTGGCCAAGTATGTCTCCTGATCTGAACCCAATCGAACACCTATAGAATTCTGAAGAGACAAGTTGTTCTTGAAGAATGTAATTGAGTAAATATTTATTTTGGTACTTATTCATTTTAGTAAACACTGTTTAATAATTTGTTAGCTTAGTTTTATAATATTGACATTTAAATTAATGTTTGTAAACAGATGTTTTTAAACTTAGTTTTATTTTAGTATTAATTTTTAAAACATACCTTATGCCAAGTCCTGCACTGAAACTGATAATTAACATCAAAAGAATACAGGATAATTTATTAGTTGCAGCACCTGTCTTGATTGCCCCCAAAGACCTTGGCTTTACAGTGGATTGGCAGATCTCTTTAATAGCCAGTATTAAAAATTCATCAAGTCTTGATCAATGCTGCGATCAAGCTTCACTGACCTCATGCTCTTGCTTTTCGATCTAAAATGCACAGTATTTGACAAAGAAATATGACATTAATAACCACGTTAATATTTAAAAGTTTCCTAAACCAGAGTTATGGTTTAATCCATTGAGATGTTGTACAGAAAGTCACACAGAGAAATTAAATTGTAGACAGCAGGTATTGTTTCAATAAATAATAGCAGTTTCACGTGGAGATGTGGACAGTAAATATGAAATAATGTGAAAGGGTATACAAAAGATGTGGTGTAGTTGTTTGTTTTATGCTATAAACTGTCTTTTTGTAGGACTGTTTATGTGGAAGATAACACAGTAAATCCAAGGGAATCAGAATGCAACAGATAGACTACTACTGATTTAGTCTGAACAAAGAACTAACCATGTAAGACATTTAACAATTTAAGGCTGTAAACCTGTCAAACAAGGCCTAAGATCTAAATCTTCTAAAGATCTCAAATCTAAATTTGATTTTAAAATCTGTATCATCTGCGGATCATTTATGAGTAAGGTCTGTGGATGACATTACATGACAAGACTTTCAGGTTCTGTTCTGTAACAAAAATGACACACAGTCATACTTAAAACATGACATTTTAAAGGGAAACCATAGCTTGAAACAAACTAGTACTATGTAATCTGCTTGCTAAGTTGTGACATATCAAATACTATTTCCAGGTTCAAGCTGTCTATTTAGTTTCAAGTGAGAATACTGCCTCAACAGCTGTTTATGAGAACAAAATAAACTTATTTTTTAGAAACTTATGATGTACACTACAGGTTCACAGGCGTCCAAGACACCAATATTTTAACAACTGATAAAAAATAAATCACTGTCTGTTTGACTGAGATTTTAACATGAAGGTTAAGATAATGACTATTCTGTAGTGGTACAGCACACCATTAGTGTATACTAGCACCATTTGTTGTTTGCTTTTGCAATCTGAAGGAGCGTTTGGACCCGGAAACGGTGACACATGACATCAGACTGGATAGAGTAAACATTTAGACTTCTAATCATCTCTTTAAAGCCTTTTTGTGGTTTTTACTCAGACAGATCATGTCATGTTGGCAGACAGAGGAGCGAGCATGTTTGCGGAGCGCATTGGTATTCCAGTAGCTGATGATTTGGTGACTGAGCTGGAACGTAAAGACTGGGAACAAGGGAGTAGCTATCCTGTTGGAGTCGAAAAATTATTCAACACACAATGGTGGGTAATTTAGTAAATTATATGCTCTGAGATGTTTTTAATAGTTCCTGTTTTCTTGACATATTTCATTTCAGACACTGATTTTGATGACTGTACAGTTGTCAAACAGCATCTTTGGAACGGTATGTTTTGTGTGCTTGCAGGGAAAGGATTTGGTGTTGCTTGAATAATTTCTCTTTCAACTATCGTGAAAAAACTTAAAACATTTTTAAAAAGTGGTTCTTCTTGGCATTGAGGCAATGGACTGAGAATGGCAGCATATTGACATGCTGGCCTGCACAGAACTCAGTTAATTCCCTGAGGCCTTAGGCATTGCAGTTAGAGCAGTGTGGGCTCCAGCAAAGCAGCCTTACCTGCCACCTCCACTTCCCCAGGCTGAGTGTTGAGTAGTAGTGGAGTCAGGGCCATGGCGGGGTGTAACCTCAGCCCCCGAGGGAGTCTGTAAAAATAGTGCTGTGGAGGTGCTAAGTGACAGTTGGCTGAGCTACTGCCTTTTATCCCGCCCCGCTGTGGCTTCATTATTGATAGCCTCCCTCTGCTCGCCCTGTACTACCATCACTGGGCTTTTTAACACACAGGCCCTAGAACTCAATTACCCTCCACCTTTATTTAGGTGATTACACAGCCTACCTCTGCCCTTCTGGTCTGACCATGCTTTTATATTACAAGTCACAGATGTGCCAGTACTTCCAATTCACAGCATATTTATCAAAACAGATTAAAGTTTTGGATAAATCTCAGTCATGTAATGAGTATGGATTCCACTATTAAGGATCAAAATATAGTTTGAAAAATATGTATGAGTACACCCCTCATGTTTTTGTAAATATTTTATTATATCTTTTCATGTGACAAACTTGCTGCGTTGTCACGGGAACATCCCAGCTGAAGATAATGAGGAAATTAGATCGCTCCCTTTGCCAACTGCCTTCCAAACAACTAAATAACGACACACACGTGCCCCGCTCACTCCAAAGTCCTCACTCCAGGGGGATAAGTATGATCATTTGGAACTTGCCCGTGAACCATTCGATACAAGATACATGCAACATTACACCCCTTCTCTCAACTAATCCACGTCTACCTATAGGAATGTGATGCCCATCACTACTTCCTTATACAAGGTTAATTTTGTATTATTCAGCAGCTCAGGAGCTTATTACCCTCCTCCATCCCCAGCTCCTCCTTTCATCCACAGTCAGGACATGACATTCAATATTCCTAGTCACGTCGGATGATGACCGAGGAGTTGGTATCTCTCTTTGAGAGACCAGCCCACTTCGAGTGTAAACTAATGAGCCAATGCACATTGGCATGCGATGATTGCATTCAGCTGCCGCTGATCACAGCATGAGTATAAGTAGGCAACAGGTGGAACACATACTCAGCTTTTCGCTTAGGAGCAGAGCGATCACATTTTTTGCTCCTGACTACTTTACTGAGAGAAAACTGAGCGAGTTCAGTGTGCTCTTTGGGAGCTTTTTGTGTTGGTGGTACGGCGCTTCAGCAGTGGAGGTTTTCCGTGCCGAAGATGTTGCACACATCAGGCTGCACTACCCCCTGTTTGTGTTGCAGGCAGCCATCTCCCCTCTGTGCTTCAGCATACTAAAAGAGCTTTTTCCCTAAAAGAGCATTCACGGGTCCGTCTTTTTAAAGACGACGTTGCATCTGGCAAACTCAATGTTAAGTCTTTGTAAAGACGATGTGGCACGCTGCTATGTTGCCAAGTCCAAGTCGCAGTTTGCCGCGGATTGTTTTCGTGTCCGCGGATCTTTCATAACATGCGGAATTGATGCGCTACATGTAAACGATATCCTTTGTTGTACTTTCCTGTCAAAATAACGGAGTTTGTTTGGAAGTCTTCAGCTTTTAAGAACTTATCTTATCTGCAATAAATGTAAAACTTACTTCTATATACACAATCAACATGTTTAAACCATGAGTTATTTGTATCCATCATTTTTATTTTGTCATTTGCAATGCTTCATGGGATTTTACAGTAGTTATTTTCTTCATCAAAGCCAAGTAAGCATTATTGTACCTTTCACATCAAAGTCCATGTTTTGATTCACCTCATAGCTAGTTCATGGTTTCTAACTCTTTAACAAAGACTTTTTAAAAATAAAATAAAACATTAATAGGAACAATTTTTCTAGAAACAAGATCACTGAAAGAGTGGCTGGGAACTGTTGTACTCTACTGCAAAGATAATGATAATTTTCAAACAATCTCCATCACACAAATGGATAAGCCTGCCAGTGTTTCTATGCTGTGGTCATCAGTATTCTCAACACAGTTTTAAAAATGTTCAGCAGAACCGGCCTACAAATGGCTTACTTAATTCTCTCTCTAAATATTAAGATGGAATAGGAAAGCGAGTTTTAATATTGGAAAAACTGACACTAATGGATTGAAGCCGTTTTCTATCTCAGAATAAAACAAAAAGTAATGTAACTTTGTATATTTCTTGCTATGTGACTAATTGGCATAATTTTAACTGTCAAATTTCACAATGTGAATTTTTATTTCACAATGTGATTTTATGTTTTGCAACATGACTTCTCGGATATTTGAATTGTCATTTTAAAACTCACAATATGTCTTTCCATATCACATTGTGACTATATCTTAACAGCGGGACTGTTTCAAAGTGTGTGACTTTTTTTGTATTTTAAAGTTTCCATATACATCTGCTTTAATTGCATACTGTCATTTTGTTTTAGCAATTAGTATGTAGAAAATATATTTACAACAAAAAGTTAAGACACCCACCTGTTCTTCTTAATGAGAACTCTAAACTTCTATTCCAATATTTGCACACTTCATTAGGTTGTTTATGGATGTGTGAAGATTTACTGCAAAACTCTGTGATCACTTTGAAGTGTGAAATACAGTCCACTGTCAAGCTGCTTTTAAAAGCTGTTTTCACCTAAACCGATGAGCAAGATCCAGGCATCGCCTGTGATTTAAAAGAGCAATCAAGCGCCTGCCAAAAATGATTGATGCCTCAAATCTGGAACCTGACAAGTGATTCTTCGCCAGCTGCTTCAGACAAATATTCTCCAAGAGGACCATATTTGCTCTCCTATTTCTGGGAGAATGACATGGAGGCTGTTTTCTTTAATTTCACCTTGAACCATTGTCCTCCGTGCCGCTTCAAACTCATAACACACGCTTGTTTTCCTCAGCACTGCTGCCTTAATCAGAGTTTCATGGGATATGAAGCCTGTGAAATACTAGGGTCTCTGTTCATCCCACATTCTGCTCTCTATTATATTTCCTTTCAAGTGAACTGGCAGGGAAGACTGATGTGCACATCATAAGAATTGTGTTTTTTTTTAAAGAACAATCTATACTTTTTCATGTGTGTCTACAGAAATATCAAAACTAATACAACACTTTCCCTGCAATCTCTCTGAGTGTACTTTGCCAGACTAGCGGCTGTGATTCAGAGTGGCGAAGGGCACTTAGTCTCACTCTCTTCCTTTGCTGACAGGCAGATGATGTCAATTTCGGGTGTGCTGGCACTCTTAAAAGCGTCTGTGAGGTTGTCATTAGCACCACCCCTTTCAAATATCACCAGAACAGTGGAGCATGCATTTCTTTGGACTGAAAATCATATAGGAAACAAAAGTAATTGCACAGAGGCTATTTTTAGAAGGGAGTTTGAGGCTTTTATCCAGTAGATTATGACTGCAGCGTATTAAGTTGAATTCCGGGACAAAAGTCTGTCTGATGAAGAGGATCTAAGCTAGAGGCACATCTCTGAGTGTGATGAATAATAATGCTGTCTCTTCAAAGCACCTTTTGAAAATACCATGTCTGAGACCATAAAATTACAGATCTGAAGCAAAAAATCTCAGCGCTAATCTTTATTACGCAAGGTTATAGAATTTTTTTTATAATTATAGGGGCCATGATACGGTCGGAGCGGTGGCTCTGGACTCTTTGGGTAATGTGGCGTGCGCTACATCCACTGGAGGAATCAGAAACAAAATGGTGGGAAGAGTCGGAGATTCTCCTATTATAGGTGAGTTGGATCAGAGATAGAGGACAGAGATAATCTCAGTGTCACACCAACATTAATTTTGAAGCAGTGACTCGGTTGAATGAGCCATTTCGGTTTGAAGGTGTCAGCTCTGATCAATACTCAATTGTAAGAGTGTTTTCTCCCGAGGTAACACACATTAACGCCCCACTCTGTCTGTGCTGCTGTCTTTTCCTGTGCGATAAGGATCTGGTGGATATGCAGACAATAGAAGTGGCGCGGTCTCCTGTACTGGTCACGGAGAGTCTATCCTCAAAGTCACCTTAGCCAGATTAATCCTCTTTAATATGGAGCAAGGTATGAGACTTTTACACTAATCCTGATGAGTGTGCGAGTGTGCATGCACACTCGTTTACATTTAAGGGGGACAAAAGTGTCCATATTTGCTTAATTAATTTTGTGCCTAATCTGTTATCCAATGGACTTTTTTTTGTACATTTTTAAAAGGTACCTTTCAAAAGTTTTACTAAATTAATACTTTCATAGAGCAAGGACGCATTACATTTAATAAAAGTGATGGTAAAGGCATACGGTTACAAAAAAATAATAAAATCAGTTTTGACAAAAATCTTTTTTATCCGTCTATTCATTAATGAATCCAAATGTGTCATTGTTTCTACAAAAATATTAAGTAGCACAATTTTTTCAACATTGACAATAATACGAAATGTTTCTTGAGCAGCAGATTAGCATATTAAAATGATTTCTGAAGGATCATGTGATACTAAAGACTGGAGTAATGACTGCTGAAAATTCAGTTTTGCCATAGGAATAAATTAAATACTGTATATTAGAATAAAAGTTATTTTAAATTGTAATAATATTTCACAATATGTTTTAAGTTCTTGTTAATTAAATAATTGCAGCCTTGGTGAACAAAAGACCTCTAAGATAATTTAAAGAAATAATATCAAAATCACACAGACCCCAGAACAGTATATATTTGTTCATTTAGTTAGATGATGCATAACATGACTGTTTTCTGTATTAATGTATCAGAGAACATGCACATTTTTGTTCCTTATCTTCACAATTGAATCATATTTAAATTGGTCCTGAAGTGTAATTTACAGTATAAATATCTCCATATCAAGACAGGTGTAAGTAGAGTGTAGCATGCCATGCTGATGCCAATTGTAATACTTACAATAAATATAATACTTATTTTTCAAAGTCCTGTCAGGTTAATCAATATCACAGAATTACAAATAAAATAAAAGAACAATTATTCAATCATAGCTAAATAAGGTTTAATTTTCAGTATTTTCTTGTATATTTTGAATGAAGAATTCTCATCACCCACTTGTTTTTCCCCCTGCTATGTCTTTCACTTTGTTTGTGTTTTTACTCTTATGCAATTTGTGTTCATATTGTTTTGGCTTGCAAGGTCTCGATCATCTCTACCCCTTTACTCTCACCCACATGTTGCTATTATTATCAGATTTTGTATAACCAAGCAGAATGAATGTCAAACCGCACAAAAATCGGATGCTGCTGTTGCCAGTCATTTTAATTGGTGTGTGAGAGAGGCAAGAAGGATCGGATGTGCTGCCACAGTAGGCAGATAATAATGAGGTGTGTTTTTGTCTGAGGAAAGAGTGTGAAGGGTCAGCAGGCTATTGTTTGCTTTGGCATTCTGAGGTAATGATGCTGCAAGCGCAATCATTCTGTTTTATAATACCAGTTCACCCCTCGGAGGACCTCAGAGGAAGCCAACCATCAGCGATTATATTGAATTAACCCAATTTTGCCATAAGTTAATTATATTGAGTTTCTACAATATAAATCTATTTTAGAAACGTAATTTTCTGTGAAGTTGCTTTGCAACGATTGTATCGTAAAAAGCGCTATACAAATAATCTTGAATTAAATTATTTGATCAATTATTGGGCTTGCCATTAGGGTCTCAACTATTTGTTTAACATTTGTGTAGTTGATTCGTGTGATCAATTCATTTAGGTTTTAAAAATATTTGTAATAACACTGCAAGTTATTGGTACCATTGGCACTACATATTATAATAATAAATATGATGAGAATAAAAGCTTTAATAGTTGGCTAGAGGTCTACGAGTCCCCAGTTAAAGCAAGAAAATGAATTCACTGCTCTGAAGAACAAGAAACAGGACACAAAGAGATGGATGGAAAATAATTAAAAACAGACATTACAACTAAACACAGTACGTCCATATAGAAAAATAGCAAACTCACAATGTAAAATGTTATTAATAATACAAATTCTAATGCTATTAAAATGGGATTTTTTTATATTGTTGCAGTGTTTGTCTTGTTGCTAGGCTGATGTTGAACTACTAGACCACAATACTAAGACTGATGGAATGAGAAAACCACGAGAGTAACATATATTGTTCACTGTGTGACCTGGAAAGGGTCACTAAGGACACATACACTGTCCGTGCAGTATTTATTATACGGCACACAGAGATCAAATGCTCTTGGGTTTTTTTCTGTTGTGCTGGAAAACACTATAAAAACACAAGCACAATAGAAAATGTTGTGAAGTTAAATGAACTATGTATACTACTTTTTAAAGGTTTAGGGTTGGTAAGTTTGTTTTCATGTTTTTGATGCTCACCAATCAAAAATACATTAAAACAGTAATATTGTAAAATATAACTACAATTTAAAATAAGAGTTTTTTTATGTTAATATGTTTTAAAATATAATTTGTGATTGCAAGCAGAATTTTCAGCAGTCATTACTCCAGTCTTTACAGTTCATATACTAATATACTGATTGGCTGCCCCAGAAACATTTCTTATTTAGAAAGTTTATTTAAAACAGCATTTATTTGAACAACATTTTTGTAACAATGTAAATTACTGTCACTTTTGAGCAATTTAATGCATCCTTGCTAAATAAACGTATTAAAGGCAGACAATGTGTTGCCAGATTTACAGCCTTAAAGGGACAGTTCACCCAAAAATGAAAATGTTGTCATTAAATACTCACCCTGATGTTGTTCCAAACCTGTGAGACCTCCGTTCATCATCGAAACACAAATTTAGATATTTTTGATTGAATCTGAGAGCTCTCTGACCCTCCACAGACAGTAAGGGTTCTTGCACAATCAAGGTCCAAAAACGTAGCAAGGAGATCGGTAAAATAATCCGTGTGACATCAAAACATTTAGTTTTACAAAGCTACGAGAACACTTTTTGTGAGCAAATTATAATTTTTTAAATACTTTATTCAAATTCATCTCCTCTGCATCACCCTAGCGCCATCTTGGAGAATATCCGCTGAACGGAAACTGCTTATGCCCTTCTGTGTGTTAGCCGCATACCGGATGCGCTGTTTTCATTCAAATCAAAGCATAAATATAAGGATAAAGATGTATCCATGGTGTGGCTGACACAGAATAGCGTAAGCAGTTTCCGTCCAGCGGATTATTCTCCAAAATAGCGCTACGCTGACGTACAGGAGACGAACGGTTGAATAAAGTTGTTGTTTTTGTTTTCTTTGCATACAAAAATATTCTCGTAGCTTTGTAAAATTACGGTTGAACCCCTGATGTCACACGGATTATTTGACAGATCTCCTTTCTACGTTTCTGGACCTTGATCGTGTAAGGACCCTTACCATTTTTGGAGGGTCTGAGAGCTCTCAGATTCCATCAAAAATGTCTTAATTTGTGTTCCGAAGATGAACGGAGGTCTCACGGGTTTGGAACGACATCAGGGGGAGTATTTAATGACAGAATTTTCATTTTTGTGTGAACGAACCCTTTAAGGTCAGCTGATGGCAGCTAGATAAACTTACTGTTAACAGTGTCACATACTGGAGTGTTTTCTTTGTGAAATGCAGGGAAATCAGCCACATCCGCCGCCGAAGCCTCACTTCAGTACATGAGAGAGAGAGTGAAGGGATGTGGAGGGGCTATTGTTCTGTCCTCCACAGGGGACTGGACCGCCAGCTTCACCACACCACGCATGGCTTGGGCCTCCATTAAAGAGGACGTCCTGCACTACGGCTTAAATCCCAAAGAAGATTTCACAGAGAGGCTGAAATGATAACATTATACTTTAATTGCATTTTCATTCATTATTGGGAATTTCTTAAAACATTCAGCTAGTCAATTTATTTAGCTAGATTCTATCAGTTTCCTATGCGATTAATTGTATCCTTTATACAAATCTAAAAGTAATGAGCTGTTTCTCGTATTAAGAAAACAAATACTCCTCTCTGCATTTTCTGATGTTTAACCAATAATTAATGAATAATGATTGATTAAACATTTTTGACAAGGGTGAAAATATTGTACATTTTAGTAACTTTAGTAGCTAGGTTTCTGTACATCCAATATTTAATTACATTTATGCAGGTTGTCCCTAATGTTTCCTCAGCGAACAAACAATAGAAACACAATATGGTGTTAAGTGACTAAATGAAGAATTCTTAAAGAGTTCTGTTAAGCTTAATTAAGGATGTAACGATTCACTCAACTCATTTGATTCACGAATAGGAGTTCACGATTCGAGTCATGATTTGTTTTTGTACAAAATGAGATTTAAGACAAATAATAAATTAAATGTGTCCTTTTATTATTGCTTGGACAAAATGCAGCACGTTTCTTTGAGAAATTGAAATAAAACACTATATAATAATATACTAATATAGCACTTGCATATTATTGCTCTTTTGTTGGTTTTGATTGCTTCTATTCTCCTCATTTGTAAGTCGCTTTGGATAAAAGCCTCTGCTAAATAACTAAATATAAATATAATGTAAATAACAAAACTAAATTGAACATTTTAAAGCAAGCTCCAAATCAAATAAATAACACAAATAAAATAAATATCTTCATATGAACTATATAAGGCTTTGTCTTTGCTCATTCCATTTAAAATTAGAGGCAACCACTGCATTTCAATCATGATCAAACAATGATGCCAAATACATGCAACATGAGCAGTTCTTAATCTAAATAAGATTGT
This sequence comes from Gymnocypris eckloni scoliostomus, assembly GCA_027564155.1. Lineage (NCBI taxonomy): Eukaryota > Metazoa > Chordata > Actinopteri > Cypriniformes > Cyprinidae > Gymnocypris > Gymnocypris eckloni. Next base: position 9,031,502 of record CM050429.1, read on the forward strand.
ATCATTTTGAAATTTGAAGCAAAAACAGAATGTCTGACTTCAGTTTTGTGAAACTACTGTATACATAAAAAAATATCTGCATGAAATGAAACCGCAGATGAGCTGAATGAGACGCAGATTCACTCTCTGCCAGCAGGGGGTGCTTTAAGTGTCTCCTTGGTTTCCGATGTAAATAAAACAGTGCTGCACATTAACTTTAATATGCATTATACAGTGGCAAGATGAAAAGAAAAAACATCTAGACATTTCTAAAGACAGTAAGTTTCCCTCAAACATACATTCATATAAACTCCTACCCCTAATTGAATCGTGATTTGTTTAGCATCTCAAATTAATTGAATCGGCACATATATGAATCGATTTTCAACCAGCTCGCAGTTAATTATTACATCCCTAATCTTAATGAATAATGGTAAAAGTTATCATTAGTTAATGGCATCATCTTATCAAATGTATTCACAAATGACATCTGAATACATCATAAACTGTATTCTATAAGATAGGAAGCCAGATGGGAAATATAACAGCAATATACTGTATAATGGCAAAATCAACATATTAATTTAACCAATTACATCTGTTTTCACTACATTTGTGGAGTTCAACATTAATTAAAGACGAATCTTACCACTTCATGTCTTCAGTCGCTTCATTTCAGGTTTTTATGTGAAGGTTAATTGGTGGATCTGGAGGACAAAATTATTGTCTTAATAAAAAAAGAGATTGCTGGTTTGTCTGCTTCTTTTAGTTTGTGAATAAAGCAGTGACGATATTATAAAATGGAAATGAGGGAACACTGTTAAAATATTCCAGCCGTGGGAATTGATGGATGAATAATTATGTCCTGAAACTAAGTTTAATTCTTTATTAGGAAAAGTTTTCGCAACTGCTCCTAGTTAGTCTCCTTAGTTGCCCTCCTCTCATTTATTTATTTGATTTTGTTTTAAATTAAGGACAGACTGTGTACTGTATATACAAAGACAAATACGCTATAAAGAGTATAAGTTCACACACTTTTAAAAATTCAATATTGTCAAAGGCTTCTACGATTTGTGTGCCCTTGTAATACTACTGTAGTTCATCTGCAGTATAAAACTGTAAAACCTATTATAGTAAAAAACCATGCAGCAGAGCAAAGACGTACAGGAATCCTCCAAAAAGTCAAAAATGTATCTCCTTTTTTTGCAGAGGGAGCTGATTATTCCAGTGATTCCTGAACCCCTGCTGAGCACAGCACCTCTACAGCATTAACATTTGACATGTTTGCTCAATCACTCAGACTACAAAAGAAGAAAATAAATAATTAAGTCAAGATTATTAGCCTGGATGCATTCAGAGTATTTGATCAGTGCAGAGCTGTTAGATCAAAGTATGAAGAGCCGACATTACAACATCTACCCAGCACCATGAAACAAAAGTGTGCTTCCTCAACTGAACAAGATCAACATTATGAGGAGAGCAACCCCTCTGAGCTTTAAATGAACCATTCTGACTGCAGCAGAGATGAAGTAGGTCAGTATTTGGGATTCCTTGTTAAAATTTAACAAGTCAACATTTTGCTGAGATGATCCAAGCTGCTCTGTTAACTTGAGACTTGAGTAAGCTTTATGTGAAAAGAAGATTCTATCTTTATTACATTTAGTATTTTCAATAAAATGCTGATTATGATTATAAAACACCACTAAAATATAATTTTGCCTTTTCTAAAAACATCACTGTTTGTATTTGTTTCTTTTTGCAAATGAGCAAAAAAAGGAATCGTTGACTAGCTCTTACTGTTAGCGAATGCTGTTAAACATTTACATCAAGTCAGTTTAAACATCCTGGTTGTCCCCTACTGTTTCAACAGAATCCTCAGTGAACAAATCTAAACATAATTGGTGTTAAATGACTATTTTAAACAAACAGAATTGACCACCTGTGGTTGGGGAATATTTGATGTTAGTGTTTCCGTGTCACATAATCAGCGTCCTACTGTTTCCTCATTTTAATTTACCTTTTCAAGTGTAACGTTAGTGCGTTAATAGCAAACATCTGGGACTGACAGTATCACACCTACCTTGTGTTTATGCTTTACTGGGATCGTGTTGCAGCCTATCTTGTTAATGTTTCATCGTTTTTTGAAAGTGTTATTTCTGTTAGGGTCAAACTCGAGGTTGTATTTTCAAACGCAGAATGAGGATGTTCCTTTGTCTGTGCTGCCGCTTAGTGGTATTACGTGGTGTTGCAATGGATGTAATAAATTAGGTGGAGTGTGGAGCAAGGCGATTTTTTGGCTTTGTGTTTTTATACAGTTGGTTCAAAATACCACATACAAATCTGGGATCCAAAACCACCAACCACATTTGTATTTTATTTTACATTACAAAAAAAAGTTGTGACATTCACCGTTAGAGCAAATTCATTCAAGTTTTAAATTAATTTAAGTGTAACTTATGGTACACTTATTATAATACAACAAATGTTTTGGGAGTGTAAGTGACCCACGTGCATGTGTACTAGTCACTGTAATATCGGCAAAGAATTCCACTCACTTGACTGTTGTTGGGAGCTCCAAAGTCACAAAAATACATACAGTGGCTATGCATCTTTAGTTAAAAAAGATTACATTTTCTTTTCTTTCTACATATGAGGTTTAAACCGTTTTTAATTTTTTACTATTACTTAAATCACACTGAGTGTGCAGCATTTGCACAGGCCTTGCACATCATGACAACAAACATAGTCAGTCAAAAGCTGTAATATTGTTTATTAAATATTGCATAATGAAGAAATCACAGCTGTAAATAGTGTTTTAAATTAATTGTAATTAAGAGCACAGCAAATAAAAGAAAAACAAACAAAAAATTCAAAATTCGTCTTTGCATACAGACCACAAATTAATAATTATACATTAAACATCTCAGGTGTCATCTCACACTCTTGAATAACTGTGATTGTGGTAACAAACTCAATAATTGTCTCCTGTGACACACTAAACGTACTTTTAAAAGTCCGTAAAAAGTAATGTGTTTACCTCAAGGCAAAAATAATCAAATAAAATGAGGCACAGTTCAATGAAGCCATGAGACAGAAAGGCATTTCAATCCCAACACAGTGTCAGAATCACTCGTTCAGTCATATGAGACGGCCTGTGTTACGCAAATCTCTGTGCTTTCCTAATATTCTTCATTTAATATAAACTGTAATATTCATAGAGGCTGCTGTAACTTCAATCACTTTACTTTACATATTTACAACTTTGACAGAATAGGAAAACTGAATTTCAACTGTGTTCACATCCAAGTTAAAAGTCTCTCAGAGCACTATATTCAGATATGCTACGCTATCTTATAAAGGTTCGAAAGGCCAAAACATAATATTCAATAGAGATCACATATACCATATTTGAATTCTTTGTTGATCTTCTATGTGATTACTTCCTGACAAAGGTTTTAGCAACTGGTTTAAAAAATGAAAAATATATAATCTAGATAATTTAAATGACTCATTTCTGCCCAAATGATCTTTTCCTAATTGTCGTTTTGAATTGGACGGAAGGCTGGTAAGCGTACGAGTCTCAGACGACCCTCGTGCTCTCTAGCAGCACGGAATCTGGCATTATATGGAATGGACCTTATTAAACTAAAGGGGAGATTCAAAAAGACACAATTTCATCTGAAGAAGAAATCCAAACATATATCTTCAAATGTGCAATTCTACTTCTTAAAAGGAAGCAAAAGCAAATCTACAACCTGGAGTAGATGTGAACTACATTCAGTTAAGGAAGACCACAAGCTAATCAATGGAGACTACCTAACTAAACGAACACAGGTGTCCACATGTAGCATCCTCTACTGTGAATGGCACTTTGAAAATGAGGTACAGCATTCTTATATGGATCATCGTTTCCCAACATGCAACCATATTACCAGTCATAACACTATGTCATGTCACTGTCAACTTAAGATGTCATCAAGGCTTGTTTCAGAGGTAAATACTGCGCCTCAGACTCGTAATACACTCTTCAGAACAACCAATTCAAAAATGGATGACTGAAAGAGCAAAATATGCACTACTCGGGCAAATAAATAATGTTTTGAGGCAAAGCATCGTTTAGTGGGGTTTAGTTGTAGCCCTTCACCTCACTACATTACATTACGCTTAAAGCTTAAAGATGTTTTTTTTGCTACCAATTAAAAAGCATGTTAGCTCTGGAGTTTCTAGAGTCGGTCACTCCATCGTAATCTTATGAACAGAAATTTGTTAACATTTTACAACAAGGTTTTATTTGTTAAAATATTTGCTCATAGTTAGCTCATGTTAACTAATGCATTAAAACTTTTCTCTGTACTCAGAGCACCAAGCTACTCTTTTCGAAGGACATCTTTTTACGCCCACACAAAGTCAGGACCTCGGTTTAACGTCTCATCCAATGAACAAATCAGATCTTACTTTAAAGTGTTACCATCCTTTTGTATGTCAGTATAATCTGAGAGTACAGTAATTGCTGTGGCGTTATCCTCCTTAACATGACCAACACTGATTTACATCATTTTGATGTCTACAAATAGCTTTGCTTGGATTCGCAAATACTGATGTCGTTGTCTCATCCTTTGAGCCCTCATCGGAATAAATAAATATGCATTTTTTTACACAACAGGAGTGTAAATTGTAATTTAAACACTTTTGAAAATGGCTAAGCCTAACTTCTGTGATCCATTCACAGCTTCTCTGACCTGTAACCCTTAATACGGACACCTTCGGGTGCTTTCAATACACTGTCATCTCTAACGGTCACACTCAAAGTCCGTCAAACTTAGCAAAAATAAATAGTAGAATTTCATGTTTCTCAGTAATGTCAGGTATGTGATGAAGTTGTACTTCACTACAATTTGTAGCTGTAAACTTAAAGACCTTTTCCAAGTCTGATATACTTCATATGAATGGCTTTTAGCGGAGTCTGAACATTTTCAAAAAGCAAAAACAATGTATTCTTCTAAATCCTTCAACACATGCTGCCATTGTAATACAGTTGAACTGCATGTTCTTCGCTGACATGCCACACACCTTACTGATCACATACCTGGACATTCATCTGGAAAAGAGCTAATTTTGCAGGGGAGAAAACGTCTTCATTTGACGTCTCAAACGGATCAGGCTGCTTAAGCATAGTGTTATAAATTCTTCACACAACCCATAATTTCTTCAAATGTATCGGGTCACAAATTAGCAGCTTTCACATAATTTCCTGGGAAAGTGCCGAACTGTTTTGTCCTCTTGGATGTACCTGCACAGAGAACCCAGTGCACACATAAGAGTCTGGGTACAAATGAAAGGAAAACATACAACTCCAGAACAGAGCTCTATAATATATACTGTCTGGATTTAGTATGGGAGAGATGATGTAATGGAGAATCAATGCAACGATCAATAACACATACCCACAAACCAGCCATCATCACATTTCTCCATGACACTGACCAGGTCTCCTTCCTGCAGCTCCAGCTCATCTTCATTCTGAGGCATGTAATTGTACAGAGCCTGAAATCTACAGCACAACACAACACATCATCACACGCATGGAAAGGGAGGAGGTAGGAAACTACAGCACAAATCACACTATTGACCAAATGTAAAGCCTTGTTTAGTCTTTCAGTTTAGTTGAAAAAGAAATAAAGTTGATTGGCTTACATTAAAAACACTGCACACAATTTTGTCTGTCTGACGCAGTTGGTTTTATAATGTCACACTGCACACTTGACAGCTCATAAAAAAGTTGACACACTCCACAGCTACATGAAATAATGCTTAATAGATATGTACATAAAACAAAGCTAAAAAACAAACAGTGTCATGTCACTAGTGATTTTGTTCAAAATATGTTACAAAGAATTATATTTCCAATAAATGCTGTTCTTTTGAAATTTCAACATCAACAAATCCTGAAAAAACCGCATCACTGTTTTCAAAACAATATTAAACAGTACAACTGTTTTCAACATTGGTAATAATAAGAAATGTTTATTGAGCACCAAATCAGCATATGAGAATGATTTCTGAGGAATCATGTGACACTGAAGACTGGAGTAATGATGAGAAAAATTCAGCTTCGCCATTAAATTACATTTGAAAATACAGTAAAATAGAAAACAATTATTTAAAATTTCAATAATATTTCACAATATTGCTGTTCATTACTGATTTTTGATCATAAAAAAGGGCAGGGACATGGTGATGGGAAAATATTTTTTTAATGCTTTTGCATTTTCTCACAGAATTTTGCATTCCCTTGATACATTTTGAGTTTGCCCATACAACTTTTGAAATGTAAATAATATGAGGCAGTAATAAACACTATATTTCAGAGCAGTTTCTTTAATTTTGCAAGAGAACGCAAATGTTTTGCTAGAAAACACAAACGTATTGCAAGTGAACACAAAGGCATTACTACATAATTGTCCCTCCTATCTCATAATATATTCTCTTTACATAAGAGACATCTTTTTATTTTTAAATGAAACCCAAACTTTTGCATGGTACTGTATATACTTTAACTTAACTTCTTAAGTTTAACTCAAACTTGACGTTGAAGTTTTGTATTGAAAACTGTTCTTTGAGACTATACTTTTTTTATTACCTAATCTAAAATGTTTGCTTTTTTGCTCTAAAAGCTTGTAGAAAAAAAACTTGAATTGAAAACTAAAAGTTTAATATTTAGCATTTATCATAATTCAAAACCTGCTAAAATAACTCATCCATAAATATTGTTTAACAGTGTTGTTGAGAATTACTGAGGGATGTCCTGCATTTTAAAGTGCAGGTCAGTGAAAACTACAGGTGCGTGGCCAGAGAAACACACTGAGGTAGATCATACTTACATCCCACAGCTCAAGTGTCCAGGCTCAGGACTGCTGCTCTGGGACAGGGGTTGCTGGGAAATGATGAGAGAGTGTTTACTGGGAGGAGGCAGGAGTCGGTGGGCGGAGTCTATAGGGCGTGACAAAGTGCTGCAGTACCTCACTGAGGTCTCTGCAATATTCATGATCTCATTACAAACTGCCTCCTATTGGTGGAAGAGGGTCGGACAAAAAGGTGGCCACAAACCAGGAAGTGGGGTCAGTCATTCAGATGGAAAATTGAGTTTGAGGAAGGGGTGGTGTGGTTAGAGAAGATAGTAACAGGGCAGAAAGAAGGGAATGTCCATTAATACCAGGAAAGCCGGAAAGGATGGTAGTGTCCAGAGGATAAGCATGGAAGAGTAAGACAACAGAGTGAGTGTATGTGGAAGGAGCGGAACATACGCCACAATCATATAGGACGGGCTTACTTGCAGGGTACGGAGATTTGTCATGCATTACATGGGTGAGTTTAAAGGATTAGATATCACATAAAATTAAACACTGAGATGAGCCTGGTGTTTGACTGTTATGTGTATCATGAGGACCAATCAATACAGAATATGAAATAGCTCATATTCATCATTCATGTTCAATCAATACAGATGACATCAAGAAATGATTATGTGCAAAAAGCAGTGTGCATTTAAGAATAATCTTCATGAAAGTTAATTTACCGTGAATGAATTGGCATTCATGTTGTTGTCTTGAATATCAAACAGCATGACAGGACTTCTTGAAGATCGGCCATAATATTCTACATCATTTCTTAATAGCTGTGGAAAAAAAAGAGCAAGAATTAAATCATCTGCCTTTTTTAAAACATATACAATATACTGTATGTCTGCGCACAACGATTCATGTTCATCCATGAGGTTTGGGTTCAAATGTGCTCAAACAGTAGTATGGTTGCCACTTGATCAGTCCATTATTATTATTTGCAGTACATCGAACAGATAAAGGAGTGGAATAAGACTGAGTTAGTAGCGGTCACCACATTTCCTATGAAACTTCAATCAAACAGCACGACATCATGCTGGGATGCTCCCTCTAGTGGAAGTAGTTCTTAGAATAGCTTTTATTTCTAGTGTGTGTAGAGTCAGTAAGACTTTTTATTGTTTTTTTAAATAAGTCTATTATGCTCACCAAGACTGCATCTTAATTTAAATTTCACTTTAAAATAACTATTTATGTTTTCATATCTTTTAAAATGTAATTTATTCCAGTGATGGCAAAGAAGCGTTTATTTAAAATATATAAATACATATTTTGTAATGGCATAAAATTGTCAATTTAAATCAATTTAATGCCTCCTTGCTTAATAAAAATATGAATTTATTTTTAAAATCATAGCGACACGCTTTATAACCTAATACATATTTGTCATTTGAACACAGATACTAAATACAAGAGTTCTTCAAACAATTACACAGAATTAACCAACTACTATTAATATAAATCAGGCCTGTCGAACAATATTTGTTTTCTGATTAATTGCATTGTATGCTTAAATCAATCACAAATTAATCGCATATAAACATTTGCTAAAAAAAACAGCCTCAAAGATACATTAAATGGACAAATACAGAAAGTGCCTTCAGAAATCAAATTATTATTTGTTATTATCAAAGATTTTAACCCTTTCACTCGCCTGATAATCCTTTTTTCAATCTAATTTTTCAATCTGCCATTAGATTTAGGGGTCCTTGTTTCATTTCAATGTGCACACTCTGTAGATTTGTATCAGACATGCATGCTTTCATAAAAAATATCAACATCCAAGCTTCATGCTAATCATGTTAGAGGTCCATGCAGCAGTTCCTTTTCATCTATGTTTCTCTCAATAGCGTGGAAGCCTCAAATGTGTGATTGCAACTCACTAGCACAACTAGAAGGGTCAGATTTAATTTCCTATGTCATTCTGTTAGATCTACAACTCGTGCCGATGTAAACAGTGACCTCCTTTGAGCTTAGGCACCATATGATGGACACCTTTAACAAACACACCACACCATGCAGAAGATACCTCTGCCGGACTATTGTTCCTGCTGTAAAGAGCCTTGCGGAGGCTGCCAGCCCTGTCTATTTCAGCCCCATCCCCTTCCTGTAACTCCTGATCCAGCCTGTTGCCCCCAGTAAGCCAACTCTCAAGCCCAGCACCCCCACAGGGACTCAGGCTGCGGGACAGGCGGGGAGAGGGTGGAGAAAGAAGGAAGTCCTCGCCTTGAGGTGGAGTGAAGGTGAGGAACGGGGTGGCCGAGCAGGGCCGGGGTGGATAGGGCGGGGGTAACGGAGATGTGGAGGGAGAAGCCATGGGGGAGACGCAGTAGGGGCTGCCACTGATGGGAGGCACGGGACTGGCTGACATGGAAGGGGACAGATATTCACCAAAGCGGTATGAAGCACTTGGCAGAGGGGGAAGGGGTGGGGTGGGTGCGGCGGGGGGGCTGCTGCTGACTCTGCCCACAGTGAGCGAAATCCACTCGTTGGAGATGGCGTGGACTTCGGGGGAGATCGAGCGGCGGGGAGACCGCGGCAGAGGGAGAGGGGAGGTGGTGAGCCGATTCCGAATTGGCTTTTTGGAGGGCAAGGCCGGGTGTCAGGAGAAATGAGAGGAAGGAGGAAATGGAGAGGTGAAACAGTGAGAACAACTATACGAGATAATGAATAAATAAAAACAAATGGGAAAATGAAAACAGTGAGTTAAAAGAAAATGATCGAAGAGCCACGATTATTGTCAGGTCTTTACCTGTGGCGAGGCATTAGTGCTCCTGTGAGGTGACTGGCTGATAGGGGGGTCATGGTAGTCCACTCCATTTTTCACTCGGGGTCTCTTGTGCACTTCTATGTAGGTGATGGGGAAGATGCCCTGCCGGTTAGTGCCAGAAATTTTGCCTTCATACCAGTTCTCATCTACTCTGCGAATCAGTGTAATACGCTCCCCCTACAGGCAGACAAAATGACACAGACCACACACACACATTTATTTATGTATTTAGTTTTCTTATATATATATATATATGTATATCGTTCAAAAGTTTGGGGTTAGTAAGAAAGTTATACTTTTATTTAGCAAAAACTTTACAGTAAAGCCATTTATGATTTTACAGATTTTATTTCAAATAAATGCTGTTCTTTTGAACTTTCTAGTCAAAGTATTTTTTAAATAAATAATCACAGTTTCCTCACAAAAATATTAAGCAGCATTACTGTTTACAACATTTATAATAATAAAATGTTTCTTGGGGACTTCTTTTAAAAACATTTACAAATCTTACCGACCCCAAATGTTTAAATGGTAGTGTTTATGAATATAAACCATCATCAGTTAACACACAGTGCAGTGTTCTTTGGTATTTCAGTAGGACAGAGTAATTTTCTGACTAATTTACCTGAAAAAAGTCTGTAAGGTAAAGTTTATATAAAGCATATCAAGATATACAGATGTCCAGAAGTGACTTCACATTCATATATAATCATCTTCTTGATGAATTGCTTATAGTCACTGCTGTCTCTGTATAGCACATTTTATTCAGCTGGCTGGTGATAAATCTGACCTGAATTTTTGGCTTAATTTGCCGTGTAATACAATGCTTTTGAAAAATTTGAAATCATCTAAATTTCCCCTTCCATAAAATGTTTCTGAAAGCTTTCTGCTCAGCTTGTTTCATCAGACTTTAAGTGTGTTTGGCTTCACATTCAGCTCTGTAAATAATAATAAATAAGCATAAGCTTTATTAAATTGCTGAAACAATACCTTTCTAAAAGACATTTCAACAGCAGTGTCACCAGTGAAATTGAATCGAGCAATAGCCTCTCCATACTCCAACACCTGGACCGGAGCACTCTTTTTGGGCTGAGCCTTTTCTGTAGGGGGCAAGATCTGGAGAAACAGCATTACAGATGAGAAGTTACTGCACACTCAGAAACTCTATAAATAAAAAATAAAATATTAAAGGATAAAGAAAATGTACCTCAACATAGCTATGCGGAAAAATCCCAACTCTCCCATGATGCTCTCCCTCAAACCAGTTCTGATCAACCTGCCGGTAGATGTATACAATATCTCCCTTTTGAAATGGTAGTTCCCTGATAAAGGGGAATTAAAATGTGGTTAGATTTGTGATGTAGTATTCTAAATTTGACATTATTATGATCTTATTAACATCCTTAGATATGAATTGTGAGACACTTACTTTAAACTTTCTGCTCTGAAGTCAAATCGAGCCAGAGCAGGAGTCCTCTGCAGACAACAACAGACCATTCGCATTATTTCACAGTACTGCATTCAGTACAGCAGCTTCAAAGGAAGCATCAAGTAACATCCTTTAAAGCATAAAAGAGAAGATATGGCACCTCTATGCTTTTTCTCTTCTCTTTCTCATTAATAACCAGCAGGTCGCCGAAGCGGTCATTAGTAATGAACTGTTGATGAGTCACAATCAGCCCAGCATGTCTCCGAGCAGCTGTATCTGCCTCTTCCTGCTCTCGCTTTAACCGTCTCTGCTCTTCCAGAATTTTCTTTCAAAAGAAACGGGCATTTAATTCATAAGGAGAGGGGTTTATGCCTATTATAGATTTAACACATTGTATAGCAGCAAAATAAGTCTCCATAAAACATGCTTTAAAATCCATATGCCCATCATTATATATATATATATATACACACACACTAGTATGTATTCCTAAACTTCTTAAAACCCTGAATGTAAAATTTTAAATATAGATATAAAATAGAATTAAAAAAAAAATTGACCATATCACCCTTAATACACCCTTTAAACTAGAAGACAAGATAGTTTTTTACTGTTTTATGATCAAACCTCAATCATTTTGTCATTGGGGCAGACAATTCTGCTTAATTTCAAGATATACTCTTTGAAAACAAGTCATATTATCAATGTTCTTTCACAAACAAAATGATCTTGTTTTAAGGATGTTTACATGTTGTTCATGGAAAAAACAAACATACTGATTAAGAAAATGATTTGTTTGTGGTGGGAAGATAATGTCACACAAATGGCACCTCTTTATCTCCGTAGCGTTTCCGGACTGCCTCGTCTGAGTTTTCTCCATGATCTCCTTGGCTTAAAGGATGTGAGGAATCAGATTCTGTTTGAAAAACACAGGATTCACTTTCTGTTGCCATAAGCAAAACTACACAAAGAAAGAGTAAGTGCCATGATTCAAATCTGTCTTGGCTCAGCACTGCACAACACTTCATATTTCTGAAATGCCCATTTATACAGTGTTTTGAAAGAGTCAATGAGGATGATATAGACACTCTGGAGAGAACACAAATACAACAAAAGGTAAATAGAATACATATCTAAATTACATTAACATACAATGGCTTACACATCTTACAGTTTACATTTATAATAGTTTATTAATGTATGTATTTTGAGATCTGCAGGATAAACATAAGCCATGATCTGTCAAAATAAATGGATGCATGCATCGGGAAAAAAAGTATGGTAAAAATTACACAACATTCAGACATTGCTTTAAAAAATGTCTAGTGTAATATGTATAATGCAGTTTTGAAAATCAAAACTTAAGACACAAACATCAAATTATAAACAAGTAAAAAAACAGAGTGAAAACAGACTCATTCTAGGGTTACACTATTTAGTGGATTATGACTTTTATTTCAAATCAAATCAAATCTATGAAGCTGTAATTTACAAGGCTTTCCAGTAAGATAACATGTATTTCTATGCATAAGAAACACTGTTAAATGCTTGATTAATGTACATACTGCATCTGTTCAGGAATAACATGGGAGGCCTGAGTATTGTCTCAAGCTGACAAGAAGCTAAAATCCCTTGCCAAAATTCCTCTCAGTTTTCAACTCTTATCATTATTCTGTTCAAGGATGAAAACAAAACTTCTGGTATGCAGTAATAAAGGATAATGGATCATAGTAAGGCACACAAGTATTCTGTGCCTTAACTCCTAAAATGATGGGTTTAGAGACTGATGCAGATTCTTTCATTGTGATCTGACTGAGTGCAAAGGTCATACAATAAGGTTCCATTAATTAACATTAGTTAATGTATTAACTAACATGAACAAACAATGAACAATACATTTATTACAGTATTTATTAATCTTTGTTAATGAAAATACAGTTGTTCATTCTTAGTTCATGTTAATTCACAGATCATTAACTAATGTTAACAAGCACAACTTTTCACTTTAATTATGCATTAGTGAATGTTGAAATTAACATTACTGAAGATTAATGCATTAGTAAATGTTGAAATTAACATTACTGAAGATTAATAAATCCTGTATAAGTACTGTTCATTCTTAGCTCATGTTAACTAAAGTAGTTAACAAATATTAACTAATGAACCTTATTGTAAAGAGTTATAATCTATGACTGTAAGTCAAAGTTTTATATTATACTACTGTTTATGATTCGATTACATAATTCTCAATGTTTCATGGGATGCATTGATCATTCCCTCAAAACAACAAAACAAAAGTCTTGTCATTTTGTCTGAATTTCAAATACATTTTTGCTCAAAATAAAAAAATAGCTTAAACTTTGAGCAATGTTTTGAAATCCTTTTGGAAAAACAATTCTGGAAACAAGGCAGCATTATAGGCTCTTTTTAAAGTCTGATCTTAGTTTGTTGCTAATTCTGGATAGTATGTTAAAAAGGTAATGAAAAAAGTCTGAGAATAAAAAAAAGTGACATGACACACTTTTACACTACACAACAGAAATGGATAATATGCCAATAATATGCTGGTTACAAACCACACAAAGTCAGCACACGGCAGAAATGGAAAAAGTAAAGTCACTCGGTGATAGCAGACAGGAGAAAGAAAGGCTGGAGGAAGATGAGTGATCACAGACATTGTCATGCCCGGACATGAGTGTGGACAATCTGACACTCATGACACTCTCAATATAGCCACCTTCAGAGTGATCTTTATTGGCTTCTGACCCCTCCACATCCATGAGGTCATCCGAGTTGCACCCCTCACAGGGAGAGCTTTCTCCATTACTGAGCCTCTCCAGCACCTCCAAAGAGGACAGGCGCTGGGGAATCAAAGGCTTCAGCTTGGCCGAGATGACATCTCCGCTCATAGGCTTCACGGCAGAGAGAGCGCAAGTCTTTTTGGCCTGTTGACTGTTTAGGGACCTCCGTAATGAGAAAGGCGCTGGTCCCATCAGAAGCATGTTCCTGGGGGTAGGGCACTTCTCCTGCTGGGTGTTGGCCTGTTGGCGCTCATGCCTGAGGATTGTGGTGAAACGTGTGTAGGAAGCCGGGCAGGTGCCTTTACACTTGCTTTGTTTGGTGTGGAAGGGGAAGTGATCGTGGTGTTGGTGACCTGTGGGTTCTGAGGTACCGCTGGAGGGCGTCTCTTTGGCAGGATCATGAATGCAACTGTTTTTCTCTTCTGATCTGCCCTCATTTAGATCCAGAGGAAGTCAGTTCTTGAGGTGTTTGGGCACTCGTCCGATACACAAGCTTCCTCTTTGGAGGTCTGGGCCTCTGTATTCATGACTGGACAGTCCTCTGGCCCTGGCAGGACTAGAGTCTCAGCTGACAGAGCGGACTGGAGGAAGCAGGTTGGGGCAGGGCTGTGGGGTGGACTTGGGTTACTAGGGAGTATGGGCATCGAGGCGGAGCGAGTGGGACCAGAGTCTCGAACGCTGAATGATACGCTCAAACTCCATCACCTGAAACGTGACAGCATCCTGGGGGATCATTTCAGTCCTCTCCATGGTAATGTTGTCCCCCGGCTTCTCAAAAAAGGAAGCCAGGCAACGGACACTACCGTGGGGGCTGGAACCCAGAGAGCTCGGCCTCTGAATGTTGTGCATGTTCCGATAGAGGGTGGAGAACTCGGCTGTACTTCTCACAGATCTCACAACAGGTCCATTTTTATGCAGGTTGCCCTTGCAATCTGAATTTAACCTGTGATCGGTGTCTGTCGTATCTCCATTGCGTGAGCCCCAAGCCTCGTGATGCAGATCCTCGCAGCTGTGCGCTTTAGGCCGCTGTTGTGTCGGCTCGGTCCGTCTTTCCAGGCTCCCATCGGTAGAGGGCGATAGCTTGGGTTTAAACTTGGAGGGAAGGATTTGAGGGATGCAGGCTTTGGCAGCGGACAAGGACTTTTTAGTCTTATATTGAGAAGCTAGTACATTAGTGGCAAGAACTGAGTGAGTATTTACAGAAGAGCAGGGTGAAATCATACAGCCATTCCCACCTTTATAATCCACTGGCAGGCAGGCAGGGTAACAGAACAAACAGTGAATTAGATTACACTCATAACAAGCAAAGACATAATAGTACCACACAACTGGCAAATAATGAAAGAAATGTCATATCAATTTCTAAATAAATTCAAAACAAAAAATATTTTGTCAGTACAATTATCAAGAGCATTCAAAAGGTTCTACTCTGAATGTAATTATGTAAAGCCTGAGGGTAATACATTGGGATTTTTTCCCAAACCAACTGCAAGATTTTTCTGACAGGGCTGACTATCTACACAACACTGAAACAAATGCTAATCCCCAACTCTAACCTATACCCTAGCCTAGCATATGGTAGGACATCCTGATAGATAAAAGTGATACTGTCACAATTGGATAATTTGATCCATCCGTGATTTTTCTAAACTCTAAATCCATGAAGTCTGAATTTTCTTGACAGGTGACTGTATGATGGAGTTGACCAAGGAATTCTGCAGTTGGTGGGGTTTGAGCTTAACATTTGTGCCAAAAAATCATGGCAGTAAATCTAGTTCTTATAAAGCATGTCAATGACAATTTAGTATTGATACTAAATATTCAATTTAAAGGCTAGTTTCATAATTTAACAGCTAATATATATATATATATATATATATATATAAATATAATCTAAATATATATACGATTTAAAAATAACTAAAACCAAACTGCTAAGAAGACGAGAGGCAGAAATATCAAAGCAAAACAACTTAAACATTACTTACAGTACACTAAAACAAACAGCATGTAAAATAATTTTTTTACAGACTATTTTATACAGCTTTTTTACAACAAACATAAATCTGGGGGGCTGTTAATGGCATTAATAAATCAATAACAACCAGAGACTTCTTGCAAACTGCAAAACAAAACCAAAATATTCAATGAGAAAGGCTTCTGTGTATCCGAGTTTAAATTACATAATTAAGTGCTGGTAGAGTAAAATAAATAAAAGTAATTATTTCTGTTAACTTACAATTGCCAATGAATTGAAATACCACAAAACTGCCCACTGGAACATCTCTTGCAGCATGCATGTGACTCCCTTGGAAATACATGCATGTGACTGGCTCAATAACTCTTTATGTTTAAAAACTGTTTTAGAGAAATATACACTGAAAGAGAGTATCTAAAATGTATTTAGCAATTGCTCTTCTGTCCTGACTTCCAGTAAGTTCATCAGTCCAACCAAATGCATCATTTGTTTCCTCTTGTCAAGATTTGTCCAAATGTGACAATATGATTTTCCTTTGACCTATTACAGGCTCCCCCAAACCGCACCAAGACAGGCAGTTACTCCCAATGTGGACATAAACTCACGTAAGCACTACTTGAGTGCTCCACAAATCTTGGGATTTCTCACCAAAGAAACCTCAAGTGTGCTGTGATGTTACCAACTGCTATCCACAAGAATTACAGCCAGAATGTTAATAGATATTTACAGTGCATTGCCAAAAATGCAGCAGGACTTGGTAGTAGGGAAACGTTACAAGCCAGATTCAAACTCGCATTTGCAATTTGGATTAACACCACAGCTCAATAGTTTCAATGTGTAATTAATTTTTGTCTTGATTTCTTTATACTCAGTTATGAAACATGTCTTTATGAAGTGTCACATATGACTCAACAAGATACATGACTGCATTGTCATTGTATTGGAAATTCAAAGCAGACACAAACAAGAGTTAATAAAAGATCTTCACACAGTGATCAACAAAGCCCCTGTCTAAATATGTGGGACATGTTAACTATTAACGGATACAGTCATCATCTTCACCGCTTTTCACCCCCTACCGCCCCGAGCGGCCCATCCTCCGGGTCAGATGTGCTAGCATTCCATTCATGACCTCACTCTGACAGCTGACCCCTCATACCTGACCACCCCTGATCATGCTGCATGTTTATCTACTCTGCAGGGTGAGTGTCTACCATCAAATCCACCTATTAATCACTACGTCCATCCCCTTTCCTCTCTGTCCACACCATGGCCCACTTCTAATGCAGTTGGACACCCAACTGAGTAGAACCTCATGAGCTCATTCTGTCTAAAAGACCGGTGTGGAGAGAATGACTAAAGGTCAAACTGGACATCTGTTATGTTTCAACTGTGAAAAATGGCCAGCTTTAACAAAACACAGAAAGACAAATGAGCTGTGTTATTTGTGTGATATTGTGAAGGAAGGAAGGAATGTGGAAAATGCTGATGAAAAGGGGCTCAGCTAGCAACAAAAGGATCGGATTTAAAATAGCGTGGTGTGATTTCGAATATAAATCCTTAAATCAAAATCATTTCAAACCTGAATAACATTTGAAACTCTATAAATGTAAGTAAAATGAAGCCTACCTTTAGAAGAAGTGCTGGGGTGGCGCTTGTTAAGCGCTCTCAGGCCCTGCAGTGGGATGTCGCCGCCCTCCAGGACACTCTTGTAAGTGTGCCGATCACATTCTGGAGCTGCCTGCCCACTGGCAGACAAGCTGTCCTTCTCCACTTCACCGTTGCCTGCTTTACAGGCTGAGCTGAGCACAAATAGAAATATGAGGCTGTGACTCGCATATACTGTATATATCATCATCTTCACGCGACATGTCTGAATAGAACAGAGTGCTAGTGCCACGTTTACTCTATAATTTTTTTATTATAGAATAGATAGAACATAGAAATTGAAAACATAGAAATAAGAAACTGAAACACTATAGAAATACTATACAACAGAAAGAATATTATAAAATCAAAAAAGTACTTTGCCATATATTATATTTAAACACTGATTTATTTTAGCACAATTTCTAAACCTGCTCATACTTTTGAACAAACAAACAAACATGAAAACAAAAATATATATTATGTAAGCTTTCATTTGATAAATACTCACATTATTTTATAAATTTAATTGAAAAAAATGAAACTAATACAAACCAAAAAGTAAATAATAATAACAATTATTATTATTATTATTATTATATGCATCAAATTAATAAATACTCAAATTATTTTATAAATTTAATGGAAAAAATGAAACTAATACAAACAAACAAAAAAGTAAATAATAATAAAAATTAGTTTATTATATGCTTCAAATTAATAAATTCTCACATTATTTTACAAATAACATAAAAAATAAATAAATAGAATGAATTCCTGACTGAAAAATATATGATTGTTAATTTTACTTGTAGGCAAAACTATGTAAAATATTCTGAGAAGTTTTTAGCCAGCTTATGTTTGCTCTTTGATATATAGATGAGACAGCACCAGCTGCTCTGGCCCTTATCACAACATTCCTCAGAGGCCTGTGGCATCCTCTAAAAAAACATACTTGAAGCTTTCCACATGTAGCAGTTAGTCATATAAACCTACAGTATGTGCTTTCAGGAAACCGTCAAGATGTTTTTAGGTATACACAACTTTAATAAGTATTCTTGTGTCAGGTCTTCCCATATAGTGAGCTGTAGTCACACTGTATAATTATTACATGTTGATATAAGAATAACTGAAGCATATCATGTTTACTTATCAAATATGCGACTATGCTGTATGCAATAAATTAATAAAACCGCCTGTCTAGAGTTCAGGAAGGCCTTATTATGTCTCACTAGACTATTCTCTGATCAAAACCCTAAACCAGACCAGCCTGACAGTCTAATAAAGACCTTAAATTGTATTTTTCAGCAGGGTTAACACAACAGACTCACATGGGCTACATGCTAAGTGATTTGGGAGGGAATCTTAACCATGCCAAGGATTTTAAATGCACAGACAATGGTCCTACACATCGGCAGCTCTGTTTCAAGAGAATCATATTAACAGTTACTACTCTCGACATGCCAATAAAATCCTAAGGGCCCTAGCATACTTTCCTACTTTTTCATAGTCACAATAAAATACCCATTATTCAACAAAATGATGTGTGTAAACAACACTGATCTTGTGACTCCAGCTTTATGAATTATTCCATCATACTGTACACATAATAAAGTCTCCATGACTGACATCACTCTAGGGATGTATCGGATGCTTTCCGCTGGAGAAGTGTGAGATGAACACGTGTCAATCCAGACGCCATTGGCTCCAAACTCAGGAACCTGAGCAGCTGCCTGACAACTGCTGGAGTGGAGATGGTCTTACCAGATTTATCTGACCATTAGTAAAGCGGAGTAAAGTATTTTCATGCTGTTCGGCTCCTTGTCAAGGATCTGTTAGCCATAAAGCACAACTATGTTTCTCTCAGGGTTACACTTACACAGGGGTCGTCTCTCACACATTCCTCAAGTCATGAGAGCATATTTTTGGTTTAGTGTTTTGGCTGGACAATAGTTGGCCTCCTGGTTTATAACTGTGGCTTTTGATAAAACAATAAACTCAATATCCAAACATAAAAAAGATCCACACACCAAAGAGAAGACTGTTTGTCTAAAACCATGTGCCAGAGATTATTAAGAGAAATGTAAGAGCCAGAAAAGATGAATTCATTCTTTCATATGTTTTACCGTTACAGTTTTGGCAAAGGAAGCAAAGAAAAAAATTGTAAACTGTTTTAACTGATGAATATGTTTACTGTTCAAATCCCCAGTTATTTGTTCAAGAATGTTTTTAAAGAAAGCATACATGACATTAAATTGATTGTATTTTGGTTAGGCATGCTTTAGATAATACTTCAGATATTTTTCCCGCAAATATTCACATTAAGAATAAAATGTTCTTCCGCAGCACATCAAAATATCTGGAGAACTCTGTAACTTCATGCTTCAAAATCATTCAAAAAGAAAGAAAATAATAAAGAAATAAGCTAAATTAATTAATTTAAAAAAATCATAATATAAAAATTCTTCTTCTATGTTTACACTGTTTTTTATATCCCTTCCTGTTCTAGCTTGTACTATTCTGGAAACTGTTTGAAGCTTTGTATTGCTAAAACTTCTCATGTTATAGCCTCCTTAACATGACTTGTTTTTATATAACAATGCTCTGGATAACAGTGTCTGCTAAATTAAAAATGCAAATTAATAAATGTTTTCTTTGTAAATCATGTTTTTTTTATATAATGGTTAAAGTTGTTATTAATAAAAAAAAACGGTTCAAATGTTACATTTTTGAAAAAGTATCTTAAAAGCATAATTTATAATATTGCTGTTGTGAAGGTGTTATACCATAAATTCCCCATTTCAGGGAAATATGTCAAAAAAATGACACTTCACTTTCACAAACAGCACATTACGGGGATTTCTCCTAACAGAATGGGTGGAGGTACAAGGTGCCTTATCTCTCTTAAAAATACATCCAGGCTTTATTTTCAGATACTAGTTTCAGCGCGAAACAAATCATCACACTATCCAATGCCTCTTCTCCACGAACGCACACATCCATGCAAAAATACATCACACAAACACATTATTGCAAATGGTTGTTCAGGAAACAGAAGAAAGGAAACGAGGGAAATCTCCAGAGCCCCGTGACAGCTCTGCCTGATGGCTGGAGAGCAAGTCAGACACACAAACACACCCACATACAACAAGGGCGTCAGAAAATGGTGGAGAGGAACATTTGTGAGGGGAAAAAAGGAACATGCACTTACTATTGCTGTAGGTCGGAAGATGATTCCAAGGGGCTGAAAGAGGGGCACTCTGCAACAAACCAAACAAAGAAGTCATTGATAGCTCCAAAGGCTTGACTCTCTGGCAGCTGGAAAGGGAGAAGGTGCATTAGTCAGTCAGGCTTGCGAACGTCTGCCGTGTCCAAAGCTCTGAAACTCTTAGGTCCTCCGGACGAAGCAGAGCGTGGAGAAGTAAGCAAGTATTTTGGCCTGCATGCAAGTTAGGGGGGAAAACAAGCGACTGGTAACGAGGGGTGGGATTTGCAGGGGCTGTGAGGGGCGCCCATTTTGGGAGGGGCTGTCAGTGCTTCCACCAATCAGCTGCTGTCTCTCACCGAGGCTCTCTTTTGTCTTCTATTGAGTCACTCTCATTACTGGCCGGCCAGACAGGGAGACAATTAACCAGCTGGTGAGGGAAGCAGGCCAAATTACATGGGCAGACACACACACACACGGATAGATTTACACACATATATTAAGAATATCACGAGTGCCGGATCGAACATGCTGTACAAAAATCACAGGACAATATTAATAGTTCATCAAAGGAAGTTCACATAACGGGCATCCAGTGCTGGGTAGCAACTGATTACATGTAATCTAATTACGTAATCAGACACCAAATATTAAGTACCTGTAATTAGATTATATTACATTTAAAATTCTTATAATCAGATTACGGTTACTTTTTGTATTAAACTATTATATTTCCACATATTATTTTAAACTAAAATATGTATCTGAATTCCCTGTGAGATTTCATTTTTAAATATTATAATTTAACATCTGTTCTCTGATGTCGGTTAATGGTCACACTGACATGCAGGTAATCAAATTAAATATTTATATTTTTAGTGTTCAGGTAAGCAATATTTATGTTCCTCTAAGTTTACATTTTTATGACTTAATTAGCTTTTGAAAAATACACTAACCCCATTTTGGGAAACCATGATATTTAATGCACTTTACACTGACAATTTTTTTTTTTATAATGTAGTACACAATAATCCTATTCAAATCTATGTGATCAACAAGTTAGGTCTAAAGTAATTAAAAGTAGTCCGATTATATAATCGAATATGTGTAATGTAATGGATTACTTTACTGCCTACAATTTCCATCATGTAATTTGTAATCAGTAACAGAACACAATTTATAAGTAATCTACCCAGCACTGTGTGTGTCAAGCCAATAAGGAGAGTGGCTGTTATTGCCGGGCAGCAACTCCCGAAGGCAGATGAGAGAGAGCCATTCGCTGGGACGGCCTGTAGCCCCCCTTGAATTTTGAATGGTTTGCAGGCGTTTAATTTTAGGCTGCTGTTTCTGTTGCTTTTCCGCAAGTGCACGTCACAGATGGTAAAAATAGCGTGATAGCACACCTCCGAAGAAAAAACCACAAGTGGTGTTTGCAAATACGATTGCACAATCCCAGCCTGCTGTTCATTCAGAGGCATGCCACATACGTGCCAGCACCCCACGACCCCCTCTTATGACCTACAGAAGAAAAGTTCAACTCCTGACCGCAACATGTTCATCACATTTGGTTGCTGGGGTAAAGAGGATCACGAATAACCTTCGCGAATGAATACAGGCTTTGTGCGAGAATATCGCTCTATTTATACAGCGTCATGTTCTAGAAGTTTTGTTTCCTGAGGAACACCCAGTGACATAACAAGCCGCTATTACGTGTGCAAAGCAACCTCCAGTATTTTTGTCCCTTTTTTTCCTTTCTTCCCATTTTTCTTTTCTCTAAAAAACAGCCGACACAGCATCCCAAGAGGCTTTCGCACGAGACTTGGCACAGATGCGAAGAATAAGCAAACAGGAAGTATGCATGAAGGCCTTATCTGAAGTGGCACGCATCTTAATCTAAATACTTGTGACAGTCCGTACAATACCATGCAGCTGTTGAGATGAGATGATAAGAAAGTGAAATTATGCAATTAATTATAATATAAACACTGTTAATGGCATTATAAAGTACAGAAAGCCCTGGATACTGTATCTGACAGCATGTGTTTTTAAAATAGTACGGTATAAAATACCATGTAAACAGACTAAAAAGATGCTTATGTTTATCTTTACCTGTGAGGAGGACTAAAGGAAACAGACTCACAAACAACCACCGCAGTGAAGTCAGAACTGTTAGAAGTGAGATTTAAGCTGAGTACTTGACATTCTTGACATGACCCATGGAGACGGTGGGTGAAAGTGACGTGCACAGTATGTCACTAAGGAAGGATATGGTTTCAAAGAATTACGTTATTTGAAATGCCAACCGAAATAGCATTTCTCATACAAGGTATTTAACTTTAAAGGAAATGACATCTCAGGAAGTAATAATGCTAAGAATTTCCAAACGTCTTATCTGGGATGTCCAGTTGTCACGTTGGGGCGTACAGGGACTAATTTCAGTATATAGGCCTTTATGTAGAATTAATCTATCCTTAAAAGGCATAGTTCACCCAAAAATCGAATTTACTCGCCATCATGTTGCTCCAAACCTATGTGACTTTGTTTTAACTGTGGAACCTAAAGACGATATTTTGAAAAAGGTTGGGAAGTGGGGTGACATAAAAAATTAAATAATTGTATTACAATAAATACAATAAAAACAAGTCGTACTGGTTGGAAAGACATAAGGGTGAGTAAATGATTAATTTTATTATTTGTTGGGATCTGCCACAATGTGCTGAAAGCATTTATCACAGAAAGTAGACTTTTTTATGTTCTTTTGTTTTTGTGGAAATGTCTATATAACTATTTTTAATTAAACCATATATTTCTAGCTTATGTGCCTTATAGTTCTAGCCGCTATTTCAAAAAAAGATCAAAAGATGTTTACCACAGTATTTCCTAGGAAGTAAATTCCTTTCCCCTGATTGTTAAGGCTAGTCAGTGGAACAGTGTGTTAATAATGTTTGTTCGTTTTCATGTGCTGGTTTCCAAACAGGTGCAGGAGATGACTCAAGAAAATTTACAACTTTTCTGTAATATAAATAGCATGCAATGTGAGTGAGGTACTGTGCAACTTAACCACATGAACAAATGGGGCTTATGTGTCCATTTATGAAAGTATAACTTTACATGCAACCTTTCTCTTGCATTCCCTGATAAACTGCTATTACCAAAGCACACCTTCTATAAAATAATGCTGTTGTCTCTAATTGGACAAACATGTAATGTTATGAACTTTTGGTGCAGTACTACTGTATATGTCATTCCATATGCTGGTAAACACGGCTGTAGGAGGCAGGCTGAGGAGTTTGGCGTGTCAATCACTGAGGAAGCCCGGTCACATGCAGTCTCCAATAACCTTCAACCCACTTAAAGACAGACACACACGCAGCTTCATACTTAAAGCTGCCCCCAGTTAGGAGTCAACAAGCACAACAAGTCTATTGCTGGGACTTTCTGTGACCTCAGTCTCAGAGCTTTAGGACTCAAGCTGGTATGACAGATACTGTTGTTAATGTTTCTAATACTAACAAAATAACTTAACATATGAGCGTGCTTATAAAGCTTTAGGAATGTGCTTAATTGTATTTTTACAGCTGAATTTTTATGGGAATTCTACTAAGCCAATGAGAATTTCACACTGGCTTGTGAAACTAAGACTATTTCAGGATTGCATCATGATCACAGTGAGACCGGGCCGCATCAGCAGACTCTGAGACATCCGCTCTCAAGGGAAGGGACTCTCACTTTCGTCTCTAAACAAGGAAATCAGGAGAGAGACAGGAACCTTCTCTAAACTTGTGCCATGACGCTGATGGTCAGATTTATGAGGCTATCCATCAGGAATGCAGCCTGTGACTCAAGGGTTTGGTTTCACTGTCAGAAGAACCGATTCTAAAGACATGGCAGACATGCCATTCAAATAGGATGCATACATGGACAGTAATATTGTGAAACATCATTACAATCTAAAATAGCTGTTTTCTATTTTAATATAAGCATTTTAATTGTAATCTATACCTGTGAAAGCAAAGCTGAATTTTCAACAGCCATAACGCTAGTCTTCAGTGTCACATGATCCTTTTATTATTTTCTAATTCTGTTTTATTAAATAATTCGAACATATTGGTTTGGTGTTCAATTTATTTATTTATTTTATTATCAATGTTGCTTTTTTCAGTATAGAAAGTTCAAAAGAAATACATTTTCAACACTGTAGAAGTTTTTACTGTCACTTTTGATAAATTGAATGTGTCCATGCTGAATAAAAGCTTTAATTTAGCTTAAAAACATTGAAAAACGTTTTTTATAGTATATAAATATCAATATTTAAAATGACTAATGTTTTAGTTATATCTCCAACCCTAAAAGCAATCATAGTGAGTTTCTAAAAAGAAAAGTGAACAACCCAATCACCTTGGGGTGTATCATGGTACGTGTCTCCAAGCAAATAAGCGTGAACGAATGTGCTATTTACGCCCAGGTGTTGAGTTGATGACAACACTGAACAGGCTCTGTGTCACTGATAGCATAGCGTCAATCTTCCTATCCTTCACTGTACCCGGTGACAGCACGCCAGCGCTACTTTACAGTGCTTTACTTACTTACTCCGTCAAGGTCAGACAAAAAGTTTACACTGCAAAAATATAATCGCCATGAGCGAAGAGATTCCGGCAGGATGTTATGTACTTTTGCATTAGTTAAGGTGGATGGTGCGAATCTGACAACCAATAAGCTGATGATGCAGAGGCCAACTTTTCAGTCAATGCTGCCAGGCAACGCTGCTGAAAACAGGCAACAGGGTTAAGCACAGGGGAAACAGTTTGGCTAATGTTGAGTCTGTCATCTTTACCAAACTAGTTGTAACATCACAGCTTGCTGTCTGTTTCCAGTCTGGGCACTCCATAAAACTGAAAACCTACTCAAAGCCATTTGTGCCAACACCAGAATTACTGCCAGTTAAATAGCAAGATCTCAAAAAAGACAAGAGCTTCCTAAAGCTTCCAGTAGTTTTTTTGTCAAATGCATCCCCACTTTAAATCAGATGCCAGTTTAATGCTTTATCATAGTGCAAAAGATAACACACTGAGATTCAATTACAGTCAGAAAAGACAAATATGAGATGAACAAGATGGTGAAAAAGGTTCGGGATTTAGAATATGATCAGGAAACATACAGGGAAACTGAGAGTTGGTGTTTGCCATGTTTGACTGAACCGCTAACCGTTTCTATCTCTGATGCAGCTTCTGAAGCACATTGTGTTTTGAACTGCTATGCACTCAGTTACAATGGGCTGGATAAGGAACATATAGATGAATGATCAGTGCAGACAGGAAGTGACGTAAGAACAGTTCTAAGAGGCTACGTTCACACTGCAGACCTATGTGGCCCAAATCTTTGACTCGGATCTGTTTTTCTCATGACTGTGTGAACAGCACAAACCACATGGAATCTGATCTTTTTAACTCCGATTTGTGCCACTTCCATATATAGCACTAAATCTGATACAGGTCAGAAGTTTTGCAATGCAACCGCAGTCTGAACAGTCATATCGGAATTAATTTGACTTTTACGTCACTCTAGATCAATATTTGTCATAATTCTGCACTCATGGAAGTAAATTCAAAGATTTTACATAAAGTTATCAAGACAGTTGCAAAAGGTATTAAAAGTACAGTGATCGGGTCAGAACGTATAAGTATTACGGTGACAAATCTATATACAAGCAAAACATGAGGACTCGTATCACTAAAGTTTCAAAACTCTGCTCTCTTCGGTCACATCCTTGTCTTTATTTTTCATATTGCCAAGGCATAATTTAACTGCCTTCTGCTGAAGATCACACTATAAATAAATGCATAACTGCTTACTTTATGTCCTCCGTGTTTACTTCCGTTTATAGCGCTGCGCAAGTGTTGCCAAGCGCACTTGTCCCGTGGAATTGGGCTAGTTTTTCATTGTTACTGTGGGCTTTTTTTGAAATGTGTGGGTTGAAGCGAGCCCACTAATTGGGCTAGTTTTGAAAAGAAATTGGGTGGATTTTTTGTGAAAACTGGCAACCCTGTTCGTATTGTTCTTTTGCGCATATGGTTCAGTTCAGAGCCATGATCTGTTCACATAGAGGCCACATTTACAACAAAAATGTGAACAGCTTTACAAAGATTTAGATCTGAGAAGGCTCGCAGTGTAAATGTAGCCATAGACAGACATAACATATGTAGGGTCCTGTACGAAAAAAAAGAGATGACATGCAGTTTGTTTTAAATAAAAATGGGTCACTTTCATTCTGCCAACTTACCGCTTTGCCAAACTCCATCTCAGAAAAGAACCTATACCAAGGCTCATTCTCTAAATGTACATCTTCTGGACTTATGTCCTGAGTCTACAGAAATATGGCAACAAGGAAAAGAGGACAAAGAGAGAGAGAGAGAAAAAGAAACAAGGAGAGAGAGAGCGAGAGAGAGAGAGAGAGACAGAATACAAAGACAATGAGACTAAATGATGATGTTACATGAAGTATCTCTTTCTTTTATTATTATTATTCAGTAAATGTACATTAAATTGATCAAAAGTGACAGTAAGCACATTTATGATGTTACAATAGATTTCCTTTTGAAGGAATAAGGATCATGTGACACTGACGACTGGAGTAATGTCATTGCAGTAATAAATTATATCTAAAAATATCTTGAAATTTAAAAAATGACTTTAAATTATAATAATATTTGAGATATTTTCTGTTTCTACTATATGATCAAATAAATAAACAAACATGTAAAAATTGTTACCAACCCCAAACTTTTGAATGGTAGTGTACATATTACTTACAAACAATACAAATATTTCACAACACTGAATTTCCACAGTAATGAAGGACTGTTTCTGCAAAGCTAAATTATCTTCTGCCCTAGATAGGACCTGACCTAGAACCATTTTAATTACTTTCCCTAACAATGAGAAAAAAAACGAAAGACCTAATGCAGCTTGCACTTTCTCTGCTTCAGTTGTTTCACTGACGAGGATCCAACACGCTTTGATTTACTTCTACAATAAACCTATTGCAGCGGTATGTCATCAGAAAGACATTATGTAATAGCAGCAGCTCCCAGAATGAGTCACACTTACAAGATTGAATCATATAACCTACAAATAACCTACCATCGTCATTTAATAAGACTACCAAGAGACACACAGCTGTGAGTGGGCTGTCCATGTAAGTAAAACAGGCAGAAACCAGCTCTTGGAGCATCAAACAGCATGCACAGGTCTCCACCACCAACAGCAGCAATCAAACATGCATGTATAAAGACTAAGAGCATCATACCCGTCTCTCCAGCTTCAGCACTGAAGACTTTCCTGGCTCGTACTCAAATATGCTCTTGGGCTCTGCGCGGTACTTCCTGGTGTCTACTTTCTTGTCAGGGGGCTCCCACTCATTCCTGCAGGGATGCATGGGGGGAGAGATGGAGTGATACAGCGAGGGAGGTGGAGAGTCGCCATGGCAACTAACAAGGGCAAGTTATGGCTGCACGTTCCCATACATGCAGCATATGTTTTAAAGACACAGAATATATCCCTTATGTAAAAGCACTTTAATCATCTAACCAATCTACACCAACATGTGTTCAGCTACCTGTATTGTACAATTTAACCTTTTTTTCATTAAATGATTACAAATTAGTAATACATCACAAATCTTTGACTTTAGTTATGTACTAGGTACCATGAACTAACAAATACTGTAATATCATTTTTGTATTTTTATATTTGCATTGTGATCTACATTAGTATTTATAAATAAATATAACAATAATATTGTATAACAGCAGTGTAACAACAGTTTATTTATATAAATGTGATACTGTTCGTACTATTACGTTCAGTTTGTTCATAAATGAACATATTAAATGAACTAATTAACTTCAATAAAAGAAATAAACATTAACATGGAAAACTAAATGCTTCAAAAACACAGTTTAATGTTAGTTCACAATTCCTAATTAATGTTAATTAATTGAACCTTTTTGTAAGTTTACTCCAAATTATATTATTATTACAATCATTCAAGCGAAACGTAAATATACAAAAACATACATAATATAAAAATTATTCAATGTTTAACATTATAGTGCACTGCCATTCAAAATTTTGGGATCAGTAAGATTTTTTTAAAGAAATTAATAATTTTATTCAGCAGCAACACATTTTATTTGAATCAATTTAATGCATTAATGTTTTATTTTATATTACCTCTACTGAAATATTACAAAATATTTATATTTAAAATAAATGCTGTTCTTTCTGACATTCTATTCATCGAAAAATCTTGAAAAAACATTATCGTTTTTAAAAAACGTACTAATTTAAATCATTTTTAAAAATTCAAAATGTCTTTATTTATGCAAATCTTAATGATCCGTGTTACCCATAAATCTTAAAAAAAAAAATATTCATTTAATGTCATTAAATACTTTTGTTTAATATTATATATAAAAATGCTAAAACTTTGTTCATCCTCAATTTTAATTTAGATTAAAACAAATTGTATTTATATATAAAACCTAAAATGAACTAGAAATTAGATACAAGGTATCAAAAGAAACTAGGTAAAGATACATTATGGAAATGACTTTTCTGCTAGTGAACACCGATTACTTGAAATAAATGGGTATCTATTATGAATTTTAACGGCAAGCAGCATCATTTCCTAAGCCAACACATGCTTGTTAAGGCAGCATGATAAATGCTAAAATACAATGTTTCACATATTGAGGTTTTGTGAAGAAATGTCATCATCTCTATCTTGAGCAACACTCGCATGGTGCAAGAATTCACAGTCTAATATGAAAGTCTCAAGACATCAGTCAATGAACGTGCTAGAATCTGCTTCATTAATAATATTTGTTTCATGTCACGCCTCACCTCTGAGGTTTTAGGGAAGATGTGCGTGTTGGTACAGGCATCTGTCCTCTGGAGCTCCCCATCTCTACAGCACTCTTGGAGCGAGGGACTGCCCGCACTGAAACACAGCTTTCCTTAAATAAGAATTCATTGTGTAGCTTATATTTTCTCTTGAAGGATTAAAACGAAAACACTTACCATCCTCACCACCATATGACGGCCTGTCATCTGAAAGAGTCAGAAAATACTTATTAGGTACAGATAAAAGTTAATACAGCGGACATATTTTGAGAATTAATATATATTTATTTCACATTTCAAATGTACTCCTAATAGTTTGTAACCTGATTTTTTTTTTTATTGTGCTGTACTTAGTGTAGCCTGTGCTCTAAAGCAGCATCTCTGGGAGGTATTCTAAACATCTAATATATACTAGGTGAAAATTACAGGGATTAGTGTGACATACATAGCAGTCCATTATCAACTAAACATCAGCTCCAAGACAAGGCCACTTTATTTGCTCAGACTAATCCAACCAGTAGATGGCACTATAACCACAGCTGTGTGCTTTTCCTCATGCTGGAATATTCCATTAGCTGGTTAGTTACAATAGTTACAAGACATTTTAACCACAAACTATTGAAAAGAGCCATTTTAATGATGATTATTTAACAAATACTTGAGACCAGCATTGGAATGGCATTGCTAACAGTGTGTTCTAAAGAATCCAATGGATACACAAAGCCATTAGGTGTGTTGTTGTGACTGCTTTAATAATTCAGCAGAATGGTTCTCTAGAAGCACAGCCACGAAACACATCACAGAGGTATGAAAGCTCTTAAAATGGAGGTAATCAATCTTTGAGTTTTAAATACATGGTGATGTGGTTTTCTCAGTGTGTTGAAAATAGCTCTATTACCACAGCTCACCTTGAGTGCTGTGATGCCTTTTTAGGACAATCAATTTGTTGACACTGTACATATAAATCAGCATCTATTGCACGTTGGGATTTGTGAAAGAATGGACACAGGCTGGAGCCAACAATGTGGTGCATTAACACCTTATTTTATATATACTGCGACTATTCTCAGCCAAGTTTGGGAAATAAATGTTACTTTAATATAATACTTAATTATTTATTGAGAAAGGATGCACTTAATTGATCAAAATTGACACTGTAGACATTTATAAAGTTACAAAAAATGCAATTGTTTAACAGAAATCACAGAAATAAATTGCATTTAAAAATATATTCAAATAGAAAAGTTATTGTCATCATATTTCACAATATTACTATGTTTACTGTATTCATTGATCAAATAAATGCAGCCTTGGTGAGCATTAGAGACTTCTTTCAAACACATTTACAACATCTTACGGACTCCAAACTTTTGAACAGAAGTGTATATCCTTTCTATTTTGGTTTTCATTAACTGTATATCAAATTAACCAACACATACATAAAGATAACGACAGACAGAAAAGAGTGGCATGGAGGAATGTTAATAAATATCAGATTATAATGTAACTATTACTAAGGTACCTCTGGTTTTCAGTGGCCTGTCATTGCTCTCTGGAAATATGTAGGTGGGACGATATGGATTTTCTTCGACAGGCTCTGAGTAAGGTGAGTGAAAGACAAAACACA
The DNA here is from genome assembly GCA_027564155.1 of Gymnocypris eckloni scoliostomus. Lineage (NCBI taxonomy): Eukaryota > Metazoa > Chordata > Actinopteri > Cypriniformes > Cyprinidae > Gymnocypris > Gymnocypris eckloni. The sequence continues at coordinate 9,062,738 of CM050429.1, forward strand.
CACTGACAAAGATGACTACTAACATAGATACATGACTGAAATGTGACCTTCAGATTTGGACACACAAATAGATGAAATAAAAGTGTTGATTGTATGTGATTCCCAAGGAGCATCTTTACCTGGGACTTTGTGAATCTGTTTGAACATGTTTCTGTACCAGTCCTTTGACAGCTCTGTGTTCTAGAAAACAAAATAGTGCAGATGATGTTTTATTTATATAAGATTTTGAATAGAGTTATGTAGTCAAAGTCTGCACAGATATATCTTGAGAACTAGACGTGGCCGCTTCTTACCCGTACTGGGACTCTGGGTGCCGGGACAGCCGAATGTTCAGACAGTCTCATTCTCTTTCCTTCCGTGTCTGCTGGAGTCTCGGAGGAAGATTTATTCTGGCTGACGGCAGGGCTCCGATTAGAGCCACGGCCCTGCTCCGCCACAGCTTCTGAAGCACAAAGTCGGATCATAAGCATCCAGAACACAAGTTAAAATACACACGGGTCTGGTTCTTTCAGCTGACACTTATCTAGGACAAAATCTTTAAAAGCGTCACTGAGTTATTTCATATTTAAATTAATAAATTGCTACAGCTCTGTTCGAACAGGAGTTGTTTTTTCTAAGAAGGTCATATATATTTGTATTTGACATATGTACTTTGTGATTTTAATCCTGTTGGAAGTTTCTGTCATTCTAGCAATGCTTCTCCTCATTCATTTTAACAATTGTCGAATACTGTAACTAAAAGTTACATTTTCATATTTGATACAAATGTTTAATCTCCACTCCCATAACATACAACTAACATGCCACCTTAATAATAACTACATAGATGCCATCAGTCACGCAGATGTCTTATGATACATAGATGCCATCTCTGACGCTGGACATGTCTTATGTTCATTTGACCTCAAACATAACTTTGAAAACTAATCACAAGGGACAGAACATTCTCGTTTCTCTTTCTACATCATGAAAGCATTTGATTTAGCAATGATCAAGGCATGACACGGACTCGTGATCCATCCTAAAAGTATTGAGGCTGGTGTTTACCTCTGCTGTGCTGCAGCAAGGACAATTGTTTGGATTCCTCTGGGTTACGACGCTGCTGGTGGGGGATATGAAGAGGACACTTTGGCTTTAATTATTTGTACTTTCGGCTGCACCAGGAAGGCAGGGCATTGAGCTTTTTTAGGACTCATGCTTACAGGTGAGTCACCTGAGGAGAACACACAAAAACATCTAGTGGTTGTGAAATACAGACAAGTTTGAATTTCCCATAGCATGGAAAACACTATGGAAGTCAATGGCTACCATAAACTGTTTGGTTACCAGCATTCCTCAAAATATTTTATTTTGTGTTCAACAGAAGAAAAGAAATGTATACAGTTTTGGAACAACATGAGGGTGCATAAATTATGAAATTTTACATTTTGGTATCAATTTTAACTAATTTTCATTTCAGTTTTAGTCATTTTTTATGTGCTTTTGTCAGTCTTCTTCTCAGCTTTCATTTTTTAAATATTATTCATTTGTACTTTAGGCAACTTATTCATTTATTTAATTTACAGTAGCATTACTAAATTAAAATATTTGTACATGGTTTTCAGTTTTGATCATTATTTTAACAGTAATAGTTTCTTGGTAACAATAACAACACTTTCTTAACAAATTGAATCCCTAGTTAAAACAGTTAGTTAAGTCAAATAAGCATTCCATAACATTTTGGAGCATAATTTGGATGGATACATAAAATGGATACATAATTGATCAACAGAAAAAGAAATAAAATGTATAGTTCTCAAGGACACTTATCTAGGACAAAATCTTTAAAAGCGTCACTGAGTTATTTCATATTTAAATTAATAAATTGCTACAGCTCTGTTCGAACAGGAGTTGTTTTTTCTAAGAAGGTCATATATATTTGTATTTGACATATGTACTTTGTGATTTTAATCCTGTTGGAATCAAACAAGTGTCTGTCATTCTAGCAATGCTTCTCCTCATTCATTTGAACAATTGTCGAATACTGTAAATAAAAGTGACATTTTTCACATTTGATACAAAATGTTTAATCTCCACTCCCATAACCATACAACAGACACTGCCACCTTAATAATAACTACAGAGATGCCATCCAGTCATGCAGACATCTTATGTTAATTTGACCTCAAACATAACTTTGAAAACTAATCACAAGGGACAGAATATTCTCGTTTCTCTTTCTACATCATGAAAGCATTTGGATTTTTAATGCACATGATACTTTTGATCCATCCTGAAGTATTGAGAGGCTGGTGTTTACCTCTGCTGTGCTGCAGCAAGACGATTGTTGGGTTGACGCTGCTGGTGGGGGGATATGAAGAGGACACTTTGGCTGATGAGGTAATAGCACTCGGCTGATCAAGGCAGGACGTGAGCTGAGACGGACTCTTGCTTACAGGTGAGTCCACCTGAGGAGAACACACAAAAACACTCTAGTGGTTGTGAAATACAGACAAGTTTGAATTTCCCAGGATTCCTTATGGGGGAAATTTGCTTCACTACACTTCTCTTTCAAGCAAACAATTGTTGCAAAGATTCCTCTGCAATGCTGATAAATACAATGACAAATAACACAGAACAGCACTTAATTTGGTTACGTCTAATTATTTGTCTTCTGCAGAGGTTGTCAACACCAGGAGTATTCAGGTTTGTAATAACATTTTTTTAAGATTTATATAACACTTAGCCAGTTTTATTTTTAGAATATTATGCACCTGTAGGCAACTCATTTATTTATTTTACACAAAATGACTCAAATTAAAATATTTTACATGGTCAGTTTTTGTTTTAAAGAGAGCTCACCAATCAGATGGTGGTTGAAATTGAATCCCATAGCATGGAAAAAAACACTATGTAAGTCAATGGCTACCATAAACTGTTTGGTTACCAGCATTCCTCAAAATATTTTATTTTATGTTCAACAGAAGAAAGAAATGTATACAGTTTTGGAACAACATGAGGGTGCATAAATTATGAAATTTTAAATTTTGGTATCAATTTTAACTAATTTTCATTTAAGTTTTAGTCATTTTGTTATGTGCTTTTGTCAGTCTTCTTCTCAGCTTTAATTTATGTTTAAGTTTTAGTCATTTTAGTACTTTCACTTATTCAGCTTTCATTTTTCAGTAGCATTTCTAGGTTTTAATGTAATATTTGTATGTTTTTTCTTGTTTTCATTATTTTAACAGTAATAGTTTTAGGTAACAATAACAACACTTTCTTAACAAATCATCACTAGTTAAAAGTTAGTTAATAGTCAAGTAACTTCTCCACTAATTCCCTGGAGCATAATTTGGATGGATACATAAAATGGATACATAATTGATCACGGTGGATAGCATTATAGATGATAATGCAAATAAAAAAAAGGAAATGTTATCTTGCTTGTAAAATATCGACAACATTCATTCACTGCTTTCATTTAAATGATTTTAAGATTGAGGAGTCTCCAGAGATCTTGGGATCGAGCGGTTTAATTAGCACTGATATCAATCTCTAAATTGCATTTTTGCTAGAAAGCAAAGCATTGCTAAAAGGAACGAAGTTAAGACATGACTCACCTTTGTTGGTGTCTCATTGACTTGAGTTGAATTTAAATCAGCTCCGGTGTTGTTTACACTTCTCTCAGCCAGACTTGTTTCTGTGGCATCTCCATTGACGGCACCAAGCCATCCACCTGTAACAAATCCAAACAGTTTGGATTCTCAAAGGATTAGCTAGTCTCCAAGGCACTTTTAAAACCTAAAAAGGCATAAACGTGAAATAAAGCTCCCTCCACTTGGCAGCAAGGCTGTTTGCTTCCAGAACTAACCACCATTTATGCCACAACAAATTCCTTAATCCTCCAATAAACGAATAACCAGCCAGAATCTGTCAGAACTGAATCCCACAGAAAGACTTCATCTACTGAGATGCTAATTTATGACTGGAAAAAAACGATTCTCTGAACTTTGTCAGAAGAACAAGGGGACCATTGAACCCACTGTAAGAAGTGTTTGTTCCAATGGCCTTTTTATTCAGGCACAACAACAATTAAGGCATCTCTCCAAAGTGCTGGGAGTTAGCCAGAATAGTCCCAACATGGAGATATTGAAAACGCCCACGCTGAAGGTTTCCATTTCCACAGCTCAAAGTGGGTGTGAACAAAAGACGTCTTTGATTATCCCCTGCAAATATGAACATTCACTGAAAGTTATTTGAGCAATGAAGTTGACTGTCAGACAATGATCTATATGTTCCACAAAAAAATACAAATTTGTCTGTATAATTTATTGTGCAATTTAGCAACTAACCACATCATGCCCATTGACTGTAAAAATAACATAACATGAACTTTTTCATTAATATGAAAAGAGGAAACTCAGGAAAGCACCGTTCCTGTAAACAGAGATCTTTCCAGTTAATGGGGGTGCAGAAAAAAAATAAAAGCACTTTTCAGTGCACATTATCTGCAGCTACAATCATATCCTAAGTAACATTGTGACAGCACACAACAATTAGTCTGGCACTATCCTGCTTTGTGCAATATATTCAGAGCACTCTCCTATTGACAAATCCCGCATTTCTAACTCACTTTTGGCAGAGTTTTTGGATAGCTCTTGGCTTGTGCCGTCCTCATCATCGATGTGCACTAGTGTGGCCCTCAAAGTAACAGCACCCTTGCCCTTGCACACACGGGTAGGGTCCAGCTCTGCAAAAACATAAGCAAAGAAACTGATTCATACTCAGACTCATTTGTGATCCTGGAGCACAAAACCAGTCATAAGTAGCTCGGGTATATTTGTAGCAATAACCAAAAATACATTGTATGGATCAAAATTATCGATTTTTCTTTATATGGCAAAAATCTTTAGGATATTAAGTAAAGATCATGTTCCATGAATATATTTTGTAAATGTATTACCATAAATATATCAAAACTTTATTTTTGATTAGTAATATGCATTGCTAAGAACTTCATTTGGACAACTTTAAAGGCAAATTTCTTAATATTTAGATTTGTTTGCACTCTCAGATTCCAGATTTTCAAATAATTGTATTGCAAATCATACATCAATGGAAAGTTCATTTATTCAGCTTTCAGATGTATCTCAATTTAAAAAAAATGACCTTTATGACAGTTTTTTACGGTCCAGGGTCACATTTAATATTACTCATCATAACATTAGTCCCCCAAATCCTACAAATGCTGCTCTTACCAGTAGGCATGAGATCAGGAGAACTCTTCATGACCCTCAAAGGAGTTACTCGCACAGCAGATACAGTGCGCCGACAGGGTGGACATGCTGCAAAACACATACAACCATACGTGAGATGTGGAGAAAAGCAAAAGAAACTAAAGAGAGCTATTATAATTGCATTTATCATTGTTTTCGACCTCCTTTTGGGTCATGACCCACCCATTGAGAAACACTGTATTAGTTTTACGGAGTTATTTGTTAGACTTTATTGAGAACAACAGCTCTAATAGTGCTCATATAGAGAATCTAGGGCTTTCTAAGTTCTAGGAAAATTATAATCACTGTGTTCTCCAAAGGCTGGCACAAATATCAAGAAAGGATGGATGAACGGAAGGAAATAGGGGGCCTGGCAGCGAGAATACTGATTCAACAATGACTCAAGCCAGAGAGAAAGACAGAGAGAGTCTGTTTGTGATTGCTCACTCATGATGAGCCTTCCGCATCAAGAAATTAGACAGCTATTATTCCTTCCTTGTTACTGTCTTTTATATATTAGCGCTTTAAAACCGGCTTAAACAATATCATACAGCCTACTATATGAGACTATATGTACAGATTAAAAACTTGCATGCAGAAAAAATAGATGTTTCAATTTCCATTTGCTGTTTTGTCATAATTTACATTTATACATTTAGCAGACATTGTTTTTATGAGTATGCGTGTTCCCTGGGAATTGAACCCACGACCTTTAACTCAAATGCTCTACCACTGAACTACAGGATTTATGTTTATATTGTTATATGCTTTATGTTGTTTATTTATCTGTTGCAATTGTTTTGTTTCATTCATGCCCATATAACTGTAAATAAAGGCCTGACCTGCATAACATCAAGAAACTGGATGGAGATACTGAACGTGTGGCACGCTTACCAGGGGCCGCATCAAATGTCCCTGTGCCCTCTGCTGGAGAGCCCTGCAAATGAAAATGAGCAAAAGGAGAGATGACGAGAGATGCAGAGACAGGGAACAATGTTCAGCATGTCATTAGGAAAGAGGACAAAGAATATTGAGTGGCTGACAATCAAGATTTCAGCAACTTAACAACAACACCTCCACGGTATGTTCATTAGCATGTTTACAACTACAAAAAAGCTAGTGCAAAAAGGGGATGGGTTATCTTATTTCACAATTTTAGAAAGGTTATCATGATATATATTGCCCTAGCAAAAAGTATGACAATTAAACGGTGATCACAACAACAAAAAAACCTGCCCTGCTAGCTTGACTTGCTTTGTATATTTAGGCCTGATCTCAATGGCTCTGAATATAAATATTTAAAAACAACCTGATTGGCTGGATTGTGACATTTCCATGAATAATGTTATAAATAATCCTACTAATATGGTAAGTGTGAAGGTGCTGATGCATGAGGCATGAATCCCTCTAACTGATGTGTCACACCTATGGCTGTGGTTCACACTGAAACAAGATACAAAGGGACTCGTCACAGAACATTGGCTGAGTAAGAAAATATGGGTCAATGAAAATGTATATGTTTCAGTAGCTGCTGGTGATTAGTATTTAGATATACTATTTATAACCTTTCTTAATACATACAAAATATACAGAAGTCCTGGATAATGAAGATATTTCTGTAACATTTCTAAAGGATCCCAATGTAAACATTAACCATCTGTCTCTATGCGAGGCGCTCTGTTTCATTGACTTATTATAGCCTACAGCTGCTGTCTATAGGAAATCAGAACCAGTTAATTAGCCAAATAATTAAACTTAGATAATTTAATAGAGCCTATATCTTAATTAAATGATATGGTATATAAAAAATGCAGCCTAGATAGAAGACTCTCTCAGATGTTTACAGAAAAGACTGTTAGCACTTGAAAATGGATATCGTCCTAAATTTGGAGTTGTTGAATAGTTGCGTAACAGCAATTTTGTAATTCAATAATACACGAATATGCTGTTTATTTTAAATGTTTATATAGCATAGTACTGAATTGGATAAGTGGGAATCATTTTCCATTGCAAATTTAAAAACAGGTCCAACAAAAACAGCTGCATGCATCAATCCATCAGTCAAGAGTCACACGGTTTGAGGATCCTTAATACTCTGAATTACTCTGCATGCTGCCTTTGTAGAAGATATGCTAATAACCCTGATTTAACTTAAGCTTTGAGCTGCTTTTCTAAATCCAAAGCCATAACAGTCAATAATCATATGAAACTGACTTATTTCTACATATTAATATCATACTGACTCGGCTTACCTGTAAAGACCTTCACCTTCAGAGAACTTCAGCTGAGCTTAACTTGGTTTAAAGACCTAACAAACACCCAAACATTGAGGGTGTCCTTTTAAATGTCCTTTGTTGCACCCTATCATACAAATCCAGACTATCATGTTCTATTCTCTTCAAAGAACTGAACCTTAACAATGCTTTGCCTCTTTCAACTATCAAGATGGACCTGTCAGCACCTGCCACCTGGGAATGTGGCACCTACTTAGCATGTGATGAACGAATTACAGCATCCTGCTCCATCCACCTCTCCATCCCTGTCTGGCATGCCAAGCACCTCACGAGGCTATGAACTATATTAAGACAACTGTAAGATAATAGACCAAATGTGTTATAAATTTGGACGTTTGTCATACTAATATGATAAAGAATGGACTGTTGACTGTTTGATTTGAGGGGTATCAGAATAGGGCATGGGCCAAGTTGGATTAGACACAACTTTCTCACAGTAAACAGTGACTTGGGTGGTCATATCAGTCTGCTAAAAATAAAATAGATCCAGTATAGCCATTCAGATAGATTTAAAAGGCATGCTAGAAATATCCTAGGAAACTAATCATGAAAAAAGTCTCCGAACCAAGAATGACACAACAAAAAAACTATAACAACTTCAATCTTATTATTTGTCTATGCCAGCCGCGACCACAATATCTGCTCCCCGTAACTATATATTAAATCAAATATCTTTAATCAGCTGTATTTTTTGTAATGTCATGCAACAGTTTTGTGGTCAAACAGATAAATCGTGTGAACAGACAAATTGCTGGAAACGTGTTGCATTGTGCCTGGTAACTGTTGCACTCAGTCCAACTGGCAAAGCTGTAAAACAAAGCAACTGTGGAAAGGCTCATGTCAGACATGGATCCAAGTCTTTATTTCAGAACCAAAACACTGGCTCAAATTTCATTCAAGGCCAAGCTGTAACTCTCAGGTCCACAGTTTTGGCTCATGTAGCTATTGGTGAGAAAAGGGGCATCCTGCAGGGGCACTTAATAGCTCAATAAATCAATTCCTCCACGGGCTCTCGTACATTTCTGAACGTTTCATCTCACTGAAAGTCCAATACAAAACATTAATGTTTTATTTATAAAGACAAACAAAAATAAAAATAAATAAAAACACTATCATTACAGTGACTATAAAGATATACATCAAGATACATACTTTATCATTTTAAACAGTAAAATATTTTTTAAATGTTATGGTAAAAACCTGTTAATTTGGTTAACAGTTCCTCTGGGAAAACTGTAATAAATCGGACACCTAACGGGACACTTTATGTAATTTTACAGTACATCTGGATACTGTTAAATGTACAGTTTTTTTAAGTGAACAGGAAGAGGTAATTTTATAATTTACAGTGAAAGCCATAAATTGACTTTTATATCAGTTATGTATTTCATCTCATCATCCGGCAACAACAGATGAAATAATGATTAAATAAAATACCTCATCCTGCTAACACGCATTTATGAGCTTTTCTCCTAAATTGCAATTATCACGTAGCATACTAGCTCTGCTCACCCCAATTTTCAGCCACAGTCTGTTTTTAATTCAGAATATTATCAATAACACACTGTGTCAATATCAATAACACACAAGTGCTAAGTATTCTAAGTTTGATATTGTCACAGCGTGTCAGGCAGGAAATGCAGGAGACTCAGGAAGTTTAATCAAAAGCAATATTTAACCACAAAACTCAGGACGGTAGAGCATACACATGAAAACATAACAGAGATCGGACAAAGACTGAGGGAGAACTGAAGACTGTTGAACCTGAACCAAACAAAGGGAACTAAATAGATAATTACACACAGGTGAGAGGAATAATCAATTAACTAAACAAGGACAGGAAAAAGACCAAATAAGGAAAACCAGGAACTAAGATGGGAAAACAAGGAAAACTCTGACAGATATAGGTTGATGTTAAATGATACATTATTTAATCTAATCTTACATATATATATATATATATATATATACACACAGGGCTGGAATTGAGGGGGGATGCAGGGGGAAAAAAATGACTAAAAGCATCCCCTCTGTAAAACCACCATCCCCGCTTACCATCCCCTTTGGATTATTAATTTTGTGTATTACGTAAAACTTATCATGCACATGAAATGTTAAACTTATATACTTATGATAATTTATGAACTAAATAACGGCGATTGGCCAATCAGAACTTGGTACTGTAACAAGCTGCGCACAAGTGGAAGCAATTTCGTAATTTTTCGAACAAAAAGTTTCAAGCGCAACTTTTGAAGTTCTTTAAAAAAGAACTTCAGAAGGTATGATTTTTCCTTGATTAGAATTTAAAGACATTCTCCTGACATAATGTATGTGTGACTGTGAGGGACTTGAGAGTCCAAAAAGCATTCACTGCGCGATGAAGCCCATTAGAATACAATTAGTATACACATTGGGACACAGGATGGTCTCACTTGTTTTGTTTCTATTGAATCAGCTTTTGAGCAATCGCTTGATTTGAATGATTCAGTAAATTGTTTATTAAAACAGGGACTTGCTGCCACTACTACGGTTTTATTGTAATATTTTTTATGCATGACAGACCTAAACCAGCCAAGGTGCCAGAACAAAAACACATTCAGCAAAATATTATTTAATTATCAATATTGACCAAAATTCCTCTATTTCAGGGAAGGTTAATATTAAATAGCAATTTTGTAATCATTCTGTAAAATTAACCACAGGACAACCCCACCCCTCTCTCCCCGACCACACCATCCCCCTAATTTTTTTACAATTTGACCACTGTATACACACACACACACACATTATTTAACATTGCTTGCTAACATAACAAAACAATGTAAATGCGCATTTCTGACTAATAAAACAATTAAATCAGAAATTATTACATAAAGCAAAAATTAAAAGTAGACAACTTATGAAAAAATAAAGGATAAGCATTCTTTGCTAAATTCCCTCCTTTCTACCAGTTTATTTCTGTGAGCGACACCTCGGTCTTGAGAACGACTAAAATTTCCCGCATATCAATAATGCTGCTGAAAGCCTTTCAAGAACTTGACAAAACCCTGTGAAATTCAGCCAGATATTACGCATTTTGACGGCAGAACTATTGGCACAATAAAATACTTTTCAAATAAAATCTGTGAGAACTCTCCAACCATCCCAATATCCAGAAAAGTGAATAAGTCAAAGAATTAGATTCTAAAGCACAGCTGAAGATCATCATGCACATCCCACACTGTTTTCCATTCCACTGTGCCAGTCCTATTAAAATAATAAAGGGTGACACAAGAAAAAGAACCGTGATATTCCACCATGAATCTCTGGGGATTGTCATTTTATTTCCATGACAGATTTTATATAGTCCAGCTTTAATTACACAAAGGAGATCTACATGGGGCCTGCTGTAGCCGGAGCGAGAGGGCCGGAGGGGAGGGGGGCTCTTACATAACACAGTTTGACTTCTGCTTTGTCAACGAATGGCAGAGGAGGACAGAGAGAGAGAGTAAAGCTCACCAGGATCACAGCAAACAGCTCCAAACATGGCTCGAGAGTAGCGCTGTAGAAGAACTGTGGGTGTTTAATTGAGAATAGCCCATCAGTAGCGTAAACATCTCATAACAGAGATCGGACGACTGAGAGAACTGAGGACTGTCATGAACCTCAACACATTTAAACAAAGGCATCATAAATAGATAATTACACACAGGTGAGAGGAATAATCAATTAACTAAACAAGGACAGGAAAAATACCAAATAAGGAAAACCAGGAACTAAGACAGGAGAAAACAAGGAAAACTCTGACAGATATAGGTTGATGTTAAATGATACATTATTTAATCTAATCTTGTATATATATATATATATATACATACATATATATACACACACAGGGCTGGAATTGAGGGGGATGCAGGGGAAAAAATGACTAAAAAGCATCCCTCTGTCGCTCACCATCCCGCTTACCATCCCCTTTGGATTATTAATTTTGTGTATTACGTAAAACTTATCATGCACATGAAATGTTAAACTTATATACTTATGATCATTTATGAACTAAATAACGGCGATTGGCCAATCAGAACTTGGTACTGTAACAAGCTCACTAAGTGGAAACTTTAATTTTAACAAAAGTTTCAAGCGCAACTTTTGAAGTTCTTTAAAAATAACTTCATAAGGTATGATTTTTCCTTGATTGTGTTAAAGACATTCTCCTGACATAATGTATGTGTGACTGTGAGTGTGACTGTGAGAGTAAAGCATTCACTGCGCGATGAAGCCCATTAGAATACAATTAGTATACACATTGGGACACAGGATGGTCTCACTTGTTTTGTTTCTATTGAATCAGCCGTTTTGAACGAATCGTTTGATTTGAATGATTCAGTAAATTGTTTATTAAAACAGGGACTTGCTGCCACCTACTGGCGGTTTTATTGTAATATTTATTTATGCATGACAGACCTAAACCAGCCAAGGTGCCAGAACAAAAACACATTCAGCAAAATATTATTTAATTATCAATATTGACCAAAATTCCTCTATTTCAGGCCCCAGAAGGAAAAAAAACGTATAAATAATAGTTAATTTAATAAGGCAAATTTTTCATTAAATAGAAACCTTTAGACCAATTTAGACCAAAAATTAGACCAATTTTGTAATCATTCTGTAAAATTAACCACAGGACAACCCCACCCCCCTCTCTCCCCCGACCACACCATCCCCCTAATTTTTTTTTACAATTTGACCACTGTATACACACACACATTATTTAACATGGCTTGCTAACATAACAAAACAATGTAAGTGCGCATTCTTTACTAATAAAACAATCAATTCAGAAATTATTACATAAAGCAAAAAATTATTTTCAATGTAGACAACTTGTGAACAAATTAAGTGTAAGCATTCCTTGCTAAATTCCCTCCTTTCTAAAAGTTTATTTCTGTGAGCAACACCTCGGTCTTGAGAACGACTAGTAAAATTTCCCGCATATCAATAATGCTGCTGAAAGCCTTTCAAGAACTTGACAAAACCCTGTGAAATTCAGCCAGATATTATGCATTTTGACGGCAGAACTATTGGCACAATAAAATACTTTTCAAATAAAATCTGTGAGAACTCTCCAACCATCCCAATATCCAGAAAAGTGAATAAGTCAAATTAGATTCTTCACCAGCTGAAGATCATCATGCATCCCACACTGTTTTCCATTCCACTGTGCAGTCCTACTAAAATAATAAAGGGTGACACAAGAAAAAGAACTGTGATATTCCACCATGAATCTCTGGGGATTGTCATTTTATTTTCATGACAGATTTTAAATAGTCCAGCTTTAATACACAAAGGAGATCTACATGGGGCCTGCTGTAGCCGGAGCGAGAGGGCCGGAGGGGAGGGGGGCTCTTACATAACACAGTTTGACTTCTGCTTTGTCAAAGAATGGCAGAGGAGGACAGAGAGAGAGAGTAAAGCTCACCAGGATCACAGCAAACAGCTCCAAACATGGCTCGAGAGTAGCACTGTAGAAGAACTGTGGGTGTTTAATTGAGAATAGCCCATCAGTAGCGTAAACATCTTCAGCAGACACACTGGACGGAGGCCTAGACTGTCATACTCTCAACACATTTAAACAACATCATAAAAGGAAATGTATTCAACGGTGGTATTTGCCTCAGCCACCATTCATCTACACGTGTCTTTTTTCAGAGCATGACATTACTGTCAGAGAAACCTCTCAGCTATATTACGGAAGAATAGGAAAGGTGATTAACAACTGAAAAGGGAGCTAATAACGCCAACAAAACAAATACAGGTGTAGATAATATTAATGCTGATGATTAATGCTAATAGTCAAAGATTTGTGAGCTTATATGGTTTTAATTACTATTATGAACTCCTATGGGCTTTCAGGAAAACAAACAATACATATTAAAACCTGTGTTTCTGTGTCCTGTGTTACTGTGGCTCAGTGGTAGAGCATTGTGTTAGCAGGGCAAAGGTTGTGGGTTCGATTCCCAGGGAACACACATGACAATACAAATGTATAACCTGAATGCACTGTAAGTCGCTTTGGATAAAAGCGTCTGCTAAATGTAAATGTAAAACAGTTTTGCTATTACAAAAATGCTCAGTTTTTGAAGCTGATCCACCAAGCATTGTTGTTGAGATGAATTAATCCATTTCAAATAGACCTATGCACAGAACTATTTTTAATCCTATTTGTCCTTTTCCCAGCATGCACAGGGATATGAATAATTAGTTTCCTTTTTTGACTGTTTGCCAGTGTCATTTACATTTATTCTGGTCATCCTGGTCCTATTATTAGTAACTTACTGTCTTCCAACATTAAGTGTTTATTCATATATTATTAACATGATCAGTTCATTATTAAGCGTTTGTGTGAAATAAGTAATTTCGATTTTATTTATTTTTTTTTTGTGTGTGTGTGTGTGTGTGTGTGTGTGTGTGTGTGTGTGTGTGTGTGTGTGTGTGTGTGTGTGTGTGTGTGTGTGCTTGCGTGCGTGCGTGTAACAGCAACTGTTTGGTTACCCACATTCTGCCAAATGATATTATATCCAAATTGTTTTATGTTCAACAGAAGAAAGACACTCATACAGTTTTGAAACAACTAAAGAGTGAGTAGGCAAAATTCTGACATAATTTAATTTTAATGATTAACAAACTGTTTATAAGTAAAGACTAATATTTTAGTAAGAATTACTCAAATTAACAACTGTTAAGAGATTCAACTCACTATCACCTGGCTTTATTACTGAGAGCTATCTTCACCAGTAAAACAGTCAGCGTTCATGCCATCTGTTACAGAGTGACATTTAAAATAACAACTGATATTACATCATGGAATACAGAAGCCCATTATGTCTGGGAGATGTTCTAGTGCACAGCTGTGGATAGATGAGTCAAAGTCTCCGGGTCTGGCCCTCTGCATTTGCTGACCAGGACAACAGGCAGCCACAGAGGGAGGGGTACGCGGCACGCGGCGCATGCACAGTATCAACCGCAGCCCAAGCCAGAAAAAAGCCTTTGTGCACAGCATGGATGTTCTAGAAGGACAGATGGGGCAATGATAATGAGTTTCACACTTGGGATACAAAGCAGTGCGTAATGGGCTGGCTTTTGATATCGAATGACTGACAAAGCTCATAAGCATGCAGGGATTTATTTTGTAGGTAATACAAATTAAAATGGACCAGACTGAGATCTGGGATACTGAATTTTGGTGCCTAAGTGAACAGCTCAGGATGTGACACATACATAATGGTTGATGATGACATATCATAAAAGAGGAAAAAATAATAACAATGTTCCAAGTTCCAAAAAAAAGAAATTATAAAAGATTATAAGAATGCAAACATTTTACACTAAGATTCCATAAGTTAATGATTAACAAAGATTAACAAAACTAACAATGTGCGATACATTTGTTACAGTATTCATTCATATTTTTGATAAAAATGCAACTGTTCAATGTTAATTCATGTTAGCTCAGGTCCATTAAATAATATTAAAAGATACAACTTTTGATTGAATAATGTATTATTAAATGTTGATATTATCATTTACTAAAATTAATAAATGCTTTAGATGTATTTTTCATTGTTAGTACTAATGTAGTTCACTAATATTAACAAATGGAACCTCATTGTAAAATTTTACCATAAAAAAACTACTTAAGGTTTTCTTTGTAATAATTTCATTATTTTAATGAGGCTTTTTATAAGTTGTGTCACCCTGACATTTGTGATTTATACACCAAAAAATATCAAAATATATTTTTAATTCATAATCACGATAATCATAGAACATGTGTAAGTTATTGTATATATGTAATGTATATATTGTTTTGGAATGTATTAATTAATGTATTAATTATTAATTTATATTTATTTATTTATTATCAATTAATTAATTGATAGCACAAAAAGCTAACAAAAAACTAAAACTATTATTAGTTATTACTTTTATTTTTGCTATGCACACAGTGTATAATGTCCCAAAGTATCGTGTTAATATGAATGAATTTTCTGTTTTGATTTTTCACGTTTGTTTTAACTGTATTTTGAATCACACTGCATTGTGTTGTGTTTTATGTTTGAAGGAAATAACCGTAAACTTAATGAAAAATGTACTGGTCATGTTCTGACAGGAACTTACCTCTTTTTCTACTGATTTTTTCTTGCAATAAAGATATTTAGTGCTAGAAATCTCACCAGCCAACAATTCATCAATATTATTCTAACCAACAGAGATTAAGCGTCCCACTTGCAATGCAGACGGAGTCAACTGTTTCAGACCTCTCAGTTATGTGACTGGTGCCTGATAATTTTGTCAGGGGATGTAGACTATTCAGCCACACCTAAAAACGGCTCTATGATAATCCAGATATTTCAAGTGCTTCCCTAATGATGGAGGACCCCAAATCTCAGTGTTAAGCAATACCACCAGGCACAGCCTTTATAAAGCAAGCCAAGCCATACACATTCACACACACACATGGACTTCACAACCTCTTGAAAGCTGAATAGTTCACATCTGAAAAACACATTATAAACACATTATCTGAAGATCCATCACGCTGAGTGTCCCAGCTATGTGTTACATGGCAAATAAATGAAATGCATAACATTTAAGCCCTGACATATCATTGTCACATTCTGTCTAAATATGATCTGCACTCAAACTATGAACTCTCATCGGGCAAACATCATCTCAACACTGACCTCAAGCCAGCTGGTCCACAATCTGTCAAAGCAGCAAGAGGTGAAAAGAAAAATCTGTCAGCACAACACAATCTGAAGCAGAGACGGTCTGTTCAACTTCTTGTTTGCATTAGCATGTTGCTTTGTGTACACAGACCTTGAAATTTGTAGTGCTAACAACGCATCCAGACTCGCGCACACTTCAAGTGCCACTCAAAGGAAAGTATGGGGTTAGATGAAGGTTGCTAAGCAACATAGTGTGACATTGAAATGGATTGGATGGGAGTGGATGTGGTGTATGATCTGTCAAGGGCACCTCAATCATTGTCTGAGGCTGCAGGTAACCAAAAGCATGCAGACATTCAGACCAATGGCATGATAATGAGTGTGATATTGCTTTTAAACAACAGTTCAATAATAAGTTAAAGGGATAGTTCACCCAAAAATGTACATTATGTAATTAAATACTCAACCTTATGTCATTCCAAGCCCGCAAGACCTTTGTTCATCTTCAGAACACAAATTAAGTTATTTTTCATGAAAAAAAAAACATGAATTTGCATTTTATTGAATTTGCTTTGGTATACAAGTTAACTTTGACTAAATTTATGTTTTTCCAAGTTATTTATTTATTTATTTTAAATCCAGCAAAGTACAGCAGAACAGATACAGAACAGAAAAACTAAGTCATTCAAAACTACAGTAAATACAAGAAAATAAACTTAAAATTGCTATAGGATAGTATATGATCACTCTTAAAATGCTGTCCCACCAATCAAATTTAAGGGCTGGACAAATCATTATATATACAGAATGGATGCTTTGTTTTTAAGCAAATAAATAAGCAGCTTAATATATTAATGGACACTGGACAATAGGGCTGTGCAATTAATTGCATGCAATTCTCATGCGCATCTCGTCAGTAAAGCCGGTTCCGTGATTGGCACTAATGCTGCCTTCACGTGCTATCAGAATTATCATAAATACGAGTTTCCTAATCAGAAATTGGATGTGAAAAGGCTACGTCTCTGTGTATAAACTGCTGCTCCATTTGAAAGCAGGTGATGGTGATTTATGCTGCCTTCATGTGCTATTGGACATTTTATATTTCCCACTTATGAAGTCGTGATTACGAGCTTGTAATGAACGATCATTCGAAGCATTTTGTGTGTTTTATAAGCAGTGAAATAAACATGTATTTGACTGAAATTCCAGAATTGTCGGCATGTATCAGTGAATGTTTATGTGATTGTCAACAAATGGGATGCTACATTTTATTCTTTCCAACATTAAAGCACTTGAATACGACAAGCTCGTAATCACGACTTCATAAGTGGGAAATAGGACATTTCCGATAGCACGTGAAGGCAGCATAAATCACCATCACCTGCTTTCAAATGGAGCAGCAGTTAATACACGGAGTCATAGTCACTGACAAGCTAGGCAATTTCGCGTTCATAATCGAATGCGATTCATCTGTGATTATGAACGCTATATTGCCTAGCTTGTCAGTGAACTACGGCTCTGTGTTTTAACTGCAGCTCCATCTGAAAGCAGGTGATGGTGATTTAGTGCCACTCACGGAACCAGCTTTACTGACGACTGACGAGATGCGCAGCCCTATGGGACACGAATAATGTTATGACATATTTGTAATGGCTAATGGCTGTAAGTTGTCAAATGCAATACAACCAATTACACCACAGCAATATTCAAGGAGATTTCCTGGAGATTTTCAGAATCATTAAAAGTCACCTGTGTAACTGATAAAACAACAACACATAATTAGGCCAAAGTACAAATAACCTCTTGTTTAAAAAAAAAACAGAGGATACTATTAATATGGTAAACCCCTCAATCCTATGGATGTGAGTGAGTCAGGCGCTCCACAGTCCACCATGAATGGGAAGCATGCGTGTTTAATCTGACTCACTCTGTCTATGACCAGAGCCCAGTGCTTCATTCCATCTGCTGACATACGCCTGCCCTCGCTCTTTTACCAATTCTTGCCTGTTTTAATCCAATTTGAGTGATATGCAAAACAAAGAACGTGCCTAAGGGCATACAATGACAGATTTAAAAGCTTAATTTTTGGTTAACAAGTGTTTCAATAGCAGTGAAATGAGAAGTGGCAGCAAACAGCAGAAGGAGAAATGGATAATAGCATGTAATTAGCAGTCAAATCGTGTCTTGGCATAATTGCAGTTCTACAAATAGGTTTTTACTAACTTGACAAACCATGTAAAAAACTTTATGGCTTTATCAGTACTTACAGAGGTGTAAAAATACATAAAAATCCTGAGGTCTTATGGCTTATACTATATACCTATATTTAACAACCTGATGATCCTATAAGATCAAAAATATCAAATTAATGAGTTTGTCAGATCATTCACAAGACAACCACCAATCTTTTGGGTGCCTGTTCACCACACTAGACAGTAACATGATTCTACACAAAGCTTATAAAATATTAAGCAGGCAACACAAATTATTCATTATCTTTGTAAGGAGACGGCTTCTAAAGACGCTGGCAGGAACTTCTCACAAATGTTGCAGTCTCTCACCTACTTAAGATTTTAATGTTGTTCACTTCCTCTTGCTGAAATACTATATATCTCCTGTGCCAGAGGACGATGATAACATCAAGTATGTCTGGCACAAGTGTTGAGCTGAAACATCTGTAAACACAGATACAACATTTTCACAGGGTGTGAGTTTTAAGGTGCAAGATGTTCTTTCTTTCTTGTCAGTGTACAATCCTCTTGTCAGTGCGCTTCAATTGCATTACAACTAAATTATGCTATTAAGGAACAGAACTACTTATAGTTATAACTATAACATTTTGCCGTTTTAATGATTGTAGAAAAACCTGCTATTTTAAAGCAGGAAAGGTATGTTATTAAGTTTAAAATTTATGTTAATAAGTTTATATATCTGGTTTTCAAATCTGATAAAGTAATTTAACCAGGTTAACTCATTTTAAAAGAACCTTCGATTTTAAAATGTAACAATTCTACATTTAGGAATACTGCTTTGTCTTCAGTTTACATTTATGGTCTACATATGATAGATGAACTACCAGCCTGTGAGACTGGGGTTGACCTGGCAGACCAAGATAAAGCTAGCTGGAAAACCACTGGAGATGATAGACTGTACAAGTTCCATCTTAAGATGAAAAAAGTTAAAACAGTACCTAACTGTGTCTACATAGTTTAGAAATTGAATACAATCTTATTTTAGATGTAGGTGGGTTAGAACGTCAAAAAAGCTCAGGTTGAGAGTGAAAAGCTTTTATCTGTGCTCCATCACAAATCTACCAAAAACCGTCCCAGTACATAGTTCATCTACTATACATCTGCCGCATACACCGCACTGCTGTACAACTACAGGCAGGTTTATCACTAAGATATGTTTACATTTTCCCGTTGAATTTGTTAAAGCATGAACAATGCGATGGATTGAACTCGTGAAGTCTCGTTTCACTGTCCTGCTCCCTCCGCGTATCTATTGGATCCTATTCTATTCCTTATTTGGATGTCAAGTGCAGGCGAAGTCAGATCTCTTTCCCAGCGGAATACAAATAAGCTCTATCCCATCTCCTTCATCTGACACATTAAAAACGCTCGTGCTTTCAATAAGCACTGCAATTCATAGTTTCACCCTTTACACCCGTCAATATAGCCATAAAATGAGCACTATATAATAATACCGCTAATGCTGAGGTGACTGAAAGACACGCTGCCGCACTTCTGCACTGCACATTTGTCTGCAACGGATGACTGCTGCGGTTTATTATAATAAACCATAGGCGAAATAATAATGTCCCAGACGAAATAAACACGCAAACTTTCTGTTTTAGTTTGATGTGAAATATCACTGAGGTATTCAAATACCGGGAATATGACTGTGAATGAAGCAGGCGTTGCGTAATACCCACCTTTCTGAGGAAGCAGTCCAGGTTTCCGTATTGATAACGCTGCTGCACGCTGAACAGTGACGGTCACCGCACGCCGCTCGCGCTCGCCCGTGCATGGAGCCTCTCACGCTCTCATCACATTATCACTGAGTGGGAGGAGAGGGGCGTTCCGTGGAGCACACACGTTTAATCAGACTTTCATTTGAATAAAGGTGCATTTTCAGTGCACATTTCAATTATCAATAATGATAATAACAAAAAATCCATTTAAATTACACATATTATTTTTCGTTAATAACTTCCTAGTATATATTAAATTACAACAATAAAAATGATGCTAGTTTACATGTTGGCAATATACATGTTTAGCGTTTTTGGGTAATAATCAAGTTATTTTAATGTTCATAAGTTTGAAATATTTCATCAAGTCATCTTGCACCCTCCTTGGAAGTTTGCTGAGGCCCTCTAGTGGTCCCAGGACCCTTAGTTGAGAATCAAGTCTACAGATGAGCTAAAAAATAAAAATGAAAGTAAATATAGATTTTTTTTCTTCAACGAATTAAAAAGAAACAAAATAATTGTCATTAAAATAAAAATAAAAAGAAAAATATTTTTAATTAAAATTGTATTTTATTATCTTCAATTTATGGTATTTATTTATAATGAATTATAATGGTACATATAAAAACATTCACAGGCTTTGCTGAGAAAGTCATTTTTAACATTGACATTAAATTTATTAAGCAAGTAGCAAACTGGATTGAGTACTAAATAATTTTGTTAATGGAATTTTGGACATATTAACTAAGCCAAAATATAAAATATGTTTCATGTATATCGGATAGGCTAAATACTCATTCTTAGTAGGTAAATATGTGCTGTGTATAGTAACTGTATATAGTGGGGCCTGTATAGAGGCCAGCATTAACAAACAAAGCCTTGCAAACTTAAGACAGTTTTAAAGAGGATGACAATATGGAAGAAAAGGCTACATCCATTTAATCATGACTTTAATCAGTTTTGTCTTCATGGTCTAACAAACATGAACACACCCACAAACAAATACTGTACACACACAAACCACACATCTGCCATTTTCACACTGTGCATTCACACTTTTTACTCTGAAATACTCTCTTTCTCTGCTTCTCTTCGGGTGATATATCATAGCCAGCAATAGAAAGTGAATACATCAATAAATACTTTTAATACGCATAAAACTATTCAGCTTTAAATCTCATCATCTCATGACCAATCCCAGCCAACACAATCTATACTTTCAAATAGAAAAGAGTTCGGATTACAACAAATATAGGCAAATTCTTGAGTTTGCTATTTGCTCCTAACAGTAGCTATATTGCAAAAAAGTGACCATATGAAAAGACAATTCCATATTCCAACATATTGCATATCTTCAGCTAAAGATTAATAATTTAATATCTATAAGCTAAGGTGATTGTTTGCATTGCAAGTTGAGTCTAGATCAAAACCCTTGAGGAACACTGGATACTGAAACCACAGGCAGTATATGAAAAATAAGATAGCTTCAAGACTTCTGAAACTGATGTTTGAATAATATCCTCTGTGCTACGTAGATGGCAGTTGGTAAAAGAATATAAATGGCAAACCAGTTTCCTTAAGAGGCACCTTCATACAAAACCTCTGTAAGGTCATTGACTGACAGGGCAGTTTTGGACACAACCAGCTTGAAGAAACTACAGATCTCAAAGGCTCAACAAGAAAAGTGCAGAGTCAAACAGAATGAAAGCCAGCCATGTTGAAGCAGGCCATCACCATGTGCGTCTCGGTATAGGTGGAGGTGGTATGGGCCTTTGCGCAGGCATCTGATGAACAGGACGGGATGGAGTCGATACATATCGCTCGTTTAGTATCTCTGGATTCCTAAGAGACAGAGGGTTACATTTAAAATGAGTAATATACAAACTGAGCTCCAGACAAAGCAGGCAAAAAGGTTACAACTGTTAAACTTATGTAGCCTAATAAATAAATACCAATATATGTTGAGGGGTTTTTTAAACACCAAATATTAAACAGTCAATTCTATTGTTCAAAAGTTTGGAGTCTGTAAGATGTTTATGAAAAAATTCCTCACGAAGGCTGTATTTATTTGTTCAGACATACAGTAAACAGATATACTGAATATTATTACAATTTAAAATGACTGTTTTCTTTTTGAAAATATTTGTAATTTATTCTTATGGTGGCAAATCTGAATTTTCAGCAGTCAATACTCTTGTCTTCAGAGACACATCATCCTTCAGAAATAATTTCTTAATATTATAATTTTGAAAACAGTTGCAATAACTTTCTCTTTTTACATTTTTTTAGTGCTGTCAAACAAGTGCATCCAAAATAAATTTTTTGTTTACATAATATATGTGTGTGAACTGTGTATATTTATTATGTATATATTTAAATACACATACATGTATGCATATATTTAAGAAAAATATGTAAAGTTCATATATTGAATATATTTATATGATATAAATTATATTAATAAAAAAATATACATGTAAATATTTTCAAAATATATGCTGTGTGTGTATTTACATATACATAATAAATATACACAATACACACATATAATATGTAATCGATGTTTTCTTCTTTGCATATAACATGTATCCATTTAAATAAAACAGATTGCACACCTTTCTAAAATGTCTCTAAATTTATCATAGCTCCCATAAGCTAGGCAAGATTTAGGCAGTGGATACGTGGCACCCACATCAGACTGCAGATGTTCTTCACCCCCTCTCTGACATGACACAATCCTCTGATGTTTGTGTTTGTGTATATTATCTGGTGAAGATGTAGCACATTCTAAACCCACACACCATCTTCATGAGATTTAAAGGTTGATGCTTCTACACATGATCAAGTCACTGATGGAAAGTTAAGCTTCACAAACTCCGGCGTTGTGGTTTAAAGAGTTAAGCGATTGATGCTGTGGTTTGTCACATGGAGAGGTGTAGAGTTTCAGACACGAAGCACCTTCGCTTCACCCACAAACTATTACCCCGTCATCTGGTACATTTTCAGTGAAACTTTTCGAAAATAAAACTAGTCTAAGCCACAACTCTCTATTTACTGTACATGTTCACTCGGTACAACTTCAAATCTAAAGAAGTATAAAATAACTTTATTATTTATTTTTACTTACGGTTAGAAATATACTTCAGAATAGAGCTATGACAGAAAACACGCTTGTCTTTTCTGATTATCTGTAAGCCATTGTAAACACGCACCTCTCTATTACTCGCGGTGGGATTCTGGGTGGAGGGAGTACTGGTGGAGTATCCACTACGGGCCGGAGAGGACGTGGAGGAAGTGGAATGTCCGGAGGCTCCTTAAACATTAAATAAAAAGACATATGCTATGATGTATTTCTAATATAACAACCTATGCTAAATACTTTGTGCCAGTATATTGTAATACAACTATAATCTATTAATGTGTAGTGCATTATAGTTTAAAAGTTTGCAGTCACTAAGTGCATTTATTTGATAAAAAATACTATATATATATATATATATATTCCTGTATATATGTATATATAATGCATTCCTGTGATGGCAAAGCTGAAGCATCATTATTCCATTATTCACTTCAGAAGTCATTTCTAAAATGCTGATTTGCTGCTCAAGAAACATTTCTTGAAAACAGTTGTGCTGCTTAGTATTTTTGTGGAAGATGTGATAAACAAACTGACCTCACATTCTCCTTCCACCCCGCTGCTGCTGCTGACAGTGCTCTGAATGCTCAATCTGTGACTGCTACTACCTGCACAGGCAAAAACTTTACAATTACATTGTAGAAAAACTCCATACTTGTAAACATGGTTCTGTTCACAGTAATATCAGATGCTATTGAGTGAGATTAAAGAAGATATTTATTACATACTAGAAGTGCTGGAGGTGCTTCCTGTATGCCAGCTTCCTCTCTGCAGTGGTCTACTAACAGGGGGGGGTTGGGCAATCGAACGAGGTGCAGGTTCGT
Source organism: Gymnocypris eckloni scoliostomus (assembly GCA_027564155.1). NCBI lineage: Eukaryota > Metazoa > Chordata > Actinopteri > Cypriniformes > Cyprinidae > Gymnocypris > Gymnocypris eckloni. The sequence goes on from CM050429.1 coordinate 9,086,934, forward strand.
ACACTGAGCAATTCACGTTCGTTTGAGAATCCCACTGAACGTTTGTTTGCATGGGCGCTGTAATCATAAGCTCTAATGGAAAAACAGAACGATTTGTACATTCTAATAGCATGCCATGTTAACCACTTACGAGTATATAGTATAATCAAATGTGTGCTTCGTTTCCTTACCATTTGTCCCTTTGCCTTTACTGCGTCGAGTGATGCTGTCTCTTAATCTCTGTAAATTGTCCTTAAAGAAAATGGAGAGTGTTACGGAAATATCAGAGACACTCATTTGTTAAACCTATGAAGGGTTAACATCGTATTTGATACGCAAGGCCTCTAAATTATCCACATGATCAAAGCTTTGCTGAAAAACCTGTTGTACACAATCTACCACATGCATTCGGATTAATAGTTCAAACTTTTTTTAGAAAGTAAAAGGTCTTTAAATATAATTTTACAAAGGTCATGAGTCATTTTGCAGTGAAATCTAATTGTAAGAATAACTTTATACGGTTAGTAATATTTCAAGATGAACACCTGCTGGACTGAAGCAACTTAGGGTTATTTAATTATCCATACAGAGAAATAATGTTAAAATGTAATTAGCAAATATGATACATTAGGTTCTTGAGGAACATTGATTTGTATCTTTCAATCATCATTGTATTGTTGCATTATATGTTTTGCCTCCCACAAAACATTTTGATCTTAAAACTAAGCATTTAAATATAATCTTAATAAAGCATATTATTGGGAAATACAGAGTTACAAATTATATTTATATGCATTTTATGTATGCAGTTCACTGTACTGTTATACAGATCTCATTGATTTACACTACAAGCTATCAGAATTCAATCTAACGTTTTGGTCTTATAAATAACATCTACATCAAAGTGCATATTTTCACTCAGTTTGAGCCTCTGAATAAAACTAAGGTGTTTTTTTTTCCTCCTTGATTATGAGCTCCATATTCTCACTATATTAAACTATATTAGCCATAAAAGCCTGATCAATTATGATAGTAAAAAAAACAGAAATATGCAAGAATGTGACCTGGAGTTACTTACCTGCTGAAAGCGGATTGAGTGCAATCTTTTATCTTGATCAAACTGCCAAGCCTTGAACTCCTGCACTGCGTCTTCCACAGTCAGCTCCCCTACCTTCACCCTCTCCTGCAGAGAGATGAGCTGCCTCTGTCCCGGGGTCTTCATACCTGCAAAGGGGTCATGGTGACTGCTCATGTCTCTGTCTCTAACCAGCCGTACAGGAGCTGCAAGCATGGACATTTAGATTCATTTTTTATTGAATAATCATTATTCTTTTCATATACACATATGGTTCGCAATTAGGCTCAGGAATCTTGTATACCTAAAGAGGAATCCCTTTCTGGCCGTTGACTGAGTGAGTATACAGGTTCCTTGAGACAAAATACTGTAAAACAGGTCAAATTAAACTGAAATTACTATAAGAGCAGTGTTTTCAGATTCCCAGTTTATTTACCAACATTCTTCAACATATCTTCTTTTATGTTCCACAAAATGAAAGAAAGTTATACAGGTTTAGAATGATATAAGAAGGAGTAAATGATGCAACCGTTCTAATTTTAGAAGCTAAATTTAGAGTCTCTATGTTTGCATTGTGGTTTAGCTGTGTTTGCTTAATGTAATTTTGGTTTGCACCTTTGGAAATGTAGGTTGTGTTCTCTTCAGGCTCTGGCAGGTTGGTTGGTCGTGGAATCGGCGCTGGTGGGCGGTTGATTATTTCAGGGGTGGATTGTGGATCCACCGTGTCATAAATTTGGTCAGGGTAGCAAGGATCATACGGGTCCTCTTCTTCTACGTCCCCATAGATTTCCGCATTAAGGTCATGGTAATCTTCATCATCCATTTCAGGAAATCCACCATTGGTTGAAGTATGTTCAAAGGGTTGAAAACTTTTTTCAGGTTGCGCTAAAGGAAAACAATTCATGTTATTTGACAACTGCACAATATATAATATCCAAGAATGGTTTATACCCATTTGTACACCAGTTTACATCTTTATAAATGCCATATAATAGCAGGGTTGCTCTGGTTTTGCACTACGCAAACAAGCTACATCCTGTGGCAGAGATATATACATACTAGCAGAATAAGCCAAGTTGGCTTAATAACTGAACTATTTCCTGGTATGTTACAAACATGAAAATAATATCATAAGCCTTTGCAAAAATGTTGTACACCACGTGAAAATTCTAATAATATGTTTTCAGGCTTTTTAATAAGTAACGCGAGTTTTCATAGATGTATATATGTATAGAAAAAGACAAGATGGAGGGTGTTATCACACGGGAAAAGGTGGCAGAAGTCACATAGTCACACAAAAAACTGCTGTCATGATCAACATTTCTCATTGATGTACCTTCAAAAAACTTTCTCAGCATCGTCTCCGAGTTTGAGTCCTCCAGAGCACTTTCTAAGTCATCATCTGTAGGAATATGAATTTTGTATAAATAGTTTACAGTGCATACCTTAAACATCAGACATTTTATTAGGCCTATAAAATATGTCTATTGATGCTAACATTTTATTATCACAGTAGTAACAAAATATGCCTAAAAGAAATGCTTTAATTTATGCAATGATGACTACTGTTCTTGTGCAAGAAAATCTATCCTTCAAAAGAAAATGCTATACACAAACCCATGTCAGGATCTAGTTTCGTCATAGACTCGTAAATGTCCTCATGATCGAAATTTGTGATGAAATTTTGGGAAGCCGTCAACATGTCCTCATAGATATCCTCGTTGCCAGAGGTGTTCTGAGATTCCTCCATGTGGGTCTTCACTAAATCTACTGTCTCCTGTTTGATTTAATGAAAAAATTATTAATTATTGGCATCACTGCTATAAGGAAATGAAGACTAATAGAAATACTGCTGTATAAATGAATGCGGATTAATAACGGAGCTATTTAACAATGAAACTGCACATAGCACTTTTACAATGCTGTTATATTTAGTTTTACATGCATTAATATGTTTATGTGTTCCCACAGCATTTTAGGAATTGGACGACGTTTACTACAATTCGTTGTCAGTTACAGAAGTCATCAAGAACATAAATGCAATTAACTCACAACATATTCATCCATAAACTGTCTTAAATCGGAGAAGCCACTCTTCTCGGCTAGTTTGTTAGGGTAATCCCCGTCTTTGTTCATCACACTGTAGGCCTGCATGGCTCCAGGGCACCGCATTAACAAAGATGTTAACTTTTTTAAGCCGTACTTGGCTGAGAAGTGAAGCAGTGTTGGAAGTTCCACATTACGGTGATCTGAAAACAAAGAGATAGCTTTTCATTACTGTTCAATAGAGTTTCCTGTCCTCTGAAAAAAATGATCCATCCACACCAGTTCCTTAACTTGGTGTTACGTTAACTATCACCATAAAAGATATTCATCATAATCCAGACTTCTATAAACTATAACACAAGCAAGTTATTATGAATGAAATCACTTACTCGCTGGTGTGTTATCTGCAATTTGACTAATTCCAAATACTTGTAATCCATTTAGAGGCATCCGCTCTTCCAGACAGTCTGCAAGCAAATTATCCAGTGACTCGGGCACCTTTGATGAGATATCAAACGCCTGAAAATTGAATATTATAAAACAATAATAAAAAAAGGCTCAATGTTAGTCTTTAAATTAAAGGTCATTTTCTGTTTACTTTATAAAGTAAAACATTATGGTCTGCATGTTTATATTTAATGAATGTTTATTTCTGCTCCTGTTGCCTTTTTTTTTGTTTTGGGGAAAAAAAATGTAAAGTCTAAAAATGTAAAAACTAAACTAAACTAAAATTGACTGTCCAACAAATTTCATAAAACATTCTGATTTCAGGGCTGTGTTGCTATTCAGGCATCTGTCCAATACACTGTCACAGATATTTGACATACAATTACTGCATATTATATTTAAAATGTTAAATTGTGTAATTTATTAATTTTATTATAATATTAAATATTAACTAATTATGATACCTTACATTTTTCACAACACCAAAATGTTTCACCAATACTCGTCATTTTTAATATAATTACATATGGTTTATATTTCGATTTATATAATTTTATTTCTGTGAAGCTACTTTGAAATGATTCATATTTTGAAAAGTGCAATGCAAACAACTCCATTATCACATTCATTAACAAGTCATTTCAGTTGATGTAATTCAGTTCTTTCTGTTTTAACTGATTGTTTTTCAGTTTCATCATTACCTGACACATGAACTGCATTGGATCCATTGCTTTATTTAGATACCGGCAAATTTCCTCCATTTCTGTGTAATATGTGACAGTTGTTGAACAGACCACAGATTCATTTTGATAAAGAGTCAGTGAGACTTTCCCAGCTGGCATATCTAAGAGAAAAATCTATTTTTAAACAAGTCCAAAAACAAATTTGAACAAGCCAAAGCTTCTCTTATAATAAGTGAGCGCATTAACAGGAAACAATATGCAAATTCAGTAGAAAGTGAAAAAGCATGGAGGAACTGACATGAAAAGTTCCTCTTTCTGTGTTTTTGTCTTACCAGGTGACTGTACAGTAACAATGTACTCATTTACAAGAGTCCCAGACATCCGCTGAGGTGTTGAGTATTGAGAGTGAAACTCCACTTCCAGTCTGTCCTCATCCACAATTTTCTTAACCGAGATGATATAAATATTCACACGATTCTTTATGGGAACAAACAAATGGTGAGACAGTCACGAGACAGCGTCAAATACAGTAAATGACATAAGAGTAACGCAAGACGATTGATGTTAATTCCGCAAAAGCTTTGAATGAAATGCTGAAACTATAGTTTGCTACAGTGTAAAATTCTTTGATTTCACAAAATTCAAAAGTAACAATAGTTTACAACGTAGAGGATGAGTTTTAACAATATGAGCAATGCTGACACTATTTAAGTATGTACACTAAAATATCGAAATGTTCACACCACGAGACATACTGTATAAAAATGTATCTTTATTATTTAAAATAAATTAGATTTATTATATTCTCAAATAATCAAATCGATTGATTTAAAACTACATGGCAAAGTATTTAAGTGATTAGTAAACACTCTACTGGTAGGAACAAAAGTAGTCTATGAAGACGACAACTTCAGCTGTGATGTTGTTTTGGTCATTTTATCACTCATCACTGGTACATCTTCCTTCTTTCAACATATCACCGAATTAAGAATGCTATCTAAATTAAGCTTGTTGGACTTCCTGTCTAATTTAAAAAAGCACAACGAAGTGTGATCTCAAACCATATAAGCTCCATGCTGACATTAACAACTAGGCCTATGTATTCTTAGAAAAGCGTTCTATTTAGGCTCTGCATGCACTGCGCTTACCCCACAGAGTATTCTGTCTGGTTGGACGGTGAGGCAAGTTTGCTCATCTTGTGTCTCCGTGGCATCTGAAGAAGTTTGCTCAGTGTGACAAACATCATCCCCGTTCAACTGAATCTGGTCCGTCTCATCGGGTAAAGTCTCGGGAATCTCAGAAAATCTGAACTCATTCATTTGTTCTTCTAGTTCAATTTCATATGGATTTTGGCAGTGGTTTTCACGAACAGATCCTAGAATGAAAAATGATATATTAACTTTACTTCAGGCTGAACTCTTCATGTTTAGTAAGATTAATTATGATCCACCTTGCAAAAATATGTATGCAAATAAATAAATAAAATAAAACAAACCACAGAGCTCAGACATATAATAACTTCAGGCCAACTGAAGTAGTAGGATTAATTATGTATCATTTAGTACAATTAATTATGATCCAATATGTATAACTATTTATAGTACATAAAAATGGAAATAAATAATTAAAAATATATATATATATCTTATACAACACATATTTCTTAAAATTATATTCATATGGACTCTTTTGCATATGTCAGTCTGCAGGGGAGTCATGTTAATGTTTTACATATTTTTAGGCAATCTTTGTATCATTATTCTTATTGTTGTTGTTATTAAAGGTGAACAATAGTGCACATAATTAATATGTTCTTATGCTGAATGTACATACCGTTTAAAAAAATACATACCATTATTAATACACTCAAGGACAGTAGACACATATACTGATGGTTCGTCTTCTGAATTGAGCTTTCTCCAATACTCCCAGTGTTCAAAACAGTCCACTGACACTTGCCCTTCTGATACACCACACAAAAAGGCAACAACTTTGCACGGAGGCTGAAGAAGATGCCGGAAAGTGTCCTGTGCCTCTGGGTTGTGCTGCGTGTCCAGCAACGCAGCAGACAGCAAAAGCATGATGCACTTGCTGGAGCCAAAGAGCTCATGGTCTTTCATCCACATCTCTTCATTCACATCATACAGAATGAGAGAGCCCTCTGGAAAGTTACACGATGCCTCCAAGATTTGCTGTAGATACTCGGCCCATTCCCTGGCTTCACTGGAATGAACAATTAACACCTCACACATTGTGGAGCATCCAGGTTGTTCTGCAATACAAATGGATAATAAACAGAACATGAAGAATTTAAAATCATCAACTACCAAAATTAAAAGTTACACAAAACAATTACAATTTTCACTCAGAAATATTCTCAAAAAGCAAACCTTTTACAAATATTTACAAAGAAAAGGTAAGATCACATTGAATTTCATGTGACATTAAAAATAGAATTTCTTATAAAACACACTCAAATAATCTTTTTTTGAAAACTGTGCAATTTAAATTAAATGTTGCATTTAAATCTATACAAAGTACACCCCAAATAGCTTGTTTATTTGCTGATTAATGCTTTGGTGAAGAACTGAATGCCAGCCGTGTTGCAGGAGCTACAATATTGAGCTAGACACTTTTTGTCATAAGATGATTGAGCAATAAGTTGGTTTTGTCAACCAAAAATACATCAACACTGTAATTAGTCATCATTTGTCTCCTAAAATCTTCTATAAATGGCACTCTGACATAGTGTCTGTATACAAATAAAATCTGAAAACACATGATATGAATGAATAATTTACCAATGGAATTTCTTGCTAACTAACCTCTTCGATGTCCCATCAACAGAACAGAAGCGATCAAATACGGTTAAAGATACATTTCAGTGCAAAGCCTGTTCAGTATGTCACTCAAAGATTAAGAAATTGCATATTTTATGCTATCTACACATTTGTGTGACTGTCCTGTTTGTGATGTAAACTGTCAGAGGAGAATTCACTTTTCATGAAACATCAACAGTACCCCTCTGAACACAATCGACTGTATTGAGTCGCACACACTTCAAGTAGATATAAACAGAAACTCATTCACTGAAAGGAATTAAGCAACTTTATATCATATGCACAGTTATATTTTATTATTATTTCCCGCAAAGACAATGAATGTTAAAGCAAAAATACAGGAAGATTTTTTTCAACTTCCTTATCGCGTTCAGAAAAATTAATATTTTGCATCCCCTCTATCATTTCCAACAACAACAAAAAACACATTTTATGTCAGTAATCTATTTCAATTCTAAAATGGATTCAAAACTACAATTCTTAACCAAAAACCAAACCACGAAGGTGTTGTTTGTTCAAGCGTAACATTTTAACTGCAAAAATGAGATGTTTATTTAACAATGACTCACCTTGTTTTTTTGTGATAAGACTCCCAGGTTGTAATAAACAGTGCCTTGCTTCAGGTGGTGTATAGCGGCTGCACCTTCCCACAGTGGCTTTCCGTTTACCTCCGTTCTTGGTCTATAGCTTCTGATTAAAATACACCGCTTATATGACTGTGGTACAAGACCGATCTGCTTTCAGTTCATGACATACATCTACTAAAAGACACAGTCCATTTCCTGATGGTGGGTGGTAGCGTCACTTCCTAAAATACACTGCAACTGCTTAAACTCTGACAGAGCTGCTGTAGGCTGCTGAACCCTGCAAAACAGACAGAAAATTCCCCAGACAAGTTAAAAACAGAAGTTAAGTAAAACTATAATGTAGCTTATATGTAAAGCAGCCATTCACAATCTTTGTGTACAGCATAGTAACAAAAGGTTTACCATTTGATTCATTCTCATAATTCATAATAGTGTTTCATCTCATTTCAATGCCACACTGTAAAATAAATTAATAAATAAAAGAAAAAATACACAAATAAATAATTTGAGTCTGTTAAATATTGTAAAATACTGTTAAATATAGCTGACATTCCCAGATTTCTGTGATGCCTCACATTTGATGGTTTCTCATTAAAACAGCTATGTTTCGTAGACATTTATTATCAGTTATGTACGTTTCATATTGTTTCATTATTGTTTATTGCATTATTTAATGTGTGTTTTGCATTTGTGACACCTTGCACCTTCTATATGTATTAGGATTTACCTCAACTACTTGTAATGAACTTTGATTAATCATGCGGCTTTCTCTTTACCGTGTTAATATGGTGTTTATCAGCATAAACATGCAAAACAGATTTTTGTAATTAGGTATATTAACATTATTTCAGTTAATAAAATATACAATAAATGTAATTGCAATCTAAAACTTGAAATGTTGCAAAAGAATCTGGTAACCGCAGCCTTTTGTTTCTTACCGTAAATGCAAGCTTTTTTTGTTTTTAAACAGTGCAGTTTCAACCCCCCATTTTTAGATTATTATTTCACTAGATGACTTTGAGCCCTAAAAATAACCGTTTACTATCTGGTAATAACAGTGGGACTATACTGCTTTTCTAACTGGCCTTTATTTAACTCTGTACGGACAAAACCATTAAAGTTCCTATTTAAAAGCTTGCTATTAAGGCCATTATTCTACCCACTATTAACTAAAAGAAGGAACTAAAACATTGCAACCTTTACAGCGTTTCAGGTACATTTGAGTCAGGTTAAAGCAAAATGTTGAAGTGAAACATATATTAATTGCGAGAATAAAGTGGAGATAAATTAGGACACACGCAGTAAACATGCAAGGAAATATAAAGGAAACATTTCTATAATGATTTCTATGAATACAAACAACATTTCTATGAGTTTTGGTAAATGACCAGAAACCCTTGCAAATGTCACTCGCCCTGTGAGGTTTTATTATCTGCTCTGTTGTACCCTCAAGAGAACAATCATGAACTTCTTCTTTAGTTCATGATGTAAAACAGGAATCATGCTGTGAAAAAAAGTTTAATTTTGTACAGACCACATGGGAAGGATGTTCTTAAATGGACAGTGCACATATGAATCAACATATCTAAACATCGAGAAAAAGTCGAGATGCGTAACTGTTCGATTTATAATGTTGGGAAACATAAGTATCATTTTCACTTTATCCCAATAAACACCAACAAGGTACTAATCCAGAAATAATCCAAAATCCAACAGTTGTTGCTGTTTGCTACAATTTGCTGTTTGTTGGCTAACAAGCTATATATATACAAAATGTCAACCACATAGGTAGAGGCAGAATTGTTGACATTTTACTATTTTTTCATTCGTTTTTCTTACCTCCAAGTTGCAAGATAGATACTATGAAGGTTAATCTTGTAATCTAACCTTTTCGGTTACTAAAACGTCTTTTGAAAATACAGTTTAAATGTATACATGAAAACATTTAAAAAGGTGTACCACCCACCACAGTTTGTGGAGGTTCAGGTTCTTAAGAAAGTGCGTCATACCCCATACTTCAAACCATAATTTAACTGACAACTGATGAGAGAGTGAGATAAACCATCTACCCAGCAGTATGGACAGACTAAAGGACCAACAAACTCATTTTTAGGCAAGACACTAAATACATACAGACAAAACATTGGTTTTCACGCGCTGTTCAAATTTTACATTTTGGGCTATTTTGCTTCCAAAATCTCTTTCAGACCAGAAATAAAATGTTTATTTTATTTTACTTATTGTATCTATTTGTTCCTGTAAAGTTCAAGGCCATTTTCTTAAAATGTGTTTTTCCTAAAAGTTCTGCGTACTTCCTCAAATCCTGCATACACCACCACAGAACTTCCAGAGGTAACGGTGGCCCCTATTATGTCTTCAGAGGTGGCGGCTGATGTTGCAGAACCTCCTGAGGTAGTGATGCTCGTTACCGTGTTCCCCGAAGTGATGGTACCTGCTGCAGTTTCTCCAAAGGTGCCAGCTGATGTTGCAGAACCTCCTGAAGCGGCGGTATTCTCTTCAGTTCCTTGCATGGTGGTGGCGCCCAGTAATGCACTCTCAACTTGTTATGTCACGGTCGAAGGTACCATTGCTAAACCCTCTGCATTTGTTGAAACTTCTGATGGTACTGCTGTAGAACCTTTAGAGGTGGCGGCATCTGCTGCAGAACCTCCAGAGGTGTCAGTGGTATCCACGTATCAGCTCTCAGCCTGCACTTTCATGGCTATTGAGGCCGTCTGTGAAGCTTCGTTCTGCCCCGTCATGGCTATGGAAGCTGTCTGTGATCTCCTACCTTGCTCTGAACCGGCCATGGAGGCCTGCTATGAACTATTGTCCTGCCCCGACCCAACCAAGGAGGCTACCTCTGAACTCTCAGCTTCGTCTGTCTCACCCAAGGATGCAGGCAGTGAAATTTCTGACTGTTTTGCGGCACCCATAGGGGCCATTTGTGAATCCTCAACCCTGCCTGTTACGGCCATGGAAGCTGTAAATTAAGTTTATGTCTGCCCCGTTAACCCTGTCACTGACAAAATAACCACACATGAACTATCTGTCTGTTCTGTTTCTTCAAAGCTTTCTGATATTGAACCATTGGTCTGTTCCTTTCCAAGTAATGTGTCTTATGAACTCTCTGTCTGCACGAAGGTAGCTTTTGAGTCTGATGTTGAACTGTCTGTCTGTTCCTGCATCTAATTGTGAACTGTCAACCCAATCAGCCTATGCCAAAGTACCTAATGCTGAACGTTTTTTTCTGTCCAACCACTCTCAATGAAATTAACACAGAACTTTCAGCCCTGTCTGTCACAGCTCAAAGACCCTCCTTTGCACCCTTAAGCACACCTGTCTTGAGCCAAGAGACTATAAATGCATCACATGTTTTTCAGGTTAACTCTGTCACTGTCATAGAGACTATTAATGAACTGTCTGCTTCAGTCTATGTCTATGCCCCAGATTTTGAGCTATCTGTTAGTCCTGTTCCAGCCAATGCAGTTGATGTTGGACTGTCTGTCAGTCCTGTTTCTGTCAATGAGCCTGATTATGACATGTCAGCCCTGGAAACCATTGAGGAACTTTTTGTGTTCTCTGCCTCGTCCCTTGGGGCCATGGATGCTCTGTCTGTCTCGTGTGTCTCAGTTTTCCCTAGGTCCTAGTCCCTGCCGTGGTCTTCAGGTCCATTTGCTCTGCCGAGGTGGTCTTCTGCTCCGGTCTGGAGGTCTTCTGCTCCGCCGTGGTGGCCTTCTGCTCAGGTTTGGTGGTCTTCCGCTCCATCTGTTCCAGTCTGGTGGTCTTCAGCTCTGTCGTGGAGGTCTTCTACCCGGTCTCCTCTGCACTGGTGGACTCCTTTTCTGTCTGCTCCGCCGTGGAGTTTTTTTCCCCATCTGTTCTGCCCTGGTGGGCTCCGGTCCCCTTTGTTCCGCCATGGGGGCCTCCTGTCTCACCTGCCTCGCCCTGGGGGGCTCCTGTCTCGTCTGCTCCTGTCGCATCTGCTCAGCCCTGGTGGTCTCCAGTCCTGTCTGCTCCGCCTTGGTACTCTGCTCTGCCGGCTTTGCCTTGGTTCCTGGTCTCATCACTTCCACATGGATCTGGCCCTCCATCCTTCCCCCGGTTCCACCTCCGCTCCACCGCCCTCCTGGATTGCTCTGAATTTGTAGTGTCTGGAAGCCGCTCCTTGGGGGTGGGCTATGTCATGAATCTGGTCTATGAACTTCCTTTAACTCACCACCAGAGGTCACTCGCTCACCACATGGACTCTTGCACTACACTAACTGTTGCACTCCACCTCAGACTACAATTCCCATCATCCATTGCACTTACGAAACACACAGCTGATGGCACTGATCACACACTCTACTACATAAACCATGGACTTCCTCTTCTTCTCTGCCAAGTATTGTATAGCGTTTATCACTCTCTAAGCGATAGCTACTCTACGGAGCCCACTCAGTTATTGCCGTCTTGCTGTGTGTGTTTTGATAACTGCCCCCTGTTTCCTGGATTAACCCTTTGCCTTGCCATTCGGACTCTGTTTGCACTTTCTTGGACTACTGCTTGTATACCTGGATTATCTCTCTGCCTTGCCCTGTTGGATATTGTTCGCCGATCGAAGACCTACGCTTGTCCTAGGAATACTCTCTGTCTTGCCTCATTCATGTCTGTTTGCTGTTAACCGAACCTTGCCCGTTTGTGACCACGTCTTTGAATAAAGCTTTGCACATGGATCCGCACGTCTCACGTCTCGTTCGCCCTGTTAAGTAGCATTTACATACATACAACAAACTTTGCAGTTTGGTTCCTCTCTATATTCTGATGGTTTTGACAGAGGGGTTTATTCATGTATTATTCACATAGTTTATAAAACATTTTAACTTAAATGTATGGAGATAAGAGCAAATTCACTGATAATGCCTCATTTGTCATTTTAAACAGAAATAATTTGTAATACAAAACCATTGTCTTAATGTACTGTTATTCATCAACTGAGAAAGCGTGGTACAATCTATTAGTTAAACATGTGTATGTCTTAGTAGCCATAGGGATAAGTAATAATGTGAATGTATTATAGTACAATTTTACATATAATTAGGAAGTGAAACAAAGTGTTGCACATTTTGTTAGTGTAGAGATATGAATGTGTATGTTAGGCTATGAAACTGTTTTTTTATAATTTAATTAGAAGCACCACCTGTTAACTTGTGTTGTCTTTTACAAGAGAGACTATGAGTTCATTTTAAAGCGTAAACATATTAAAACAACCAAAAAAAAGCTCTGTAAAAACGTTATTTGCATTTTAAAAACACTAATGTAAGTTGTGAGTGTGTCTACACACACCTACAATCTTCATGCACAGCTGAACATCTGGGTCAAATACAGGAAATACGTCATATATGTAGATAAGTGGTCAAGTTCAAAGACAACAAATGTGGGTATTGGGACTGGCCCAGTGTTCGAACTGAGGGGGGCGCTGGGGGAGGGGGTGTCCCGGACCTCCCATAAGCATCAAGGGACCACCCTTAACACCCCCCAAAAAATTATTTCAATAAAACTATAATACTTGAAACATGAAACTAGTGAAAATTAAATATTCGATTGCTGTATTTGTCACGGATCGGCCAGGCTCTCCCCTCCGTCAATCATAACGATCTGATTCACCTGAATTCTAATCACGCTCACCTGCACCTCATCACCATCGTCATCACAGCCAGTATAAGAGTACACGCCACAGTTCACTCCCCGTCCGATCTCGTATACACTACGTGGACTCTACTCCTGCTACAATCCTAAAGCTGAGTATCTACCTTGCCATACTTACCCCCTGTGATCTTCTCCTCTCCCGCCAGATTGTCTGTCTCCGTTGTCAGTGTGCTCCTGAGTATTTCCCCATCGCATCTGCCCGTCATATCTGTGGACAAGAGGAGATTGACTCTTACTCGTCTACCCATCGTCAGTACGATCTTAAGAAGACATCCACTCACCTCAAGTCTCCATTGCGCATCCCAGTATAGCCCATCCCGTTCAATAAACATACAAGTGCTTTTACTTACCTCTGTGTCCGGCTGCATATGTTACAGTATTAAATTTAGACTTGCTCATGTTACATCGTATTTTATTTGTACGTCTTTTTACAGCGTTGCTCAATTATGACCAATCACACACGATTCCGTTGAGCTTAGGAATGCAATGGCCAATCAGAGGCGTTCAGATTAGTCATCGCTGAAGTTAGTTTGGACTGAAACTCGCGAATTCTCTCACCATAAGTAACAAAAGTGCAGATATACGTACGATAAAAGTAAGAGATTAATTTATCATACAGATTATAAGATCTTATGAGTGTTTAAACACTAGATAGACTGACTGCTCATTTAGAGTACGTTCTTTCACTGCATGAATGATTCAGTCATGTAAAATGCATTTAGAATGCTTCCAAAATTCAAGATATTGGGGGCAGAAATGTATATATTTATAACATTTTATATAGTTAATCGATATCACACTAAGAGTACAATTTTTCACACAAAGAAACACAAATGTGATACTGATATTAGACAACAGTTCAATAAACAAGAAGTTAATATTAATATACCTATATTTTAGACACTATATTGCCATTTTTTGCTATATTTCACCAACAGAAAAAAATGGTTCCAGACACAGCACTGTTTTGCTTCTCTGAGCAGCATGAGGTGTTTTCTTACTGAATGAGTCACCTATTCAGATTATTTGATTTAATCGTAATTAATCACTTATTAACAGTAACTTGTAACTGGCGGTTTTAATTTCACAATTTTGTTAAATTTCAAATATCAGTATAAAACCACGTATGAATAATTAAAACATTTATATTTGTGTATATCGCACAGCCCTAGGCTATATGTTTAATTCTTCTTTGGGTCTGGTTAGAAATCAAACACTGGTCCAATATATATATAAAAATTATGAACCTGTCATATCCGCCAACTCAACGTGCAAGAAGCCTGTTTATGTCTGTGACATACACTGCTTGACCTGTAGATGGCACCAAAATATCTGAAAGGGAGACGGAGAGTGACTGATCATAAGCAGCCATTTCAGAAGCTAATGATAGAAATAAGATAGCTAACAACATAACAACTGAATATTTGTGATATTAAATAAATATATATATTTTTTTATAAAATATTTATTATAAATATGTACATTTCGTTTATTAAAGGTAGTCACAGACGCAAATACTAGAACCTGTGTGTCGTGACTGACCTCTTCTGGTGAACACTTGTCATACCTCGAAGAAAACATGGCTGCCAACCAGAGCTCAGAGTGGAGGACCGTGTGCGAGAAATTTCGCCTGGCCCAGGAGCTCTCTGAAGTAGAGTCGAGAAAAGACCCGAGAACAACCCTTTCCGATCGAAATACAAAGCTAGAGATCTATTGAAGGAAATCCGTTGTTCATTGAAAAAAACGCACATCGAGGAGGAGGGCGAGGCTGACGATGAAGGAGACTGTGAGTCCAGGCAGACGGTGGACGAAAAACCGGAGAATGAATGTGGGAAATCGTGTTCCGGAGACTCTCCCGCCGGTCTGCGAACGGCCAGGCTCGCGGTGGTGCAGTACTATCTCGGCGTGAACCACATAGAGACAGAGGAGCTGTCAGCTGGAGAGCAGCATTTGATGAACTGCATGAAACTCATCGACAAGTGCACTACAACACGGGAGAACGTCTCCCTATTCATACAGGCCCGGGTAAATATACACTGCGTACTCGAGCCCTTCCTCCTAAAAGCTTCGTATAGGTTAATAAATGTGCAGTGGTTGTTTGGTGCTTGACTTCTTCGCTTTGGTGTGTGATGTTGGTATTGTGTTTTTTGACAGAATCAGCTCGGCATTTTGTGGGCAGGAAGAGATGAAATCGAGAAAGCACAAGGATTTCTGGAAATCGCTGAATCTATGTATTTGCTCTACATGAGAGAGGTGTGTGCGGCACGTCTAGTCTAAAAACCTAGTGAACAGCCTACCTAAACAACAACGGTATATTGGACATCATGTTATGAGTTCCGCGTGACGTCACTGTGACGTCTCCTCAGCGTGCGAAAAACACGAGTAGTGTCCCAAATGACGAACTGTTCTCTACCGTCCAGTTTATTAATTTTATTACATTATTTTTGTGCATTAGGTGTGCAACATCTTTTAAGTTTTTAGTTAAAACATAGATTTTATTAATGCTTTCTTTTACCTTGACAGTGATTTCTAAATCATTCTGATGGTAGGCTGATTTCTGATAAGGCCAATGGGACAGGTTTCATAAGCTGATCTTACTGGTACAGGCCATTTGACAGCTAGACACCAGTGATATATTTCACACTGTGAATTTCACGCACTTAAAGGTTTAGTTCAACCAAATGTGAAAATTCTGTCTTTAATTACCCTCATGTCGTTCCCCGTGGACTGTTTTGCTGATGCCTTTACTACGTTTCTGGGTCTGTGAACATTTCAGTTGCATTGCTGTCTATGCAGGGTCAGAGAGCTCTCAAGAGTTTGTCAAAAATATCTTAATTTGTGTTCCGAAGATGAACGAATGTCTTACGGGTTTGGAACGACATGAAGGTGAGTAATTAATCACAGAATTTTCAATTTTGGATGAACTAAGCCTTTAACTGTAGGGGTTCCAAAAAGTCACAAAATACATTAAACTACATACAGTTGCATGCACATGATGATAATGATGTTGTTTCTTCCCATTATGCATATCAGGATGGTCAACCACCACTGGATCTTCAAGACTTTTTTGTGGAAGAGAGAGAAGAATTATCCCAACAAGAGAAGATAAGAAGGTAATATCCATCCCTATGATCCTCTATATAAAACATCACTGTGCTTCCACATATGTTTTAACCCCACTTTTTCCCCATATTTGTCATTCATCAGGTTTGAAATGGCATATACGCACACACTGTATTATCTGGCTCAAGTGTATAAGAATCTGGAGCAGTATGAGAGAGCTGGACAGTACTGTCACAGTACACTACAGAGACAGCTGGAGTACAAGCAGTTTGTGCCGCTCGAGTGGGCCATTAATGCAGCCACACTGTCACAGTACTACATCACTAAGGTATAATGTATATAATGTGTGTTCCACAACATCTTTTTCTTTTTTAAGGATTGAGCTTTTGGACTGTCGATACCGATCAAAAAAATGCTTAATTTAATCCGAATCCTTGAGATTGGCTCGGGACATCCCTAATTATAACCTCCATGATTCTGTAGTCAAGGTCTAGTAATGAACTTTGTCTTTGTTGTCATTGTATCACAGACACGGTACATGGAGGCTCGTCACTGTTTGGCTGCGGCTAGTGTAATTGCTACTCTTGCAGGAGAAATCCCCTCAGAAGCAGCTGCCAAAGAAAGTGAGTTTCTGTGGTGTTCATTCTTGTATGTTGCTGGATATTGTGTATTTCCTTGCACTTCCATTGCTGTATTGAATGTCATGTGGTGGTTGCTAAATGAAAACAAAACTCCCTAAATATAGCCCATTCACAAGTGGCCTTAGTTTCACTTATAGTGAAACTTTCACTTTAATAATACTGTATTTGATTATAATAGTGCTGAAACAATGGCATTTAACACACTTTGTCTGTTATTGTAACACTCATGCTTGGCGGTTGTTTTGCATTTCATCAGAAATAAAACTTCTTGCAAAACTTCTTTTCATCAGAAAGAAGTTGTACAAACCAACAAACTGTGGTTTGTACAACTTTGGCCAATGCTACAGAACCTCTAACGTATAGAGATAAGACTGTAAGTTAGTTTTGTCCAGAGAAGGTTATTAATTTACATTTATGCATTTAGACACTTTTATCCAAAGCGACTTACAGTGCTATACATTTTTTGTCAGTAAGTGTGTTTCCTGGAAATTGAACCCACAACCTTTGGCACTGCTAACGCAATGCTCTACCACTGAGCCACAGGAACACTGTCTCAACATCAAAGATGTTTATATCTTGTAAACATCTTTGAAAAATCTAGAAAAGTCTTATAACGCTGTTAAATGCCATTAAATGTTTGGGGTCAGTACGATTTTTAAAAAAATAAATTAATACTTTTATTGAGAAAAGAAGCATTAAATTGATTAATAGTAAAAACATTTGTTGTGTTACAAAATATTACTATTACAAATAAATGCTTTTCTTTTGAAAAAAAAAATGGTTTCGATAAAAAATATTAAGCTACTTTGATGGTTTCTTGAGCAGGAAATCATCATATTAGAATGATTTCTAAAGGACCATGTGACCGAAAACTCAAGTAATGGCTGCTGAAAATTCAGTTTTGACATCACAAGAATAAATTACACATTCAAAATGATTAAAATAGGAAACATTAAAAATCCTAATGTCCCCAAATAAAGTATTTCCCTGCTTTCCTTTTGTCTTATAGCACATTTATAAAAATTAATACATGTAGGTTTGAATTTATATGATGGATTACAATAAGTTATTTTGAATGTTCTCAAAGGTGATTCTGAATGTGAAAAACGTGAAGAGCTCCTGCAGAAGCGATCTGAAATTGCCAGATGCTGGATTAAATATTGCCTTAATCTGATGCAAGATGCTAAAAAACTTCTTGAGGTAGTCATGCTTCTTTCTTTTACATTTTGAGAGCTTTGACTTTTACTTTGACTTGTCTAAGCATTTTCCATTGCTCCATAGGATAATATCGGAGAACTAGACTTAGATCGGCAGGAAGAACTAAAGATGGCACGTCAGAATGAAGAGGAAGACAAAGAGAAGGGAAGAAAAGGCGCCATCCTTTTTGGTTCAAGCGATACCTTTGACTCCATTTGCAGCCTGGAAGAGAAAGTAAGCAGCATGCTTCCTCTAGAATTTGAAGAGGCCCGTAGCATCTTTCTGGTGGGTCAAAGCTACGTAGCTCAGGCCAAAGAGTATTTCGCAATGGATGGTCACGTGACAGATCACATTGAGATCTTGCAGGATCATAGCGCTCTCTTCAAGGTCCTGGCCTTCTTTGAACAGGATCTGGAACGCCGATGCAAGATGCACAAACGTCGCGTCGACTTGCTGGAGCCAATCTGCAAGGATTTGAATGCTCAATATTATTTGCTGATCTGCCGACAGCTGCAGTTTGAACTTGCAGAAACCTATTATGAGATGATGGACCTGAAGCTGGCGGTAGCCGACAAGCAGGATCAGCCGGATGTGCACACCATAAAGAAGTTTAACCACTTGTGTTCCTCCTCTACGCAGTATTATCAGATGTTCCTCGACTCCATCCGCTCACCAGAGGGAAAGTTTCCTGAAAAGCTCGAGGATGACCTGCTAAGGCCGGCGCTGGTGGCCAAATTCCGTGTTGCCAGATTACAGTCCAAGCTTATTTCCAGTAACCTGGCCACCCAACTGGAGAATCTCAACCACTCACTGGAGTCATACAACTTTGTAGTGCAATACTGTGAGGAGAACCCAGAAGCCAAGACGGCTGTTGAAACCGAGCTGGAGTTGTGCATTGAGATGGTCTCCCTGCTTCCTCTCAAAATAAACAGAATTAGATCCAAAATTACCTCCTGCAATTAACAGGCTGTTGAAAACTGTTTATTTTGGCCTCTCATACATATGAACACCTGACAAATATACACTACACCTCGATACAGTAAAATGTTTGTTTCTAATTTTATGACTGGTATGTTTAGCAGGCCCAAGATTTAACATATAGCTGTACTAATATTAAAGCATTGTATGCCAATAAACATAAAAACAAGCATAAACGCCATTCTTTCTTTTGTCTTATTCAGTCAAGACTAAATATTAAAGGAATAGCTCACCCAAAAATCTAAATTAGCTGAAAACGTATTCGCCCTCAGCCCATCCAAGATGTTGATGAGTTTATTTCTTCATAAAAACAGATTTGGAGGAATTTAGCAGTACATCACTTCAACGGCAGTAAACGGGTGCCATCCAAACAGCTGATAAAAACATCACAGTAATCCATCTTACCAGATCTTACTGTAGTTCATAAATTAACGTTTTGTGCAGTGGAAAGCTGTGTTTATAAGAAACAAATTCATCATTAAGGACTGTGTTTTAGCTTTAAATCCATCTGCAGTTGTCCTCTTACATCAAAATCTACGGCGCTTAATAATATGTGTATATTTCTCTCCTGATTCAGAAAAGACTACTTTTTCAATGGATAAAGCAATATTATGGATAGATGACTCATATTTTAGCCGGAAGTGATGGATTTTATTAAAAACGTTCTGATGCATTTGTTCATTTCAAACATGCATCTTTTAACTTCACACAATCTTAATTGATGGACTGGAGTCATGTGGATTGCTTGTGGATTATTGTGATGTTTTTATCAGCTGTTTGGACTCTCATTCTGATGGCACCCATTCACTGCAGAGGAAGTGATGTAATGCTTAACTTCTCCAAATCTGTTCTGATGAAAAAACAAACTCATCTATATTTTGGATGCCCTGAGGGTAAATTTTCAGCACATTACAATTTTTGGGTAAACTATTCCTTTAATTGTAAATTACCATTTACAAACACACACACACATAAATGTGCAGCCATTATACTGGAAGATTATCCGGCTGAGTGCAAAGGAAAGTACCAGAGAGTACAGTGCCAGTAATTGTATTTAATTGAGTTAATGTACCATCAAGAACATTTAAGCAGCAAGCTTGATGTACAGTCTTTCTTCACAAAGGATGTGGTTCTTACTGTACAGCATAGATCACAGATTAGAACAGCATTCATAATATGAGCTGATTTCACAGAGTGAACTGTGCAACTAACGGCTGTTTTCAACAGACAGTTGAGCTATACGTAATAAACGGTTGACCCGCAAAGTATAACCAAAACCTATTGCATTTCCTTCTCTAAATATTTCAGTAATACCATTCTAGCGCTTCTCTTTATTGTTAAGATATAGGCCTATCCATTATACATTCATGTGATAAACAACTAATACCAAAATAAATACCAGGACCATAGTTTACTAAGGATGGTATGCCACGTTTTACTCGAACATAAAACTTGATATCAACTAGATTTTGGAATGCTTCTTGCTGCAGTTTAAATTTGTTTATTGAACTCATTTATACTCTCAAGTTCATAAACTATAATCCAGTAGAACTCAAGGAAACTTTCAGTTTCAGTGTGATCAGATTTAGGTTAGGGTAAAATCAGGAAACCTCTTGTGTGCTTGCTATAGACATAAAGAAAAATACACTGAATGCTGTCACAGTTTTATTACAGTAACTGTAAAGAAGTGAAAATGCAGAGAGAGCAGGTTATTTTCCCAGAGGAAATACCATTACGTGTTTTAGTCAAGTCTAATATGACTAGCTCAGAGGAAGCTCCACCAAACCACAACTACATACTGTTCTTGAGATACAGCATCTGATCATTACTTGAAATATGAGTAAATGTCCTGTCTGTGTAAAATATCTGTGTGTTTGGGACAATCATCTTCAGCCGGAGAGACAAACAAACTTCAGATGCCGAACCTAGCCAAGAGTTAAGTATATAGTTCGACAAACACCAAACTCAGTGTATCTCAGTGCCCTTTAAAACATGAAGATTGGTTAGAAATATTTTGAGACATCTTCATGTACAGCTGTGTCTTTGAGTTTTAGGGCTCCTTGTTTATCTGAATCAGTTGTCAGGTCATTTCGATATGTCTACATTATATTTAATACTGTACATTAAACCCAACATTCATTTGTTTTCTTAAAGTAACCATGCTTAAAAATCGACCAAAATAAGTGATTATTCTGGTTGCTACAGTATGGCCAAATTAGCAATGTAAACGGAAACATAACAAACTCCCCAGCAGACAGCACTTGACATACTTAGAATAATCCACAAGACAGAATTTCCCACAATTTCCTCTTGATTATGCATGTAATAGAATACTCCTCTCTGTCTTGCCATGCTATGTGCTAAGAAAAGGAAAAACCTTGTCATTTCCTGTGTGCACAAAACCACTTCCTGCAAGTTATGACAGCTTTGTGTTAACGGTGTTGACACTTTCATATAGCCTACTGTGTGCAACACTGCATCCACTATATAGTTTTACATAAAAAAATGTATTCATATTTTCATGTTCATAGCAACATTTTAAATATTCATCTCTCTTCAAAAGATAAACATAATTTTTGTTATGTATATAGCATTTCTTGTCAGTCGTTCATTTATCAACATGGACAATAAGACACATTACAAGTAGGCCAAACACACATCGAGTAGTAAACACATCACAATTAAATGTATTCATTTAAAAACATATGCATCTACATGCAGTCCCTTTTTGTGTTTGTTAAAAATGCCATTGTTGTGTGTTACTTGTACTGTAGAATTTCACATTCATGTTATTTCATATAATCTATATTGGGAGTGACATCAACTCATTCCCACAGAAGAGTTGCATCTTTGTTCTGGAAATAACCTGATGCTGTACATTTATGGGTGATTCTGCAGAATTGTACCTCATTAATCATAGGCTGGGGGTAATATTGCTCAACATCTCAGACAAGTTACAACAACAAAATTGAAATGCTGGTATGAAAATATTTTTGATAGAAACTGAGTGTGCCTGATATGGGGCGATGGCTTTCAGGATGTTACAGCAGAATGTTTGCAGCATTTGTTGCTCAAGTCTGCACCTGACACAATAGTGATGTATAATGGAGTAAAGATTTAAACAATTCACCGAATTTCGCTTTTTAAAGATAAGAAAAACAATAAACATGGACCTTATAAAATTATGCACTGACTGACATCACTTCCATTATAAAACTTTTAAATTACTTGTATTGTCTTGTAGAACATAGCCTTTCTTGTCTCTCACTTTTAGTTAAGGTCTAGCTTTGAGTTTTCCAGTACTTCTTGATTTGGTCTATTTTTGTTTAGTTTTAATCGGACTTGTTTTCTATTCATCTTGTGTATTTTTGAAACGACGGTTGGATTCGGTTTGTGTATTAGTAAGCTAATACTCGGTGTTTTTAGGACCGAGTGTTGAGAAACCTTGCCAAACCGAGCATTAGGCTGCTTTCAGGAAACAGTGACGCACACAGGGGCAGGGTCTTTTACACAGCATTGAACTGTAAAAGTTCTTGTGGCGTTCATCTGAAGACATTTTCTTTCGCATCTTCTGCTTGACAGGGACAATAGAATGACATTTTACCACAGAATAACTTTGGCGCTGGCAATAATATGCCTTTTTGGGGACAGAGGACTGGGTAAGTTTATTATTTTTGCATTTTAAGATCAGATGTTAAAAAGATGACAAGCTTAATGGTCTGTTGCGGAAAGTGTTTCTGGGTTTCACAAACTGCGTGTCTTCACGTAAAGATCAAAATATATTTTTATACAATTTATTTTAATACAAAATACAATTAAGTAGCCTAACTTTCAAAACTGGTAGTTGACTGTCAAATCATCCATGATTATACTATTAAAAAATAAATTACGTTACATCCAGTTCTGTTACGTACACAATTAAGCTTGACATTTTACACAACATTTCTGCGCTTTTAATTTGTCAATTAAACAAAAGACCAGTCTGAATAGGCTGCTTTACTTAAAATAACTAACTATATCAATAGTCCCACTAATTAGTAGCTTAATTGTATTTGTTAATATATATTGAAATCATAATGAATTTGGGCTAATTGTTCTTCGATTCTTACTCTTTAGATTCAGTTCTTCGAACCGGTTCAACTTCCATCAACTAATCTTTTAATAGCCTACTTTTGAGAAGGAAGTATACGTAATTGTATCTTATTACACATAAGCCTGTTGCCGATTAAAAAGTTTTATTAAACAGAAGAGCTATGTGGTTTTGATTCACTAAAAAGAACCGGCTCATTAGAATCATTCGTTCGGATTTCGGACTACCCTGCAACATAGCATGGTTTTGATTCACTAAAAAGAACCGACTCGCTCGGACAACCCTGCAACATGAAGCATGGTTATGATTCACTAAAAAGAACCGACTCCTTAGAGGACTACTCTGACTACTCTGATCACTTCGTGCAGTAAATACAGTAGCCGTGATACGCTGGACAGAAGTGCAGGAAATGGTATTAAATGTCATGAAATTATAAAAATGTCATATACCATAATATTCGTCGGTGGAATTCATATAATACACAATAAAAATACACAAACAAACATACAATTAATAAATAGCACATAAGATAAAAGCTACATAATAAATTAAAAACTTAAACACATGAAATCTATTTATTAAATACAATTTGTGCTTTCAAATTAAAGTATACACAGTGCTTGAAGTGGGCCGGTGTTCTGTCTTGTCCTACCTTGTTAGATTTTGCTACCTCCCATTAAAACAGTGGGTTTTACAATTCCACACTGAAAAACGCTACCTGTCAAATTATGTTTTATTAATGTGTACACCTACCATAACCTTAGACCAACCCTTACAGTAATGCAGATACATTAAATACTGTAGTTTAGCGTGAGAAATGGGATACAATATTAATGCGCGCATGCGCAGTAAGATGAGGGAGGAAAATCTGAGAGTTTACTCTCAGAGTAAAATCGTCAGGGTCTGGGTGATTATGCTAGATGTTCCCATTTATGAAATTCCCATTAGAAATTACATAGAAACTATGTAATTTTCACACTACCCGGCCAGGCGGGATCACCTCTCATCTCGACCAATCACGTGAATGAACGCAAGCAGAGTCGGTCTACTTCATTGTGTGGTGCGCGAGAAGGGGAGGCACGCGGAGTAGTAGAATAATAATTAATTATTGATTTCTAATTTGAATAAGTACTTTATAACGAAAATCATATCTTAAAATGAAAAGAAGCAGGCTTTTGCAATCACATGATTTTAAACCGTAAACTCCTGGAAAGTCCAAGGTTTCAGTGAACGAATTCAAACAGTAAACTCAAAACAGCGCTAATGCTGAGAAAACACGGCCGATTTCTTTATTACAGAGAGAATAGTGACTTACGCCCAGATGGCAGTAAAATTATTCTTTTCAGCGTGTATTTGGCTTAAAAGCAAGATTGTTTTATAATGAACGCTGATTATGGGGTGGTCACGGTCAGAGATTTAGCGATTCTGAATGGAACCGTATGTTAAAAGCAGTCTTTGGCGTCTCCCTGTGGTCCTGTTTGGTATTGCAGATTGACTTGTGCTAATTTTGGGGTACCGGCTTTTCCACTTCAAGCACAGAGTAGTATACATCATAAAAATAAAATACATTTAAGTAATCTGGCCAGTTCATTATTAAAAATAATCCCTGAGGAGTTTGAAGATAGCGTTACTGTTCATGTCTGACAAGACTCTCATCTGTCATTCTGTATTATCTCCGAACACAGGAACCCCAATCAGAGGCAGGTATATGTGGGTGACATGCAAGCCAGATGATAAGAACGCAAACTGTGTCACACAGATGGGCCCCTCGGTGCCCCTATCAGGGCAAAGCTCTCGACTTCCGCCTTCTGCTGCAAAACACATGTAAGTTGCCTGTTTATTCATATCAATTTGTCTTGAGAATTAGTTCTGTATTATGGTATGTCGTGTTCATTTTAAACCAGAATCTGTTCAGTTATTTCTTTGACGTGTATATTTATACCTAGTCAAAACTAACAGGATGCATGCATGTCACTACTACAAATTAACAGTATCATTTGATTAGATTTAGATTCAGTTTTAATATCATATCACTTCTATCCCTGCTGTGATATTAGAAACAAATATATAAAACTATGTCAAAATTCCACATATGGATGGGACCTCAGGAGTTGTGTTACAGCTGAATCATCCATCGATATTGTTGTAATACTTTCAATATCTTCAAGAGGAGTTTTTACATACCCGTATAGTGCTTTTAAAGAAACCCTTCAGAGATGCTATCAGTGCTAAAGTAACATTCAGCAAGTAAATAAAGGGGTCTGTAAAACAGAAAGTGTCGTGAGAGAACGTGTTCTACCTACAGGAAGAACGGACTGCTTCCTTATTAAGTATCATATAGAAAAAGGAAGTTAGAAATGAATCTTTTTGAACAAAATATGCTGATGTTGTTGAATGTCAGGGGCATTTCCCATAAGTCACTCGTATGTTGTGACTTATTGATTGTGAAGCCTTACCGCATGATTCAAATCTCTAATCATTTTCCTGGCAGTGCAGATTATTTCTGCTCAAAGTAGTTTAGACTATGTCTTTTCTTGGAAATATAAATATCCGTAAAGCTTCTGCAAGGTTTTATAATGTCAATACATTTTTAGTGCTCATTCCTACATTTACAATTGTTGTGTATTATATAACTAGATAACAAACGTAATAGCACTCAAATGTTTTATAACTTCTGCCAATCAAACAATACGTGATTATGGTCTTATTGATATCAATGTAACATCAATGTTTTTTTAATTACTTCAAATTTATCTTCAGATTGTGTTTTTGTCTACTCAGACAAAAGTTCTCATGCTGAATCACTTCCTTCCACACATCGATCACATTGACGTCACAGCTGTATCTCCTCAAAATATAGCCAGAAAATATATATCTCACAGATTGATAAGATAACTAGAATGCTGAAAACAATATAGACTATTTCCCAGTGAATTAAAGGAATAGTTCTCCGAATTGTATTGTTTGATTGATTTTGAACACAAAAGAAGATACTTTGAAGAATGTTGGTAATGCCCCTGTTATTCACTCACTGTTGTGGTTACATTTCCCAATATCTCCACTATACTAAACTAGGTACTCTAAAACAATGTGCTTGTCACAAGGAATATGTGTTTTATTTAGATATTCCATTTTGTTTTTTAAGTCTAGAGTGGTGAGGTCAGTGAGATGGTTAAGAAATGGGCTCTTATGTTCTCAACAAAATGACAGGAAGGGCTGAGAGGATGTTGGAGCGCTCTTGAACGACTTTGTGCTTTTGTTTCCACCAGATTCCCAGTTAGCACAGAGGAAGCCACTCCTGATATGGAGGAGCAGTCAGGAGAGGGTTCAGGTAACTCGGATGCCTTCGCTCCTTTTCTCAGCATGGATCAGAAGTTGATGAGAGACACAAGAAGTCCAGAGCAAGAGGTCATGACGGTTGAAGAGGAGGGGTCGACTGATTCCAGTGGGGACATTGATTACTCTGAATATGTTGCACCTCAGAAAATAGATTGGCTTTCTAAAGAGGATTTGAAAGAGGACAACATTATTGCATAAAGGGCTACATTAGATCTCATGTGCCTTTTCTTTTTCTTTTGTACAATGTGAACCATACGGGATGGATGCTGCTTTGTTGGTCACAGATATAATTAATAAATATTCTTAAACTGTGACATGCTCTGCAAAAGTGTATTGTACCCCTGTTTGCATTGTAATGCAATATATTGGTTTGCTCTTCAACTTTGAAACTTTTATAGTATTATTATTATTTTATTTACTCTTAATGTCCACAGTGTGACCTATAATCTATATTAAAACTATAATTTAAATCCATTTGGAATTGAAATATTACTATATTCAACAGGGGCAACTTAAATAAAGTGTTTGGGTAGCAAGAAGTACATTTTGTAAAAAAAAAATGTTTTGCCATATTGTATTTGTAATATATTCTAAAAATAAAAAACCTTTATACTATAAAGCATCTGTCTCTTATGTTAAACACTTTACACCATTAAAAGGAGGAATGAACTTGAAGAAATGTTCTAATGTGAGATGAGGTCAGCCGTTCAGGCTTCCTGTTTTACCAGAAGTGTATTATCACACTTTGGCTGATTCGATCTTGTGCGTTTCCGGATTCGCATCTCATGAGCCGTTTCTCAGCGTCTAGAGTACAGACATAAAGTTTAGAATCATTCTGTATGTAGAGCAACATTATTAAATCGTTTTCAAAAGGTGCAAATGTGCTAATTCAAAAGTATGCCATGTGGATAAGATGACACACTTCCTTCAGAAAGCATTTACACCCACATTTAGTTTCTGTTACACCTCCAAAGTTACACCAACACTTTAGAATATTCTTACCGCTTTAGATTCAACACTTGAAACTTTTCAGAAGCAAAAGGAGATTTTCATCAGGGTATTTAAAGCTGGACTTTTATCGGGGTATTACACATGGCTAGCAAACACCAGATGTGAATTTATCAGAAGTGACAGCCACTCTCTCAAGAGCCAGCATCTCCAGTTTCTTCTATTCCAGCCAAAGAGATCATTAGTGTTGTGTGGCTGGCCTTCTGTTCAACTCTGAACATCACTTCATCTGAATAGCTGGCCTGATATCAGAAGAACTTTGTGTTTCAGTGATTTCACCGCTTCAAGGGAGGTCCAAGGAAAGTGTTTTTGTTTCTAATATTATTCTGAAGACGCTTGAGTAAGTGTTCGGGTTTAATTAAATGTTTATTCATTTTTGTTTATTTATTTTTAACACAACATATAGCCTACAAATGAAAGACAATCATGCTTTTAAATATTGCTTTGCAACATAGTCTGAAAACATGTATGTTTCTCAGAGCTGGATTAATTTGTATTTGTGTGACCAATAGTGGGGCATGTTGTCACACTATATATGGGGTAAATTTACAATGTAACATGCATTCAACAGTCTAGTAAAGGCTTTTTAGTAAAATAAAAAGAACACAAAACAAGTAATGAAATAAATTAAATTGAATTAATTTAAATTAAGGCAAAAATTTGTCAAAATGTACTAAATTGTCATGAATATTTTCTGACCAAAGCTAGTGGCCTAGATAATATTTCTGCTGAACATCTTAAATATGGAAGTAAGAGGATAGCTTCATTAGCTGTTTGTTTTACTGGCTTTTTTTTTGAATGGTGGGTAATATAGATAATTATAGACCTATAGCTTTAGCTAGTATCCTTTCTAAAGTGCTGGAAAAAATCTTGTTGGATAGGTTAAATGTGTTTATTAACTCTACATACAACCAGTTTGGATTTAAGGCTAAACATGGTACTGATCTTTGCATTTATGCATTAAAGGAAATAGTAAATAAATAAAGAGATAACAATTCATCAGTTTTTATGTGTTTCATTGATGCATCTAAAGCTTTTGATCGGGTTAACCATGCTAAGCTAGTTTTTAAAATGGGACAAAGAGGGGTGCCAGAATACATTGTGAGAATCCTGGCCTATTGGTATGCCCACCAGTTGATGCGAGTAAAATGGGGCAATAAAGTTTAATCTTTACATGGATGAGCTGTCTGAATGTTTGAATGTCTGTTAAACTGGTTGTATGATTGGGAATACTTTAGTGAATTATATTATGTATGCAGATGATCTTGTGGTGTTTAGTCCTAGCAGTGCTGGTCTTCAACAGCTTTTAAACTTGTGTTCTGATTATGGTCTTGAACATGATATTTTATATAATCCTGATAAGAGTGTGGTTATGATTTGCAGAACTAAGGAGGATAAAAGTATACATTTTCCAGTTTTTAAGTTGTCTAAGAAGAGTCTCACTGTGTGTGCAAAAGTAAAATACCTTGAACATATTATCACTGAACGCATGACAGATGATGAGGATATTGAAAGGCAACGCTGTATGATGTATATGCAGGCAAATATACTTTTATGTAAGTTTAGTTTCTGTTCAGATGAGGTGAAGGTGTCACTTTTTAAAGCATATTGTACAACACTTTATACTGCTCATTTGCGGTGTTATCTGTCGGCTTAATGCTTCTAAAAATGAAATGATTGTGGGTTTATCAAATATAAGGGTTAGTACTACCCGGTATCAGTCAAAGCTGTGGAGACACTGGTACTGCTGTATTTTGTAACTCTTTGTTTGCGATGGATCCTATGGGTTGTATGTTGTTTATTGTCTTTTTTAAATCTGGACCTTGAGTCTGTAATACAAGTGTAATTAATTGATTTATTGACCAACAGAAATTGTACTTTGTAAAATGTAATTTAATTCAGTTATTGAAATAATAACACCAAACACATTTTGTTTTTTTTCATTTCTGTGTTTGTTGCCATCCTGTTACCAAAATCCAAGCATTTTAATATTATAAAATTAATATATAAATGTGAAGAATTATGTGAACCATAATAATAATAATTGTTTACTTTACACAAAATATGCTTATACAATGCTAATATTTTATTGTGGTTTTGTGTGGTTAATGTAAACAAAACTTTTATTTTGAAGTTCGGTGGTAAGGTTGATGTTTCAGCGCGCTCGCTGTGTTCCCGTCGTTCCCAGTCAGTCCGTCCGTTCAGCAGAGGAACAGGGATCCAGCGGAGGACTGTGTTCAAGCTAAAGATACAGAGCTGAAATGGTGAGCGTTAATTCAGACTGCAATTAATGGTTGAAATACTTGCACTTAATACACCGCTTTTTATTCCCTGTGGAATAAAAGCCCACGATTCTGGTAAACATGCTGGCAGTGCATCCAGTCTGAAGTAGGCCATGGAAGTCGTGAAGGATTGGGTGTGGAGGCTGCTCATTATCAGTCAGCGATAAACACTGATACAACACAATACACGGACTCCAGTGTTCTTACAAATGAGCTCTAAGGAAGCATTTGTACTTTCTGAGCTTGTTTAAAAACTTAAATCCTCGCAAGTACTCCAGGACCTTTAAAAACAGCTGTAAAGCTGAAGGTTGAGTCCAAACTAGATACCGAGTTCTTGCTGTTTTTCACTGAAATGAAGCTATTTCTACAAGTTAGCCGTTTTGCGCAGACTGGTAACTGTTTCTACAGCACTTCCTCTCTCCGTTTGGATATTGAGCAATGTAATGCACATGACACTTAAACGGTTTCGCACTGCGTCAGTATTTCCTTGTATTGGCAAGGTTTATTTAGTTATTCTATAGATGTGTTTATATTTGTTTAGAGACAGATTGAACAGTTAAGCTGATACCGACATATGTTAGTTGATGTGTAAAACAGATTGACTTGGAATGTCGTTTAATGTGTGACGCTTTAAGTCTGATGTCTTCATCCAGCTGTTATGTAGGACCACACATTTATCACCACTAATAGTAGCTCTATGTAGGAGAGTTTCGAATCTTGAACACGTGATTTTGTTTCAATTTTGAGCTAGACTGTTTTTATATTGTTGCTGTACTTCACACAAATGATGTACACATGCCTGAAACTCATACAACATGTTTGCAACCTGTTACCAAAAATTGGGATTTATCAAAAGACCGTTTAAAGACCTTGTTTGCGAATATCTAGATTTTCAATATCTCACAGAATCTAAACTATGTATGTGAAGTGGGACAAAGACGAAAAGGTTTTAGTTGTTTCTACTTTTCAGCTTTAATACATTTTACCATGATTTACAAAAGACTAAAATGCCATTCAGTGTAACAATAGTTTATAGACAAACCTTTAGTCAGGCATATATAGAACAAGAATCATAGGTGACATTAAAAGAAATGACATCATTTAAGGATCACAGTGCAGCCCCCAAAACATCTTCAAACTATTTTTAAATATAGTAAATGAAGTACATTTAGTACGCTCACTTTTTCTTTTACGCATTTTAATAAGCATGGGTCAAACTTAGCAAATATGTTGCATTATTTGTGCATAAATGTGTCGGTTACGCTGAATGACAATGGAACATTATTTCACACTTATTTTGCAGTTTTATTTTCACAAAAGTTATCTGAAATGTTAAAATAGACACTCCACTACTTGGATTTAATGTGCTTTATAGGTTTGTAAAATCACTTTTGTAAATGTTATTCGATGTGGACATGAAAATGGGACGTCTCATCTTTGATCCAAATACAAAGTTTGTGAAATGAAAATCGAGTGAACTCTAAAAAAAATTATATGAATTGAAAATTCACCTTGTCTGTTGTCTAAATGCACGTTATAGATCTTTTTGTAAATTATTCATATA
The DNA here is from genome assembly GCA_027564155.1 of Gymnocypris eckloni scoliostomus. Taxonomy (NCBI): domain Eukaryota; kingdom Metazoa; phylum Chordata; class Actinopteri; order Cypriniformes; family Cyprinidae; genus Gymnocypris; species Gymnocypris eckloni. The sequence continues at coordinate 9,118,444 of CM050429.1, forward strand.
TATATATTTTTGTATAATTTTTTTGTAATTTATTAATCAAACTGTCACAACTCGATCTTCTGGGTAAATGTCAGACTTCTCTTTGGTGACACATGCCAGACTTATCCAAGCAGTTACTTTGATTAAACTCCACCCCATTCCTTAGAATCACATGCACGCTCGCATTCAGATCTGCCTTCAGCCAATCAACAACTGATGAATAGTACCAAGCCCAGCCCCCTTTTTTTTTCGATCTATTTAATTTAATTGTACATCATAAAATGGAGGAAAAGATTTGTCGCTACCTTCGTTTTTATCACGACTTCAATAATATAAAAGAAATACACAGAATAGAATGTAAGTGTAGCCTAAATTAAGCCATCACTCAGCGGGGACTAAATTAATTAATATTAAATTATTTCTTTAAACATGCTTAACCAGGTGAACTGAAAAAAGTAGAATGACATTGCCATTCTTTCAGAGTTTCCTTGGAGGTCTGTTTGGTCCAGTGTGTGAAATCGACGTCATTCTGAACGATGCTGAAAGCAGAAAAACAGCCGAGCTGAAGACTGAGGATGGGAAATTGGAGAAGCATTATATGTTTTATGATGGAGAATCGGTTTCAGGAAAGGTGAGTGAGTACTAGATATCTCCCGTGTGACTCCTTTCCTAAAGTCTCTTTAGTTCAAAGACAACTGACACGCTATGTTATGTCACCCCAAGGTGAATATCAATGTGAAACAAACAGGCAAAAGGCTTGAACATCTGGGAATTCGCATTGAGTTTGTAGGACAAATCGGTGAGTTAACTCAACACATTCAATTATTTTCTTTTCTCAAGGCATTCATGCATTAAACCAGCCTCAGTATCGCTGTTCTGCTGTGCTGAGAGCTTAGGAGAGCATGTGGTTGTCACATGGAAAATGAGCTAGACACATTTCTGAGGAGCCGATCTGTTATGGTGCCCCAGTTGAATTCATTATTAAGGTCTTTTATTTTCCACACTGCAAAAAATTATTTTTCATAGTTATAAATAAATAAAAAAGGTTATTGGAAATTTGACATTTAATAAAATTTGTTACGTGCAATTACTTGAAACTGAAATGTTTAGGTATCATTAGTGATTCTGATTGTCTCAGCAATCCCAAGATTGCTGCATGCGATGATTGTTTTTGTTGTCTAGCCACTGCATAAGAATGTTTGTGTGTGTGTTTTCGCTTCATGCAGAGCTCTTCAGTGATAAAAGCAATACTCATGAGTTTGTAAACCTTGTGAAGGAGCTCGCTCTGCCCGGAGAGCTGACACAGAACCGCAGCTATGACTTTGAGTTCATGCAGGTGGAAAAGCCATATGAGTCATATGTTGGAGCGAATGTGCGATTGAGGTTAGTGAAGACTTTGTAGATTTTTTTATTATGCTGGCTGAGCATTAATGAGAAAAAAGACAGTATTTGTCTTTTAACTGCTGCTTTAAGACACTTTAAAATGAGTCCTGGCTTTAATTTAAACTGTTATATTTTGAGAAGTCAGACAAGGTCATGTGCTTTTCATGTCTCTGCAGGTATTTCCTTAAAGTTACAATTGTGAGGAGGTTGTCTGATTTGGTTAAGGAGTATGACCTCATTGTGCATCAGCTGGCCTCCTACCCCGATGTCAACAACTCTATCAAAATGGAAGTGGGCATTGAAGACTGCCTACATATAGAGTTTGAATACAATAAGTCCAAGTAAGTGCATTTCAAACTTTACTGTTGATTTATTTCATAGTTACATGAAGTGAGCTGCTAGTAATTCTAAGAATGTATGCATTGATTGGTTTGAACTTATTAGTCTAATTGGTTTTGAGCTAACGGAGGTCTTCTTGCCTATCAGGTATCACCTCAAAGATGTAATTGTGGGTAAAATCTACTTTTTACTGGTACGGATTAAAATCCAACACATGGAGCTTCAGTTGATCAAGAAAGAAATGACTGGAATTGGTATGATCTCCTTTTGTGTTTAGTTCTATACATGTATGTGTGCATTTAGATTCAAGAATGACTGTTATATTAGTCCAGTTTCTTATATTCACTACTGTTCATAAGTTTTGGGGTTAGTAAAATGTTCTTTGAAATATATTAAAAATTTCTGCTCACCAAAACTGCATTAAATACAGTAAAACAATACTATAAAAGCAGCAATATTGTGAAGGATTACATTTTACAAAAATTATATTTTAAAATGTAATTTATTCCTGTGAAGCTGAATTTTCAGAGGCCAGTGTCACATGATCCATCAGAAATCATTCTAATATGCTGATTTAGTGTTTAATAAACATTGTTTTATTTTTTTATCAATGTTGAAAACAGTTGTGCTGCTAATATTTTTATGGGTACATTTCTTTCAGAATTCTTCTATGAATAGAAAGAACATTTATTTGAAATATAAATCTATAATAAGATTATGAAATATGTAATATTCAAATTGTATCATAACAAATTCCCCCAAACTTTTGAACAATAGTATGTTTGTCATGTATTTTTATAAACTTAGTTTTTCTTAACACGTTTGTACACCTTGAATCCTCAATACGTTTCTCATTTGGTGCTGAATAATGTGAGATTTAAGAAGTGCATCATGTGACATGCCTTTCTAGGGCCGAGCACAACTACTGAGACAGAGACTGTGGCCAAGTATGAGATAATGGATGGAGCACCAGTGAAAGGTGAGCAGCGGCTTCACACCATTTTCTGGATCATTGTGTAATGACATGTATGTAGATGAGTCTTTTAAAAAGGTTTCTGTTACAGAAGACACAGAGTACTAATACTAGAACATGAATAATGGGCCTCATTCATGAATCACGAACGGAACTAATTTCTGTGTAAACCATTCGTTAAACCTTTTGTACATTAATCATCACATGTGGGGTTATTGAAGTAGAGTTAACTAAATTGCCAGTTTCATTACTGACTTTTCCTCCCTATTGCCTAAACAAATGATCTCTAGGTGAATCCATTCCTATTCGTCTTTTCCTGGCTGGTTATGACCTTACACCCACAATGAGAGATGTTAACAAGAAATTCTCTGTGAGGTACTTTTTGAACTTGGTGCTTGTGGATGAAGAAGATAGGAGATACTTCAAACAGCAGGTCCAGCAGTAATCAAATTTACAGTATCAAAATCATTTTAATCTATAAGAATCATATCAATTGTACACTTTTAGGTGAATAGAATGATTCGTGTTTTTTGTAGGAAATAGTTTTGTGGAGGAAGGCACCCGAGAAACTGCGGAAACAAAACTTCCATCAGCGCTACGAGTCACCTGAGCCTCGGCCGAGTCTGTCTGCTGAGCAGCCGGAAATGTGAGCGGGGTCTGGAGAGCAACCAGCCAGAGACACACGTACCTCTCAGTGACCAGTCGCAGGAGAGGAGAACACCTTCCACCGAACAAACATGCAGATCGCTGTTCACATGGCCACCCCTCACAGCTTCTGGTGATAAACTGTGCCTGATTTGGCTCTGTCCTCCCTGCCGTCTACAGCAAGCAATCTGTTAGTATACAAGGACACGTTTTAGAAAGCACTGGAAACAATAAAGTAAGTTATATAGCACATATCCAAGGTTGCACGCCTCCCTAGATGAAGAAATGTTTTTAAAGAGCACTCACTGGTATCCTCAACGTTCCACATCATGGAGCAGAAACACATAGACCTAAACCCCTTTTAAAGAGCTTCCTCGTGCATGCTAGCTGGTGAATCTGAGTTCATGGTAACAGTTAATAAAGGCAATGGGGTCCGTTTAAAAAAAGGTCAAGAAATGTAATGGCACCCAGCCACACTGTATTTGCAATCTACTTAAACACGGTAAAACATTTCTATTTAACTTATTCAGCCATCTTTTCTTTGTTATTGTTTGTTTGTTCTTTAAATACTCTTTGTTAAATGAATTCTGTCTTTGAAATAAAAAGTATGTCTATATATAAAATATTTAAAGAGGTTTTGGACTAGAAGCTTTATAAAACTAGGGCGGTTTGTGTAATTATATTGGGCACATGTATTCAACTTGTCAGCCCAGTTTTAACACACTGGCTTAGTAGTAAAAGAGGGCCACTTAGTATTGTGAATCTCTGAGATGATTTGTTGTTATTGGTTGCTAAATATCATCTCTGCTGCAATTACATTTCATACGGTCTAAATTGTTTCATACTGTCCAGAGAAATTATGGAAATTTGCTGTATCCTTTGCATGTCATCCTGCTAAAGTGTTTCCTATCAAAAGGGGATGTTAACAATTTTTCATTGTTGTAAATGTGCAAATATTTTAAGCGGTTTGTGGATTAAATGTTTATTTGGACATTTTCATTTTGAAACTGTTTTGATTTCACTCTAAAACATATGTATCCACTTTTTTTTACTCACACTACATCACTTATGGAAATGTGTGTACAAAGCCTTTGAGTGCCCCGATGGAAAAGACACGAGTGTTTGCAGAACTGATTGAATAGTTGTTCCACAGCAACTGAGTCATTTGTACATCTTGAAAAATTGTACATTTCCATCCATAGTTTTGTTTATCTGCCGATGTCAAATAAAAATGCAAGTTTATACTTACAGCTACACTTTTTTTATTATTATTATTATTATTAAAACATATCAATGTCATTATTGAGAGGTGCTAAAAATCCATCTTTCAAACACCTATCGTGGTGATTTGTACACGAGCTGTCAGGACGGATTTCGCGGGAAATTCTGTACATTCGTCATTGGCATGTTCGTGTCACGTCATATTCATAGCAACGCCATGATGAATGTTTCCGGTTACAGTCTGCTGTTAAACATTTCAACTAGGTAATGGTATTGGATCACATCTTTCAAACCTTAGTGGTATTTTATTTGTGAGTAAATGAGTCAGTTCTTTTAAGTCAAAACAGTTCATACAGGGGTCTGCATCCAAATGTTTTTGTTTTTTATGCATCAGAAGTGACTATGAATGTCATATAAATGTATTGATCGAAGTGAGTTGGAAACCTGTTTGTCCTTGAAATAAAATCGTACATTATAACAAGTGCCCAGTTTTTGCTTCAATGTTGTGATTTGTTTTTCTACTTAAGGGTGAGCTTAAAAAAATAACGTGACGACTGAGTTTCGTTGTACAACTATTTGTACCACGTGCCTATTGTCTTACCCCTAAGTAGTTTCAGTTTGTGCCGCTTTTAAAAAATGATTAACCTTCAAGATTTCACATGTTATAGCAAACGTATTCTCTTTATATCACAATCTATGATACACTTGTAATCTGTTTCCTAAATCTTTCTAATTTTGACTTTAACACTTGAAGCAATAGTGAAAAATAAAAAAAGGCATTACTTCGGGCACCAACAAATCGTGGGTCCTTCTGCACGTTGTCACCGAGAGGAACTTGACCTCCTATCATCATAGGTGCTGGTACTGTTGCTGTAGTTGAACAGAGTTAATTAACATGACGTTTATAATATAAATTGTGCGACCGCGACCGTTCATTTGTATCATTTTGTTCAATCATTTGCACTCGATTAAGTTAATGGAAGCTAAAAATGTCGGTAAATCGCTGTGTTTATTTATTGTCGCGCTCTTACATCAGATACCGGGTATGTGCTAGCACTGCTGCTGTAGCAAACAACACTACACTGCATCCAACAAGAAGGACATGTGAAACATTATCAAGTAGACATTCGTCTTCAGACAGTTCATCGAGACCCCTGGACACATCCCTGTTTGTACCGCTCACCGTCAAAAGCGATGAAGAGGCGGACTGGGCAGTCGGCGAGGAGTTGACGCAACCGCTGGACAGAAGTAAAGACCCTGTTATTATCAGTGTTATGTTATTAGTATATAATCGATTTATAGATGACTCCCTTTAAGCTCTGAGCATTCATATTTGCATCTGAATGTATCTGTCTTAGTGATCGACCGATATAGATTTTTTTATAACCGATACCAATTATTTGCATGTTTATGTACCCGATAACTGATATGCAGAACCGATATTTATTTACTGTTATAAAGTAGATAAATAACAGAGTGAAGTCCATTCTTCGCTTTGGTTTTTCCTCCTTTCAGTCATCTTAACAACAACAAAAAACTGTTGAAAATTAAAATTTTCATGTAAAATGTAATCTTAAAATTACAACAATAAAAACATTTTATTTATAAAAAGCATCATCAGCAACACTGATATTAACAATAAGCAAAATAATGTCTAATGTTTTCAAATGGAGAATATAAAGGACAGAAGTCATATCAACTTCATTTTAAACTACAGTTTTAGGTTTATAAGCTGTTTAAAAGAGTGAAGAATAATTCACTGGATAATATTCTCTGGAATATTGAAATAAGCTATAACAAACAAAACATCGTGTTTTATTGCATTTTTTAACTGGCATGTTTTATCAGAATGATTAAAATCGCTTGCGGAGATAATAAATAATTAATTTCGATATAAATGTATTTATTTAGATGTTTATTGGCAAAATAATGGTTCTATAGTAAATGTTAATATAATTTATTGTGTTTTAAACAAGTGAATCTTGTATAAAGTTACATGCGGTGGCCGTACTGGAGCTTCTCCTGAGTGAACAGTGCCCACTGCTCCAAGTGTGTGTGTGTGTGTGTGTGTGTGTGTGTGTGTTGGATGGGTCAAATACAGAGAACACATTTCACTGCTGGTTATATTCTGTATAATTGTGAATGTGACAAAAAAAATGATACCCGATTATGGTAAAATGCTTAAATATCGGGAAAAATATCGGTACACCGATATATCGGTCAATCTCTAATCTGTATTCAACATATTTAAATGAAACCAAACTAGATTTGACCATACAGATGAAATGAGAATATTCGATTCAGTTCACTATTATCATAAATACATCTGATCGTTGTTTATTTATCCGTTTTGACAGATGAACTTCTGAAGGTACTGAATAGATTCTACAAAAGAAAAGAGATGCAAAAACTTGCTGCTGACCAAGGGCTTGATGGTAATCTATTATTACTACATGATCTTACATATTTAACATCGTATTTGTCAACCACACCCATCACATTGTGTTATTATAACCACACGCCCATCTAAAAACTATGCACAAATAAGTATGTCTGAATACTACTGTATTTAGTTTGTTACAAAGCATTTTTGTGATCGTTGTGTATTTGTTCTTCAACAGCTCGTCTCTTTCATCAAGCATTTGTCAGTTTTAGGAAATATGTCCTGGAATTGAACTCACTAAATGCTGACTTGCATATTATTCTTAGTGACATCTGTTGTGGAGCTGGTGAGTATTTACGGTACTTCAGATATACTAAATTGTCAGTATTAGAAAACCCCAAATCTGTAATTTTCCTTTCCTCGTTCCAGGTCACATAGATGACATGTTTCCATACTTTATGAGACATGCCAAACAGATTTTTCCTATGTTGGACTGTATAGATGATTTACGCAAGATCAGTGACCTACGGGTCCCAGCAAACTGGTACTGAGAGTTGATTTCTCATCTGCACTTTCTAAAGATTTCTTGCACAATACTATGAATTAGTCATTACACGTAGTATTATTTTACCAATACAATCTTTTGAACATGATAAATGTGTTCCAGGTATCCGGAGGCCAGGGCTATTCAAAGAAAGATTGTTTTTCATGCAGGACCCACCAACAGTGGTAAGACCTATCATGCCATCCAGAGATTCCTAGCAGCCAAGTCTGGAGTTTACTGTGGACCGCTAAAGCTGCTGGCCCATGAAATCTATGAGAAGAGTAATGATGCGGTGAGTTTCATTCCACCAAAATAAGGTTTTTAATGTAATTACACATTTTGTAGTTAATGTTAGAGCCACCTATGTTTGGTTTCCTATTAGGGAGTGCCGTGTGATCTGGTCACAGGGGAAGAGAGAATATTTGTTGATCAAAGAGGAACACAGTCTGGCCACATTGCCTCTACCATAGAGATGTGCAGTGTCACAACTCCATGTGAGTATAGAGAACATGATCGTCTGAGCCAGTATACGATACCTGAGTTTGTGTTGAGCGCTGATAGTAATCTTATGAAATGTAATTAAAATGCACAATGATATATTAAATAAAAGTAAATATTAATTCGATGTTATTTAATTTATATTGACTGTAAAGCTACTCTTTGAGCTTATGGGAGCATACTGTATAACTAAAGCATATGATTGATGTTTGAATATTTTGTTTAGATGAAGTGGCTGTCATTGATGAGATTCAGATGATCAAAGATCCTGCCAGAGGATGGGCTTGGACGAGAGCTCTTCTTGGTGGGTTGGCTTTGGGAAGTCACCAGAAACAGTATTTATTTACACATACTGTAGGGTTCAAATATTTTGGAGAAGAATAATCATTTTGGGATTTTCTTCTTTTTTTTCAACAAGAAAAAAAACACGCTTTAGGAACAAAATAAAACATAAAATAAAGAAAAATACCTAATTTTCTAGGTCACTAATCAAATAAGCAAATTTGTTATGATTAGTGCCTTTCACCTAAATCTCATTTATATGAATAATATAATTTCATGAGTAAAGAATGGAAATTAGAAGTATTTTCATTAGTGGTATCAGATTTTTTGTTGACCCACCTGTAGCTTATTAATCCCTTTATTTTCTTGTTTGGACTGTGCCCACTCATATTAATCGTTAGTTTCTAGTTATTAATAACATTTAGATTCCTTTCTATATACTACTATATTAAAGCTGCAGTCCGTAACTTTTGGCGCTCTAGCGGCTAATAAACAGAACTGTGTGCGTCTTGCGGAACTACTTCTCTCTGTTTATGTCTATGACAAATCACACAGGTACTGGGCTACTCCGCAGCGGTACCTCCCCGAACCAGTCTAAAATAGTCCGAATATAAATTATTAAAAGTGTACAGTAGTGATTCAGGACAAGCCAAAACACAGTTTGGAATATGGATTCATGGTGTACTCTTATATACATTTAGTAAATGTTAAACACAAAAATTTACGGACTGCAGCTTTAAACTCAAGTGATTATGCTGTGTTTTCATTTGCATGGGCAAATATGGTTTCATATAAATATGTTGAATGAGGTATGTTAAAGATGCATGTGGCTGCAAATATGAATTTGCTCTTTCTGAATAGGTTTGTGTGCTGAGGAGATCCATGTGTGTGGAGAAGCTGCAGCTGTTGACTTTGTCACTGAACTCATGTACACCACCGGTGAAGAGGTTGAGGTGAGTCTCAGCAATTCTTAATAAAAATGCACTATGAATGGGTTAAATGCAGAGCATGAATTTCGAGTATGGGTCACCATACTTGGCTGTATGTCACGTCACTTTCACTATTTGTTCATTTATCTTGATTCTCAAATATTTTGGTTTTTGCCTAAAGATGTGAGATACAGAGGCCATTAGTGTGCTTTGACATAATTTTGTTTGTATCTTTAAGGTACATAATTATAAGAGGCTGACCCCTTTTTCAATCTCGAACCATGCAGTGGAATCGTTAGATAACCTGAATTCTGGCGACTGCATTGTGTGCTTCAGTAAAAACGACATCTACTCAATCAGCCGGCAGATAGAAGTCCGTGGCCTGGAGTGTGCCGTCATTTATGGCAGCCTGCCCCCTGGTAAGAGTCCTTGAGTCAGTTTGTTCAGATGTGTCATTAGAGAAATCATCCACATGGTATATTTATGATCTGGTTGTAGTTTATAGAACTGACTGTATTAATATCACATTGCCGCCCTGTCATTACATCAGTCATTTGGTTTTAATTTTTATCTGGAAACTAAACTAATATTTTGATTGGTCAACAGGCACCAAGTTGGCTCAAGCTAAAAAGTTTAATGATCCAGACGACCCTTGCAAAATCCTTGTTGCCACAGATGCAATTGGAATGGGGTTGAACCTGTAAGTAACTTGTTAAAATGACAACCAATAACCTTGTTCTACATTTTGACACTTAAAACATTTGCAAAATATGTAATATTATATATTTATATATTATATTAATGTTTTTTTGTATTTACCCCATCAAGATTCACACATAATTTCAGTAAACCTTTTATATTTTAGTTTTTCATGACAGTTGCTTGTTTTTGACCCTGATAATTAAATCAGTGGTTTTCAAACGTTTTGAGCCAAATGCCCTCCATACTGGCTGAGAAATAGTATTTTATACTTTTAACATTACAAACGTTCAGTAAACAGATGTGTATATAAAAAAATAAACTATAGTATTAATATATTAAATTAACTACAGCTCATTTTGTGATTCTAGAAGTTTCAAGGTTTTCAATAGAAATATTGAGAGAAAATAAAAACAAAATATGATTTCAGTTTATATCTTGTTTTTGATTGGTTTTTAGCATTTTAATGTAGATTGTAGATTGAATTTTAATGTAGAAGTGACTGTAAAGATTTGTTAAATATGTTAATAATAATTTCTTAATTTAAATACTGTTAAATTACCCCCACACCCCCACCCTTGTGGTCCCCAGCCTCCTGTTCGAGAAACAATTAATTTAATCTATAATTTTGACTTAATTTAATCTATACTTTTGACTGCTTTGCCTATAAGGAAATTTGGCATTACATTTAGCCTTTTGTGTCACTGCACTAATAACAGCATATTTTGCACAACAGTGTTTGAGTTATTCGGGATATTCAAGAATACACTGGATCTTTGCATCCTTTAGGAGTATTAGGAGAATCATCTTTAACTCTCTGATAAAGCCCAGTGTGAATGAGAAGGGGGAGAGGGAGCTGGACACCATTTCCACCTCACAGGCGCTGCAGATCGCTGGCCGAGCAGGACGCTTCAGCTCTGTGTTTAAAGAGGGCGAGGTCACTACTATGCAAAGGGACGACTTGCCCATTTTAAAGGAGATCTTGGGGAAGCCTATTGACCCTATTGAGGTAAGAGTAATTTTATGTATTAGAAAAGTAAATATGTTGTTTGGAAAAAGGTTTTATTATTTGTTAATTTGTGATCTCAGACAGCAGGATTACACCCCACAGCAGAGCAGATAGAGATGTTTGCCTACCATCTTCCCCAAGCGACTCTCTCAAACCTCATTGTAGGTCTAAATATTCAAGATTATCACATAATTATTTTACTGACTAGTAATTGCCTTCATTTAAAACACTCCCTGTCCTTTCTGTTCTTCTGCACAGGATATATTTGTGAGTCTTGCACAAGTGGATGGACTTTACTTCGTGTGCAACATTGATGACTTTAAATTCTTGGCGGATATGATTCAGCATATCCCTCTGAATCTGCGTTCCCGCTATGTGTTCTGCACGGCTCCCATTAACAAGAAACAGACCTTCGTTTGCACATCCTTTCTCAAGGTGAGACTTGTAATCTGAGGGAACTACTTGTGAGCTCGAAACCTGAATAATTCACAGCAAAAATAATCGACAGTTTTGCCAGTTGACCTTTAGTCATTTGATTTGGTTTAGTTAAAAAATGATTTATAATGCCGTGGAAATAGCATGTGTGAAAATTGTCTTGTAATGGAATATTTGGTTAAAGTGTATCAAACTGAAGATGATTTAATAAGATGGTAACACTTTACAGTAAGTTTCTATATGGTGAACAGAAGTTAAAGCAGTACCTAATATGAAATAACAATGAACAATATTTGTATAGCAATACATTTTTGCAACATGTTCAAATATACATTTGTGTTAGATAATGTAATAGAAATTAACAAACGTGTATATAGTATAGAAACATAATATCGTAGCAGTAGTGTAATATAGAAACATTGTTATTTTAGTATTATTTATATACTATATTTATTTATTTGAGTTTTAGTGATTTTAGTACTTTAATTTTAGTTAGTTGCCAATGCAATGTTTCTAATATTTATGTAATATCTCATTTAATAATTATTTATTTATTTCAGTTACCGTTAAGTATTTTTTTAATAGTTTTAGTTGACAATGTCAAAGTAAAGTAGTAATTGTATAAATTAACATTGTTTTAGTTAATAAATGCTGTAAGCAATCTGTCCTGTAGTTTGCCAGACAGTTCAGCAGAGATGAGCCTCTGACATTCAACTGGGTGTGTCGACATATGAATTGGCCCCTGGCCCCTCCCAAAAACATCAAGGACCTTGTTCATCTGGAGGCTGCCCATGATGTGCTAGATCTTTACCTTTGGCTCAGGTATATTTTTTTTACCCTAAAACTGATCCCAAACCATCTGTAACCATTTATTTTTGCCATGATTAACCTCTTGGACCGCTTCCCTCCCGCAGCTATCGCTTCATGGACATGTTCCCAGATGCTAATCTCGTCCGTGATATTCAAAAGGAACTGGACAAAACCATCCAGGTTGGCGTGCGTAACATCACAAGGCTGATCCGTGCCACAGAGGATCAATCCGCCTCTCCAGGAACCGCTACCTCCGTAGGACTTCCTGTTTTAGACACAACTTCACTGAGGAGGGGACGAGGGTCAAAGAATCAACGAAAAGAGCCCAGGGCGACGGACTCTTCACTGAGCTCAAGGTTGGTGCGGGACGGACTACTGACAAAAGAACTGTTACAGCAGCTGCAGAGAGAATGGGTCCGAGAGCAGCGCCAAAATGGAGACGAATTCAATTCAGCAAATAAAGGGAAAAAAAAGAAAACGTGAACACTAACCTGAGTAACATGGACTTGAATATACTTTTAAAGGATCAAGAGAACAGCATGACTGTACTGCTGATGCTTTGAACTCGTATCTCCATTTCTGGAGCACTAACTTGCTATAAAACATCAGTTTTCATAGAAATGTCAAAACTGAGTGTCAGAAAGAGCCCTGTAACACCCCCTTTTAGATGTGACAATAAAATTTATATTGATATTTTTAATGGATCTCCATTGCTTAACCGTAGAAAAATGCAGTTTCTTCCACAAAATAATAACCTGAATCAAAAACACTTAAAAATAGATGATTTCTGACACCTTCAGGTTCCCATGACCAAAGAAAAACAGCAAGGCTCAAGGCTGCAGCACATGACCTACAGTCCACTGAACCCGTCTAACCCTAACACTAACCTGAAAACCAATAATTGGCGTTTACCCTCTTCTATTTTTAGCAGGGTTATGCAGTCTGATGTTATTTTAGGAACTCTACTCAACCAATGAAATACTACAGCTGATATGTGGATTGATTTCGTCATTGTTCACCTTATTGCAACAGCCTTGTACAGTTGAGGGTAGTGTCCGGCTCAGTTTAAAAAATCAATGTAAATCAGAACTGGTCATATGTTACAGAATAAATGTAATGGTACTGTCTACTAGAGCTATACGATTAATCGATAAAAGATCACAATCTCGATTCAAACATCCACGCGATATTGTTTCTAAATGACAACGATTCATCTGTGTCTGTTAAACCTTTGACAGGCGCTCTATTGGTGCTGCCGCTGGGTTATCATGCACACAGTAGCATTTCTGTCTTACAGTTATTCATATTACCACAGAAGTACTGGGATAAAAGTTTATAGTTCGGATATAAATGATCAAAATGGAGCAAATCATATTTATTTTCACTTTAAATTGGCATTTAAAATAACGTTTGTTATTTACAATGTTGATTACATTTTAACCAATAGGTACAAACTGACTATTAAAAAAAATTGTCATGGAATCATTTATTCAAGAGATGTGCTCAAAAATGCTGATCCGTTCAGTAATGGAACAAGTGATGTATTTATGAGTAAGTCATTGAAATCATTCATCTCTCTTTGAATCAAAAAAAATCGTGATTCTCAATTTATCCAGAATCATGCAGCACTACTGTCTACTAATAAAGAGATAGAAAATGTATTGGGTAATTTGTTTGTGATAAAAAAAAAATACTATTACTGTTATAAAAGTAATGGAAAACCTGTTTCTGTACCCTATTTGTAAAAAATGACATGTACAGTTTTATCTACAAATGGATTATTTTACACCGTTGTAAATATAAACTAAAATGGACCTCCTAATAGCATGCAGAGTCATTTTCTTCAGGGTAAATAATTCAGAAAAGAAGTGAAGTGTTAAAAATGTTTGGTAGATCAACCTGCTCTGTGTTTGCTAAAGGCCCCGGTTAATCTCTGCCCGTTACTATGGTAACCACATTAGCAGAACGCCTGAGCGACATTTTAATCCTTGAACATTGTCCTTGGTTTTAGCCCATGAAACTCTTTGTGAACTTGCTGCTATAACTTCAGCATGTTTGTTACGTTTAATACCTTACAGTTACAAACCCAGAGGAGCTAAGGCTGATAACGTCTGGGCAGAAATACCCTCTCATTGATCTCGTCAGCTCTGTCCTGGTGGATGTAGATAAGGCTGTTTTGTATTTAGCATGTTTCTCTCACTAAAGAAGTTTACATACTGAACTCGAACCGAACAGAAAGGACTCTTTTTGATCTATTGTTTCACTCGTGATTGTTTTAAGGTGCTCCTGCTGTCTGGAGTGAATCCAAACACATTGCTAGGTGAGGCTGGAGAGCAGAGGGGCCGGACGAGGCTTGGCTATTAATTATTTAGCCGTGAAAGGGGAGGGAAAGCAAGTTCTGAACTCCCACATAGGGAAATACAAACTTTCTCTCAGTCAAGCTAGAATCACTCCTGAGGACAGACCTAGGGACACACTTCAACCTGATGATTCATTTTGTCTTTCTATAAGTAAGTAGCCTGCGTCGGGAATTCAAGATGTTTGCGGTTCATTTGCTGTCCTTCTACTTCTCAAAGCTTCAGGAGGATCAGATCAAGAAGGTAACTGTTCCTAAAATCTCTTTACTTGTTCAAATATGTTTTCAGCGACATGGTCTATCAGAAGTCTCTAAAATGAATGCCCTGTCTGCACTGATAAGATATCGTTTTTATTCACCTCTTGTTTTGTGGTTTTCTGTGCTGACTAAGAGTTTAACAGCCTTGTGTTCATGATGAATATGATTTCACTGCGGCCTGTGGAATCATTAACTCTTCTCACACATGCTTTCTGTGGCAAGATAACTGACTGCATGAGGAGAGAGGACCTTGACCTACGCATCTGCATTTATTGAACTGATTTTCATTTCCATAAAAGTTCACACCTTTTGTGAGCCGATATTTAAACAATGACTATTCTGTTGTATATTTATCTTTTATTTGTTACTATTTAATCTCTCCCTTTCAGTAGTACTATGAAGTTATCTGTTATACTCTACCAGTTAAAAACACACCTACTCACTCCTCATTATTACTGTTTTCCACATTTTATAATAATAGTAGTCATCAAAGTGCTGCAGTAACACAAAAGGTAGGCTGGGGATTATATAGGGAGCAAAGATAAATACAGGGATCCTTTTTAAACAGTATTGAAGGAGTTCCTATGAATGCTGGATACATTTCACTGCTTTTCCTTGATAGGTTCACGCATGCCAAGTAAATATATAAATAAAAGTAAAAAATAAACTAAAACAGACAGCTTAAATTTGTCTGCAAAACTAATTTTGAGTGTTCAAGTGTAAGCCTTTGGATCAAATATGTCCACGTGTTCACTGATATCTGAGACTGTCATTTTACAACAGTATCATTTTTATCTCCAGAAACACGCCTACATTATCTTTCAATATGTCATATCAATGCATGCGTCACTGATAGAATTAGTATTACTTTTTGCTTGTTCAATTTAACATAGTCATTTTTTCATTGAAATGTCTCAATATTTTGTCTATTTATCATTTGTTTTACCCTGTTATTCAGTCACTTATTTCCCAGTATTTGGTTTCATTCAATGTATAGATAAGAAAGAGTGAAGGAAACTGATCCAGGCATCAGAAGAGATGACGACTTGTATAATTGTGTTTCTCAACAGGTAGACCGATTTCTGTACGCAATGCGTCTGTCAGATGATCAGCTGGTGGATATATCAGCTCGGTTTCGTCAGGAGATGGAGAAAGGACTGTCAAATGAGAGCAATGCTACAGCTGCAGTGAAGATGCTGCCGACCCACGTTTATTCCACACCTGATGGCTCCGGTACACTGACATACACACTAACTATTTTCATATGCACCAGAAAAGGCAGAGCCACTGCAACTGAGAAATACTAAATGATTAAAATCTGTTAATGTAGCTTTACATATTTTCATATATTTCTCCTGCAGAGAAGGGTGAGTTTCTGGCACTGGATCTGGGGGGGTCAAAATTTAAAGTGCTACAGGTGAAGGTTTCAGAAGATGGGAAGGGGAAAGTCCAGATGGAGAGTGAAACCTTTCCCATCCCTGAAGAGATCCTTAATGGCAGAGAAACTGAGGTGATCATCGCTTCACAAATATGAGTTATAACAATAAGGAGTCCATTGCCGGTTTCCAGTGGATTATGATTAGGACATTAATAAGAAAAGACTGAAGAAACTTTGGAATTAGTTATCATAATTACACCAATGCATAATGGCAATTAAGTATTTATTCATGCATGTCTCTTGTGCAATAAACATTGTCAGCTGACTTTTATATGAATAAGCGGCAGATTATTCTAACTGAAAATGTATTCATTCTCTTGTAGCTTTTTGAGCATGTGGCAGAATCTTTGAAGTCTTTTCTACAGAAACACCACATTAATCACACAAGAAAACCTCTCGGCTTCACCTTTTCTTTCCCGTGTGCGCAGTCCAAAATAAATGAGGTATAGTTGAACTCCAACAGGTTTATATAAAATGTCATGTTAATACAGCCTTTTTTAATCCAACTAATTTAATTCAATCAATGTGCTCAAGTCATTAAGATGTTGATTAAAGGTGATTTTCTTATCAGTACACCAGTGAAACAGAAGAAGAGACATTCATATCAGCTGATCTCCTCACTGACACATTTTGTTTGTGTTGACACAGGGTGTCTTGCTGACATGGTCAAAGAATTTCAAGGTTAGAGGTGTTCAAGGGAACAATGTGGTGCAGTTATTACGGAAAGCTATTCAAAAAGTTGGGGTATGAATGCCATTTTCTTCTCTCATCATTTACATTGAATGAATAAAATGAGAAAACTGCTCTGTGTAGGAGTCATAACAGTAGCCATGTGGAATTGTTGATTCATGTTTTCTGTTGTGTGTGTGTGAAGGATGTTGACGTGGATGTCCTGGCTATGGTCAATGACACAGTGGGGGCCATGATGACCTGCGGATATGATGACCAGAACTGTGAGGTGGGGGTTATTGTAGGTAAGGCCTCACTGGACACTTTTCTCACAATAGACTTAAAAAGAAATAATGTACTGTTTCAAATGGCAGAAGACCTATAAAACTTTTCCTTACATGCAAAGATAAGGAAAATGAAATGTTTAATTTTCGCCTTGCATTTTTCAGGTACCGGCACTAATGCTTGCTACATGGAGGAAATGCGACACATTGATCAGGTGGAAGGAGATGAAGGCAGGATGTGTATTAATACTGAATGGGGGGCATTTGGAGATGATGGTGGGCTTGACGATTTCATCACAAGCTTTGACCGTGAAATTGATGCAGCCTCAATTAATCCAGGAAAACAGCTGTAAGTGTTTATTAATGGGCAAGTCATCAGACTGCTTTAATACAGAGGTGCCCAAACCAGAGCCTGTGGGCCAAAGTTGGCTTATAAGGACCTTTTATTTGGCCCACCATTCTATATTACAAAAGCTAAATTTATAAATGTTTTAATAATAAATGCCATTTAAACATTAAATTGTGAATCTTTTTGCTTTTTCACTCTTTTCTTTGCATTGAAGTGTACAGAATATAAATTAATTTGATAAAAAAAAAATTTTTTTTTTTATATATAATTTAGTTCATTGGTCTCAAACTCAATTCCTGGAGGGCCACATCTCTGCACAGTTTAGCTCCAAACTAATCAAACACACCTGATCCAGCTAATCAAGGTCTTCAGAATCACTAGAAACTTCCAAGCAGGTGTGATTTGGATCTGGTTGGAGCTAAACTGTGCAGAGCTGTGGCCCTCCAGGAATTGAGTTTGAGACCACTGAAGTTGGATATAATGCAACATTTACTTTAGTCCCAAGTTTTCAATCATTTGACCTACAATCAAGTTTTATTTTTTGCCCTTCATAGTAAAAAGTCAGTTCACCTCTCTGATTTAAGATTATTCCCAAAATATGTGCATTGAACTGAAAAAAAAAGTTTTACAGTCTTATGTTTTATAGTCTAGAGTTACCTTTGTAACTCTGCCCGTGTGATTCCCAGTTTTGAAAAGATGGTGAGTGGGATGTACATGGGAGAGCTTGTGAGACTCATTTTGCTGAAGATGGCCAAAAAGGGTCTTCTCTTTCATGGCCAAGTCTCTGATGCTCTCCGAACCAAGGGAACTTTCCAGACCGAACATATCTGCTTGATTGAAAAGTAAGATTACATATTACTCACCAATATAAACTAAATACATTGATATTACATGGGTTCAAATAAGTAATATATTTTTATATCTATGAGGAAATCTATGGCAAACCTATTATGACTGATTTTAGGTTCTAAATCTTTTGTTGAGAATGTTCCCTGCTGAATAGATTAGATTAGCTTGAATTTCCATCTTGGTTCAGTCTGGTTGTTGGTGGTTAGTGCTGGTCTAGACATGGTTTAAATGTACATATTCTAACTGAGGATGTTTCCAGGTATAAAGGAGGTTTGGAGAACACCAAGGAGATCCTTGAAAACCTGGGTCTAAATCCCAGTGAAGATGACTGCATTGCTGTCCAGCATGTTTGTACCATCGTCTCCTTCAGGTCAGCTAATCTGGTTGCTGCTGCTTTGGCTGCCATTCTGACACGGATCCGAAAAAACAAGAAGCTGAAGACCCTTCGGACCACAGTAGGAGTGGATGGGACGGTCTACAGAACACATCCACAGTACGTCAGCTCACCTTCAAAAACAAATTTAAAACCCAAGGATATTTAGTATGAAATCGGCTTGAAGTTGTTTTAAACTTGTATCTGAATTTTAAAGGTACCCCAAGAGGCTCCACAAGGTGGTCCGTCATCTGGTGCCAGACTGTCATGTCCGTTTTGTGCTGTCTGAAAGTGGCAGTGCAAAAGGTGCCGCCATGGTGACTGCAGTAGCTCAGCGGCTAGCGGCCCAAAGAAAGGAGATTGACGATACTCTCACAACCTTCGCCTTGAGCCCCACACAGCTTCAGGAAGTGAAGGCGAAGATGCGTGTAGAGTTGGAACGAGGCTTGAAGACAGACTCTCATCCCACTGCCTCAGTCAAAATGCTGCCCACTTATGTTTACAGGACTCCAGATGGGACAGGTAAAGGAAACTATCTACTTATAGCAATCATGGTGAAAGGTACACTTTTTGTGACTTTCTTCTTTTATCATTTATTTTTAGCAATATAATATACATTCTCCAAAACACTTGTCCTATTGAGGATAGGCAGACTAAGCAGACTATATATTTAAATACCTTTTATTATTTTGATTTCACTTGTGTATTTAGTGGTAAACGGAACAGATGTGATGTCTTGAATGTCACTGAATTTGTTACTTTCACAGAAAGAGGAAAGTACCTTTCCTTGGATCTTGGTGGCACCAATTTCCGTGTGTTGGTGGTTAAGATTCGTACCGGTATGCGAAATTCTGTCCGGATGTACAACAAGATTTATGCTATTCCATTGGAGATCATGCAGGGCACAGGAGAGGAGGTGAAACATTATCAATAAATAAACAATAATAATCATTTTAGTCCAAATGAATACATTAGTATCACATATTGAACATCATTATACTGCACACGGTCAGAAATGGCCAACATTCACAAGAAATCTGAATTGCTATTTTCATAATGGTTTTTAAAAGATTTAAATTTTTATTTCAGTTGTTTGACCACATAGTTCAGTGCATCTCAGATTTCTTGGACTATATGGGGATGAAGAACACTCCTCTGCCTCTCGGCTTCACCTTCTCTTTCCCGTGCAATCAGACAGGTATCGATAAGGTAAAAAGTACTTTGGGTTATCATTCAATTGTCAACATGATTCTCATAACAAGGCTTAAACACCTTAAAACAAACTGTTAAAGCACACAGACATGCTACACTCAATTGATCATGCTTGCTATCCACTTGTTTAGGGAGATCTGGTCTCCTGGACAAAAGGCTTCAAAGCGACAGATTGCGAGGGGTATGATGTTGTGGATATGCTGAGAGAAGCCATCAAAAGACGAAATGTGAGGGAAGCAAACAAGTTTATTTTTTTTGCACATGACGTGCTCATTCACATACAAAGCACCATTATCTTTAATGTTTCATTGTCACTTAATCAAATGCTTATATTTTTCATAAATAATTATAATGTAGCCTATAAATCTTTGTTTTGAACGAGACAAGGTTTTTGTTTGTTTTGTGCTACTGATGTTATATTGGTGTGATCATGATTAAATTTGTTCTTTCAGGAATTTGACCTTGACATCGTTGCGATAGTTAATGACACAGTTGGCACAATGATGACATGTGCATATGAGGACCCTAAATGTCAGATCGGTCTTATTGCTGGTATGTATTAATGTAGTGTTTCAGTGAGGCTGTGATAACTGACAATCTCCCTGCTGATTATAAACCAACACACACACAGCTTATAGTATGCAGCATGTCAACACCTCTATGATTCTTAACTCCGCAGGAACGGGAAGCAATGTGTGTTACATGGAGGAGATGAAGAACATTGAGTTCGTGGAGGGTGATGAAGGGCAGATGTGTGTGAACACTGAATGGGGAGGATTTGGAGAAAATGATAATATTGAGGACATCCGGACCAGATATGACAGAGAAGTGGACGGAGGGTCACTCAATCCAGGAAAACAAAGGTAAAGATGACCATTTTAGGCAATGTTATTTTCCTATGGGTCTAAACAGCTGTGCGATCCAAGTGTTCTGCATTTGTCCACATGGAGGCAGTATATGATCAGGATTTCATGCAGGAAGCAAAAAACAGTGCTGGCAACCTGTTGTTATGCACATAGCCTTTTATAGGCAAAAAGCAAAAATAAGAGGCATTAAAATACAAAATTAATTACTTTTTTTTCATTATTGGGAAGATTATAATGTAATTATACATTTTTTGTATTAAATTATAATTAAATAATTTACTTAAAATATAATCTACTACTATTATTATTAATTACAATTAAAAAAAATATAAACAAAGTGTGAGGTTTTCCAAATATAATCTGATGTGTTATCCTCTCGTTTCCAGGTTCGAAAAGATGACCAGTGGAATGTATTTGGGAGAGATTGTAAGACAGATCCTCATTGATCTCACAAAGCGTGGTCTTCTGTTTCGCGGTCGCATCACAGAGAGACTGAAAACCAAAGGCATCTTTGAGACCAAGTTCCTTTCACAGATTGAGAGGTACAGTAAACCATCTGACAGAATATAATGGTCATGTGACTGACCTCAGCTCCCCAAATATTTTGGCATCTCCTTTATATATCAAGGTCACTGCACACTGAGTCTGAAATGATAAAATAAATACGACCTCTCGTTGTGTCAATCACATTTACACACTGCCTCCAAAACATTCGTTCGTCATAAAAAAATTGGGATCAGGTTCGATTGTAGCTTTTACCTTTAGCTGAATGTCAGATTAGAAGTACTCAGTATATTACTTATCAGCCTTATTGGAGTATATGATACAAAAAAATTCAATCAGGTTTTTATGAGGGAAAAATACTGAGCACACCTTTAATAATAAACATTTACATTTCTTTCCTTCTAAGTGAATAAATGTATTTATTTTGACTCATGCTTTGCGTCTTTCTTTTACCTAGTGACCGTTTGGCTCTACTGCAGGTGAGGTCTATTCTGCAGTGTCTGGGCCTGGACAGCACATGTGATGACAGTATTATTGTGAAGGAAGTGTGTGGAGCTGTTTCCCGTCGAGCAGCTCAGCTCTGTGGAGCAGGAATGGCGCTGTTGTAGACAAAATCAGAGAGAACCGTGGTCTGGAGCATCTGGAGATTACTGTGGGAGTGGACGGCACGCTTTACAAGTTACATCCACAGTAAGTAAAGATTAGTGGAACATCTTTACATTTACATTTGATTAGTGTTTGATTCATATCCTAAACTTGACATGTCGCTTTTCATAACAGCTTCTCCACGGTCCTAAAGGACACTGTCAGAGAGCTTGCGCCCAATTGTAAGGTGGATTTCATTCTATCAGAAGATGGCAGTGGGAAAGGGGCGGCCCTGATCACAGCGGTAGCACGGCAGCATCATATAGAGAAACAAGAACCTCACTAGATGCTCAGACTGGGTTTCTTCGAGGGCTGATATGTTGTCAATGATTGTTGAGTTCAGGTTTCTAGAAGTAATCATATATATTCATCAAATGACAATGCTCACAAATTCTTGCTCATTTTGCAGCTTGCATATAAAATGATATCTATTTTTTGCATATAAGAATATGCGCCATCAGGTACATTGGCAGAAAAGTGTTCATTTATTATTATTATTTTATTTTGAATGTATTAATCAGTGAAATAAAGACTGCACCGATGTTCATGGTGTTCAGCATCATTTTACTCTCACTGTACATTGCCTCTTTAAAGGCCTTTTTTCTCGTTGTCCTTTTGTTCAGACTCAGTCATTGGTTTGCATGGCCAGTCAGAGTGAAAGGCTCACAGAGTCCAAACTAAAGGGGGCAGTGGCTGTGTGCAGAGGAATGTCATGGCAGTATGTTGCTCTAGTGCTCTGTGGAGTATGAGAAGCTTGGAGACCAAACAACCATATTAAATCAGGAATTTGCCTATTCTAATTTGCCTCCACTACACAAAGTTTTTTTCTGGACTGTGAAAATGACTAAGATTTTATTTTAAACTGATTTTATTTTTTAAGTAATAGTTAAAGGGTTCTTTCACCCTAAAATGAAAATTCTGTCATTAATTACTCCCCCTCATGTCGTTCCAAACCGTAATACCTTCATTCATATTCTGAACACATATTAAGATATTTTGAGAGCTCTCAGACCCTCTATAGACAGCAAGGGTCCTTACACGATCAAGGCACATCAGGGGTTGGTTCAACTGTAATTTTACGAAGCTAAAATAATACTTTTCTACTTTTTCTAGCGTAATCAGCATTGTAAACTGAATGTAAATAACGCTGATTACGTTCTGGGTCTCCAAAATGGTGGAAGACGGTTACTCGGGGATAAGAACTGCTGAATAAATTATGTTATTATTGTTTTCTTTGCACACAAAAAGTATTCTTGTAGCTTTGTAAATTATGGCTGAACCCCTGGGCTCGTATACTCTCAGAGAGCCCCTAATTTAGCTTAAAAATATCCACATAGGAGTCTTAGCTTAAAAGTGATTCAGGGCCAATCTAAGAGCAACTCTGAGCGAGGAAAAGACAAAAACTTTTATCTTAGTGAGGAGGCGGGCTGACCCCGTTGCTAGGAATGACAGTTTTTTGAAGACTGTGATTGGTTGGTTGTCCAAGAAGGAAATAAAAGAGCACATTTAGGGTCTATTATAAGCCTTCACTTTGAAACTACATGCGTAATTTTTCTTGTTTTACCGTACTACACAGACACACACATTATATATATATATATATATATATATATATATTCTTTATTTTTTATTTAACATTCTGTCATACTTAACACATTTTTAGGAAATGAACAGCGACATAATACAGTTCTGAAAGTGCTATAAATGTTTGTGTGATCACTTTGCTTATAGAAGAATGTGACAGACCCAAATCATCACTGCTGCATAGTTGCATTTTTCCAGTTGCCAAATATGTTATTGTAGTTAATGTAGAGATTCCATTTCTGGCGCTATGGCATTTCTGCACGGTGTCGGAGATGTTAGCGTGTCTCTAATAAGATCGGTCATAAACATGATCCTTGCACGATCTAATATGCAGCGTCTTATTAACTCACTGTCATCCATTGTGTGCAACACATTTGTTCTCCCTCTTCATGTTTCGTCCATTTTGTCCGCTGCTAAAGAAACTCTTAAGCCTCTTAAAAGTCCTCATTCGTACTCCTAACAATTTTGGATCTTAAGACCTCTTTTAAGGGTTAAGATGCTTTCTGAATGACTTTTTTCTTTACTAGGATCTTGTCTATCATTTTAAGAAGAAACGCTCTCATTTCTAAGACTTTTCTTGGAGCAACTCTTAGCACTAAGATTTTTCATGAATACGGGCCCTGATATCACATGGACTATTTTACTGATGTCCTTGTTATGTTTCTGTGCATTGATCGTGGTAATATCCTTGCTATCTATGGAGGGTCAGCTCTCAGATTCCATCAAAAATATCTTAATTTGTGTTCTGAAGATGAACGAAGGTCTTAAC
Organism: Gymnocypris eckloni scoliostomus; assembly: GCA_027564155.1. Classification (NCBI taxonomy): domain Eukaryota; kingdom Metazoa; phylum Chordata; class Actinopteri; order Cypriniformes; family Cyprinidae; genus Gymnocypris; species Gymnocypris eckloni. The sequence goes on from CM050429.1 coordinate 9,142,729, forward strand.
GTGTTTGGAACGACATGAAGGTGAGTAATTAACGACAGAATTTTCATATTTGGGTGAACTATTCCTTTAAGGAAAGTTGACATTTTCATTCAGTGTGTGAGTGGACCACGTTATTTTAAGATATTTTTACATATTTTTTGAAGATCCAGTCCACATTCATTGTAATTATATGGAAAAAAGTGAATAGTACTCTACCGTTCAAATATATATATATACTTTAATTCAGCAAGGACATTAAATTGATCAAATGTGAAAAGGATTGTTACAAAATATTAATATTTCAAATAACTGCTGTTCTTTTAAACATTACATTTAGCAAACAATCCTGAAAAAACATATCATGGTTTCTACAAAAATATTAAAATGGACAAATGTTTTCAACATTGGTAACAATAATAAACCTTTCTTGAGCAGCAAATCAGTATATTAGAATGATCTGTCATGTGACACTGAAGACGAGTAATGATGCTAAAAATGTAGCTTTACCATCACATGAACAAATGACATTTTAAAATATATTAAAATATAAAACAATCATTTCAAATTGTAATAGTGTTTCATGAAATCACTGTTTTAACTGTATTTTTCGACCAAATTAATGCAGCCTTGGTGAGCAGAAGATACTTTAAAAAAAATCTTACCAATCCCGAACTTGAACAGTACATTATATTCTACAGCATGTACGTTTAAGATATATTTGACAGCTTTTCAAAGATTTAATAGATCTGTTTGGGATAATATTAGCAAGTTTCCCTTTTGTGTTCACTAATTTAAGCTCCTAAGGGATTTAACAAAGCAGTTCATCCAGGCCAGCTCCTGCTCACAAATCCTCATGGAGCAGGAAGGGAAAAGTTTACTCATCGTAATCCTTCCCGCTAATGCTAACTAGCTTCACTGGTGAACAATAGCAGCTGCAGCTAGTAGCCATGCTCTTCAGCACGCCACCGTACCTGCATGGTGCTAGCATGCATGCAGACATGCTCACTGTGTAAGAATACACTTTTAGCTTAGCTAACTTTGTGCAATAAAGAAAGACACTTCTCTCTGGTAACATTGCCTGCAGTGTCTTGATACAAAAATTATTGCATTCTGTAGAATATTGTTTACCTCTTTAATTTAACTTGATACAAGGAACAATATTTAGCATTGTTTGTTATTTGTGTAATATCAGAAAGTATCAAAAGTACAAGCTCAATTACAATCCTTACAGTTGCACCCTTCTCAATGTGGTGGCATTGTTGTGTTATACAAGAGCATGCGTTTAATCCGACTTGATCTCAAGGAGCCAACTAGTTCTGCTGATGGTGAGATTCTCTATCCTATTTTTAAAGAATAACCCACCTGCCTTCATTTATGGAAAGTGATAAGGTAACAAAACTTCCTGCATCCTGTGTCTATTCAAATAGCCGTGTTTAGAGAACAGACTGACATTTTGTAGTGTTTATATCCTTAAAAATGTTCTCACAGGTCCTTTAAATTTCAGCAAAAGCCCAATGTTATTATAATACTGGGTTATACATTAAGTCTGTTTGTAATTTCTGCCATATACAAGTACAGTAAAATGACAAATCATTTATCCAAGTCCACAGTGTAAACTCCAGACAGATTCATGACATTATATTAGGCCTAATGCATTTTATGAGCATTTCTTTTACCCCTTGTAGGATGTGTTTTGCTCTGCCTCAGTAAACTAAAGACTAGTTAGAAGAAGACAGACATACTATGGGTTTATTCCTGTTGTTCTGGACGTTCTGTTGAGGTCATGGTGTAAATAGCCTACTTCTAACAGCATTTTAGAAACAAATTTTTCTTTTTTTTCTAAAATGTCTCTAATTATGCTTCTCAAATTCACAGTTCCACTGGACTGGCTTCATAAGCTAATCATACTGATCACAGCAGTTAATCTTACTTCTATGAGTACAACATTTTCAAATCTCAAAGATTAGTTATGACCAAAATGACCCAAAAACTAAATAAAAAACTATGAAAATAATTATTACTTACATTTTTAATGACTGTTATTTTCCACACAGTACCTAAATCAAAAAAATATTTTGGAATTATTTCTGGAATAAGTTTGGGAAACATTAGATGAAATGGTTCATGAAACTCGTTGCTTGACTGATTTGGCTTAACCATTCCTCCTTATGAGAATTATTAAGAAGTATTTCTAAAAACGGACAGGCCATTTTTAAGAACTGATCAATGACCTTGAAAAAACTGACCTCTGTCACAGTATCTGTCCGCTCATTCATGCATGAACATTTAGCTGCCAAGGTCTACTGGGTAGGTCATTTGTGAAAATGTTAGACATTATTTATTATATATCATATCTTCACTGTCACAGACACTAAGCAAACACAAACACTCCTAGCGCAGTGAGTAAATCTGCCAGGAATCATTGCTTCACTAATCAAACTTCAATTTTCGAAGAATATTCAAATCTGTGTAATATGAAATCAGTATTTTAGAGCCTCAGGCATTGTAATGAACATTTTTAATGATAATTAAATCACATAATGACATGGATATTGTGAGATAAAATGTAACTTCCTTTACGCTCCTTTAACGCTAAATCTGCCAGGAAATGACATCATTGCTCAAATATGCAAAGTACTCAACTGGCTGGACATTGTTCCCTTGTAAATGAACTTTCAGGAATGAGAGACATTTGAACGTGTGCCATACGGTGACATTTCTTGCCAGTACAATGCATGTCCAGTAGAATATGAACAGCTCTGTTCTAGGAAACCTTATCTCACTTTGAGTCACCTTCAAGTATTATGATCATAAAAGGCATTGGTATCTTTTATCTGCTGTAAATGTTTCTGCACTGCCACTGTTTATGACTATAGGACATTTCAGGGAAATCTTAAAATTGCAGTTGCGAGTTATATAAAATGTCTCTTAGTGTACTTAAGACTGAATATAGTCAATGTGTGTATTGCTATAAAAAATGCTTTATAAAACAGTATTCCTACAAAATAACATTTCAGTACAGTAATATGCAAATATCGGGACAAATATGTGCTCTAATATATGTTGAGATATATGAATGAGTGTAATCTGTCATTTGTGATGCTTCTCGTGACGTGTCTCAGTGAAATGCGCTGTGATTGGCTCTGCTCAGAAAGAGGATGTTAGGCTCTCACATTCACGTGCTTCTGAGAGGGGGAGGATGGCTGCGTGCCTTGAAGCACGACCCACAGTAAAGCTGATCTGGCCTGTGTTACCATCACCTCACCCGCTTCCACGGATTTTCCCATTTCCTTGAATGTTTCCCATCATGACATTTCCCGGAGATACTGTAAAATAAACCGTACCTAATAGCTTAGAATAAATCACAATTAACACTACTTCCTCAAATCAGCATTTAATATATATATTTCTGAATTTATTTTTTATGTATTTTATATTTTCATCAGCATTTAATATGTCCAGATAGAATATATAATATAGGATACAATTTTTTTATTTGTTTAATACATAAGGATTTTATGACCAGCCTATATCACAAGGATTTTTTTTTATTATATAAGCATTTGTAATATCCAGATTATGTACCAAATATTTTATTTTATTTTTTAATACACAAGCATTTAACATCCATCATCCATCAAAGGGTATTAATCTTTTAATATTTATAAAGTTTTATTTAATTTACTTTTTATTTTTTAAATCATTTTAACATTTGTAATGCACATTTTAAATGACAATTAAATCACATTATGACATGGATATTGTAAGACAAAGAGTTAATTTCCTTGACATTTTAATGCCATTATGTGTATTTTAACATCAACATGTCATGCGCATCCTCTTAGGCCAGGCCTTTCCAGACTGACCCCTAATGTCATTTTTGCCGCCATCCTTTTGGCCATCCCCCCAGCCGACTACGCTCTAAATAACGTCACAAGAAGTCTCCTTTTTTCCGCCAGTGTCACACATTTCAAATGGTCCTGTCTCTGAACTGTATAAACAGGAAACATGCATCTGTGCTGATATAACTGGCTATAGCATTACTCAGCATTTTTGCTTCTCCAACCAAATCTACCAACCTAACTACTTTTAAGATCACAAGTATGTGACGCACTGAGAACGTGCACTACGTGCCTCTTAGGTGAACCTCTTTTTCTTTCACTCAAAGTGGAAGAGAATGAGGAAGAAGGTTAGACTCAAAAGGACTGAGCGGAAAGAATGGAAGAAGGAGGTGGGATCTGAGAGGAAGAAGCAAGAAGGAGAGCCTGAGGAGGGGGGCTGCTGTCAGCTGTGCTCTACCTCACAAGCCTGCCCATAGAGCTCAGCCAATAGGAGCAGAGTGAGTAGGCAGGGCTTTAGCCGTTCCCCATCCTAGCCTCTGCTGCATCTCATGCAAGCGTATTATGTGCAGCTTGACTTCCTAGGCCAAGGAGAGTCAGACATTGTCATAACGCTGGGAGGGAACACACCTACGTGCCGGCATCTTGTTTTACAGCTAACCCACGTTGCTTCTGGGCTCAAATTGTTTTGCCTGCCTCACTGGAAAGGATCGTAAGGCTTGTCCTTCTCTCTTCTGTTGCTTTTTCACCAAAGAGGTGAAGCAAGATGATAGCGGCACAGCTTCTGGCCTACTACTTCACTGAACTGAAGGATGATCAGGTCAAAAAGGTGAGTTTATCATTTGTTTTTAACAAGTGCTGCTCAAAACTCGCCCTTGCGAGCTTTTCCAGACGCGTGACAACAGGTGACACGGCCTGCGTTTTACAGCAGAGAGTCGTGAGATGCGCCTCATCTCACGTCCCTTCATCTGCAGCTTCTACGTCACACGATGTGCGACGGCGAGGATGAGAGGACGAGGTATAACCTTGCAAATGACGACGCCGTCGCCATAGGTTGTCGGGTTCGTGCTGCAATGTCCTTGAAAGCAGGATGTGGAGCGTGTCATAGAGCTGCCATGAGGAGAGGAATGATTTTTTTTCTGTGTGTGTCTCTGTGTGAACGTGCTTATTGGAGAGTACGTCTCTGAGTGGGGGGAAGGTGATCATGAGCATCGCCCCCTCCCCCGTAGGAAGAGTGTCCAGTTACAACAGCTGACTAACGGTGTGCCTTTGCCAAAGAGTTTTGACATTGTTTGACTGCATTTGTGGAGGGAGGGAAAGGACTAAACAGAGCAGACCTGCATGTATGCACATGTCTGTGTGTCTCACCTTGAGGATAGGCACTCTTTATATTTTAACCCTGTTAAACTCCTGTTTAAAATACCATTTTAAATGCGATTATTAAATAGTTCTACCTCAACTGAATTACTGAGAAATATTTGAGAAATACTCTAATATTAGCACACAGATTTAGATATGAATACATAGGTGGTTAATCTATTTACTTCTATGATAAATTTTTCCTAAACTATTTTCATAAACCTAGATACTAATATAATAATTTCCCCATTTAAAAAATCTGTAATAAAAAATACATAACTAAATTCTTCCATCCTTATGACCTTCAATTGTGCTGAATTCTTATATAGTACTATTTTGAAAATACTTGCACAAAATTAATTAACTAACTAATTAATTAATACATTTTGAAATGTAGAGTTTCATATGTGCCACTTTCTCTGGCAATGTGCTTTCTGTCAAGCAGTCATCATGGTTTGGATACAAGTCAGATATTTTATGGGCCTCATTATTAATTTCCAAAACAGTTTTATTTTAGTATTTTTAATACACTACTATATAATATTTTTAATTAGCTTTTATTTTTGTATTTTCATTTTAGTATTTTCACTTTTTATATATTAGTTATTAAACTTATTAAGAAGTAATTAATCTGATTTAATTTAATTGCCAAGATAACATTTCTATTTTCGTTCAAATTTTTTAAGTTTAAGTATTTCATTAAATATTTAATTATTTTATTTCAGTTTTATTTCTATCAACTGTTTTTACTAGTTTTAGTTAGCAGTAACAACATTGTTCCACAGAAGCACATTAACATTACAGCGTAAGAAGCAACAGTTGTATTGTGTCACATGTTACTATAACAACATGTGCAAGGCATGACAGACTGAAATGAAATCCATCCTGTGTGATTCAGTTGTGCACCTGCTACCTTCTCCTGATAAGAGTTTTATGACCCATAGATGCCATACATATAATTTGATTATAAAAGTTGGTAATGTGACAGGAAGTTGGTGAATACGCGATTAAACAGTGGTGAAGCGTAGCGTATATGACATAGCCTTTGCAAACAAATCACACAGAGAGAAGAACATGTGAGTGCTCTTAGCTCATTTAAAGATAAAGCCACCATTCTCTTCACCCTCGTTTAGACGGTCCTGGCAGCTTTACCACTGCTCTCGTGTTTTTACGAGGAAGTTGGATGTTACTCATGCCGGTTACGCAATGACCCATTTTACACACTCTCATTGTGTTTTTAACAAAACAAATTCAACAACTTGAAAGATACTGTAGTAACTTTCATGCAGAAATGTTGTAAATAGAGATTTTACTAGCATAAACCGTTTCTCTCATGTTTGATATTTGTAAAACGTAATATATTTATTAACATTTGCCTATGGTTTGGAAGACTATACTATGTACACAACTGTATCTGATTGAAAATATTTTCGAACAAATGACAAACAAGTAATAATAAATACAAACTCACAAATATAATAAATAATATAATAATAACATAGTAAATATATTGTCTTACAGAATATTTGTTATAATCTGTAAGTGTATCACCAAATACAGAATGTAAAGAACAACACTTTGCATACTAATGTAAATTATTTTTACATCAATGGCATCATACACAGATTTTAGCCTAAATCTCTTATATGCTCACACTACAGTTAAAGACTCAGGCTATACAGGTGCTTATGTTTATAGTATTAATCACTTTTGTTGCAGTGAAACGTCTTCCATTAGCCATTTTCCTGATGAATATCGTCTGTGTTTATAAACGGTATTGCCCATATTTCTGGCATGACTGCATCTAGGCCACAGGCCATATATTTCAAGGACACGCTGACCTAACAACTGACAGACAATGACTCGACTGCATTCACCCTGATCATCAATATTGATATAACGAACATCTGGGTGCTTTAGAAAACATGTGGGCAAAGGGCACAATGTCATTTGTTTATTTTGTGTCAATTTGTGTAGATTGACAAATACTTGTACGCCATGCGGTTCTCTGATGAGACGCTGCGTGACATCATGGCCCGCTTCCGAAGGGAAATGGAGAACGGATTGGGACGAGACACTAACCCGACAGCTACCGTCAAGATGCTGCCCACCTTTGTAAGGTCCATTCCTGATGGATCAGGTGAGCTTATCATTTTTATGGATGTAGATAAATGCCTTAAAAGACTTTTATCTGATGACAGAATCCTTAAGTAATGTCAAAATCTTACTTTGGAAGTAGCTGAGAAAGGATGCGTGTATACAGAAATAAAAATCAGCCAGGCTTTCCTCATAAATTAGTGTCAAGCAAACTGTGGAGTCTACAGCTCTGTCCATCTGGGCAAATCAGTCTCGAAAAGAAATGTCAGCTTTCTTCATTGTACTTCTTTTAAACGCTTTGACAAAAGAAACAACAATACGTTTGGCCCCCCCAAAAAAGTTGAATCAAAGAGGTCAGATGCTTACTATTGAATTAACGCTTTAAGTGAATGCCCTCAGAGATACCTGAACCTTAGAAGGCATTCATTAAAAGCACTTTGCAAGCTGTAAAGTAAACTAGTTTAACCAGTATTGCTGCAAGTGTAGATGTCCATGCATAGCCCAAAAAGTGCTGGCAATCTGTTGAATTTTCCTTTTAGCCATTTGTTTATTCCATTTTCAAGATAAATCTTAAGTACTGCATGCCAGAGTTTACACAATCGTGAGAATACGCATCAACGCTAAGTAATGGTTACATCTGAAACATTCTAAAGTCACATTCTGGTAAGATTATTTTAAATAGCTCTTGAATTAATAACATTTGCCTGGCTCCAAATGTATTTACTATGCAAACTTTACCACAGTATAGAATGGGGTGAATCTACTACTGTGTGCTCACAATATTGAACCGATTTCCCCGTGCCACAACACATTGAGAGCTGCATTTGATGTCAGTACTTTCATCAAGTATAGAAAAAAGACTGAAGTTGTCCGCTTTTTTTTTTAGTTCGAGAGCATCTCCTCTGCAATTACTTCCACGCCGCCTGGTAATTGTTCTCCGCGATAAGCTCATTTTCTCAAACTGACTTTTATAACCAGGACAAATGATGTCAGCAGTCTCCACCATACAGTCTTTCACAAATTCCCCATCCGAAAAAGGCTTGCTGTGCTTTCGCAATTTTATGTGCCACTACATAACTAGCTTTCGTTACAGATTCTTGAATAGAGCACTGTTTCAGAATGTATTTTGCTGGGCTTTTAAATTTGTGGCAAGTTTTAAAGCCTTGTTTGCCTTTTTCTGCAGGTGACAGGTTGACACCATAATTCAATGCTTGCTTGAAAATGACGACTGAGGTTGTAGTCTTTAAAAACCGCAATACTTTCTTGGCATATTAGACATACCGCCTTCTGTCCGATATTGGTGAAGAAGTATTTTGTTGTCCATTCTTCCTTGAACACACGACATTCAGAGTCCACTTTTCTTTTTTCGCCACACTCATTTTCACTCATTAACGTCCGAGTTACTGCGTCGAGTGCATTCTAATTCTACTGTAGGCGCTTAACTGTACCGTGCTATACTGCCATCAAATGGCGTTCCCTTATATTGCATCAAATTAGTCATTCTGAACCAAAACCGTTACTCAAATGCAGCATTTTTTTTTAAACTCCCTCGCGGGCCGGATGAAAGTGTTCAGCGGGCCGTATATGGCCCGCGGGCCGTAGTTTGCCCCCCTCTGATTTAGACGGTCCTGGCAGCTTTACCACTGCTCTCGTGTTTTTACGAGGAAGTTGGATGTTACTCATGCCGGTTACGCAATGACCCATTTTACACACTCTCATTGTGTTTTAACAAAACAAATTCAACAACTTGAAAGATACTGTAGTAACTTTCATGCAGAAATGTTGTAAATAGAGATTTTACTAGCATAAACCGTTTCTTTCATGTTTGATATTTGTAAAACGTAATATATTTATTAACATTTGCCTATGGTTTGGAAGACTATACTATGTACACAACTGTATCTGATTGAAAATGTTTTCGAACAAATGACAAACAAGTCATTAATAAATACAAACTCACAAATATAATAAATAATATAATAATAACATAGTAAATATATTGTCTTACAGAATATTTGTTATAATCTGTAAGTGTATCACCAAATACAGAATGTAAAGAACAACACTTTGCATACTAATGTAAATTATTTTTACATCAATGGCATCATACACAGATTTTAGCCTAAATCTCTTATATGCTCACACAACAGTTAAAGACTCAGGCTATACAGGTGCTTATGTTTATAGTATTAATCACTTTTGTTGCAGTGAAACATCTTCCATTAGCCATTTTCCTGATGAATATCGTCTGTGTTTATAAACGGTATTGCCCATATTTCTGGCATGTCTGCATCTAGGCCACAGGCCATACATTTCAAGGACACGCTGACCTAACAACTGACAGACAATGACTTGACTGCATTCACCCTGATCATCAATATTGATATAACGAACATCTGGGTGCTTTAGAAAACATGTGGGCAAAGGGCACAATGTCATTTGTTTATTTTGTGTCAATTTGTGTAGATTGACAAATACTTGTACGCCATGCGGTTCTCTGATGAGACGCTGCGTGACATCATGGCCCGCTTCCGAAGGGAAATGGAGAACGGATTGGGACGAGACACTAACCCGACAGCTACCGTCAAGATGCTGCCCACCTTTGTAAGGTCCATTCCTGATGGATCAGGTGAGCTTATCATTTTTATGGATGTAGATAAATGCCTTAAAAGACTTTTATCTGATGACAGAATCTTTAAGTAATTTCAAAATCTTGCTTTGGAAGTAGCTGAGAAAGGATGCGTGTATACAGAAATAAAAATCAGCCAGGCTTTCCTCATAAATTAGTGTCAAGCAAACTGTGGAGTCTACAGTTCTGTCCATCTGGGCAAATCAGTCTCGAAAAGAAATGTCAGCTTTCTTCATTGTACTTCTTTTAAACGCTTTGACAAAAGAAACAACAATACGTTTGGCCCCCCAAAAAAAGTTGAATCAAAGAGGTCAGATGCTTACTATTGAATTAACGCTTTAAGTGAATGCCCTCAGAGATACCTGAACCTTAGAAGGCATTCATTAAAAGCACTTTGCAAGCTGTAAAGTAAACTAGTTTAACCAGTATTGCTGCAAGTGTAGATGTCCATGCATAGCCCAAAAAGTGCTGGCAATCTGTTGGATTTTCCTTTTAGCCATTTGTTTATTCCATTTTCAAGATAAATCATAAGTACTGCATGCCAGAGTTTACACAATCACAGAAATATGCATCAACGCTAAGTAATGGTTACATCTGAAACATTCTAAAGTCACATTCTGGTAAGATTCTTTTAAATAGCTCTTGAATTAATAACATTTGCCTGGCTCCAAATGCATTTACTATGCAAACTTTACCACAGTATAGAATGGGGTGAATCTACTACTGTGAGCTCACAATATTGAACCGATTTCCCCCGTGCCACAACACATTGAGAGCTGCATTGACATGTGCCATGTTTCTACATGGCCTGCAGCATCAACCAAACTCACTGGGTTACATCACGGATTATATGAGCTGTAATCCCAGTCAGATGGGTATGTGAAAGTTGACTTCAGTGCAATTTGTTAGCATCCGTACTACGATGTGTTCTGCAAGGCAGTTTCATTCTAGTAAATTATGGCAGATTTATTGCTCATGTAGCAGCAAAGTAATTCAAAACAATTAGAACAACATGGTCAAATCTGATTGATTGTGTCCACATCAATAATTCATTCATCCATCGCTGCAATGTGTAGTATTGCAGTATACATACATCAAGTCTAGATAGCTTGTCAAGAGCAGCTCTCTAGTCCTACGGGGCTGGATACTACAGCATTAACAATTCTATATATAGATTCTGATCTATTAACATCCCAATGATAAAATGCCTGAGTGTGTCCAGCAAGTCTCCCGATATGAAAATGCCCACCAGTGACCACTTACCTGCATTTAAAACAAATGCATCTGATTTCTTGTGGTTTGATGTGATTTTAGGTGTTAACAGATCGTCTGAGTACAGTGAGTATAGAAGAGTTTTAATTTTGCCAGGTCTCTTTTTGTGTGAATTGCGCTCTACTTTACATTACACTTTATATTTGTACTCATCTCTCATTTAAATTATAAAGATGTCCAGGAATTGTCTTAATATGTTGTTAAATTACATATTAAGTTTGCTACAGATCAATTCAGTCATTAAAAAATACATTTAGGATGTTGAAATAACATTTAACTGAAATAACCTTCAACTCCAGTTAACTGACCTTTCCAGTTGATGCTGAGTTTACAGTATTACAAATCGTCACACTCCCAGACACCTCGTTTCCAACCTAGAAACAGAAGACGGCAAGAAAAAAGAAAGGCATTTGAGTTTCAGTGTTGCTTGGCAACAAGCACTCCGGATAATATCGACAATCTGGACACGTCGAGGAGCCTCGAGAACCAAAAAGACGGTTACAGAGAGCATTTTTGACATAATACAAACATCTATTGGCATTACTCTTTCTCTGTTCAATCTATGGCATAAACAGACTTGTTAATCACCATTTTACTGCAAACATTTTCTGAAGAATCTGTTGGTAAGAATTCACACTGTCTCGCTGTGAGAGTGCTGCCTGGGGTGATTATTTTCTGTCTTTCACCAGCTCAGTAAAAAAGCATTCCTGATTAAGCCCCCTTGGTCACGACCAAAATAAAGGTTGATGCAGTCTCGCATTACAAGAATGGTACGCTATACCAGTCAGGTTTCTGCCATGTTGTCATAAGTATAACAGTGGCAGTGTCCTTTAGTTAGCTTAATAAAGCAACTTCCAGAAGGGGAACATTCGAACTAGTTTAATGTTACATGCTTTTAAGTATCGTTAAAGGGATAGTTCGCCTAAAAATGTCAATTCGGTCATCATTTACACATTCTCATGTCATTTTGGCTGAACTATGTCTTTAAGTTAACTTGTGAACTCTTGATAGTAGAAAAATACTTGTAATATTGATGATTTCTTTCATTCACTTACAGAGAAGGGAGATTTCATTGCCCTGGATCTGGGCGGCTCTAATTTCCGTATTCTGCGGGTGAAAGTGTCTCATGAGAAGAAACAGACAGTGCAGATGGAAAGTCAGATATATGAGACTCCAGAGGACATCATCAACGGCACCGGATCACGGGTACATGGACCAGTTTTTCATCCACCTGAAATCATAAACAACCATTTTTATTGAAAATATGTGTAAAATTAAGTATATGATTTAATATTGAACAACGTCATCTGAATATCCAATACGTTAGTGCTTACGATCAAACATTGTGTCTTTAATATATAGTCTTTTGTACATTAGACCGTTAAAGGCCAAGTTCTGGCATGAAACTCTAGATGGTACAGGCTCAAGGGTCCTTGGCAAACTGATGATATTCACAGCGTTAAACTACTTGGCACAAGCTGATTGGTTCATGTTGCACACGCAGCCAATGAGTGGTGCTTTACACAGAAATGGCCAGTTATCATTCACTAGAGCAGTTCACAGCACACTTTCAGTATGTCTTAAATACTCACAGCACCGTTTCAGCACTATCGCAGATACAGCAGTTCTACTTTGGCAGTAGCAAGTTCCTGCACTTGCTTTGCAGCAGCAGCAGTAATCTACAACAGCAGCAGCAATTCAGCGGCAGTAGCATAGCAGATCTTTTCCGCCAAGACCAAATACATTAACATTGTCATATCCATTACCATGCTAATATCTGCCAAGAATTGTCATAATAGAAATAGTGTTCTGATCTTCTGTCTAAGCCATCCAGCTTTTGTATACAATCTTAATTGTCTCCATTTTGTACATGCTCATTATTTCTTGCAGTTGTTTGACCATGTTGCAGAATGTCTAGGAGACTTCATGGAGAAACAAAAAATTAAAGACAAGAAGCTTCCAATGGGTTTCACGTTCTCATTCCCTTGTGCACACTCCAAACTGGATGAGGTAACGGATCATTCAATTCTATATGGTTTGCCAAGAAATTATGACATTTACATTTCATATATTTCTACTACTGTGTCACAGATCCAGTTTAAATAATTTAGATTTAGATTTTCTATTAAATCCTGCAATTACTATTGTATTTTTACAGGCTGTTTTGCTAACATGGACAAAACGATTTAAGGCCAGTGGGGTTGAGGGCATGGATGTAGTAAAGCTTCTAAATAAAGCCATCAAAAAACGTGGGGTGAGTGTAATACAGTATTTTGTGTATGTATACAGGTGGATATTTTTTTAGACTGTTTCCTGAAGGATTTAATGGTGTAATAATTCACTTACAGGACTATGATGCTGATATCATGGCTGTTGTCAATGACACTGTGGGAACTATGATGACCTGTGGCTTTGATGACCAGCGCTGTGAAGTCGGCATTATTATAGGTAAATAAAACATACCAATACCTCTCTATTTTATGAATTTAATCAGACTCTTAAATGGACAATAAATGAGTTTAAAATTAGAATTGTACAGTTGTAATGCCCATTTGAATCATATAATTTAAAATGAAAATAAATTTGCTCAAAGCAACATTGTAGAATTAACTTCCCTCAGCGTACAGATGAATGCTGAATACCACAAATATATTTGATATTCTAAATACGCTCAATCAAAGCTTCTGGATTCTTGAACATCTGCGATGGCATATGCTGCTTTGATCCTTCAGGTACCGGCACTAATGCATGTTACATGGAGGAGCTCAGACACATTGACCTGGTGGAGGGAGATGAAGGCAGGATGTGTATTAATACTGAATGGGGGGCTTTCGGAGACGACGGCACATTGGAGGATATCCGAACTGAGTTTGACAGGGAGATTGATCGCGGGTCCCTCAACCCCGGAAAGCAGTTGTAAGTCACAGAAGTTTAAAATCTCAAAAAAATCATATCATATTTGATCAGAATGTTTGAAGAGGTAAAGGTGCATGTTGGCTGTTTTCAGGTTTGAGAAGATGGTCAGCGGGATGTACATGGGTGAGCTGGTGAGGCTGATCTTGGTCAAGATGGCTAAGGAAGGCCTACTGTTTGAGGGCCGCATCACCCCAGAGCTGCTTACAAAAGGAAAATTTGAAACCAAGCATGTTTCTGCAATTGAAAAGTGAGTTGTCATTCGTTGCATTACGATTATTATTACAGGCAGTGTGTTTGATTTGGGTTGGAGCTAAACTCTGCAGGACACCGGCCCTCCAGGACGAAGTTGCCTACCCCTGCTCTACAGTGAATGGGTGCTGTCAGAATGAGAGTCCAAACAGCTAATAAAAACATCTCTGTAATCCTAAAGTAATCCACATGACTCCATCAACCAGCCTTACGTAAAGCTGTTTGTCAGAAACAAATCCATTGTTTTCCAACAAATCCATCAGCGTTTTTGTCCCCAGATTAATTAGTTTGTTACAAATATGCAGCATTTCACTTCACAAAACATTGATAGATAGACTGGAGTTGTGTTGTAGGCTATTTTGATGTTTTCATCAGCTGTTTGGACTCTCATTCTGATGGCAAGGCACCCATTCACTGCAGGGATATTAATTGGTGAGCAAATGATGTAATACTAAATTTCTCAATCTGTTCCAATGAAGAAAGAAACTTATCTACATCTTGGATGACCTGATGATAAATACATTTGCAGCATTTTTGGGTGGTGGGGGTGGGTGGAGCTAGGTGAACTATTCCTTTAAAGCCAATAAATGGTTCTTTATTACTCTAAAAATCATGATATTTTAAACCTTACAACAGTACCACTTTTTTCTTTAGGAGCAAAGAAGGACTTACCAAAGCCAATGAGATTTTGACACGCTTGGGTGTAGAGCCATCTGAAGACGACTGCATTGCTGTGCAGCATGTTTGCGCTATTGTCTCTTTTCGCTCTGCAAATCTAATTGCTTCCACTCTGGGTGCAATCCTCAAATGTCTCAAGGACAATAAGAACAGCCCGCGCCTCCGCACCACAGTGGGCATCGATGGTTCCCTGTACAAGATGCACCCACAGTGAGTATTACATTCAGATCATCAAATCAGACGAAAGCATGGCTTATCATCAGTAATAGTATGTACCCGGCATGCTTAGTAAGTCATCACAGAGGGTTTTGGGAATACATCTGCAGGTGCATGTGACAGCCTGAGAGCACTGAACCCTCTTGAGGGCTCTTCAGACAAAGGCGAGTTCTATTAATACACATTGAATTGGTTTCCATAGGAGCAGCTGAGCCTCTATTTGTTGTGACACTATACTCACTGATCTTATATCTGGACTCTAAATTGGACTTTAAAAGCTTACAGAGAGTTTAGTTGAATGATTAGATAAGTTCGTTATTACATTGGAACTGATATCACATGAATTTCTATGCCATTCATGTCATATATTCTCAACAATGTATGGACCTCTTTGAATGTCAAAATAGACCGTCTTTAAATAGTCTTTAAACACAAAAGATATAGCAGTGCTATATGCATTCTTTTACATTGAAAGACATCTTAATGCGTTTTAAAAGGCAAACTTACGTGAGCGCAGTATTTTGGAACTTTCCAGACGCTGCGAAAGACGCAAGATGCAAGGCATACTTCTTGACATTATAATTTGTCTTTCTGGTGTATGGCAAATACTAGTAAAGATTTTTAATACTTGTAAAGATTTTTTGTAAGAATTTTTACGAGGGACAGTTTAATATCACTAAAGTTAATAATAAAATCATTATTAATAATTGGTCACAAATAATAACTGATAATTAAGCAGCAAATTAGGCAGCATTAGAATGATTTCTGAAGGGACACTGAACAATGGAGTGATGATGCTAAAAATTCAGCTTTGATCACAGAAATTAATTACATTTTAAAACATCCTAAACAGAAAACCACTATTTTAAGTGTAGTATTTCATAATATTAGGCTATTGTTTTACTGTATTTTTGATCAAATACATTTAATCTTCTTTCAAATAAATAAATAAATAAAAAGCCTTAATTATTTCAAACTTTTAACCACTTGACTAGTGTGTATATAAAATAGGCTAATGCATGTGAATTCATATTATATTTTTATTAGGCCTAACGTTATATAACCTAATTTACATTACGTTCCCGTGCACAGCACTTGAAAGCAAACGTCTTCCGATTCAAAATGTTCTAGAGTAAGATTGAGAATGAATTATATAACGTTAGATTTGTAAAAAAATCTTAGACACGTGAAATCACGGAAGAAAGCGGATTTACATGAACTCTTATCTCCTGTCTGCTGAAAACTGCATTAAGTAGCCTGCAATGTGACGATTCGAATAACGGCATTAAAATCTGAGAAATTTGAAAAGGTCAGTAGTATTTTGCATTCCTGAAAATGAATGTCTGTCGTTTAACTAAACGGTTGGCAAATATAGCTGAATTGTCTTACCTCAGCTCGCATTCAAGTCGCGCGCAGCTCAGCGACTATGAACGGTAAATCCCGCCTTCTACACTTGATTACAAACATTTTGACATTGATGAGCGCTTTTGAGCCGCTGCACTGAGCCGGAGCATGCTAAATTCGTTGGATTTTTTTAACGAAATGGGCTGTACGTATATGGAAGAATATACGTACATTTACTACAATCCATTTTGTATATATATTACGCAAAGGGCCAACATTGTACAGTGGCCCACCGGGAAAACCCCCGATGTTCCTTCCAGATGGCCAGTCCGCCACTGAACACGGTCGAGAGCAGGTTTACAAAAAATGACCTATCGACATTTTTTCCATTCCTTTGCGTTTTTAAGCGCAAAACGTGTTCTGTGTGAACCAAACTATATGTCAAGCGGTATAACGACCGGTATCCCGTCTCAGAGCATATGTAAACAATATCTCAATAGCAAGTGAGATATCTATAAAATAATTGAATAATGCAGAAATTAATAGTACGTAACTTACATTTTAGATAGACTGTCAGTTACTTTATGTAGCTCTACTCCTCAAAAGCAATGTGGTTCCATACATGGCCGAATTAACCGTCTCTGAGCAACACTTGCGTTTCATTTCTGAACAAAACAGTGATTCTGAGTGAACTGCTTGAATAAATGATTCGTTGACTCACTCATAAAGAAACCCTGCGTCCCAGTGTGCATATCCACTCTCTCTGCCCTAAATAGAATTGAAAATGACTGATATCACATAGAATTTAGGATGGATAGTATGCACATTGGGACGCAGGCAAAGTCACTTGTTGCGTTCCTGAATTAATAATTTTGAAAGAAGCGGTTGAATGAATCATTCAATTAATCAGTCGCTTGTCGCCACCTGCTGGCGAAAGTCTGTACCCTAAAGAAAGAGTCCACTAGTAATTCGTAATACACAGACTGACATTTGACTCCACATCCCTCTGTTTCTGCCAGGTATGCCCGCCGGTTGCACAAAACTGTGCGTCGTCTGGTGCCGGAGTCTGATGTCCGCTTCTTGCTCTCTGAGAGTGGAAGTGGCAAAGGGGCTGCTATGGTAACAGCCTGGGCTTCCCGGTTGGCCGATCAGACACGTCAGATTGCAGAGACGCTGGCAGAGTTCCGGTTGACCAAAGACCAACTACTGGAGGTGAAAAAGAGGATGAGAACTGAGATCCAGAATGGATTGAGCAAGAACACCCAAAGCACAGCCACTGTCAAGATGCTGCCCACTTATGTGCAGAGCACCCCGGATGGAACAGGTAAAAGATCTACAGCTATATAGAGTATTTTCCTAAAATAGGCAAATAATCCTCAATGGTCAATGATCCCCCAAACATATAATCTGCCATTACTTCACAAAAAAATGCAATGTCATAATTACATTTAGCAAAATGCATTCATGCATCATGTTTAAAAATCCGCCTGCTCCTCTACTATGAGTAGATTAAATTCTCTTTATCCCTGCTTAATTGCACCATAGTATAATCCCAGGTTTACTCAATACAGACACATGACATTGTTTTATTTTCCTGATGGTGATTTAAGGTGAAGAGTTTTAATATGCAGCTCAGTTAAGAATAGTGCATGCAGATGTGTTTTCACCATCCAACAAATATAAACACTGAGCAAATGTGCTGAGAATTCAAAACCGTCTAAATTCACAATTAGAGCAATACAATTAAACGATGGCACAAGATCTTGATGCAGTCTAAAATCCTCTCATTCTCATCCTAAATTATACATTTGGCATTATTTCATACATTTCTGTATGCTGCAGGATTCATGACTTCTCTGTATTTCTGTATGTTCTCCTTTATATAGAAAATGGTGACTTTTTGGCTCTGGATCTTGGAGGTACAAACTTCAGGGTGCTTTTGGTAAAGATTCGCAGCGGCAAGAAACGAACTGTGGAGATGCACAATAAAATCTACGCCATTCCCATTGAAGTGATGCAAGGAACCGGAGAAGAGGTGTGTGGTCATTGTGATGTATTTGCACATTATTAAAAGACTAGATTTACACAAAAAGCATATTTTATATAGTTGTACACAACCTAAATTATATTACCAAAAATAGCTTTCTATTCATCAGAGAATCCCGACAAATGTAAAATGTTAATCTGTAAAAAACTATATATTATATTTAGCACTAAATAAGCAAATCAGAATGATTTCTAAAGGATCATGTGACACTGAAAACTGGAGTAATGGCTGCTGAAAATTCAGCTTTACATCACAGGAATTACATTTTTTGTTTTTAAATTGGAAATTTAAATTGTAATACTATATCACAATACTGCAATTTTTACTGTATTCTAATCAGATTAATACAACCTTGTTGAGCATAAGAAAACATTTTTAAAAAATGACCGACCCCAAAGTTTTGAATAGTAGTGTACACTATGCTATGATATATATGTTGTTTTATTAATTAATGACAACTTAATGGTTAATAACTATTTTTTATCTCTAAATGAAAGCAACATTTCAACACTAAATTATTTTAATTTCTGTTCCACACCACCTGCAGCTATTTGATCACATTGTGTACTGCATATCTGACTTCCTGGACTATATGGGGATGAAGAACACCCGCCTGCCTCTGGGCTTCACCTTTTCCTTCCCCTGCAGACAAACTAGTCTGGATGCGGTGAGCTGCCTTGTTTGCTTTCTCAACTTCATTTGCTCATTTATTGAACAAAATCCTGATGATTTATCATGCTTTAATGAATACAGGGAATTCTGGTAACTTGGACAAAGGGCTTTAAATCCACAGACTGTGAAGGAGAAGATGTTGTCGGCCTCTTGAGAGAGGCGATCAAACGGAGAGAGGTGACTTATGCCATACTGTCAGAAATGTGACAAGATGATACAAGATTTTATAAAGTAATTCATTTTGAAATCTAGATTCTTGATGAATGTTTTGTGTATGCTATATTTTGTACAGGAGTTTGATTTGGATGTTGTAGCCATAGTGAATGACACCGTGGGTACAATGATGACCTGCGCATATGAGGAACCCACATGTGAGGTTGGGCTAATTGCAGGTAAATACAATACAATTTATTCTGAAATATCAAATGTGACAAAAAATACAATCGTAGTTCTACATTTTAAATAGTCTTATATACACATTTGAGTTACGAGAACATGCTAAGATATTCATATGTGTGATTTTAGGAACAGGTAGCAATGCCTGCTACATGGAGGAAATGCGAAACGTTGAGACGGTCGATGGAGTGGACGGCAGGATGTGTGTGAACATGGAGTGGGGAGCGTTTGGAGATAATGGCTGCCTGGATGACATCAGGACTCAGTATGATAATGCTGTGGATGATCTCTCCCTCAATGCCGGCAAACAAAAGTGAGCAGTTTTACCCAGTCGAATGTGAAGAAATAAAAAAGTGAAAATAAATTGAAGCAAATGATTTAAAGTAAGAAAGCAGGTCTAGAAGAATCAGAAAGATGAGGAACCTACTGTTTGTATCATTGTTTAAGAATGTAAATGCAGATACTATAAATATTTTTTATTTTTTAACAATTCTTTTAAATTGTAATAATATTTCAAAATATTACTATTTATTTACATTATAGTTTCTATTTTTTTTATTAAATAAATGCAGCATTATGGTGTGCATAAGATACTTCATCATAAAATCATCAATCCATAACTTTTGAATGATGATGTGCAATATTTCATATTGTTTATAATGTTTTGGCATATTTGAGATCTAAAAATTGAACGTTTGTTTTTTCACTTTTAGGTATGAGAAGATGTGCAGTGGCATGTACCTGGGTGAGATTGTACGGAACATCCTGATTGATTTGACAAAGCGTGGCTTCCTCTTCAGAGGACAGATCTCTGAGACCCTGAAGACCAGGGGTATCTTTGAAACCAAGTTCCTTTCCCAAATTGAGAGGTACTACTCAAATTAAATTGCCACATTTCATCACAAAAACCAGACATTCTGTATAGAAACATTTCAAATTGCTTAATCATAATGGTTGTTTCTTTCCTCTAGTGACCGTTTGGCGCTACTGCAGGTCAGGTCCATTCTGCAGCATCTGGGCCTGGACAGCACATGTGATGACAGTATCATTGTGAAGGAAGTGTGTGGAGCTGTTTCCTACCGGGCTGCCCAGCTCTGTGGAGCAGGAATGGCTGCTGTTGTAGACAAAATCCGAGAGAACCGTGGTCTGGACCATCTGGATATCACTGTTGGAGTGGATGGCACTCTGTATAAGCTCCATCCACAGTAAGTACATGCAAAATAAATGCATTTTCGGTTGTATTTATAGCTATAGTGCGTAAATGTGGTACATGACTTGTGCCTCTCTTTTCAGTTTCTCACGGATAATGCATCAGACTGTGAAGGACCTCGCCCCCAAATGCAACGTCAACTTCTTGCTCTCAGAAGACGGAAGCGGGAAAGGCGCTGCCTTGATCACCGCCGTTGGGTGCCGTCTCCGCCAGCAAGAACAAAAGAACTGAAACCTGCGTCGAACAAGCCCTCAGCTCCTTCTCTAGCTCTCTCGCAGAGCGTATACATTTCCACTCGCAGCTGTGACTCGGCAGTCATCCACCACGATCCGCCACATCTTTCTTCTCATGCCCAGAGATGTGATTTGACCACTTTGCTTCTTATCTCACTTCTACATGTTCCTGTCAGCCTTTCTCTGTGTATGTCTTTGTGTGTTATTAGGGGTTGGTCTATCTGTGTCCACCCAAACTATATAAAGATGTTCAACTGTTGTTAAAATATTTATGGATGTATATTGGAAAAAGGGAAGAAATGTAAACACATTAAAAACATTAAAATTAAGATATTTGACCAAGCATATGAAGATATTATTTATTTTATTTTTATATTTGGTGGTTGACATGACAAGAAATGGATACCTGAAGAGGAAGAAGGCATTTTGTGGCGATTATGCCAAGCTAATTCCAAACCTTTGCGTATTGTCATTTGTCTCTGTGGCAGTTTGTGGTGTGAATATTGCAAAACATCAGAGGAACATTCACTAACCATAACAGCCTCCTCATTGGTCACGGTCGAAGTGAGGAAGACGGGCAAGTTCAGTCTCGCAGTCACAGCTGCCTTCCTGATAATTCAAGCCCCTAATACTAGTCGCTGTACAATTTAACAAAGCTATTGCCTTTGCATATCCACTTTCTCTGAAATAGACTTACCCTCTCATTCCTGAAGAATTTAGCAGATTGTATCATGCGTATTGCTTTAGTCAGCTTTCTGCTGTGTGTGTATACAGATCTGCGGGTTATCAGTACTGATTCCCAGTAAATGTCCTTCTGTGTGCCCTGGCTGGATATTTGTGAGTGATCCTGTGTTGTTGATGTGAGTGAATCTGTGTAGTGGCTCAGAGATCTTCTGATGAATGCATGCCTAATTTGGTAACAGGAATAGCATCCACTGATTTTGTACTATTTAATAGTTGCACTATATAAATAGATGTTCCTGGAAAAACCTAATATATGAGAAAAGCATAACAATATTTTGATCAACTCAATTTGTTTCATGTGGTGTCCTTCATGGTTGCCCAAACACAGTAGCGTTTTTCTTCTTCTGTGTTTAGATCCAATGTGACTGTTTGTGCAATCAAATTAATTCCTATTATATCTCTCTTGAATGAATGTATTGCCAGGTGATGCCACTGATATCACAAAAATCACAAATAAATACAGATTTAAACTTGAATCTTAAGGGAGCCATGTGTGATTGATCAGAAGTTTCAAGGTGTAGAGTCCGATAATTTGTCTTATTTTTGTGGCTACTGGGTACTTACTCTTTTTTTAGCTTTATATATGGGTTGTCATATTTGGGTACATCCCAATCCCTCTGTTCTATTTTACATTTTTTGTATTTGACCAAACTCTGGTAATGTAATGCACTAGTAACGCAGTAACTGTACGATATCTTTTATTCAGATTTCATACATTCATACAATTAAACAGATCCTCGGCACTCATGCAAAAGAAAAACAAACAAACAAATGATATTTTTACCAACA
This sequence comes from Gymnocypris eckloni scoliostomus, assembly GCA_027564155.1. NCBI lineage: Eukaryota > Metazoa > Chordata > Actinopteri > Cypriniformes > Cyprinidae > Gymnocypris > Gymnocypris eckloni. Next base: position 9,165,398 of record CM050429.1, read on the forward strand.
AAATAAAAAAAAAAAACACTTTTGCATTACCATCATGTGACAGAATAACAAACAAAATAGTTGTATATAGAAAACATACAGCTTAATTATTACATTTTAGAATGTTTGGGATGTTGTTATTAAAAGAAAGAAAGAAACATTAACTTTAAACTGAAATATCTCCGGGCTAAAACTAAGGCAAACATACTACATTCTCTTTAATCAGTCAAGCATATGGAAGTACATGCAGATGTATATTAAATATAATACATGCTGTAAACATTAAGCTTGCTTGTCTATTTACAATACAATTACAATGTTTGGTTTTGTTTATATTTTAGCTTATATACATGATATCTTCCACCACTATTGATAATTAGGCAACACATATTTCCCACCTAATTTTGTCTCTCTTTTTCCAACGCTGTCAAATCAACCCAACAGTCATCATACTGCTTACACCAGACTGAAGATATCTCAAGCAATCCATACTCTTTAGGTACAGATGATCTGACCAATTTAATGCTAATTTTGCAGTTTTGTTTTTGACATTTAACCAATATTTACATCTTAAAACATTCATTGCTCAATAGTGGTGCATGAGTTAACATGGTTAACTGTCATTCAGGTTTAGGGTCAGTAATATGTTTATGTTTTTGAAAGTCTCTTATGCTATGCCAGGCTGCATTTATTTGATCAAAAATGCAATAGAAGACTGTAAACCTGCATTTTTAGCATCTTAACTCGTCTACAGAGTAATTTGATCCTTCAGAAATCATTCTTCTGTAATATGCACAGATTTGGTGCCCAGGAAACATTTCTTATTATTATCAATGTTGAAAACAACTGTGCTACTTAATATTTTTTGTGGAAACATTTTTTTCAAGGATTATTTGATGAATAGAAAGTTCAAAAGATTAGTAATTATTTGAAATATAATTATAAATGCCTTTATTGCTTTTTTTTGATCAATTTAATGAATTTTCTCTGAATGTATGCATTCATTTCTTGAAAACAAATCTTTCTGACCCCAAACCTTTGAACAGAATATGCAGTTTCAACAAAATGAACTGTGTATATATGTGTATATGTCTATACAGATACTAGGACTAATACTTCAAGCAGCAACACAGAAACAAATAAGGCTTGGTGCATATGCCATAGGAGTAGATGAATACTCCATCTGTAAAGCCCACTGAATCCACGACAGAGAACAATACGAGGGAAAATCTCATTCTGTTGTGAGGTATTAAGTGCAAGTATGGTCGTGCTTGATTTTAATAATCACCAACAGGGATGTTTCTCACTGAAATGTTGTAGAATTCAGGCTTTGATTAGTTTGGATGTGGTGTCTTCCGGTTCTCTTGCATGATTACGGGCCACCATGCTGGTGGTCTCGGTGCGATAACTGCGTCTCATGTGGAAGGTTCTCATGTGCTGCAGCTCCATGTTGTCCTCCTCAGAAATCTTGACGAGGGGGCACCACTGGAACGCTTTGCGAAAGCCCGAGCGGAATCTAAAGAAGCACAGCAGATGCTAGATGTTAACTCCTGTGCATTAAGAATGGGACTTCCTGAAGAAAAAATAATGATACTAGTATTGATATAAAACTTTAGGGATCACTAGATAAACTGACATCAATGAAAATGCGGCACTAAATATCCATGTTAATGTGCTTACATCACATTTTTATCCTTCCTGTGATGTAATGTGCATTTACCTTTGGTTTAGACAGCAGTAAATGATGGGGTTGTACATAGTGGAACTCATGGCCAGCCAGAAGATGGACAAATAGACCTGTTGGATATAGTGCTGCTTGTATATGTCCCTGTTGAAGCTCCCCAGGATGAAGTAGATGTGGTAGGGAAGCCAACATATTGCAAAGGTCGTCACCACCACTATCATCATCTTCACTACCTTTATTAAATTGCAAAAATGGCATGAATCTTTTTTTTTCTTTCAACACAAATAACTATAATACAAAACCATAAATAGCTACTGCCACTAATGGAAAAACATCTCTGGACAGGGTTATTATTATGAAGGGCACAAGAAAGAAAAACGTGAAAGGAATGATAAAGCTCATTTTCCGTTCTGCAAGAAGAAAAGTGTTCTCTCCCCAGGGAAGTTTTTTTTACCATTGATTCTTTACGATTTTATGGAACTTAACTACATTTGCTCATGATAATAAACTTCTTTTTTTCAGATGTAGCTACCAATGATGGGTATAGAGTTTAGAAACATGACAACTGTCTTCATCTGCGTGTACGTGTGGGCACATGGCTTAAAGTAGATGATTGTGTAGAGAAACTGCAATAAATAACAAAATTACACGAGTAAATGGCATCACTAACCTTGCGTTTCGCCTTCATTTGGTTCTGGTAGTGGTCTGATGCTTCTCCAGGAATCTCGCTGCCCCACAGCCTCCGTCCAACCAGGCTGTAGGTCACCAACATCACCAGCAGAGGGAGCAAGTAGATCAGGATGATCACCGCAATCTGATACCTGTGAGATCAAGCATCACTTCAGTCAAATCTACATAAATGCAATTTTTTTAGGTAAGAATACTCCAATGTAATTTTTTTATTCCTATGTTATGGGCATTAAAATCTTTGAGAAGTGAAAAATTAGGTTACTCTAAAGATAAGCTACTTGTGTAAATCATAAAGAAAAAAAGGATACAATTTTTGTGCACTTTTCTTACGAGAGCTGATGTTTCCCTCCATAATCCTCGGGCCATTCCACCATACAAACAGTCCGAGGGAAGTAGAATTTGGTGCTGGCGTAATAAGACTGAGGAAAGGCCAGTGTAAAAGCCACGGTCCAGATGACCCCGATCAGAACTTTAGTAGTAGTGGAGGAGAGCCTGGGCTTCAGAGGGTGGATTATAGCCATATATCTGTGGATTTCAGCCAACAACATCGTAATGAAAGTGAACGTATGCCTTTAAATGACAGGCTACCATTCATTTGATATGTATAACAAAATGGAAAAGGCTGGCAATACCACTTTGTTGACTTTGCCCTCTATTGCCATTCAGTGCGCTACTGCTTTTTGGACGGAATTTACTGTATGCATAATGTATCACTGCAGCACATCCAGAAAGAGATGATTGATTGGTTGCTTTATTCCCCATGCTTAATAATTATCATCTACTTGTTGGTCACTAAATCAGACTCTTATTGATCAGAGCACAATCCACACTCAGCGCGAAGTCTCCTAAGCATTTTGCGCATGAGTCACCAGGTCAGCCAAAATCAATTATTCAGGAATATCACAAACGCATTATTTGCGCACAGTAAATGGACTTTCAGGGAAACTGAATATGTACGCGCGCAGGTAAATCATATGTTCGGGGACGTTGCGCGCTAGAACTACATGCGCACAGGTTCTTAGACGCATTGAAAGCTTAAGCGTTTTTTTCAACACTTTTAGGTAACCATGACAGTTGCTCATGAAAATATGAGTTAAGCTATTGATCATTAAAAGGGGATGAATTTTAATCTAAGATTTATTATACTATCAAATATCATTAACTAATGTTGACCGTCTATGGAAGATTGGTTTATATCCCTGCTGGGAAAAATAGCTCTAACCAGCTTCATCAAGGTCTACCAGATGGATGTCAATCCACCTGATTCATCATTTAGATCATCTTGGACAAGCTCTTTCACATATGACCAGCAAAAACATGTAAAACCAGCCGGCATCAGAAGGGTAAGAGATAACCTCATCTATGTTTTATCACAGGAACTTAGCCTATTTCTAACGGATTTAATGTAATGTTATTAGAATAGTATGATGATTAATTATCGTACTCCATGGGAAGATATAATGGTAAATTGACATTTTCTTTTGTAAAGTGTACTGTAAATAACCACAATGATTTTCAATGAAGTGCTTTGTTGTCTACTTACCTGTCAACAGCAATAGCAGCCATTGAATAAATGCTTGAGAACATTGCTGTTATTGGGAAGAAGTTTTGAAATTTACAGTATCCCACACCAAAATACCAGTCATTGTGCAAAGCATACACGAAATTAAAGACAGTGTTAAAAGTTGCCATTGATGCATCAGAAAAGGCGAGGTTTACAATGAAGTAGTTGGTGACTGTCCTCATGCGTTTATGTGCCAGAATGATCCAAATAACAGTGACATTGCCAATGATGGACACAATTACGATTAAAGAGTATGCAATCGCCCATAGTGCCACCTGCCAGTCCGGCTGCTCGAATAGATTGGTGGAGGTTTCGTTTCCATCTTCCTCGTCGTAGAGAAGAGATGTTGAAAGGGGGTCCAAAGTGGTATCCATTGTAGCCGGTTTGTCCGTTGTAACAGGTGATAAATTAATCTGTATTATTTATTCCAGTGAGTGACTCACTCTTCTGTCGCAACGACATGGTAAACTTGTGTATTTTAGACATTTGCAGCCGTTCATTTTCCAAACTGTGAGTGTGGTCAGTGCGCCTCGTGTCCAAACCGCTTGCTGAAGTGCGTTATTGCGCCTGAAGGGTCTGGAATAGCACAGAAAAGCTGTAGGAATGTGTGCCAAGTGGAGGTGTGTCGGGTCCAGTGCAATGACGTTGAATTAAACACTTTTGCCAGCGCGCATTGTGACGCACAGCATCCTACACTCTTCTAAAAAGCTGGCGAAACGCACAATATTTAATTGGCATGTATTTGAGACGTTAACCGTGGACAGCATGCTGTCATTCACTAATGTAATAACCAAATATATCACAGTTTAGAGCATGTGTAAGGTCTGCTGTTGTTCTGCTGAGATGTTGCTTAGATACCATTATTTTCTCCAATTGTGTGAGGTGATATTTGTTCATTTAGTCAGAGCAGTGAGACAGGTGTCTGGGCAGCAGGTGGAGGAAGTGGATAGTGAGTAGTGTCCATTAATCTTATTTGTGCAATAGGATATTTCAGGTTGATGTCTGAAGATGTCTTTTTCATCCCCTTTTAAATCACATCCCAGCACTTTTGATTAATGGGCTATTTTTATTTAGGGTCTCTGGTAAATTGCAGTCTGTGATATGTTAAGCTAAATATTAAATGTTGTTAATGAGGGAGTTGTGGACACATAAATGTTTTAGGATTTGTGAAGTCAAAGTTTCGGTTTTTATTTTGAAATAAAATATCAAATTAGACCCTTATGATGATTTGGCACAGATCCCAAGTGGTGTGTGTTATTATTTTTAAATTAGATCTTTATTGTGTGGGGTTTTATTGTAAGCTAATATTACTATAAAATGCATGTACATTTCAGACATCTGTAAGTTGAGTGAAATCATTTACATTTGTATTCATAGTGTTGCTATTATGACATTGTCACAAACGCGCCAGACACAAACCGATGAGAATTTCACAAGCAGGTTTATTGAGAGGAATCAGGGGAATCTCGTGGAGAGCAATGGCAGGTGAGAGAGAGAATACTGAAACCAGTCCTTTAGGAAACTTGCTGATAACTGATGTGTGATTGTCTGAATCCTTGCAGGATATATGGAGCAGAGGAGTCTGAGAACGAGAGGGAGTAACGTGGGAGGATCGCAGGAGGAACTCTGGAGAATCGGCAGGGAACTGGAAGGTAAGTACAAAACAGGTTAGTAGTTCAAGTGAGTCAGGTACAGTTCGGGGTGGTGAACGGTAGACCGGACGATTAGTGTGCTCTTGTAGGGGCTTGATGGGAGATGACAGGTGCAGGTAATCAGAATTCCGGTGATTGTGATCGAGTGATTGTTGTGGCTGGTGACTGAGGTGACTGTGACTGTGGATTCCGGAAAGACATATCTTTACTTTTGAATAGACAATTAAATATATAAACAGATCACTTTCATGTGAATCTCATTTACTTGGATTCTGCTTTGTCTGTCATGCGTTATTCAACTAAATTATCAAAATAACAGAGTAGTTAATTTAGTATGTTACATTAATGACACTTAAACATTTTAATATTATTAATAATGATATCAAAAGCTAGTATTACTTTCTGTAAAAAATAGACCTCTTTCTGTACTATCTGGGGAGAGGGCTGGTGCAGTTACTCCTCTCACCCCTCTTTTAATATTTTACATTGCTAAATTAGCAATTCTTTATTAACACATTGTCTGATGTATCATCATCCTCATCCTCACCATACTTAAGGAGAGGTCTTACCCTATCTTACACCCTTTTCATCCCATTTATTTTTATTATTATTTAAAAAAAATGCTGCCAGAGATTTTCAGGCTTAATCTGTTGAGGTTCTTCTTGTGCAAAAAAAAAAAAAGATAACAAAATGATATAGAAAAAAACACTTTTAGCGGTCAGAAAAGAGGTTAAATCAGTGGTGTCTACATGAAAACCCTATTTAAAACATATTTAGATGCATAAATATATAATGAAAAATGTTCGTGTTTTATGAGTTTTGTTACATTCAATATCTTTCAATATCATTAATATATGCCTCCGTGGATGTATAGCATAACAATAACATATACAATTTTCGTGCTAACTGTAGTGTTAAATCAAAAAGTAATATCCTTTAAGAATAAGAACTCTAAAACCCTAAACTCCTGAAATACAAACAATATACACGCCATGTAAAATCCCGCACTCTCATTGGACAAACCACCTATCAATCAAAACATTGTGATTCATATTGGCTTGTGTGATAATGGAGCGCGTGCTCTGCTCAGTGCTCACTCAGGTAGACGATACAAACAAACAGGAAGTGTCTACTACGCGAACGTATTTCGTCTAATTTATACGTTTTTAACATGTCAAATGAAGTCCGATATTGCGACAGGTGTTCGTACCTCTTTCTCAAGTTCTCGTTAATCTTATATGCAACAATTTTCTGGGTGAGTTTGATTGTTTTCATTATAACGTTACGTATTAAATCGGTGTGGTCAGTCTATGAGGCTAAGTCAAGAAAATGTACACAAGTGCGGTTTAAAAAGTCGGAAAGAACAGAGAGAAAGCAAACAAAATTACAAGTCTGCTAGCAGTAACGTTTGAGTTTGTTTATATTTTTAAATTATGTTATTATGTCACATTACCTGTTCCAGTGCTATTGACCCCACCCCAATTCTCCTGTGCCGTGGGATTATGGGTTTCTTACTCATTAAATTGTCGATCTCCTTAGGTTGAAATGTTTTTATGACGTTGATTTATTGTTTTATTAATACATATCTGACGTTACTGTAAAAAAATATTAAGCGAAAATGTCAACAGTATAGGCTAATGAAACCACGTTAAATAGCAACTTTCTTGGTAAATGTATGTGTTAATTTGTGCAAAAAAATAACAAATAAATAGTATTTACATTTAAACGAAGCAGATAGAAACTGAAACAGGCTCATTTTAATGGTTAGTGGTTGTTTTGCTTCTGTATTTAATTGTATGATAATCAGATGACCAAAATGTTGTCTGTGGCCATACTGTGCTAAACCGTGCCTTAAAAAAACATAATCTAGTATGGAGTCAAAGTCCATTAGAACAATCATTCATATTTCATTGGTACATAGGCTAATCATCAGTACTTAGCTCAATATTGTTGAATAGCTTATGTGTTAAGAATACCACATGATAACTTCTCTAATTTGCATGAACAGTATCCTTCTTCTTTTGTCTTTAGTTTAGTTTGCTATTTGTAAGGCCTGTATTTATAAGGTCAAGCTTGTTTTGAACCTACATTCAATTCATGAGGCGAGTGTAGTTTGATTGACCCTAAAATGGAATTGGAGGATAAATAATCTGGGTATGTTTTCAAGATTATAATATCAAACTGTCACTGAAACAGAGTCCTTTCGAATGTTACTAATATGTACACTTTAGGTGCTAATACTGACTTTTAAACTACTAATAAGTAACTTTTAAGGTACTAATATGTTCTATGTAGGGGTAAATAAGGTACAAATACGTACCTTTTAGGTTTTGTACCTCAGGTTAGAGAGTAAATATAGTATTGAAGAAAATATCATATTATAGATGCACAACTATCTCTCTCTCTAACATTGTACTGTACTTTACTGAACTTTAAGTAATTAGTGAATATTCCAGTGCTTTTAATTCAAAAACATTATTAAGCATGTATTTCTATATTGTAGTTATCAAGTTACCTAATACTCTTATTTACTGTAGTCAGCCTGTGACTTACTAAAAATAAACTAGAGAGTCATTTGAGGTTATATAAGCCCTGCTATTTTCAGTTTTAAATTCCTTTGACAGTTCAAACTCAGATCTTTAAACAGAAATCCAGATTATAAATACTATGCATTGTTTGTTTTATTGTTCATTTTAATGTTCTCTCCCCATTTGTTTCTGTTCTCCGCACTTGAAGTTCTTTATTCTCTAGACGATAGAGTTTCCTATTGTTTGAATTATTTTGCATCATCTTTGCATAAACTCTTATACTAATCTTTTGTGTACATTTCACAATTGTGCTATTAATGTATTCTTTATACTGTTTTATATGCAAATAATGCTTTTCATAAGTGGTATTCATGCTTGAGGCGCTGTCGTGGCATAGGGACTGTGACATTCTGTAGTTATCTTTATTCTCATCCGTTATTGACATTTGAAAAAGATTATTGTGAGTAAAAGGCTGGTGTCAAAGCTACTCTTTGTTACAGCAGAGGTTTGAAATACTATGGGCTGCACCATTGTGCTTCTTTCTCAGGTTAATGTCAAGAGCAGGCCTGTCTCGTGTTGAACCCATCACACAGACAGTGTAAACAATGGGTCCCATATGACCCCATTTCAGCCGAGGCGTTTGGTGGCCCATTGGCACCAGTATTACAGCGCTGGCTGCCCCAGCGCACACTTTGTGCTGCTTTCATCATGGGTTTCACAGGAGAACTAATGCACGTGCCTCACGCAGGGCTGCAAGGGAGAGTTATTGTGTGGATGGCTATTCTGCTCACAAAGTCAAGGGAGTACATCTGCTCACCATCTCTGTTGATTAATGTGCACTCATGTTGATTGGTAAAAGCCATTCTGAAGTGCACTTACAACTTACAACTGCGTACAAATTGCTTGACTTGTGCTAACTTCGTAGATTGGGTTAATGGCAATTCTGGATGTTTAGAAATAGTTTTTAATTGTATATATTTGCAGATGCATGTGCTAGAGGTTTTGTAGATTACTAACCAGATGCTCTTTGTTTTCATATAGTGTTTAACAATCTGTTTTGACATAATAAAATAAATGGATTATAATGACCAACCAGATGGAGAGAGAATTTCTGTTGAAGTGAGGTGGTGGTGGTCTCGGATTCCATCAACCTTTATGCCTTCAGTCTTTATAGTATGCCAAAGGTCATAACTCTGGTTGACACTTTCCAACCAATTTCCCATGTGGCTTTTGTAACCTTATTTAGGGAACTAAACATAAAGGCATTTCTTGTTTCTGTTTTTTAGTCTTTCAATACCTCAAGGATTTAGTATTGCCATTTATGTTATAACTAATAAATACAAATATAAAAAATTAAAAACCATTATATTGTTTGGTGGTTTTCTGAAAGGCAGAGAGGGGCTTTATTTATCTTTGTTTGTTTTTGTGTTTATTTGTTTGTAAATTAGTTTAATTTATGTTTACACATCCTGGTTAATCAAAGTTACCATATTCTTTTATATGATTATATGTAAAATAATTAAAATCAAGTCATCAAACTCATTAACTTACAGTTACACTACTGTTCAAAAGTTTGGGGTCAGTAGGAGCAGCAAATCAGCATATTAGAATGATTTCGGAAGGATCATGTGACACTGAAGACTGGAGTAATGATGTTGAAAATTCAACTTTGCCATCACAGAAAATTACCAAATTTAAAATGTTAAAATACAAAACAGTTATTTCGAATTATAATAATATTTCACAATATTACAGGTTTTATTTTTGATCAACTTAATGCAGCCATGGTTTGCATAAAATAAAAACAAAGAATGTATAGGTAGTGAGAATTAACATTTTAATTTATGTTAATAGTTTTATATTGCTTTATAATAAAGACATGTGTAACACACATTTGTTTATCTTAAACACTACTACCTGTTGTTTAATGATATGAATATCCACCTTCTTTTTTAGCCCATTAATCAAAAACCCTTTAATAGTGGACCTTTAATTTTACCAAACTAAATAGACCTTTATTAAATTCGGATCACCCACAGATCATTTCATGTTTCAAGTTTTTAACATTTTAATTTGGACAAGACTAAAAGTGGTCCAAGTGGGTGAGTTGTTTACTCTGTAATTAGTCCATTCATTTCCACCAGTTTGACCTGTTTACACCCCTCACATTCACCAAACACTTTAGTTACTTCCTTCTGAAACTTGATCCGTTGATGTCATTGCTGAACAGTACAGTATTATTTTAGAAATATTAGTCATTTACACACCATTTGTGTTTATAATATATACTGTTTTATCTATGCAATGCCAATTATTTTCTCATCTGAATGCTGTTGATAAGACACCCCATCGGTGCATACCGATGATGCCTCTATTCATTTGAGGAAAAAGATTACAACTTATCCTGTACAGACTACATGTTGGTGCGACGTTGAATGAGAAAGAAATTCATTAGCACAACAAATTTACATTTATTTATTTACCAGACGCTTTTATCCAAACCTACTTACAATTGAGGAATACAATAACCGATACATTATAAAGAGGCAAACAGACACAGGAAGTGCTTGTAATACAAATTTCTGCATTGTTCAGAGCAAATTCTAGCCAGACAGTAAGAGGTTAAGGGAAAGGGAGTGAAGGTTGTCCGGGATTCAGCTTTCCGGATGGGGGTGGGAAGTTCATTCCACCAGCCAGGAACTGATGCCACTACACAAATGTGGTGTAAAAGCCCATATGTACACACACTCGCACACAATGAGTTCCCTTTCGAGATTACACTCGTACTGTGTCGAAGACGCTGTATGGGAAAAACAATTTTTTTCCTCTTCACTGTACCCTAATTCAATCACGCAGTTATAACTGCACGTTGATTGGTTTATTTAGGATAAAAAAATAAACTCGTCTCGAAATGACTCTGCATGCTAGCGAACAACCTTCTTGTGTGGGCCCAGAACAATCTGCGCTTGCTGAAGGCGACGCATGTACTGGGCAAATTTAACCAAGGAGCAGACATGTTGTCGAGGAACAACGTCTCTTCAGAGGAATGGACGCTTCACAGACTCACGGTTCAGAAAATTTTGTGAAAACTTTGGCAAGGCTCGAGTAGACCTCTTCGCCTCCAAAGACAAATCTCACTGCCCAATCTTATTTATGAGGAGCATGGATGAACTGGCCCACGAATGGCCCAGCCTTCCGCTCTATGCTTTTCTCCCAATTGCTCTGCTACCGCAGGTACTCAGACGAGTCAGGGAACGATGGCACAAGCTTCTATTAATAGCCCCCCTCTGGAGGAACCAACTGTGGGTGTCAGAATTATTCCAGCTGCTAACAGCAGACCCGTGGCCGATTCCATTGAGACAGGACCTCCTCTCCCAAGCGAACGGCACGATATGGCATCCACGGCCCGAACTATGGGCCCTGCATGTGTGGCCGCTCGACGGGAGCCTTTCAGCCTCCCTGAGCATGTCCTAAACACTATGGCAGAAGCTAGAGCCCCGTTTACTAGATGCCTCGACGCTCTGAAATGGTCCATTGTCTCGGCTTGGTATCAAGACCGCGACTTAGAACCGGTCACCTCCGAAGTATCAGTGGTTCTGTCGTTTCTGCAAGAGATGCTGGACAAACAGCGCTCTTCATCCACCATCAAAGTTTACGCGGCAGCTATAGCGGCTTTCCACGCCCCTGTTGCTGGCCGCTCGGTGGGCAAAGACAGTTTGGTGATTCAATTCTTACGAGGCACCAGGAGAATGAATCCTCCGCGTCCTCGTACAGTTCCTCCTTGGGACTTATAGGGCCCCCGCTTGAACCATTGCAATCTTCGAGCCTCAGAGTGCCCTCGCTGAAAACCGCCCTGATGCTAGCATTGCCGTCGGTCTAGCAAGTAGGAGACATGCAGGCCCTCTCCATCAACACGGCTTGTCTGGAATTCGGGCCTAAGGGACTCCTAGGTCGTCCTGAAACCACTGCTGGGTTATGTACCTAAGGTGCTCTCCACTCCGTTTAGAGCCCAGGTCATAGCGCTTTCCGCTTTCCGCAGTCCTTTCTGCTTAAATAGCAATATTCTGGGTTCACTTGACCAACATTGCTCAAGCCCCCTCTTTTGCTTGGTCTGTCCATAAGCTATATGGACTCCAAGTATCCTTTTGGGACGACACCCGAGCCACGGATGACCCCTCTGGGCTCACCCTGTGCTTGGTGTATTCTACGGACTCCCCTGGGTCTAATCCCACGTGAGTCTTGATTCGAGTCGTTCTGCACCATAGCACGGCGTGATTGGACTGGATCCCATACAGCGTCTTCGACGCAGTACGAGTATAATCTTGAAAGGAACATACTCCGTTACTATCATAACCTCGGTTCCCTGAGATATGGGAACGAGTACTGCGTTTCTGGCCGTGCTATGAACTGCACGCCTCAGTTACTTCCCTTCGAAGAAATCTGAATCACTGTGGCTGGAGCAGCCATTTATATAGCCAGATGCCCCTCTTATTTTGGCGGACTATGGCGACTGCTCGCCACAGTTGTGATTGGTTTATTTTTTTATCCTAAAGAAACCAATCAACGTACAGTTATATCTGTGTGATTTGAATTAGGCTTCAGTGAAGAGGAAAAAATAGTTTTTCCTATACAGCGTCTTCGACACAGTACTCGTTCCCATATCTCAGTGAACCGAGGTTACGATAGTAACAGAGTATGTTAACAGGCGTGCCGTGGAATGTTTTACTGCAATTACCAGAGCAGCATTGTGATGGTTATTTGATTGTGCCATTAAGCCATGTCACTGGAGCTCAGTGCTTGTTTCTCAGGGTTTCAGAAGTGCATTTGCTATGTCAATTTTGCACAATTTAATCTGAATATGCTTCCTCCAGATCTACTTTCTACTACTTTTTATTGTGACACAGAAATGGTTTGGGGTTCACACCACATGCTTTAATTCTACAATTAGTCAGCCACAGCTCTGATCAGAAGAGTATGATAATCATGTAGAATATTTCCAAATGGAAATCACACTTGGCGCATTGGGGAGCCATTAAGATTTAAGGTTGGAATACATTAACCTAGGAGGTCACAGGCTCACTTAGCTTTACTTTGCTCTTGTTTGAATCATAATACATTTAAATATGAAAAACATACTTAAGAATATACACTTAGATTCAGTAATGTCAATTTGTGTGGCCTTTTGAGTGCCTGGATGTGATTAAATGTATTCTTTTGTGTTGTTTTTAACCCATGTGCCTTTTAAAGGTACTAAAGCTAGTGAAATATTAGTGATTAAGATACAGATCTTCCCATCTGTAATGTAATTTTTGCATGAAACCCAAGTGATCTGATTTGTGTGATTTGTTTCAGCTCATAGGGGGCTTTATTTTGGCCATTGGTATTTATGCGGAGGTGGAGAGGCAACAGTATAAAACTCTGGAAGGAGTATTCCTGGCTCCTGCCATTATGCTCATTGTGCTCGGTGTGATCATGTTCATCGTCTCCTTCATCGGCGTTCTGGCGTCTCTCAGAGACAACTTGTGCCTTCTCAAAGTGGTAAGTTAAAATTTTTCCATCAGACGTTTGCATATAGTAGTGTCCTCTTCAGCACATCACTTATCATTTAAACCATACTGATTTTCTGTTCACAACACTTCATATTCTATTCATTATAATGATTATTTTGAAGGAAGAAAACAAAAAATATAATTAGCACAAAAAGACAGTTCACCTACAAATGAAAATCCTGTCATTATTTATATTTATTCACCCTTTAATTTTGTTCCAAACCTGTATGACTTTGGTTTTACATGGGAGTGCAACATGTTTTTTGTTATTGTCCACATATTGAAAGGCAATGCCTAGTGTTATGTTCCCCATTGATTGTCATTATATGGACAAACAATTTTTTCAAAATACTTCTTTTGCATTCCACAATAAGTAAAGTGGGTCAATAGTAGAAAGTGTAAAACATTCTTACTTAAATCACTTATACTAAAAAAAGTAGCAAAACAAACCACACTCTACTAGTTTATGAGTCACTAGGGATGATTCATTTATCGGTTTGAATAAAGGAATAATTTGAATAACACTTTCTGACTACACATTCACAATGTGTCAAACATCAGATCGCCTGATATAGAATTAACATGAACGTTGCAGACGTTTGATACCAGTCAAACCCATTATGAAAATTACCACTCTCATTTGCCTAAAGATCACATGGTGAAGGCATCAACATATCAAATTCTTAAAGTGCAATTATAATCAACAGGGCTGAAAATGACAAACAGTACAAAGAGTGCTTCCTGTTTCAGAGCAAGAGTAGAAGTTTGTCTCATGAAGAAAAGTGTCCTCTTATTTTCCAGTTTCTGTTAATACAACTGCCTAATCACACTAGCTTGAAAACAAAACATGACTGGGTGCTGTACACGCACGGTCACACGCATAGACGGACTCACTGCCCATATAGTGCAGATACTGAGACTTGCAACTGTTTTGTTTCATTTGTATCTGAGTAATGTGCGTGTGCCTCTGTTTCATTTGAGATCCTCTGTTTACCGTTGCTTTGCAGTTTCTTTACATGCTGGCTCTCTGTCTCATTTTGGAGCTTGTCGGTGGGATTCTTGGTTTGATCTTTAGGACACAGGTACATCCATTTTTATCTTCTTTCTAGTTTAATTTGTGATGTTCTTGACAAATCCCCTACTTTCTATAATAAGACTGGTTTTTCGATGTACATCCTGAATTCCGGAAATGTTGGGACGTTTAGTTTTTTATTTAAAATTAAAACTAAAAGAATTTCAAATCACATGAGCCAATATTTTATTCACAATAGAACATAGATAACATGACAAATGTTTAAACGGAGAAATTTGACAATTTTATGCACAAAATGAGCTCATTTCAAATTTGATGCAGGTCTCAAAATAGTTGGGATGGGGGCATGTTTACCATGGTTTAGCATCTCTTCTTTTCAAAACAGTTTGAAGACTGAATCTTTTGATGTTTTGCACTGTAGATGATGAGATTAGCAAAGTCTTTGTGATTTGACGTTGAGGAACGTTGTTTTTAAAGTATTCCACAATCTTTTTACGCACTCTTTCTCAGATTGGAGAGCCTCTGCCCATCTTTACTTCCGAGAGACTCTGCCGCTCTAAGACATCCATTTATAGCTAATCATGTTACAGACCTGATGTCAATTAACTTAATTAGTTGCTAGATGTTCTCCCAGCTGAATCTTTTCAAAATCTATTGCTTTTTCAGCCCTTTGTTGCCCCCGTGACAACTTTTTTGTGACCTGTAGCAGGCATACAATTTGAAATGAGCTAATTTAGTGGAGAAAAGTGTAAAATTTCTCTGTTTAAACATTTGTTTTTCTCTCTGTTCTATTGTGAATAAAATATTGACTCATGTGATTTGAAAGTCTTTTAGTTTTCATTTTATTCAAATGTAAAAAATTTCCCAACATTTCCGAATTCGGGTTGTACGTTTCCAAGTGGTAGACTGCGACACGGCTCACTAAAATAAATGTATGCATACAGAATTCAGTATTGCAGTATTTTATAGTCATATTTATTGTCCATGCGATGTGACAATAATTGTTGGCAGTCTCTTTGTTATTCATTTCATTGGGCTAATGTGATCCATGCTAATTTGAAAAAGATAATTATGAGTAGAGTACTGTTACATGGTTGCTGGGTCATGACTGAATAGTTGAGGTTGTATTTCAGCGTCTGCTTGATGTGGAAATTTGTTTGGCTTCTTGACACTTCAGCAATCATTAACAAATACATTTTGATGCCAGAGAATCATCATTGTGAACATAATTTCAATCATATTTTTTAAGAAACTAATTGTACCAGTCCTCAGATATTACAGTTTTGAATTCATTTCTAACTGCAACAACAGACTCTACATCCCATGCTAAAAAAAATCACACTTGTTACATTTTGTTGCAAAAACAACATCTTCCTGTTATAACACTGACCTTCTTTGCCAATCAGACAGAGGACCTTCTCAACAAAAACATCCGTAAAGGCATGGTCAATTACTATGATGACCTTGATTTCAAAAACATCATGGACTATGTTCAGAAAACGGTAAGAGATTCATCATGAACACATGGAAGGTACAGATTTGATATGCTGACTTTTTAAGATGGCATTGAAGGCATCTTTAAACTTGATCTGCCAACAAAGTTTCACATAATGAAACTATGAAGGTCCAGATCTCTTTGCATGTGCTCACTGCACTGCTATTAGCAAACCCATTCTGTTTAAAATAGTTTGAACTTTTTTGATTGTTTGTTTCTGAAAATAAAATAAGCTGGTTGGGTTCTGTGACGGTTTTCTTTTTTCATCCTTAAAATCCATGTCTAATCATTTGAATTTAATAATGTAATCATTTATTTAAAAAATACAATAGTGCCATATGAAATCTTAAATTCTTTTTTATTTTTCTAGATTTTCAGTTTTGATTTAATATAAATGTATGATTTAATTTAAATGTATTTAAAAATATTAATTTAATCAAGCTTTTAATCTAAAGATTGTAAATAGAACAGTTCCTTTTTACAAAAATAACTATTTACAAAACTAGAAAAATATAATAATAATTATTATTATTATTTTTTTTTTGCAAAATGTTTTTTCTTTCTTTAGAATTTTTGTTATCAATTCTGCCATATTTTTCAGGCTAAACAGAACTTTTATTTAAAGTTTATAGTGAAGACCTTTTAAATAATTATTTGCAGATCTCAGAGCAGCTCTGGAGATGAAGTTCATGTGGATGTACTCATATAGTCAGACTCAACAGACACTGAATAAAGCATGAGCATCAGTTGTAAAACTCTAATTTTGACTTATTATGTTCTGAATTCCATGATATTCTGCTCTATAAATTCTGTTTTAATGACTGGATAATACTATTGTCTGTTTTTTCCACATCAAGAAAATCATAAGGCCCTTATAGTCATGTTACTCAGATGTAATGCCAATCCAGATCTACATTTTAATGACCATTAATTAGGTAACAACAACTCCTTTAGTGCATTCAGAAGTAACACATTGAAACCAACCATTAGAAATGTATTTGGGTTTATTTATAGGACGAGTCGATTTAAACAGCACTGCTTGTAGTTTAAAATGTTAGGGACGCAGCAGACCCATCTACAACATTTCAGTGCTCATTTCAACAGAAACACTCTTAAGTGAGCCCAGTGGCTCTGAGGTGCATTCAGGAGCATGAGAATTTGTGCCAGTCCACCAGCTGCACAACCTCACCCTGCACATCTGCATGTACCTGTTTGATGTGTGTAATTACATTGAGCTGTTCAGCAGTGCTCAATTATGTACAGAAATATTACAGCAATTTCATTTTTTAACAAGCTCCTTTTTGTCTTGACTTGAAAGAAACTAAGTACAGTGGCACCTCTAAGAAATGGTTTAGCAAATTCTGCTTGGTCCACTGTTTTGAAAACGGGATTATTTTTCTTTGAAAACCACAGCCAGTGCCTGTCTTTCATTGTGGTTTGAATGTTGTTGTTTTTACTTTTTTTTTTTTTTTTGTCAAACAGTATCCCAAAAAGCCCAATGTGACACAATAGGGATTTGTTTCTTATTTGCAGGATAATTATCTTGAATAAGATTCCAAATAGAGGGAAGATGTGTTCAATCTGAAGGACATTAAAAACATCACAGGGAGCAAGTCTACATCGGAATATCAATTCACAAGATTTAGAGGGAGAATGAAACCTGACAGTCATTTTGTTCCCCCTCAGTACATCACAAATTTTGGCTAAAATAAGCAGTGAAAAGTAATTCTGTTATTCTGTTCAGCTTCTAAAGTGTTCAATAGTCAGTTTTTCTGTCTTACTGCTGTGTCCAGTGGCTTTGTTGCCAGTGGTCCTGGTCATTCCTCATTTATTTGTTTTGTGACTGACATCCCATGCTGCATTAGTTTCTGTTAGCCTTCCACAACAGTAGGATATCATCAAACAATTATGCTCTTTGTTTTCCTTAAGCTGATTGTCATATAATTCTTATACATCAGTATGAGATGTTTCTTATGAGAGAATCAAGCAATTGCTTACGTAATTACCTCTAATGTTATTCACTGAGATTGAAATGAGCTGTGGGGATGGAATATGAATTGTGCTATTCTCTGAGGGAAGACAGGAGCCTAATATTTATTCATGCTTGTCCTCTAAAAGTTTTGGCTCATTATATGAATACAGAGCAGCTCGGATCATTCATTTCACCTCTCGTGTTTCATGCCGGTCAACCTAGGTGCAATTTATCTGATGACACACTAGAAAATTCAACTCCTATCCAACCATTTGTACATTCCCCAAATGTTGCTTTTAAAAATGCAGTGTACAAATATTCTTCTAGTAGTCTTGTATATCACTGTCTTCAGCGGTGCCAGAACTTTTCCAAATAATATTGGCCTTCGTCTGAAGCTTTGCTGATATTTCAGTCCACAAGTGATTTTTACTGCTTTGATATCTCATGTTTTTTTTTTCAGTTCAAATGTTGTGGGGGAACCGACTTCACGGACTGGCGGGTGAACATGTATCACAACTGCTCTGCTCCTGGTCCTCTAGCATGTGCGGTGCCTTACACCTGTTGTCAAAGCAAGGTTAGTCTATGAATATGTTTTCATGTCTACAGTTTACAGTGTCAACCTATACACGCATGCACACACACCTCACTCATTATGTTATGTTTGCTGTTTAACAGCTCTTGCAACAAGTCCCTAGTGAGAAATCTAAATACTAAATATATTTGAAATACATTTATTTCATGCTAAATTTACTACAAATACATTTACATGTTTATGTACTTAATAAATAACCCCTATAATTGTATTTTTATTATACTAAACTGGTATACTTAAAGTCTGCTCATTCTAACAACAAATGTTTCTACTTAATGCACTTTAATTGTGCAGAAGTAGTGCTGAAGTCCAACTAAAGATATACGAAAGTATATTTGATGGTGCTAAATTGGAACATTTGCAAGTATACTCCAGGTACACTTTAAATATCTTGCATTTAAAGACTGATATTATTCTAAGATCATACAATCATCATCAGTAGTGAGTGACATTCAAACACAGTTTAAGCTTAGTATTAATACATTTGCTTTGTGCACAAGTAGTACACTAAATAAGTTTAGTTACAATTTCTTATTTCAGTAGGTCTTGAGCAAAATATCTGTAAATATTTTAATAGTTTTGGAGTATACTTAGTATGAAATAAATGTATTTTAAATGTGTTACTTTTTTACTAAGGAGTCACATTTATATGACATGCACATAAGTCGATAAGGGTTTTTGTTTTTAAAGAAATTAATGATTTAATTCAAAAGCAAAAACACATTAAATTGATCAACAATGACACTAAAGACTTCTTACATTGTTACAAAAGATTTTAAATAAATGCTGCTGTTTTGAACTTTGTTCATCAAAGAACCATTACAAATGTATCACAGTTTCCACAAAAATATTAAACGGCACAAATGTTTTTATCATGAGCTAATTTAAATCAGCATATTAGAATAATTTCTGAAGGATCATGTGACACTGGAGTAATGGCTGCTGAAATTTTAGCTGTTCCATCACATAAATAAATTACACTTTCAAATATGTTAAAAACAACAACAGAAAACAGCTGTTATAAATTGTAATAATATTTTACAATATTACAGACAAATCTAGTGTGCACATTAGATCCAATAGTCAAATTAATGTGTCTGAATCTGCAGTCATGAATTAATCTGGTGTCCTGTTAACACAGAAAGTTATCTCATATTATTGCAGTCCTCTTATCTCAGGATCTTTTTGCAAATGTTTCATAAACAAATATTGCTATATGTCTGTAAACTTTGGCCAAGTCGTTGCTATCGGCTGTCGAATAACCTACATAAACCTGTTAAAGGAATATAATCCTAGCATTTTTAAGTGTACTTTAAGTGTTAGCGCTTGAATTGAAGGGAAGCAAATACTTAAATTCTAAATTTAGATCAGCCTTGGTTCACTTGACTGGAAACAAAAGCATTTGTTTCTTTTGTGAGTCTCTCATGAGGTTAAAGTTTGCTCACTTGAAATGAGATCTAAAGGGAGAAATGTGGGCGGATGGAAAGCATAAAATTGCCATTTTGTGTTTTTCGGCATTCCTCCATTTTGATTTGTAACATTTAAGCTCTACTCGTATCTGCTTTCAGTTTCACAAATCACTGGCACATTCCAAATTGTAGAGGTGCAAAACAATGGCACTACATCCAGTGAAATGGGAAAGAACTTTGTCCAAACATCATACTTTTGGAATGATGCATGAAGTGTTTTTATGTTCAGCTTTTCCAGTTTTTATAATACCTAGTTGCTTTGCTTTACTTTTGTTCATTTATGGAAATCGTTGAACTCATAATGATCCTGCGTTATCTGGATCATTCCTGTGTTGTGTACATTTGAAATCTAGAACTGCTGAAAGTGAATATGCTTGTGTTATATTTTGAGCAGTATGTCTATAAAAGGGTACCAGACTTTCGAAAATATGCTCTGATGAAGCATTGATTGATAGTTTGATTTACACAATGGCAATAGCATGAACAAGCTGTCTAACAGGATGGAAATAAATAGCTAGAGCTAGCCATTGCCCAGTGAGGGATTGAGAGTTTGTTTACATGAGGATCGATTTAGGCTGGAATGCTTGTGCTGCTTTTATCATGCCAAACACGATGTCACTTCCCGGTGGAAGGGACAAGGCTTTTGTTAGTTAAAGTCATAGTTCACATAAAAATGTTGATAATTCTGTCATTTCCTCGTGTCATTTTAAACCTGTGTGACCATGTTCTGGAACACAAAAGGAGATCATTTGATTAATGCTGGTTTCCAAACACCATTAGATCTCAATCACTTTCATTGTATAGAAAAAAAATCGAAATATATATTTTTTTGTGTTCCCCAAATCTGAAATGGGACAGATTTGTCTTATAAAGTCCATTAAATGACAAATGATGGGGACGTGAAAATGTTCTGCTTAACAGGAATTTTGACCCATCTGCAAGTCTGGAAGAGGCTGGAAGATATTGTTACACCCTGTACCAATAAAGACGGACACAAGTTTATCGGTACACTCTGTACCGATAAAGACTTGCACATTTATTTTCTTGTCATCCTCAACACAAGCTAGAGCATTCGTAACAAGACCCAGCTTGAAATTACATTTACCTGAATATTAAAAGAGCCATTTTTGGGGTTGCATAGGACAGTTAAATAATAGGTCCTCTAAAAGTGCGACACTAAAGCAGGTCTTGCAGTCAAAAAGGACATCCATTTTTCATTAGTTTTGGAAAAAGCACAGCGCATGTTTGCCGGCGTCCAGCTGTGTGCAGATTACCTATGGACAAGCATTACCTCATCACTACTTCAGTCTGAGACAAAGCAATGCTGCTGTCTGTATATGAAGATTACATCAGAAAGCTTTGTCTGAAATCGAATATTTTACTAAAGTAGTCAATCCTTTCATTAGAAGGGGTGACCCAATACTTTTGGCAATATAGTTAGTGTATATATGGAAATATCATAATTTGCTCACTCTCATTTTGTTCCAAACCCTTATGCTTTTGTTCATCTTTGAATCACAAGTAAGTTAAAATATTTTGAATAAAATCTAATAGATTTCTGTCCTTCCATTGAAAGTTCATACAACCAAAACTTTAATGCTTCAAAAAGTTCATAATGCGATCAGGAAAGAAACCCATATGAATCAACCAGTTCAGTCCAACTTTTATGAAGAGACACTATCACTTTATATGATGAATAGATTTCATTTAAATTTACTTAGAAACATTTATCAATCCACAAACATATAGAGCACATTGACTGAAAGTTGCTTGAACTTTCAATGATGGGATAGAAATCTATAATTTCATTTGGGTTTCAAAGACGAACCGAAGTCTTATGAATTTGGAATGACATTACTTTTTGAGTGAACTAACTATTTAAAAGTCATCAAAACATGTACAGTTACTCACAGAATGACTTCAGCTTCATTTATAAAGCTTAGTAGTCTTATCACCGCATTCATTTAAGACTAAAACCTCTGTAACTTAGAATGACAAAACAGGGATCAAAACTAGTGTAATGGAAACCGGTTATGTAGAGAGTAGGCCAGTCATTAATCAGCACCAAGTGTAATTTAATACCTATGATACAGCGGGTTGGGAATGTTAAATGTCTTCCCACAAGAGGTTTTGCTGTTTGCCATATCAAAACTATTACATAATCTCACATCTGATGTGATAAATCCAAGATAAAACTGTTAGCTACTGTATGCCTCTAGGTGTTTTTATGAAAATAATAAGACTGCATTTGCTTGTGTATTCCAGCATTCTGAAGTTGTTAATACTTTATGTGGATACAAGGCCCTGGACAAAGAGGTATGTGCCCTGATTACACCTCCTTGAATCAAGAAAGTTAATGTAGCTTATAAGTGCATTCTGATATTTTAAAAGCGCTGTGTGTCCTGTGTCAATCTATCGGGTATAAGTACATTCATTTGGAGGGGTCAAAGGTCTGATCATCTGAGAAGAGCTATGAGAACCACCTTTGAATTTTAACAGGCTGTGAGGATATGCAGCACCACTGATGAATGATGATCTGCCTTATAACCGCATCCAACTACCTCTCAATACATTTTAAATCAATCACTTTATAACACTAGTTGTTAATGTGACAAAGTGATGGAAGTTTTTTTGACTATACAATGTAATAACATTTCTATTACCTGACCTTTGCCCGCAGAGGATAGAAAATATAGATGTGATCTACACCCGTGGTTGCACTAATGCCGTCTTCATTTGGTTCATGGACAACTATAAAACCATGACTGGACTGTTTTTGGGCATCTTAGTTCCTCAGGTAAGATTTATGGTTATCAGTGAATATTTAGATAGTCTATAAGACTTTTTAATAGTACAAATTATCTACTTTACATAAAACATACATGCTCTTTTCACTTTTAGTTAAAAGTCTGTAAGCTTACCAAGAACAAAAATGACATTTATCTTTGGCTGTAAGAAGCTTTCAAAGTGTTTGAGATAAGAGGAGTTTGAGATTCGAGTTGTGACCGCGGTATCTGTAGTACCCCAGCACTCAGGTTTTCTTACTCATTCTTAGAAAAGAAAGTGAACTAAATTCCATTTCATTTTCACTTGAGTAGTAGGACGTTAGATTAGATTTGTGTAAATGTGCTATATTTAAAGTAATACATTTAGCTATTACTAAATAATACTAATCATTATTAATGTTCATTATCATTATTAATGTTCAAATTAAAAGCATAACTATTAATCAATCTCAAAATGCTTTGGAAATCCTATTGTTCCTATTCGTATATTTACTTTGACAGAACTTTCCAATTTTTCTCTTTAAAAGACCAATAATTTGATTTATGAGGATGTTTCATCTAGTCTTTATTCAGGTTTCATCATTATCTGTGCCCACTACAAATCCAGTGTAATTAAGAACCCTTTTATAAAGTATCTGTCATCAAGTGTTTTCCACACTGATTAAGAGGTGGGTGGTGAGAGGCGTGGTTTGAATGAATTGAAATATTTCTCAAAAGAGTACCACGAGTAAACATGTTTTCAACAAATTAGCAGTCTAGAAATCCGATTTACTTTCAAACGCAGCCTCTAATGTGCAGCTCCATCTGTGTGTCCCCCCCACTTTTAAAGAGGTGCCTTGATGCACTGAAAAACACCACAACACAGTCACAGATGTAGATTATCATAATCACATAAATGTTGAATCTATTTTGTAGTAATTTTAAATAATGCTGCAACTTTGATAATAACCCACGAACACAGAAAGCACATGTAATTTAAGTATTTCTTATAAAGGCTCCAGTACATTAGAGGTGCTGGGAACAGGGCTAAGTTTTTGTTTGGTCAGACAATCCCGGTCTGTATGCTGTTTCGCAGAAATTATGCCAGAAGATATAGAGCTGTATCTGTGATAAGCACAGGTATTGTTGAGAAAGACTCCAGCAATGACTTTAACATTCACATCATTTTGGATTGTAATGTTTCCATCTGATCATTTTTCTGATGTTTGTGTTAATGTGTGCAAATATGTTTATTTGAGTTATGAGCATAATTATTTTTGTACAAGAAAATTCTTGAAAACGAGAAGCTTTCATAATTAGTTTCGGAGTTTTTCCGTAAATGGCGATTCACAGTTGGGGAAAGTCATTAGTCAGTCTGCCCACACTGTGAAACATCCCAGTTGTTTATTACAAGATTTATATTACTGCACAAATTGTATAGCATATGGAGTATGAAGAGTGCAGATTAAAGTTGCACCCAAAAATGAAAATTAAGTTGTCATTTACTCACCCTTGTGATGTTCTAATGCTGTATGCCCTTATTTATTTTTTTGACCACAAAAGGAGAAATGTAAAGAAATGTCCCACACGCACTCTTCTATTAAATGGCAGTGAATGGTGACCAGCATCAAACTTTTTAAAAAGATGCTAAAAGTATCACAGAATGATGCCACATGTCGACTCACCTTTAGAAAAAGTATGCAAGTTGCGAGAAATCAAGACGAATAAAAACGTGACATGAAATGTCTACAAATCCATAAAAAATGTATCCATGTACTTTTCTTCACTGAGTTGAATATCTCCAGACTGGAACCTGATTGTCATGAATGACAATTGACAGATAGGAACGCACTAATTTGTTGTGATAAACACAACAGATATATTTACCTTCATCAAGAGAATAGATGGATTTTGTCACGCTTTTTATAATCCTGATTGTGTGAACAGCTGTGCTAATAGAGTCTCATGACTGTGACGGCCAAAGTCAGGATTTTCATAAAATAATATATAACATTTTGTTTTGTTTTTCACCAAACCCCATCACATACCCCTTTCAACAGTCCTTCTTGTGGTTCCTTCAGTGGTCTGAAAGGACCACTGGCAATATGGACAGACCAGACCGTTTCACCAAATTCTCCCCAAGAGCAAATGCATCAGGAAGTCCCAAAGAACCTAAGGGTGCCTTCAATAGATTTGCAGGCAGCTCTGGCAACAGTTAATGAGTGTGCATCAGGCAACCATTAAAAAACAGGCTGCAGAAATTGTGCAAAATGGTCATCTGTTGAGGGTTTTGGAAAAGCAAAGTCAGTCCAGATCTCAATCCAGTTGCTATGCTGTGGGGTGCTTGCAATGCATATATACAGTCATGGCCAAAATAATCCACAACCTTGGTAAATATGATCAAAGAAGGCTGTGAAAATTAATCTGCATTGTTAATCCTTTTGATCTTTTATAAAACAAAATGACAATACACACAAATGATAACATTTCATTGGATAATAAGAATTTAAAATGGGGGAAAATATCATTATTAAATAAATATTTTTTCTCAAATACACATTGGACACAATTATTGGCACCCCTAGAAATTCTTATGAGTAAAATATCTCTGATGTATATTCCCATTCATATTCACAATTTTGAGCACTCCAGTGTGATTATGAACATTAAATTATCCAGCCATGGCTTCCTGTTTCACAGAAATATAAATAGGAGGAAACAAAGCCCAAATTCCCCTAATCATCATCACAATGAGAAAAAAACATAGAATATATTTCTGATGTGCAGAAAAAGATAATTGAGCTTCACAAATTTGTTTCTTTAAGAAAAGAGCTAGAACAGTGAAAATTCCCATTTCCACCATCAGGGCAATAATTAAGAATTTCCTATCAACATAAAATGTTACGAAACTGCCTGGAAGAAGACGTGTGTCTATATCGTCCTAATGCACGGTGAGAAGGAGAGTTTGAGTGGCTGAAGACTATACAAGGACCACAGCTGGAGAATTGCTGAAAATAGTTGAATCTCGGGGTCAGAAAACCTTTAAAAAAAATCTAACCGCACCTACATCACCATATGTTGTTTGGGAGGGTTTCAAGAAAAATTATCCAAGCTCATCCAAAAACAAACTCCAGCATATTCAGTCATCAGACACGACTGGATCATCAAATGGGACAGGCTTCTGCGGTCAGATGAAACAAAAAAAATGAGCTTTTTAGCAGTAAACGCTTAAGATGTGTTTGGTGAACACAGGGATAAAAAGTACCCCATGTGTACAATGAAATATACTGCTGTATTTTTGATGTTGTGGGCCTATATTTCTGCTGGAGGTACTGAACATCTTGTTTAGACACATGGCATCATGGATTCTATCAAATACCAACAGATAAAAAAATCAATAAGTGACTGAAATCTTATAATGGGCCATGTTTGGATCTTCCATCCGTAAAATAATCCAAACACAAACCTTAAAAAGAACACAAAAATAGGTCACTGAGCACAAAACCACGCTTCTGTTATGGCCATTCCAGTCCTCTGACCTGAACTAGAACATGAGTGGGTGAACTGAAGAGAAGAAGCACCGTCATGAAGCTGGGAATCTAAAGGGTCTGGAGCGATTCTGGATGAAGGAATGGTCTCTGATCTCATGTCCTGTGTTCTCTAAACTCATCAGGCATTATAGGAGAACATTTAGAGCTGTTAACCTGGCTAATGGAGGTTTCAAAAAGTATTGAATAAAAGGGTGCCATTAATTGTTGCCAATGTGTATTAGAGAAAAACATTTATTTCATAACGATATTTTCCTCCATTTAAAATTCGTATTATCCAATGAAAGGTTAGATAAAAAAAAAAAAAAGAGCAAAAGGATTAACAATGCAGATTCATTTTCACAGCCTTCTTTGATCATATTTGCCAAGGGTGCTGATATTTTTGGCCGTGTGTGTGTGTTGTGTGTGTGTGTGTATATATATATATATAATTCCACAGAAGACAGTTTTGTTGTCCAAAATAATTATATTTTTTAACTTTTTGTTCTTAGTTTTTTGGCGTGATCTTTACCTGGCTTTATATCACCCGTGTGGAAGATGCCATTGAGGAGTATGGACACTATACGGATGGTCTGCTGGATGGCGGAACCCGGGACACCAAGTACCAAAGCAAATGGGCCAAATGCTGCAAATGCATGCCTTTAATTGACTGAGTGCAAACTCCTAAAAAGCCTTAAATTGGAAAGAAAAAAGGATTTATATAATATCATGTAAGTAATATCATGTGCTGTGGATGAAATTGACTTTTTGTAGTTCTGCAAAACTCAACGATACTGTTACTTTTGCAATATCAGACACTGATATTTTTTTACTGTCAATATTGTTTTCATAGTTACTCCCAGGATTCATTATTGCATTTGTCAGCGGAAAATGGGTCGTTTTTTGTCATGTATTGATGCTAGGACTGACCTTCTGTCTCAGGACTAAAGCAGATCTGGAGCAGTACACTAAAGACAAGTCATGTTGACAGTCAGAATGCCTCTAGATTTTACACGGGTTAGTTGTGTTTGACAGGGTGCCAACTTTTACATTGACATTTTACAATTCATTATACAATTTAACAGTTTCCATGTCAGTCTCAGGTAATACAACTCCAGGTTTCTTTTTTTCCAGTGCAAACAGTGCTCTTCACTTAAGTTAACTTCTACCATTAAAGTCTATAAAAACAGCAGCTACATTGATCATAGTAAGAGTGCTGTTTCCTTTGTACATTTTGTCTAAGATGAGTAATAGTATAAATCCTGACTATAAAACATGTCCACATTTAAAAGCTGTGTAAATCCAATCCTTTAGTTCACTGTATTTGCTGTAAAACTTTTTTAATTTGATAATTATTTTACTTCAGACTGAGCCTTTACCTGAAATGGGTTGTTCCTCTTAATTTTAATAATATACTGCTTATTATGAGCTGATTATTTTGTAATCTGGGGATTTTAATGTCCATCGTTTACATGTTGTGCTTCTCATGATATTTTTATTTTGTCTAGATTCTTTTTTAAATGCATCATATTTCTGTCAGGGCTGCATATGTATGTCTTGTATATATATCTTTGATGTGTTTTTCCCTTTCTTTTTGCCAAATGGTGATGGTTTTTATATATTATAAATGCATATATTGACCTGTTCTAATAAAGAAATGCATAAGATGGATGTTTCTTGTCATTAAATGACAGGAGAATCATCTGATAGCATATTTATTTTAATGCAACAAATAGTGCATTCATATGTCATTCTTCAGTGAAAGATAATAGCAAACAGACGTGAATAATATTAAGCCTTAACATTTTTCTGTTCTTTTTTTCTTGGTCTATCTTTGGATTTCAGTGGCTTTATCTTGCCCTGACTGTTAAAGCTTGAGCATGCTCTGAACACAGTGAGTGTCCTGCTGAATGAATGAATAAAGGATGTTTACAGAGCGGTGTCCTGCTGCTTCAGTGGATCTTCTTATCTGTTCTCTATCATGCTGGTTGTTGTGTTTGCAGGGGGACTGTGGCACTCTCAATATTGCACTTTAGACATGATCTGATATTGTCTGGTATCGTCAATATGTGGCAGTCTGTGTTTTACACACTTATTTGTTCCATTTCCTTTTAATCTCTTATGAAATCGTAAACAAATAATCCCTGTTTTTATAATAACAAGTTCCACAGATTCTGATATAGTATGTTTGACGTTCTCAATAATACTTGTGATCTGCATCCTTTCTGTTTCATAACATTTATAAATATGAAAAGTAGGATCAGTTTGGTCTTTACAACATTGTCTGTACCCATAAATATGATCATGAAATATGATAATGTTTAAAGGAATATCATGTATTATAGCTGCTATTCATATATTGAGTTAGATTACAGCTTTCTTCATAATTTCTCCCCATTTTGCCTCATAGGTTAGAACATTAAGCCGAGCTTTGAACCAGTTTTACCATAAAAAGTTGTATTTTTTTAAATGAATGTTTCTGAATGTCAAAATAGGAAGAAATCAGATGAGTTCTTGTCATCTCAACACAGCATCTTATAAAATGTGCCTCTTGATTTTTGGTTTGTCAAAAGGAGAAGTGATGATGACCACTGCCATTGCTGCAATCACAAACCATTGTAGGAGAAGTTCTGATTTGATAATTGTGAGAAGGTACATTAAAATCAGTCACACTTGCATCAAAGAAAAGTGCCTTTTCAACGGGCTGCTTCTATTGCATGTGAATGAAACTTTAATGCCTTCTGTGGAGTGAAAAGAGGCTTTTAGGAAAGGTAGTGGAAAAGTCTTGACCACAGCCTGGGACTCAAAGGTTCATATTTCTTTTATAGTAAAAAAAATGGACTTTTATGAAGTCCAGTGTCATCCGGCAGGTAAGTGACCTCTATACAGAAAAGTTTGTCATGTGTAATTTGAAGTGCAATATGTGTACACTGAAATTGAAAAATATGAATATGACCTTTATTATTGTTTTTCATTTTATTATATATTTAATATATTTTTTTTAATAAAAAAAAATATTTCATTTTTCCCCTCACTTCTTTCCCCTTTCTTCTCACACATAATTGGAAGATGATGTCAGACTCAGAAATATGGCCAGGTCATTTATAAGCCGGTAAAATCTTCCAAAATAAAATTTTATCAAGTGCCTCTTTTTAAATAAGAACCTCATTTAATTTAGGACAGTCTTAACACATCTGTAGAGGAAACCTGAAATAAACGACTCTATATGCAGTTACTGGGATTTATTGGATTTTTGTCTTCATTTTCACATAGTGTGCTATGCTTTTGAGAGTCGTTTATGCTTATAAATAAATTAAATCATGTCCTCTTCTTGCATCAGTGTCTGTCAGCTCTATATGGGATGTCAACCCATCATCCAACTTTACATCATCTTTATTCGATTAAAGACACCTTCTTATTGGCAAGGAGCTCATCCATCCTTAGTACTCCCCTGCTGTTTACTAGTTCATAAGTAAGCTTCCTCTCCATGCTAGAGGAAATATGAATCAACCCCCTGAGTTTAATGGCACTACCTCTACAAATCAAGCAGTTGTTTGTCCACCAGTCCTGTGAGGTGTATGATTTGCAGTCTTTAGTGGAGACTGTAACAACGTGGGATCTTCTAAATGTGATGACAAACAACCACCTGTCATTTTCATTAGGTCAGAAAATGTTACCCTTTCATGTTGTGTCCTAGGAAGTCCAAAAGCAAGCTATACCTGTTTGTTTCAGGAACACTTGAAGAAGTAGGCCTTACCTGTTCAAATGTAACAGTGGCAGCATTTGCTGATAAACCAACTACAGAAATCACAGGAATAGTGTGAATCATATTGCAAGATTGGTCAGCTAACTCTAAAGTTGTTTGTGAATATTAGCTATTATTTAGATTTGAACTGTAATATTACTTAATAACATCCAGTGGGTCCATTACTGGACAAAAAAAACAAAGGTACATTAAATGGCTTTATAAGAGTTACAATCCCATGAAGTATTGCTTGTGACATAAATGAAAAATTGTGAAGAAATATTAATTTATTTAAAGATTGATTATATTGCTTTTATACATAAAAGCAATATATTTTATGTATATTGCAAAATATGCTTAGCATGCACAGATATTATGTGTAATAAATCTGTTGATATGCAGATGCTAAAGAGTTATTTTGCTGCATCACGTTTCTCTGATTGGTGAAGGATATTTCTCGACAGAATGATTGTATTCCTTCACTAGGAGTTCTGCTGTTAAACAGTTATTTTAAAAACAAGTTGAAATAAGCATAGGCCTACAGTGCCTATAGAAAGCCTTCATACTCCTTTTTTTTACATTTTATGTTGCGTTATTTTGTTAAACTGCTTTAAATTACTTTTTTTCACATAAATCTACACCCCACTCACCATAATGACAAAGCAAAACCGATTTTCACAACTTTGTAAATTTATTAAAAAGGAAACACTGAAAAAATGACATTGCTTTAACACTTGAAATTGAGATCAGGAGCGTTCCGTTTCAGTGGATAGTCTTTGAGAGATTTCTATACTCCGACTGGAGTTAACCTGTGGCAAGTTCAGTTGATTGGACATGATATGAAAAGGCACACACACCTGTCTATATAAAGTTTAACAGCTGAAATGGATGTCAGAGCAATAACTACGGCATGAGGTCAAAGGAATGGGCCGCAGAGCTGAGAGACAGGATAGTGTTGAGACAGATTTGGGGAAGACTACAAAATAAATATTCTGTGTTGAAGGTTCTCAGGAGCATTTGGCCTCCATCCTTGATGGATGAAAATCAGGATTCTTCCTAGATCTAGCCTCCTGAGTTAAGGATATGAAGACTTATGCAATGTCATTTTTTCAGTGTTTCCTTTTTAATAAATTTGCAAAGTTGTGATGAATCCGGATTTTGCTTTTTCATTATGGTGAGTGAGGTGTAGATTTATGTGAGGGAAAAAAGTAATTTAAAGCAGTTTAACATAACGCAACATAACAAAATGTGGAAAAAATTAACAGGTATGAAGACTTTATATAGCCACTGTATATCGAATACTAACTTTGATTCATGTGTCTTGCTTTTAAAAAAAGTGAAGTAAAGTGACGTGACATATGACCAAGGTGACCCATACTCAGAATTTTTGCTCTGCATTTAACCCATCCAAAGTGCACACACACAGCAGTGAACACACACCCCGTGAACACACACTCAGGGCAGTGGGCAGCCTTTTATGCTGCGGCGCCTGGGAGCAGTTGGGGGTTCAGTGTCTTGCTCAAGGGCACCTCAGTCGTGGTATTGAGGTGGAGAGAGCGCTGTACAATCACTCCCCCACCTACAATTAGAAACAGCCTTTCGATTACAAGTCCGACTCTCTAACCATTAGGCCATGACTTCCCTACTCACTTGCTCTTGACACAAATGCAAGTGACACCATCTTGCCAGCAGGCTATATTCCAATAAAAAATACCACTGAAGACATATTAATGTTACTGTAATATTGTTTCAGTGTTTGTCTTTGTTTCTAAAACAATTGTTTGTATGTTGTAACGAGCTAGATTGTTTTTATAAACAAATCAATATTTCATGTCCATATTTATTTAGTTATTTGGTGATAAGCGAAATAATCACGTTATCACAAAATAATCTCCTTCAGGTTGATACAAGACTGACTATCCAAGAGATGAGTGAATTCACCAAGAAGAGCGAGTGACAGAAGCGAGGGATGTAGGCCTAGCTCCTCTTGCATTCTTTTCTACCTGCTGATTCAATCATTACAACACAATGCTTCACTCTCTTGTAAGTCATGAAAACATGTCCTAATCATACTTGCTAGATGACATATAGTGATGGGAAAGCACGCCTCTTGTGAGCCTCAAGATCACAACAGAAAATGAACCATCGATCATAAGTCAGTGGACAGCTGCATCGTGCATTATCTATGATCAACCATATTTATCAACACATTGCAGTGGTTCAGAAAGATCCAAAGAAGCATTTCTGACCTCATTAAGTATAGGTTAATGAACATAAATAGTAGTTTAAACTACATTTTTACATTTCTGAAGAAAACAGTGAAAGGAAAAGCAGAAAAGATATGGTTGTGCATGAATAACCTGCAATCACAATGCTAGAATATTAGAGCGGTTGCCAGAGCATTGCTATTCTGTTGCTAAGATGTTCTAAATGGTTGCTAGGGTGTTCACTGGTCCAAATCAAAGAAGCACAAATGAGATAATTTAGAGGCTATTTTATCATCTGTCAGTTAAAGAAGAAAAGATTAGTTGCTATTTCTATTTCATCATCCCTTTAATAATTGTTTGAAGGCATACAAAAGTATAGCTGTTCTTAATGAACAAGGCACAAAATTAGAGCACAAACAATGCTGGACTCCATAACAAAGTGTATACTTAGGGTCAGGGATTCTAAAAATGTAAGATTGATAATATTGTAAATAGTCCAATAATATGTTTTTGCTTTAGTAAGCACCATTAATTACAGAGCGGAATCTGTTTCCTCACATTTCCTTTTTTCTTGCATGTTTGAAATAAAAGATCTTTGCAATGGATCTTTATGATCATACATTTGAATTACAGTGTCTGAAGACCAAAAGACAATATGTTTTACGATGCCAGCCCACATTCTCCAGCAGGAGGTCTTTATTTATTTAATAAGCCGAGGTCTTTCCTCATTTGAGCGTGTTCTTTAAATAGACAAGATCCTAATTACCTCTTTGGGCTCAGTTAATAATGAAGTAGAGGAGGACTGCAGGTCTTGCCGTCTACACCCCTCGCTGATGTAAAAGAGGCTTTCTTGAGACTCATTTATCATGTCTTTTGGCAGACGAATTAAACTCAATATCAGTATCTGCGCACACACAAATCCTTTTGAGATATGAATTTCAGGCCATTGTCATAATAACTGATGTTTAAGATCACAAATCATCACTCTGCTGGCTTGAGTTCTGAACACACAATAAAATGTCAGTACTATAAGTTAACTGACCTTCCCTTCCCTATGGTTATAAATGTTACATCAGCCTGTCATCATGTCGTGTGTGCACAAAACTATAAATATTAAACAACTAAAACATCTTTAAACTTTGACTATTTCACAGGCGCTTCACCGTGACGTTCGAGTGCCTCTCTATGGCAAATATCTTCTTCCCAAGGGTATGGAAATAGAGACAAAATATGCACTCATTATACTGATGTGAAAGAGCAATGCTATTTATAACTAACCGAAATCCTTCAGTGAGAGTCGTCTGAAGGGTGTGCCGAGGACCCAGCAGTTAATCAAATGTTGTTGCCTGGTTAAATGTCTGAAGAACCCTTCAGACTCAATCAGATGTGATTTCCTTTTCATGGCTTTGCCGATGATTCTTGGTCCCGTGCCTGTGGCATCTTTTGAGTTACTGGACGGCTTTGAACTGATGCCGAGTGTCATGAAAGATGCAACCAAATCCAACAAGACCATTGGATTCTGTTCAACAGCAAGATTATCCAGTTTGATGCTTCTTATGATTTTCACAGGAAAACGTCAACGCTGAAGGCTTGTGTGATAATGAAAACCCTCCCCACCCTTTATAATGATGGCCGTGAGGACTACTTTTACATAATGTAGATTTTGTATTTGTTACATTGCATAAAATAAATACGAGATGGAAAGCTAAAGTGTGTAATTACATGTAAATTTTAATGCTTGAAGCATCCAATAAATGGTGTTGAAGCTCCAACGCACAAAAATAATGGTTCCAAAAGGGATTTTTTACAGCAGTGCGATAGAAGAACCATTTCTTTTATCTAAAGAATATTTTCCTGCTATAAAACCCTTTTGTATAATAGATTTAAAGGATCTTAATTGAAACATCAGTCAACAAAGACACTATACTGCATTGTATGCCTGGTATACAATATAAAAATGTTGATGTAACTAAACCCCAGTGTTTATTCAAACATTTTGAATCTTTATTTGATTGTTTATGGTGGAAGTCTTTGGAATTGGTGGAAGCCATCCAAGATATTAACCAAGCATATTCGATAGTGTGCCGTGGAACTATGAACTGTGGCTATTATTTTGGGTTGGTTTTATCTACTGGACAGTGAGCATATTTAAATACACTCACCCCCGCATCGACACACTCAGTGTATGTAAGATTTTGCTTTGTTTGTTTGTATGAAAGGCATGAATGCAACTATTCAAAAACCCCAAGGAGTTTTACTTACTGTATGAGTTTAATGCAAAGCACTTGAAGACAAATGAATCAGACGAAAGCTCTTTACTGACGCTTGCCCTCTCTTCACAACATACTTTAGCTTCATGCTTACAGGAGGATTACAAGTACGAAATCCACTTGTGACGACTTCAAGTCTGAGGTGGACGTTTATTTTAAATTGAAGGCTGAAAATGTAGATGAAGTCATTGAAGAAGTAATGATGTGATGGAGATTAATTAATGATGATTTAGCAAGATTAACCCATTGATTCATGCTGCCTGTCTGCGACCTTTCCTGCATCAAATTCTGAAAAAAATAAATAAGTGTATCTTAGAAACACAGTGTAATTGTGGAAAGACTATTTCACCGCTACTCATAAAGTATTATTATTATTGCAAGATCCACATTGATAGAAGACCAAATGAATACAGTTGAAGATTTGTTTCTCTTTTTGGAGGACACTGCCATCTTCTGGTTAGATATAATGCATAGAAGGAGAAAGATTTTAGTACTGAATTTCATGGAAGTCACTGAATATAATAATGGCATTTTATTTGTTTTGTTCATTTAAAGAAAGAAAAACTGAATACAGGTAATATTGTATAGGTAAAAGATCAGATGTGTTTAAATAAGGCCATCCTGAGAATAAAACACAGTTTGGGGTTAGTAAGAGTTTTTGAAAGTTTATGTAGGCCTACACCAAGGCTGCATTTATTTAATCACAAATACAGTAAAAATGATTAAATATAACAATTTTAATTATATTTTTCAAATTTTAAAATGCTATTTATTCCTGCAATGGCAAAGCTGATTTTTCTAGCAGTCTTCAGTATCACATGTTCCTTCAGAATTATCATTATGATATGCTGATTTGGTGTTCAGGAAACTTGTAATATTATTAACAGTATTATGTTATGCTGTTTCAGATGTGTTTAGATAGAGTTGGTGCTAAACACTGCAGGTCAGTGACCCACCAAGAACAGGTTTGGATATCCCTGGTTTAATACAACTTTGCTGAATAAAAGTATTCATTTATTTTAACAATAGTGTATATTAGTTATTTTCTCTGAAATCTGCATGCATTTACACAAAATCATCACACAAAATGCAACTGCAATAAGCATCAGCTGTAATATTTAGCCCAGTAGTGTGCCTGTCACATTCATGCCTCTCTTGCAGTGCAGAAGGCTATCATTCTGAATCCCACTTCCTGAGTAGCCTGCAGCTCCACACTTATTGACTGGCCAGTATGCTCACATGTCCCGCCCCCTTTGTTTGACCGCCTAGGCTACCCTGCACCCAATGCACTCAGCTGTTCCAGCTAGAGACATCTCCTCCCAACTGCCCGCTAATGCAGCAAATGATTGCACCTCATCTAATCAGCTTTCCCAGCCCAATAGTACCAGAAGAGCACCAGCACCGGGTGTAGATCTAACAGGGTAAGTGTGTATTATTATGTTGCTGCTGCTCCACTGAGTGATTCAGTTACATTTTTAAGCAGAAGTAAGTGCCTTAGCAAGATGACAAAGCATGATATGTTTGAATTCATGTTGTTATTAGCTCTATATGTTTACAGCACTGAAATCTTAAGGTGTTTTGTCTGTTTAGTCCGAATGTGCATACATTTCCTTCCGTGAGGCGGGACAGTGGTGCAGGAAATCAGAGTCATATGATAGCCAGATCCTGATCAACAGAAACATGTTGAGTTTGTGACCGAGTCTGGATGTAGGTCATCAGCTGTATGCAGCAGTTAGCTTTTATTTTCTGCTATTTCAGTTAGTTACAATAAATGACAATAGGTATACTATTAGTTCAGTTAGACATATGTAAGAGATGTTTAAGTGTTAACCACCCTTGTATTGTCTGTATGTGTTCAGGGCGTACTGAGAAACAAGTTCATCTTCAGTCTTCACCCTGAAAGGGGTTGTGGGGCAGCAGTCATGTATTCCCCTCAGAGCCTCCACCGGTGGGGCATCACCCACAGCGAAAGTATGGAGCGTTTGGCCTATAGTCAAGGTAAGCCTCTAGAACTTCATATACTAAGTTAAAAAATACAAAGTATACACTGTAAGTTATAGTTGTTTGGATCTCCAGACCCACCCCATTGTTACTAGCAAATAGATGGTGACTGACACGCTACTCTAGGATAATAATCCTGACTCAGCACCAGTGAGGTGGTTGTCAGCAGTGTTCTTTTAAAGCACAATATTAAATTCCTCAGTGTCAGAAATTTTAATTGACTCAAAATATATAGTGGGTATTGTGATTGATCCCAGTGACTTGAATCTTTTGAAAGAGTTATTTTGTTCATTGGCTCTTTCCACTATTACATCGTTAAGTTGTGGACTCATATACTTTGTGCGGCAAATTTTCGCAAGCAAAAACCAGTCGATTTCAATAGGAATAGCCAATAATGGCAAAAAAAATCCCAGCACAAATTTCACAACTGGTTTGTCACATTGACTCAGAAATCTGCTTGGTTTAAAAGTGACTTCTGTGTGAGCTGTGTTTCATACATCACTACAATTTCATAAACATTTGCCCATGACAATGATTATGCTAGTTCATGTTGACAAGTGAGTTTTGTGTTGAAATGTTTTTTTAATGATTTGTTCAAACAAAAACAAAGCTGGGTCCGAAATCACATAATTGTCTAGGTACTACTCGTGACTGCTAAAAAAGTATGTTCTATACAGTATGAATGAAATTCAGACAAAGTACATCCGCCAGTACCAGTCTCATCACTGCCGTTCACAAATCCTCTCCAGCTGAGGCTTCATGGGATAGAAAAGTGTCCATCAAATGTGCTTTCCAGAATTGGAGGAAGTACTATGTCATCCGGGTACTTTTTGCTTACTGTGAATGGGGACATACATGGAAGTATGCATCTTAGCTGCAACGCGAGTCAACACGAACAAATCGAATTAAAATGTATTCAAATGTGCATGCTAATAAGAGAGACCTCATTTAGGAGTTTTACTTAAGTTTTGTCTTGAAAAGGAATGCAGTCACTCACCTTAAAATAGAAAGAAGCGAATGAGTCGGTGTAGCCTATGATTAGAACTATTCACTTTTTTTAAATCACCGATTCTTTCACGAACAAATCAAGACCAATTTTTATAAGTACGCCATATTTCACGATAAACCATAATAATGTAATAAATATTATGTGTTAATGCTGTTAACTCGTGATTATATGATACTTTTCTAAATGAAATATTTCAGAATTCAGGACAATGTTCCACACAAGCGGTAGAGGGTAGTATATATCCATCCATACTCTTCCACTGAATTACGTCTTTTTTAACGTTATGATGACACCACCCCTTTGCTGCAGACAGATCGTGCTCGCTGCTCGGGTGTAAACAAATTTGAAATCTAGCCATTTGTTCGCAAAAGATAACATGATCGTATGAATGGAAAACACACGTCGCCACTGGGGCGTTGACTAGGAACATCACAAGGGACAGCGCTTGAATTCCGTCGTTAACTGTTTATCAATGCCGCCCAACACTTCACCGCCGTGGTGGTTAGGTGAAGCGTTATCCTGAACTGCATGATCATTCTTGTTAACGATGGCGACACCTGCAGAACAGGACCTTGTGTTGACCGAAGCAGACAACAACAAAGAGAGAGGGCAAGTGTTCGGTATCCTCAGATTGCAGGAGGATAATCAGCCGCCGTTGAGAAAGCGAGCAGCCCTGCCATGAAATCTGGAGACGGGAGATGGCAGGCGCCCATATTCGCCTTAGCCAGAAAAGCTTCAGAAACCTTCTCGGGTGGTATTCACGTCTTGCCCAGAGTGACAGAGCCCAAAACGTCGCCTTTATCCGAAGAATGGGGTGCCAAGGGTAGGTTATGGATAACATTAAAGCCCGTTGCTGAAGTGGGATTCACTAGTACTTATTTTAAATTACTATTAAAATATATGTACAATACTGATTAATATCTATTTAGTTACTCAGTAGTCTTTAGTATTATATATCTCATTGCTACTAGTCAGCATCCCAATAGTGTGCAAAGTAATAACTAGTCCATAATTAGTAACAAGCGCTTTTTGCCATTTAATTAAATTTGGATCTGTGTTATGTATCAGCTGTTCACTTCTGATTATAAGGCGTGTAAAAACAGTTGTTGCTAATAGTTATTCCATTTTTACTAGTAAGAGATACTACTTTATTGTTTAGTTACCTCTTCAAATATGCGTTCTGGTTGATTTAATGTATTTAATCTTACTATTGAGTTTTTAATTTAACTACAAAATATACATTCAGACTAATGATAATAGAGAACAACCAAAAAAGCAATTTATTGAAATGACAGAAACCAATCTATTGTGCCTGGGAGATAAAGAATAAGTATTATTATGTAATAATTAGTTACTAGTGAAATGGACAAATATGCTACTTGTGTACTAAATTATACTTGCTGGTAATAATTACTTGTAACAGTTACAGAAATGGATTGTAGTTAAATTAGTTTTAAGACATTTATAGAAATGGCTTGCCATACAACATTTTCTGCATGATGTCATAATGGTATGATGTCATGAAGAGTGTGCCTTGTTGGTTTGTATTCATTTGTGCATGTAATAAATCCTGGTGTTTTAAGACTACAAAGCACCAGTTCATTCATACAGTTACTGTAAAAAAAATATTATATTGATGAAATAGGCCTATCAGCCAAATTAGCATGCTACTGTTTTTTTGTGATTGGTTCATTCACATAATATCCAAATCAATTGGAAATGGGAACCAACCAACATAAGTGGGAAGTAGATTACCACAGTGTCAGTATTGTTTGACAGAGCATGTTTGAATATGTTTGCATAAGAATGATTGATTAGCCTGATGATGAAAACAGAGTTCAATGTATCACTGACAATTCAAAACTTTTAAGTATATCATTTGTGTAGTAGTTGTTGTTAAAATGGAAAACAAAAAGTGAAATGCTGCTATTACGGACTGGTGAGTGACAGTACAGTCAAAACCAGCGAAAGTGCTTTAGGGGTTTGTTAAAATTTAAACTCTGCTGTGCAAAGTGTGGTCACATGCTAGTTCTAAAGAAAGTGCCTGAGGTTAAAGCGCTGCGATGAGTTGTGGATGTTGTTTTTCATTGTCATGTCCTTCTACCGTAATAATGATATAATTTTTGGATAAATTAGTCTTTGTGTCTTCCAGCGTTTCGAGATCCTATGGCAATGGAAAGAGCAAACTTGCTTAATATGGCTAAGCTTAGCATCAAAGGCCTGATCGAGTCGGCTTTGAGCTTTGGACGAACTCTGGACTCTGACTATCCGCCTCTGCAACAGTTCTTTGTTGTCATGGAGCACTGCCTAAAACACGGTCTCAAAGGTACAGTATGTTCAGCCATCACCAAACAGCTAGCCACAGAGAACCATCTGTTACCACATCTGTTATACACAACATCAGAATCATTTGAAGTCTTTACATGCTTGCTTTTTGGTAGAATATCTGATTTAGTATTAAACATTCTCTGTTACAAAATCTCTTTTATATTTCCTAAAGGCCTATGTTATTGTTCTTCTTAGGCACCAGACAGATAGCAGCCACCTTTATGTCATGTTTATCTATTATAGGAAAAGAAAATGAGGAAA
This sequence comes from Gymnocypris eckloni scoliostomus, assembly GCA_027564155.1. Classification (NCBI taxonomy): domain Eukaryota; kingdom Metazoa; phylum Chordata; class Actinopteri; order Cypriniformes; family Cyprinidae; genus Gymnocypris; species Gymnocypris eckloni. The sequence continues at coordinate 9,205,718 of CM050429.1, forward strand.
TGCTTTTTTTATTCATTCTCAGATGACAGATCATCTGACGTTCTTGTCCAGAAACAAAATTTGAATACTATTTTGAGTGTTCCATCAAAGGTTTTGCATACTCTGTATTACATGTTGTGATCCGGAGTTGTTTAACAAACACGTTGGTCTCTATCTCCCAGTGAAGAAATCGTTTCTTGGATACAACAAGTCGTTGTGGGGGCCTCTAGAGATGGTTGAGAAGCTCTGCCCAGAAGCAGGCGAAATCGCAGCCAGTGTACGAGACCTTCCCGGCCTTAAGTATGTTCAGCCTTACTGTTACATTGACTACATTGCACACGCATCTGTAGCATTTCAGTTTTAATTAAATCTTTCAAATACTCTGATAAAAAAGCTTTCAAGCCCACTGCTATATAAATATACAAATTATTGCTTACAGTCATTCCTCAGTACAATACGATATGTGCCATTCAAAATAGGGAAGTGCAAATTTCAGTTCTAGTTCCCGGACAAAACTGAAACTTGCAACTGCAAGACTATTTCCAGAATCATGCATGCCACTATCTGCCTGACTATCTGTCTGTCTATCTATCTATGATTTTTAAATCAAACTGAACATGTCTATGTGTTTGTTAGGACGCCTCTGGGCAGAGCCAGAGCATGGCTGAGACTGGCACTGATGCAGAAGAAATTAGCAGATTACCTACGTCTCCTCATCACCAGGAAAGATATACTTAGGTTAGTATTTTTCCGTAATTCATTCTTTGTTCCTTTGTCACACAGTTGTGGTGGGGTATTAGTAATTAGAGAAATGATAAGTTGTGTCTGAGACGAACTAGTGTTGTGTTTCCTGCTCAGGCCACCAGAGTGCTGTGAGTAGTGCTCACTAGAGGGTGTGCATCACATGTAGCCATCTAAAAAAGTCTTTCTGCTTCTACTGAAAGAGAATTAACAGTATAATTTTCTTATATGCTCTACCATTCAAAACTTTGTGGTCACTATGACTTTCAAAATTATTTTGAAAGAAGTCACTTGTTCACTAAGCCTGCATTTTTTTATAAACATTAAAAACTGTATTTTTGTGAAGTATTATTACAGTTAAAATGTTTTATCCAAAAAGCAACTTACAAATTATGACAATAGAAGAATCAAAACCAGCAAAGGAGCAATAATATGTTAGTACTATGACAAGTCTATGATAAGACAGTACATGTAGCAAGATTTTTTTAATAAAAGGATATAAATAAAATAATTGTTTTCGATTGTAATATCTTTTAAAGAAAGTTCAAAAGAGCAGTATATGAGTATTATGCATTTACCGCCACTTTTGATCAATTTAAAGCATCCTTGGTGAATAAAAGTATTCATTAAAAAAATCGTATTGACCCCAAATTTTTGATCGGTTACTCTACGACTATAATAAAGAGAATAAATATTGCTTACAAATGTATAACCTTTGTGCATGCTGTCCAAAAAATATTTTTAAGGCTTTAGGAACACAATAAATTCAATAAAATGCAATTATTTTATAATTGAAAATCGACACATTGCAATTTCATGGCTTGATCAATATGAGGCAAAGATATTTATTTTTTATAGACCATGTGGCTTCTTTTTTTTTGACTGAATAAATGGAGCTAGAATTTGGACAGTTATATTGACGTGATCATATTTGGTAGTATCCATATTAAGCTGCATCCATATACATTTGTATTTGTTTTGATACTCATAAAGCAGTGATGAATGTCAGAGCATTTGTGTGCATTTGCAGTGAGTTCTATGAGAACTCAGCAGTGATGCTGGAGGAGGAAGGAGCCGTCATCGTTGGTCTCCTGGTGGGGCTTAACGTCATAGATGCCAACTTGTGTGTGAAGGGCGAGGACCTTGATACACAAGTATGAGCATCATGTATTGGCCATTTTATTAACCTGCCATCTGGTTTATGTTTGAGAAATATTAATGCCTTCCATTGGAATCCACAGGTTGGCGTAATAGACTTCTCCATGTACTTGAAGAATGACATTGATGACTACAGAAGTGAAGAAAGGTAGAAAGTATACTTGATAGACAGTAATTGATTACATAATTACCTTGATGAATTATGCTGTTCAAATAACCTCCAACATAAATATCTTTTGAATAGAAATGGACAAATTGCAGCTATTTTGGATCAGAAGAACTATGTTGAAGAATTAAATAGGCAGCTGAAGTAAGTCCATGCTCTATCTAAAGCTTTGTGATATTTAGTGTGATTGTGGCTTATAAAAACAGATTAATCTACCAAAGCACTTAACAAATTTGATAAGAGTGCTTATGAATTTGATCTAAAACTTTGTCTTGGTCAAAGTTCTACAGTTCAAGGCTTACAGGGACGCGTGGAGTCCTTAGAAACATCCAACTCCAAACTCATCGAAGAGGTGCTGTTTGATTTCAGAAGATCTCTCATTTGTGAAATAGAAGTATTGTATACTAACTTATTGCTGTCATCTTTTTTATTACAGTTGGCAATAGCAAAAAACAACATCATTAAGTTACAAGAAGAAAACCACCAACTCAGAACAGAAAATTCAGTAATTCTTATCAAAGCACAGCAGCGTCTTGAGGTATTGTTGTATTTTTAATCTGTTTGTATAAAACATACATCAGGCAGATAGTAGTTCATGCACACAAACTTATTATATAGTTCTTATAAACATTATATTATGTGTTCCTTTTCTGCCCATTTTTGTGATCCATTTATGTTTAAATCAATGCAAATATTATAAAATGTGTAAAAAAATTATATCTGCAATATACACAGTATATATACTATAATCGCTGTATTTACTGTACTCGATTCAGATCGCAGAAGGAGATTTGAACTGTGAGCTTAACACGTACAAGCAGTCAAGGCAGAGCCTGGATGAAATGTACGACGAGGCAAGACGCCAACTCAAAGAGGAATGTCAACTCAGGCAGGTCTGTGTTTTATATGAAAAGAAACCAGCTATTCTGATTGTGTAGTGGCACGCTGACACTAAGAAGAGGTCAAACCTGTTTTTGAATGTATCTGTGCTCAAGGATGTGGAGAACGAGCTGGTTGTGCAGGTGAGCATGAAGCAGGAGATGGAAATGGCCATGAAACTGTTAGAAAAGGACATCCATGAAAAGCAAGACACTCTGATTGGACTTCGGGACCAATTAGATGAAGTTAAAACCATCAATGTGGAGATGTACCAAAAAATGCAGGTAAAACATGTTTTTTTTTATTAAGTGTTCTTCACAATTTATGGTTAAAACACTTTGTAATCAAGATATTTAATCATCAACAGTCTTCAGATGACGGCATGAGACAAAAAAATGACATGATCGCACGGCTGGAGGAGAAGACCAATCAGATAACGGCAACCATGAAACAACTAGAACAAAGGTGAGAAGCAGTTTTATTTTGATTCATGTCGATCATAACGTTTAGTCATCATACTCCTGAAGTGCATTCAAAACATTTTCAGTCACGCTTGAGTGTTTCAAAATTGTTTATTTTAATGAAATGACAATATTTTGATGCTAACCTTGTATTTATATGATGTATATAAAAAGGTTTGTGGCCAGTTCAAAGATTAAGGCTTTGTTTGATTTAAATTCAGATTAATTCAGATTTTTGTTTCCAGAAAGTAGCATTATGAATATTAAATGTTTTTTTTAAGGGCACATTAAAATGATCAAAAGTGACAGTAAAGAGATTTGTAATGTTACAAAAGATTTCTACTGTTCTTTTGAACTGTCGACTTTTACTGTATTTTTGGACGTATAAATGCAGCCTTGTTAAGCCACCTTACCGTTAGTGGACCAGTGTAAATGCATTTCAGGATATGATATCTGCTTTTCCAGGCTAAATCAAATTAGTGTGCATTGATGGCGTCCAAACCATCAGTGCTTTTGTTTCATCAGTAGAAGCTGACTGTGGCAAAGGACTTTGCATGCATGTATTCTGAAGGCACATTGAATGGCTTTCTCTCATCTAACCGCTCATCGTGTAGCATTTGTGTTATTTTCTTGTGGTGATGTCATGTCCACACGAACCATCCTTTCCTTTCTTCTCTGTTGATTTACCGCCATAGTATTTCTGATGTTTTATGACTGCACTGCTTAACAAGTTCTTAAAGCTCTGGGATGAATTTGAAATTCACTGATATTTACATCCTCTTTCCCTTTTTGTTCCCCTTTTCATTTCTTTTTTCTCATCTTTTCCCTTCCTTTCCATTGTTTTCTCTATCAACAAATAGCGACAAAGATCTACTCAGCCAGACTAGAACTCTTGCTATGTCGTTTGTAAAATGCGCTAGCACACATACCGAGCACCAATACAAACTAGTCAAAGATATTTCCTTCTGATATAAAGATACATTTGTTCTTTGTTACTTAACGCTAGTTGTGTGGCGATACGCAGTGTTCTTAAAAGAGTTGATCATTCGGCACTAGCCACTTTTTAAGTTTTATTTGATGATGGTTACTGTTTTTCCACATACTGTTTAGTGAGCAAATCTTTCTTGTGGTTCTATAGCATAAATATTTACCTGTAACATTTAACAGTCAAAGAAACCACAAATATGACATGTCTTTTATCACCGTCTTCAATAAATGTGATGTTTTCAACTATTCGCGGCTGTGTATTATTTGTCAAAAAACAGTTAGAAAATCAAAGTAGCCTCGACCCTTTTGAAATTGCCAGCTCATTTCAACTTTCTGGCTTTCCCGCAACATTTCTGTGGTCTGGCTCTGTATATGTCCCCGCTCTATTGTGGCTGTTGAATTATGGCCATCTTTTTATTTTGTTCCCATATGTTACAATACATTCCCGCCCATTCCATTACATTCAGAGCCGTAGTTTTACCCAGTTGGTTTGAATTACACCAGATTGCAGGATGCCGAGAGGGAACGTACCATTGCCGAAGACGGGGTGCGCAAATTCAAGCAGGATTTCACAAACAAAGCTGACAGTCTCCAAAAGCAGATTGCCCAGAGAGAGAAGCAAATGTAAGTTTTGCAAAGGCTATAGAATTCGAATTCTTTAATTTGTATCACAAACCTCTCATTAACGCTGGAGTAAAAAATAGGGAAGTGGGTTTTAATTGAAATTTTTGTTTAGGATGCAGCTGGAAACAGATTTGAAAATAGAAAGGGACTGGCGGCAGACGTTACAGAATGAATTAGAAAGAGAACGAGAGACCATCGCCCAACTCACTACTGAAGCACTTCAAATCAACGGACTCAAAAAAGTACGATGAATTAACAATAACCATTAGAATGCACAATAAATCTGAACGAAGACTAAGGTGCTTGTGTCATATAATGTGCTTCTTCATGGATATTTTTGTTTTGCTGAATGCCAAACATTCTCTCTTGGGCTCTGACGTGTCTTCGTGTTCTTTCAGGAGTTTCACAGGTTGCAGGATGAGAATACGCAGCTGAAGGGAATATGTGAGGAGCAGGAACAGGCGCTGGAGGAGCTGGGCTGCAAACTCAGCGAGTATGTATGATTTAAACATCAGTGTCGTTTGGGAGCCTTCAAATTATGTTATTTATTTACTTATGTACACATTTTTCTTATTCAGGTCAAAATTGAAAATCGAAGATATAAAAGAAGCCAACAAGGCACTTCAGGTTTGAAACATTGTACCTGGAACATGTTTATAGACTTTGCTTATAGATCAAAGTACTATTAGAAACCACCACAGTGTTTTGTTTTTTGACTTTCAAAATTGAATCAACCTTGTGTAATTTAACATGTTCATATTAAACAGGGTGGACAGGTCTGGCTGAAGGACAAAGATGCTACGCATTGCAAACTTTGTGAGAAGGAATTTTCAATCTCCAGAAGAAAGGTCAGAACCAAAATGCTATTCTGTAATACATAACGGTGTCTCTATCACACCTTGCTGTCCATTCTCACACGTCTACACTAATTCAACTGCTCTAAATAAAGAAAATACTGGCACAAAGAACGTACTGGATTTATGCACTTGAAAACATTTCTAAATAAGGATTAGATGATGCCTGAATAAAAGACTGAGTTGGTAAATGATGCTCTTTACTCTTGAAGTCGGCATGAAAATAAAAATAAATTCTAAATGCTTGTTATCCATCCTACAGTGAAGGATTCATCCAAACATGTTTCATTTTTTTGGGGACCTCTTAATATTTAATTAGAATGTCATAACTTGATCCTCCTGTGAAATGACAGACTTCTTTCTGGTGACGTATGCCAGACGTCTCCAAACATTTAAGCTGTGTTCAAATTCAGAGGCTGCATCCTATGAAGGCTGCATTCCAAGACTGAATGTGTCACATTAGTGCAACAGATGTTTTCCCATTTCGAAGTCCTTCAAATGCGGCCTCAAATTGAGTCTTGTTTTCCCGATCTGCGAAGGAACTGTAAAAATCTAATTCTGAGATAATGAGCATTAAAGTTTGATTACAAGCATTAATTTCACTATGATTTCAATCTTTGACATGGCTTTACTCAGTTAAAATTAAAGATACCAAGAATATATTTTCACAGAATTGTCTTTACAATATGTGCAATGATTTTATGCAGAAAATAGCATATCGCAATAAAAATAATTTAGCTGGGTTTTCACGGAGAGGGTCACATTTATTGTGAAATTACTACATTTCCATGTTGAGCCATGTTCATTTTTACCGTAAACAAAGTGCTGTCACTTTAATTCAGCGCATGCAGCACAGCAAAAATAGACTCTGTGGAAACAATAGCTGCACTGCTGCAGCCGCACCGGTCCTGGAACGCACTGCCGGACCGCAACCGCATGCAGTGTGACTTTCTTCTTTCAGACAAATACAATAGGAGTTACGTTAAAAAAAATGTCCTGGCTCTTCCAAGCCTTCTTATGGCAGTGAATGGTGTTTGAGATTTTCAAGCCCAAAAAGTGCATAAGTTCCATCATAAAAAGTGCTCCACACAGCTTCAGGGGGGTAATAAAGGCCTTCTGAAGCAAAGCTATGTGTTTGTGTAAGAAATACATCTATATTTAAAACTTTATATTCCATACTCTCTGGCTTCTTCTAGCTGTCGTACACATGTTCATGAGAGAGTGGCGTTCCAGCAGATGATGTGGGACGTAGGGTAAGATTCTGTGAGAATATGATAGTCTCGCGAGAACCAAGTTTTGTTTACAGCAAAGGAAAACCAGTCTCCTCTGGCTGAAATCCTCTGACTTCTTCTTTCCAAATCCTTGTTTCGTACTTTGCAGGAATGCCACTCTCTTGTGTATGACAGTTAGTGGGAGCCAGAGATTACGGTTTATAAAGCTTTTAAATATGGATTTGTTTCTTACACATATGGATCGCTTCACTTCAGAAGGCCTTTATTAACCCCCCGGAGTCGTGTGGAGTAGTTTTTATGATGGATGGATCGATGTGCACTTTTTTGGGCTTAAAAATCTCGATTCCCCCATTTTTTTTGTTCGATAATTTGTTAATTTCGATAATCCATTTGACTTTGATGTATGTCACAATACAGGAAAAAAACTATTAGTACAACTGTTTTATCATCAGAGGGGATCTTACTCTGAAAGCGTCTGATTTATGTTTAAATCCCATGAAAAACAACTAAAACGAAATTCCCCTGAGCAACTGTTTGGATGAATCCCAGAATATCAGAAGTGAAGATTCCACTGAGTCATTTTGAGTCCGATCCAAACCAAAACAACAACAGGCCCTTTAACTGAAAGCTCTCTTGCTTGTCTTTGTTTGAACAGCACCACTGCAGGAACTGTGGGGAGATCTTCTGCAACACCTGCTCAGATAATGAGCTGCCGCTCCCCGCTTCACCCAAACCCGTGAGAGTCTGCGACACCTGCCACGCTCTGCTCCTCCAGCGCTGCTCCTCCAATGCCACGTAAGATAGAAATGACAGCACATCGTCACAAGGGCCAAAATCAGCTTTAACTCACAGACTGAGCTGTCCAGCATCGTCAAAGTGACCAAAATGGATGCACTCGTTTCTCTGTTTGAAGTTTACATTTCACATAGGCCTGTTGCCTCTGAGAAGACTTAATGGCACTTGTGCAGATGGCCAATGCAGTGTTTGTCACAGAGCGTGCAATGAAAGAAAATGAGTTTACAAATGGATTAATGACTCTGAGTGCCTCCATCTGGGCTGCAAGTAGACTGATTTAGATTATTTATACTAGTATAACACTCCCATGCATTGCAAGTATACTTTTGATATATAAGGGTGAACCGGTTTCATTCCTCAAGAGTCAAAAGTGAGCAAATGCTGTTACTTTAAGAGATATAATTTCTGGAGAAATTATAATTCAAATTCAGTTGAAATGCATACACCTTACATTCATGTGTGCCTGTATAACAAGCCAAACTGACAAAATAGGGATTTGACATGTTTCCCTGAATCTAGATGGGCAGTAAATGTATGGGTATATGCAAGTAGAAATATTGTCAGTGCTGCTCGAGAATGACTGAGGTGGATTCACATCAAATAGCACAGAAATAATGTTCTGAATATGGTGTTCAGGTTTCTTGTCTGCAAACGGTATTATTTCACAATTGCAGATTCACTTTGGTACAGAACTGGAACACTACTCACTTTGAGTATTCACATTTGTCTGGATAATTACTCGAAATACAACTGTTAATTTAAATGTGGAGTTTATGTATGAAATTATACATATGCCTTATACCACTAAAGTTGATTATAATTCCAAGTCTCGTGTGGTGGATCTTAGCATTTAGGTGCACTTAGCATAATTGTTAATCTTGAAATATTACTAAGTTAATGTTATGTCTACTTCAAAAATCAGTAAGTATTTTACATCTGAAAGACGTGTACCACAACCTTAAAGATGGATGTTTAAAATTGTATAGAATTACTGAAGTTTGAATGACTAAAGACTCGAGTAATGGCTGCTGAAATTTCAGCTTTAAAATACATTTTTATTTAACGTTTACATTATTTAAATGATTACATGTTTTATAGTATTTTTGATTAAATAAAAGCCATCAAAACATTTTAAAAATTCTGCTGACCCTGAAGTTTTAAACGGTAATGTACAAAACTCAAGGCTACTAATCTTCCTGCGTATTAAAACATAATATATAAATGGACTAAAGGCCATATGTTTCATCTAGCTTTGACCAAAAGCAAGATATCACACTTTATTCTTTACATTAGTTAATGAACAGTCTTAGGTCAAAAATAAGATATATCAATAAAAGGTTTTATTCCATGGATGTGTAAATTTCACAGGTTTCAATTAGAAATTTTTCTGAGCAGCAAAAACCGGTAAACATCCAAAATGATGTTATTGCTTTGGGAAATAAAATAAAAGTGCAATCTCGCACACGCAACTTGGGCTTCAAGCTATTCATACTCAATTCTGACTCAAAATACATACAAAGCGCATATCTTTAGTTTGACTTTAACACAGAATGTCTTATAAAATTCACTAAGCAAAATGTACAGTAGCCGGTCAACCTATATGCAGCAGTTCAAATATATATATATTAGATATATAGATGGATTTCGATTTCATTTTCTTCAAGCCTGGAAAATAGTTTGGGCATATTTCATAGGAACTTGTGAAAACATTCATACAAAAAGACCTTCCTAGCTGGAAGTTCCAACTTTGGGTTGAAAAGTGCATGATTTGTAAGCATCCTCAATACATGTCCCTGAGTCCACTTCCTCGAGAGCCCATACCACCAGAGTTGCTATAGAAACCTCCTCCGCGGCCTGCCCCAAAACAAAAGACTTAGATTTGAATGTTGTCTTCACACCTTCTCATCCATACACTCCAACAAAACTATTACATAATAACAATCTCCACGCAGTCATACTAACCCGTTTCAGACGGCCCACTTAAAGTTGAATTCAGGAAGAGCTCAATGTAACGATGCTCTGCAGAGAGGACAACGGTGCGAGGATAAATGTGATACTGAAAACAGGACAGCGGTACAGTTTGAATAAGACAAAGGTTTGGAGACAACTTACGCATGTGATTCTTGTCTTTTGACATGGCCGATACAGCATGTTTGTGAGATCCGAACTCAACGTCTGCCTCTCCTGTAGACTTTCCATTAGGTCCTACATCAATGTGTACCCTCACAGGAATTAAAGGGCCAAAGAACTGAAAAACACATAAAACACTCACACAAGGGCAATAATACTTTACTGTAAACTAAATATTGTAAGAATATTGTATTTTTGGGGTCAGATTTAGGTTTTTATCACCTAGCTAGTCAAATGTGTTCATTCAACTTTAAGCATTAGTTGCTATGCCAATACGACTATATATATAATGTTGGTGATGATATAAAGTGTAAATCAATTGAACTTTTTCTATATCATTTATATATCGTTGTGGTATGCACATAAATTTTAGTGGGCAGGAGTTATTGACACCAAGGCGATAAAGAAACATGGATAAATGAGTAATAAGCAGCTTTCTCTGTATGTATCCTAAGACAAAGATAACTATAATGCTAATAATAAAACAATTGTTCTAGGGTATACTCACACTAGGCACAGTTGCCTACAAAAACACAAGCGCAGTTGTCCTTTTGCTAACAGACAGATATCAGAGGATTATTACAGAGGCATCACCCGAGCCACCTCTTCAAGCGGGCCATGGCATAATTAAACGAACCGCACTGGACACGGTACAAAGCAGTCACACTTGTGAAATGAACTGGACTTTGGGGGTCAAACATGCTCAAGCATGAATCAGATCCTATGACATTGTGAGTACATCCTAAATCTAAGTGAATAACAGATAGCACACCCCAACTATAACAGCACAAAAAATGATGAATGATAAAAACATTGACAGCCAATTGGAATTATTTCTGCTTGAGCATTTAAAGTGACAAATGACACAACCGCATTGTATACTTAATACACTAATATAATTATCGTTCTTGGTGTAAACAGGCCTTAATAGTGTTCACTGGATGGTAAATTTCACATGTATTTTGTGTATTTTCAAAATACAAAATACTGTATTTGTATTTAAATACATTTTCCACACAGTATTTTGTATTTGTATTTAAATAAATGTTTCCACAGAGTATTTAGTTTTTGTTTTAAATACATTTTGATGTATTGTGCCCATCTCTGTGCACAAGAAATGGCAAAACTGTGGTGTTTCTTACGTGCGCGATATCTGCCTCTGTAGCGCGGAACGGTAGGCCTCTCATGTGCACAAAATGGCCGCTGTGAAAGCCTGAGTTTGAGTCGCTGCTGTAGCCATGACTTCCCATTCTTCCTCTTCCTCGATCATCACGCACGCGCTCTTCAATCATGCCGTTACCAAAGCAGTAGTTGTTAAAGCCATTGTAGTTGTCAAACCCACCATATCCTTATGAAGGAGAGACAAATCAATCTTTTTTTTACATTACTTCCTTTCAGTGAAAGAACTGTTCAAAAGTTTACGATCAGTAAGATTTTTTTTTGAGGAAAACTCACCAAAGCAGCATTTATTTGATCAAAAATACAGTAAAAAGTAGCATTACTGTGAAATTGTAATGCTATTGAAAGCTGAATTTTCAGCAGCCATTACTTCAGTGTCACATGATCCTTCAGAAATCATTCTAATATGCTGATTTATTGTTCAAGAAATATTTTGTATTATAATACATAATTTTTTTGTGGAATTGGTAATACATTTTAAATGACTATTTGCCGAATCAGCATTTAAGCCTATTTAAAAATATAAATATTTTGTAACATTATAAATGTCTTTACTGTCACTTTTGATCAATTTAAAGCACCTTCACAGTTTAAAAGTACTCCTTTCCATTAAAAAAAACTTCCATCTGAGCCCAAACCTTTGAACGGTAGGGCACATAGCCATTCAACCCCACATTTGTTAATTAGCTAATCATCTTATTAACTAAAACCCAGTGAGTGTTAGTAAAGTTACAAAGCACTATTAAAGTAGCATACCGCTGCTGTAACCGCCTCCGCTGCGCATCTGGTCCAGGACAGCACCTGCCCTTCCAGGCCCGGGCCCAAAGAAGCTCCCGCGTCCCATCATGGGTCTGTCATATGGACTGGGCCTCTGTCCCATCATCTTCCGGGGTACTTCGTAGTATGCACGCATTTCATTTCGGCTGCTTTTGAATATCTCTATGTACCTGAGTTTATTTGGAAATGCAACATGTTAATAAACGTACGAGCTGCTGAATGTTTAATAGCAATGTGGAACATTTCAGGGAAGACAGTACTTGGGGCCCACTGACTAAATGAATTATGGCATCACAAAAACTGACAGTTTATTGTCAGTTATTGACCAGAGGGAGAAGTAGTAGGTGTCTGAAATTCTGCCGTCATAAAATTTAGCTGTATCTAAAGTCCAATTTCAAAATCTTAAAAAGTATTGTAAAGTGCCTGTTAATTAAAAGGCTCCTTTGCTTCTGCAGTATGTCTACAATGATGCTACGAAATCATATTTCTGCCTATTTTTTGACCCCTCATGACAGTGTAATGTCAAATTAAACATTTAAAGTGTAATAACATGATCATATCATCTTTTTCCAGAGCAGAAAGATGCATGACCCCCTCACCCCACATTTAGAGATAGCATTAGCACCCAGCCCAGTCTTGCCGGCCCCACCTGTGCCCTATTCTTTCCTTGTGTTTCCCCAGAGCCTTTTCTGCTATCTCCTTTGAGGCAAACTGCACGAAGGCTTCCCCTGTGCTCCTCCCCTGGTAGTCCATCGGCAATGTTATCCCATTTGGCACGATTTTCAACCCTTTAACCCAAGGACAAATAACCCCACATGGGGAGACATGTTAAAGAGCCGCAACATTCTCATCTGCAGAAAATACATCCCCCCCGATTGAGCCCCTAAATCATTCCCTATGTCAGACAAAAACCCTAGAGCAAAACCACAACGGATAAATACATAAAATAAAATCAAGAAATCTTAGCACAGCTACCTCTGTGATGCTGGCAACATATAAATAATGTTAAATATAACAAAAACATGCTTAATCGGTTGAGTATATAAAAGGAAAAACCTTCAAAATATGATCTGACTAACTAATAAAAAAAAGACAAAAACGAAGAATTGACAAACCAAAAAACACAATTTTCAATAGTCTTAAAAAGATGTCCTAGCAATATCTGCAAGTCTAGGAGGTGTTAAATTGAAACAACAGATGTACCTGCAAAGAACTGTAAAATTTCTTCTTTACTGCAGCCGAAAGGCAGTCCTCTTAGACGCAACATGCAACCACTGCTGCTGTCATAGTCTGTGGGACCGGAGCGTTTCAGCACCCAATCCATCTCACTACGGTTTGACTTGAACACTGTTGAAGGGTCAAGACACAGGCAATCAATTATACATTTTAACAAACAAATGCACAAACATACCAACTGATATAACGTGTGCTATTTAAGTAAGCATGAAACAGTCATCTTTTCTTTCCTATAATTATGCATCTGAGTAAAGTGGCTTCTCGAAAAAGAAAAAATTGTAGGGCAGGACTTGATTTTATACAACCGGAATTGACTTGATCATTGTTGTTTGCTAATTGCGGCAATCTGATGTGAAATGTTGTGAGAAGGATGGTTTGTTAATGTTTTTTATTACAAGGGCACATGAATTAAACAAGAAAAATGATATGCACAAATAAATATTTTATAATAAATAATGCAATATTCCATAAAAAAATTGTCCAATCATTCATGGAAAAGGGATAGTTCACCCAGTACAGCAGGGTTCCTCAAATCTTTCCCTGGAGGGCCAATCTGCAGCACAGTTTAACTCCAACCCAGATCGAACTCCCCTACCTGTGATTTTCTTATGGTCTTGAAGATTGATTAGCATGCTCAGGTGTGTTTGATTAGGGTTAGAGCTAAACTCTGCAGGCATGGGCCAGATTTGAGGATGCCTGTAGTACAGGAAGTCAACTGCTTTGTTACCAAAAATTGTCAAAATATAATCTGTGTTCAAAAGACACAAACTCAAACTGGTTTGGAACAAGTGAAGGTAAATGACGACAATTTAAATTTCTGGGTGAACTATTCCTTTAAAAACCGTTATGACAGAATTTTCTAAATTGTGTACACTAAAGGAATGTACCTTCGATGTAACGATGACCCATGTATTTACGATCTTTTGCCAAAGCCTTTTTAAAGGCATCTGATGTCTTCAGCTCCACAAACGCCTCTCCACTCGGCCTTCCCTCTTTGGACAAGGTAAAACACACACCGTTGACTTTCCCTACAATGTCACAATCTGTAAGTGAAAAAGGAAAATCACAACTGCAGCTCTTTTTCTGTAAACTCATAGAGCGCTACAAAAGATGCTTTCAGTTCGAGAGTTTGCATACCAGAGAAAAAGGAGGCCACTTCCTCTTGTGTGCATGACCAAGGCAAACCACGGATCCGTACCACATATCCTTCATCATTATGAGACATGTTTACCTTGACAGGACTGTATCTGGAAAAACAATTAATGTAACACGTTGGCTGTGCCTCCAAACACCGTAAGCTGCCTATCTAAACTTGATCAAAATAGTTCGTATTCGTTTTTGTCTTGACAACCTTGGCAGTGTTTACAAAACAGTAATTGCCTACCTAGACAGCACTGTGTCAATTAGTCAATACTCTTAACTCGATCAAAATAGTTTGTAATTAATGTTCTCTGTAAACTGACAACGTTTGCGGTGCATCAAACCAAGGAAGTTGCTACTTAGAAAGAATAGCTGGGCATTTTGACAGAATTTGAAACGTACACGACGCCCAAACAAATGCTGTCTTTGTAGGCAAGTCAATATATTTTGAGACACAGCCATGTTGTCAAGAGCCGAGGCTTCCTTCAAGAGAGAAAAAGACAAACAATAATGACATTTCACACAAACGCAATTTGTTTGGTGCAATTAGGAATACTAACAAGATTACATCAGTTTGCACCTTATATTAAACGTCAATTTAAGTTAACGTTAGCTAGACAACCACTAACGTTAACGTACCCGGTCAAAATATGGGAGGGTTTTAAACTTGAGACCAAGCTAACATGGTAACGTTACATTTTACATAGCATTCGGAAAACAATTCGGTCATGTGTCAAACAAACCACAACCGAAACTGATTAACTTTATATACAACGACTGTAACAGTAACGTTAGAGAGATTTTCTTCTGACAGGAATCAACCGACAAGTTGACAGTTTATCGAACAAAAAACAGTACTTCCGCGATCCAGAGGACACAACATGTATTCACCATTGCGTGTAAATGATTAACGTATACATGAAAAGCTAAATATGAAGAATTATGTACATGAATAGCGAATAGCTTCTCACCGTCAAGCGCCGTCCTCTCAGGTAACCCTGAACGATAGTCCAGTCCTCCAGAGTCGAAGTATCGCGAGAACGCGGCCTGTCAGAGGACACTGACCTCGCTGCAGGCGCACCGACCGGCCTGACGTGTGAGCCAACTCAGCCAAGGCTCCAAGCGCATGTGGCGGATGCATCACGGAAGAGTCATCAAGCGTACTAGTCACTAGGCTTAATGCTGCAATGTGGAACACATTCGAACTCTGCTGTGTATTACCACGAGGGACTATATGCAGCTCTGTACAAACAAGTACCATTATAATCTTTTCCACAATTTTACAGATCACATCACAGTAAAAAAAAGTCCGTCTAAAAAAACATTTTGAAATCTTGAGTCTGTACCTTTAAAGAGAGCTGCTATGTCATTAGGGTCAAAGTCTAACTTGATTTCAAATACAGCTCTAAAAATACTTAAACAGTAAAATAAAACCTTAGAGCTGAAGAGCTGTAATCAATGGAAATTCCAGTATTTACTGTTGATGCTTTTACCAATGTGCCTTTTAAAGGTAATCCTGCTGCAGTATGTCTCATAGAGAATGTAAGTATTGCACTACATAAGACAGTCTTCTATTTAGGTTAACTACACAGTGTATAGATAATTTATTCAAAATCTAAATGTTGGAGCACTGTATAATATTATAAAATGTTTCTCTGTAATACATTTAGGAGCTACGAGATGATCTTTATCAGAGCATTGCTGCTGAGATGAATTTATCAGAGACTGCTTTCATCACAAGAAAGAATTCTATGGATTTTTCTTCAGGTCTTATTTACATGTCTGCTTTAGTACTTGCGTACCTTTTAGTATCTACAAAATTATACTATTTATTTCCTTAATTTAAATACAAAAACAATTTTTCAAAATTAATTGATGTATTTTGAAAGGTGCAAGGTTTGGATTACGCTGGTTTACTCCCACAAATGAGGTCCCACTTTGTGGACATGCAACCCTTGCTTCGGCAGCAGTGCTCTTTTATCTGAAAAGTAAGAAACACTTATTCTTACATTAATATTTAACCAAAGACAACGGACTGTGACTATTCTAAAAGCACAGTATCATCACACAGAAAATGTCAACCCTGTTCTGGCGTTTGAGACGATGAGTGGGGAGCTTTATGTGCGTCAGCATGAAGAAACTCTAATAATGGACTTTCCCTTAAACAAGCCAAACCCCCAGGTATGACCAAAACACACCTTGTGGACCCTTTCTTCAACAAAATTCATATGAATCAAGCAGTTTTGTATGTGTTTTTTTTTTTTTTTGCAGGATCAACATGAAATCAAGGATCTTTTGAAAGTGAGTAATTTAACATAGTTAGGTTAAGGAAAGTTAGTATGGATAGTTAAGGAAAAACAAGCTTTTATGTGCATTTTCAGGCCGTAGTAGGAGATGTACCCATTCAGGATTTGTGCTACAATCCAAGCACAAGGAACCTGATGATTTGTCTTGCAGACACATGCAACAGGTATTTATGAAAATAATAAGGAAGAAAATTATATTAAGAATAGTCTTGTATTTGTGTATATAAAATTAGATGAAAAATGTCAAGAGAGAGAAGCAAATTTTGTGCCGAGTACATTTAAAAAGTTTTTAAAAGCAACAATCAAGAGACAACAATTAATATGTTGCTAATATTGTCCAAAAAGGCAGTTCATTTTTGTATCTAAATCATCATGCACGGTTAATGACTGGTTGTTATTTGCAGATCTGAACTTACATCTTTGAAGCCTGAAGCAGAAGCCCTGCTGAAAAATGAATCTACTGGTAAAATTAAAGGTGTCATTGTTACAATGAAGGGAGCTCCGACTGCACAACCTGCATATGACTTCTATTCCCGTTACTTTGCTCCTTGGTTAGGAGTCCTTGAAGATCCAGTCTGTGGTGAGCTGAAATGATCACATAATTCTCTAAATGCAGCAACCTACAATACATGTGGAGAAATCTGTAGAACCTTCCTCATGTTAATGTAAAGCCATGAATTCCAATAGGTTAGAAATGGAAATGCACAATTATAGTCACCATACATTTCATATTAATTCTCTTCATGCTTTAAAAGACTAATCATTATTTCTCAAAGGGTCTGCACATACAGTTCTTGCTGCCTACTGGTCTGAAAAGCTGAACAAAAAGAAAATGTCGGGTAAAGGCCTTTTTCTTTCCTTTTTCCCCCTTTACAAAAGAATCAAAGGACCCATTAGTTCACATAAATGGTTTAATTAAACAGTTCCCCCAATAAACTTAACAAATTACAAAATTAAATGCACAAAAATATTCTATTCTCTCCTATTTGTTTTTCCAGCATACCAGTGCTCCAGACGTGGGGGAGAGTTGGGGCTGGAGATCAGGGATGATGGTCGACTCAACATCATTGGTCGGGCACAAATCATTCTCCAGGGAACTCTTAAAATCTAGACAACCTGCAAAACCTTCTCAGTGAATGTGTTGATAGCTTAATGGAAATAAGACCATTTCCCTTCTTAAAGATCTGCAAACTGATGTTTTGTTCACTGAATGGACAAAATGTGGTTACTTACATGCCAAAATACAATACAAATATTTGGTTTAAAAAATATATAGATCAAAATGGATGTTGTATACATTTTATTGCAGAATATTAATAAAATTGTAAACTGAAGCAATAAATCATATATTTACTAGAAAATACCAATAGGTAAAAATCCAAATGCTATCAACAAACAACAATACTGCAACTGGTTTAGTGTATAATATACACTTACCGGCCACTTTATTAGGTACACCTGTTAAATTGCTTGGTAACACAAATAGCTAATCAGCCAATCACATGGCAGCAGCTCAATGCATTTAGGCATAGATGTGGTGAAGAAGACTTGCTGAAGTTCAAACCGAGCATCAGAATGGGGAAGAAAGGGGATTTAAGTGACTTTGAATGTAGAATGGTTGTTGGTGCCAGAAGGGCTGGTCTGAGTATTTCAAAAACTGCTGATCTACTGGGATTTTCACACACAACCATCTCTAGGGTTTACAGAGAATTGTCCGAAAGAGCGGCAGTTGTGTGGATGAAAATGCCTTGTTGATGTCAGAGGTCAGAGGAGAATGGGCAGACTGGTTAGAGATGATTGAAAGGCAACAGTAACTCAAATAACCACTCGTTATAACCAAGGTATGCAGAATACCATCTCTGAACACACAACATGTCAAACCCTGAAGCAGATGGGCTACAGCAGCAGAAGACCACACTGGGTGCCGCTCCTGTCAGCGAAGAACAGGAAACGGAGGCTACAATTCGCACAAACTCACCAAAATTAGACAATAAAAGATTGGAAAAATGTTGCCTGGTCTGATGAGTCTCGATTTCTGCTGCGACATTCAGATGGTAGGGTCAGAATTTGGCGTAAAGAACATGAAAGCATGGATCTATATATGTGTAACGAATCTATATCATATATGGGTTGAGTGACAAAAAATATAGAACTTTTTCATGATATTCAAATTTTTTGAGATGTACCTGTGTGTGTATATATATATATATATATTAGGGATGGGAAGCTTCCCCGATTCGCTCGGTCATCATCACCATTTCTCCTGCGTGAATATGACGAATCTCGATCATAGACTTAAAAAAAAAAAAAAAAGATCACAACGCTGCCGAGACCAGAGTGGGGATTAAAGTCCACAACCTAACACCACATAACCTAACTAATCAATCAGGTCTAAAGCGTTTCCATAAACGACAAATTAAGTTCAAATCTCACTCATTTGTGCACACAGAAATATATATATATTTAAATAATAAATACCATTATTATCTCTTCCACTATTTTACAGATCAAATTACAGTAAAAATGTCAGTCTAAAAAAGATTGACATTTTGGGTCTGTACCTTTAAAGTTAAAGAGAGCTGCTATGTCATTAGGGTCAAAGTCTAACTTGATTTCAAATACAGCTCTAAAAATACTTAAAAGGTGCAAGAAAAAAAAAAACCTAGAGCTGAAGAGCTGTAATCAATGGAAATTCCAGTATTTACTGTTGATGCTTTTACCAATGTGCCTTTTAAAGGTAATCCTGCTGCAGTATGTCTCATAGAGAATGTAAGTATTGCACTACATAAGACAGTCTTCTATATATATGTTATCTATCTACACAGTATCAATAATTGTACTAGCACTGTATAATATTATAAAATGTTTCTCTTTAAAACATTTAGGAGCTACGAGATGATCTTTATCAGAGCATTGCTGCTGAGATGAATTTATCAGAGACTGCTTTCATCACAAGAAAGAATTCTATGGATTTTTCTTCAGGTCAGATTTACATGTCTGCTTTAGTACTTGCGTACCTTTTAGTATCTACAAAAGGATACTATTTCTTTCCTTAATATAAATACAAAAACACTCTTTCATTTGTTGTAAAATAATTTGATGTATTTTGAAAGGTGCAAGGTTTGGATTACGCTGGTTTACTCCCACAAATGAGGTCCCACTTTGTGGACATGCAACCCTTGCCTCAGCAGCAGTGCTCTTTTATCTGAAAAGTAAGAAACACTTATTCTTACATTAATATTTAACCAAAGACAACGGACTGTGACTATTCTAAAAGCACAGTATCATCACACAGAAAATGTCAACCCTGTTCTGGCGTTTGAGACGATGAGTGGGGAGCTTTATGTGCGTCAGCATGAAGAAACTCTAATAATGGACTTTCCCTTAAACAAGCCAAACCCCCAGGTATGACCAAAACACACCTTGTGGACCCTTTCTTCAACAAAATTCATATGAATCAAGCAGTTTTGTATGTGTTTTTTTTTTTTTGCAGGATCAACATGAAATCAAGGATCTTTTGAAAGTGAGTAATTTAACATAGTTAGGTTAAGGAAAGTTAGTATGGATAGTTAAGGAAAAACAAGCTTTTATGTGCATTTTCAGGCCGTAGTAGGAGATGTACCCATTCAGGATTTGTGCTACAATCCAAGCACAAAGAAATTAATGATTCGTCTTGCAGACACATGCAACAGGTATTTATGAAAATAACAAGGAAGAATATTATATTAAGAATAGTCTTGTATTTGTGTATATAAAATTAATGAAAAATGTCAAGAGAGAGAAGCAAATTTTGTGCCAAATACATTTAAAAAGTTTTTAAAAGCAACAATCAAGAGACAACAATTAATATGTTGCTAATATTGTCCAAAAAGGCAGTTCATTTTTGTATCTAAATCATCATGCACGGTTAATGACTGGTTGTTGTTTGCAGATCTGAACTTACATCTTTGAAGCCTGAAGCAGAAGCCCTGCTGAAAAATGAATATACTGGTAAAATTAAAGGTGTCATTGTTACAATGAAGGGAGCTCCGACTGCACAACCTGCATATGACTTCTATTCCCGTTACTTTGCTCCTTGGTTAGGGATCCAAGAAGATCCAGTCTGTGGTGAGCTGAAATGATCACATAATTCTTTAAATGCAGCAACCTACAATACATGTGGAGAAATCTGTAGAACCTTCCTCATGTTAATGTAAAGCCATGAATTCAAATGTTAGAAATGAAAATGCACAATTATAGTCACCATACATTTCATATGAATTCTCTTCATGATTTTAAAATACTAATCATTATTTCTCAAAGGGTCTGCACATACAGTTCTTGCTGCCTACTGGTCTGAAAAGCTGAACAAAAAGAAGATGTTGGGTAAAGGCCTTTTTTCTTTTTCTTCTCTGGAGAATGAAAACTGATAAGAACACAAGTCCACATGAAGGATTTAATATATTTTTCTCAAAAATGTTAATAAAATGTACAATAAGGTACTAATCTCTTCTGTATTTGTTTTTCCAGCATACCAGTGCTCCAGACGTGGGGGAGAGTTGGGGCTGGAGATCAGGGATGATGGTCGACTCAACATCATTGGTCGGGCACAAATCATTCTCCAGGGAACTCTTAAAATCTAGACAACCTGTAAAACCTTCTCAGTGAATGCATTACTAGCTTAATAGAGATTATAAGTGCAATTTCTTTCTCAAAGATCTGCAAACTGATGTTTTGTTCACTTAGTGGACTTACTGTATGTGCCAAAATAGAATAAAAAAATTATTTGGTTTTAAAAGTCTGCAAATCCGAATGCATGTTTTATTAATTTTATTGCGGAATATTAATACAATTGTATGTTGGGCAGAGTAAGGCTAGATTTTCTGATATTGATTCAGGATGCAGCAAAGCAGGGTTATAGTCATGGGGAGAAACTGAAGCGAGAGATCAGAGATGATGGTTGACTGAACATCAGGCATTGATCGTCATGCAGGGGAATCCCAGCAACTGCTCTGATGGATGGCTACCAGCTGCCTTTTCATTTAGATTGAATTACAAAGTCTACATGTTCAAAGTCATTTTCAAAGACAATAAAATGCATTTACAAAAAAATAACAACAGGTGAAATTGCAAATGCCATAAACAAAGAACAATATTTCAAATGGTTCATTGTAGAAATATATATATATATATATATATATACAGGTGCATCTCAATAAATTCGAATGTCGTGGAAAAGTTCATTTATTTCAGTAATTCAACTCAAATTGTTAAACTCATGTATTAAATAAATTCAATGCACACATACTGAAGTAGTTTAAGTCTTTGGCTATTTTAATTGTGATGATTTTGGCTCACATAGAACAAAAACCCAACAATTCACAATCGCAACAAAATAGAATATGGTGACATGCTAATCAACTCAAAACACCTGCAAAGGTTTCCTGAGCCTTCAAAATGGTCTCTCAGTTTGGTTCACTAGGCTACACAATCATGGGGAAGACTGCTGATCTGACAGTTGTCCAGAAGACAATCATTGACACCCTTCACAAGGAGGGTAAGCCACAAACATTCAATGACAAAGAAGCTGGCTGTTCACAGAGTACTGTATCCAAGCATGTTAACAGAAAGTTGCGTGGTAGGAAAAAATGGAGAAAAAAAAGATGCACAACCAACCGAGATAACCGCAGTCTTATGAGGATTGTCAAGCAAAATCGATTCAAGAATTTGGGTGAACTTCACAAGGAATGGACTGAGGCTGGGGTCAAGGCATCAAGAGCCACCACACACAGACGTGTCAAGGAATTTGGCTACAGTTGTTGTCAGAGGCGTCTTACCTGGGCTAAGGAGAAGAAGAACTAGACTGTTGCCCAGTGGTCCAAAGTCCTCTTTTCAGATGAGAGCAAGTTTTGTATTTCATTTGGAAATCAAGGTCCTAGAGTCTGGAGGAAGGGTGGAGAAGCTCATAGCCCAAGTTGCTTGAAGTCCAGTGTTAATTTTCCACAGTCTGTGATGATTTGGGGTGCAATGTCATCTCCTGGTGTTGGTCAATTTAGTTTTTTGAAAACCAACGTCACTTTACCCGTTTACTAATAAATTTTGGAGCACTTCATGCTTCCACTGCCTTAACCCTCTTGGGCATGGAATTCACCAGAGCTTCACATGTTACCACTGGAGTCGTCTTCCACTCCTCCATGACGACATCATGAAGCTGGTGGATGTTAGAGACCTTGCGCTCCTCCACCTTCCGTTTGAGGATGCCCAACAGATGCTCAATAGGGGTTAGGTCTGGAGACATGCTTGGCTAGTCCATCACCTTTACCCTCAGCTTCTTTAGCAAGGCAGTGGTCGTTATCATGTTGGAATACTGCCCTACGGCCCAGTCTCCGAAGGGAGGGGATCATGCTCTGCTTCAGTATGTCACATTACATGTTGGCATTCATGGTTCCCTCAATTAACTGTGGCTCCCCAGATCCGGCAGCACTCATGCAGCCCCAGACCACGACACTCCAACCACCATGCTTGACTGTAGGCAAGACACACTTGTCTTTGTACTCCTCACCTGGTTGCCGCGACACATGCTTGACACCATCTGAACCAAATAAGTTCATCTTGGTCTCATCAGACCACAAAACATGGTTCCAGTAATCCATGTCCTTAGTCTGCTTGTTTTCAGCAAACTGTTTGCGGTTTGACCATGGCGAGGCCCAGGCCCGGAGTGGCCATCGGGAGAACCAGGAGAATTTCCGGTGGGCCACTCTGCCCCGCTCATAAATTGGGCTGGCAGACTCTCCTGCTTTTTTTTTTTTTTTACATACACAGAATAACGTATATGTGTTAACATTAAAATGTGACATTTTCTGTTGTCAGAGCATGCGTGCACTCTCTCTCTTTCTCCACACAAGCGCGTGTCCCAGGTCATTGCCATGGAGACAAACCGAAACCATTAATGCTATGGTGTGAGTTAGCAAGAGTGCGCTAATCGTGGGAAGAATAAAATGGATATTAAAAAAAAGATGCCTGGAGGAGCTGAAAAAAACAGTTTAAAAAAAAGAAAAGCATTGGAGGATGACGCGGCGAAATGTGCCAAACTGACAAATATTTTTTTCAAAAAGACAAAGGAGCACACGTGAACTGGCGACTCAAGGTACAGTGACTAGCAATATTTACAGTTATGCATTTGACAAATGCTTTTATCCAAAGTGACTTAAATTGAAGGATTTGTTTTTATTCAGTTTAGGTTTTTCTCTATTGCTTGTCTGTTTCAATTAAATGTAAGTGGAGTGGAATGGTAAGTGACATGTGGAGTCCCACAAGGCTCAATTCTTGCACCGCTCTTGTTTAGCCTGTATATGCTCCCACTAAGTCAGATAATGAGGAAGAACCAAATTGCCTATCACAGCTATGCTGATGATACCCAGATCTACCTAGCCTTATCTCCAAATGATTATAGCCCCATTGACTCCCTCTGCCAATGCATTGATGAAATTAACAGTTGGATGTGCCAAAACTTTCTTCAGTTAAACAAGGAGAAAACTGAAGTCATTGCATTTGGAAACAAAGATGAAGTTCTCAAGGTGAATGCATACCTTGACTCCAGGGGTCAAACAACTAAAAATCAAGTCAGAAATCTTGGGGTGATTCTGGAGACAGACCTTAGTTTTAGTAGTCATGTCAAAGCAGTAACTAAATCAGCATACTATCATCTCAAAAACATTGCAAGAATTAGATGTTTTGTTTCCAGTCAAGACTTGGAGAAACTTGTTCATGCCTTTATCACCAGCAGGGTGGATTATTGTAATGGTCTCCTCACCGGCCTTCCAAAGAAGACCATTAGACAGCTGCAGCTCATCCAGAACGCTGCTGCCAGGATTCTGACTAGAACCAGAAAATCTGAGCATATCACACCAGTCCTCAGGTCCTTACACTGGCTTCCAGTTACATTTAGGATTGATTTTAAAGTACTTTTACTCGTTTATAAGTCACTCAATGGTCTAGGACCTAAATATATTGCAGATATGCTCACTGAATATAAACCTAACAGACCACTCAGATCATTAGGATCGAGTCAGTTAGAAATACCAAGGGTTCACACAAAACAAAAGGGAGTCCGCTTTTTAGCTATTATGCACGCCGCAGCTGGAACCAGCTTCCAGAAGAGATCAAATGTGCTAAAACATTAGCCACATTTAAATCCAGTCTCAAAACTCATCTATTTAGCTGTGCATTTGTTGAATGAGCACTGCTACGTCCGAACTGACTGCATTGTATTTTATGTATAATCCTTTTCTATTTAACTTTTAATCAATTTCTATATCATTTAAAAATTCCTTGTTTTATTATTTTTAACTTCTTGTTTTTATTGCTGTGAATGATTATTTCACTTTCTTTTATGTAAAGCACTTTGAATTACCACTGTGTATGAAATGTGCTATATAAATAAACTTGCTTTGCCTAAGTGACATTGTAATTACATTGACATGGATATAAAAAACCATAGTGCAAAAAGTATATTTCTTACTGCACTACTTTATTTTAGTTTGAATGCAAACCATTTTTTCATAATGTAACAGTTGGACTCTAAAAAATGTACCAGGTACTGGGTACTGTACCCAGTGGAACCCCCCCCCCAAAAGTGAACCGTTCTGAACCGTACCATGCAGTGGAAAAGTGTCATTAGTTACAGAAAACTCAGTATGTGATTTGTTATTGATATTTTTGGCCATATTTACATTCATATTTTTTATTGAAACATGTCAAAAATAAATATAACAGGATAGTAAGAACAGATCTGTCACTTCAATTATCCAGATTCCTCCACGGTGGCAGGGGGTTGGATGGGGAAAGGTGGTGGGCTGGCCTTGAGCATTACACTCCCGGGCTGAAAATGGATCCCACTCCAGCCCTGGCGAGGCCTGTTCTGAGTGGAACCTGTCATGTTAAACTGCTGTATGGTCTTGGCCACCGCGCTGCAGCTCAGTTTCAGGCTCTTGGCAATCTTCTTATAGCCTACGCCATCTTTATGTAGAGCAACAATTTATTTTTTTCAGATCCTCAGAGAGTTCTTTGCCATGAGGTGCCATGTTGAACTTCCAGTGACCAGTATGAGAGAGTGAGAGCGATAACACCAAATGTAACACACCTGCTCCGCATTCACACCTGAGACATTGTGACACTAACAATTCACATGAGAAAATTAGAGAACATGTCTAATTGGGCCCAATTTGGACATTTATACAAGATATTGTGAATGCACACAAAATAAAGTAGACCCTTTGAATGATGTATTACTCTTACCCTTTGAGCAAAAATACTGCGTATTTTAAGTTGTTTCCACTATCAAGAAAAAAATGCAAGTGACCGCTCTGGCGCCTCCATGTCCTGCAAACTGCACTTCAGCTTCCACTCTTTAAACAAATGATTAGATAAGTGCCTAATAGCACACATTTATATAGTTTAAACATTTAAACTAACATTGTGATATGCTTGAACTGTTTATATCTATAGATTTCATTGTATGCAAGTCGTGATGATTTTAGAAGGCTAAATTGATCAAACATAGGCTATGACCAGCTCACTGTCTGATGCTTGGTCATTACTTTAAAAAAAAAAAAAACTTACATTTAAAGGGGTCATATTTTTAAAGATCATTATTTTGTGTATTTGGTGTAACAGAATATGTTGACATGCTTTAATCTTCAAAAAACATATTTTTCAAATACTGTTCATTATTGTACATCCTCTATGCCCCGCTTCTCTCAAACGCTTTGGTTTCTACAAAGTCCCTCCTTCCGACAAGCAAAGTCTGATTGGCCAACTGACCCAGTGCATTTTGATTGGCCAAACACCAAATACGGAAATGTAACACCCCTTTCCTAATCGCGAGCTTTCAAAATAAAAGTAATGACAGTTAATAATGTCCTTAGTTTTATCATCAGTTCAAGCCCGAGAGGGGAACAGAGTCGCGTGACAGACACAGCGATGAAGCTCGTATGTGTTTGCAGTACACAAGCTGTGATTAAGACAGCTAATTCCACTATGATGTCTCTCTCTCTCTCTCACACACGCACATACACACACATGATGCTCAAAACTCTGCATTTGAACAGTCAATAGCAAATACATAAACCAATAACAAAACATATTTACAGTCGCTGATTCAGAAGCGCCAGATTTTCAGAGTAAAGTCAGAACTACCTCTTCTCCAAGGTTCATGAAACTGTCGTCCATAAAATGCGTTGCTGTTCTGCTGTAAGAAATCTTAATGATTCCTAAATGCATCTACTTTCGGAAGGCCAAATAAAGTGCTTTTGCTTTCGCCTAGAAACACAGTGTCTCCCCGACACGCTGCATCAACACTACTGCGATTACTGAAACCACGCCTTCTTTCTTTGTGTGAATATTTGGGCTGCATTATGCTAATATTTCCACATCGTGATGTAGACACGTGGGGGCATGTTTGAATGAGCCGTTTTAGGGGGGCGTGGCAGTCTTAACTTTGATAAAGAATATCTCTTTGGTTTTGAGACTTTAGTCTTTGCAACTTCAGGGATCTTATCTATGCACAATCAGCTTGTAACACTCCAAAGAGAAAGGAAAACTTGAAATCGCATCATATGACCCCTTTAACGAACAAAAAGTGCACCAAACATTTTTCTAAATTAACTTTATAAAAAACTAAACAAAATATAATCACTTTATTATTTTTGGTAACATCATGACTTAACTGACCATGACATTGCATGCACAAAGTTTAATTTGTGCTTTGATATGAAATGATACAGGCTACAGGGTGCACCGGCACTGCACGTGATGTAAGCACAGTACCGTTTCCACATTCTGCGACTGAATAAATCCACTAATTTTCAAGAGAAAATGTGACAGAAACAGCAGTTGTGAGTGGGGTGGCCAACCCTAGCTCTGCCCCAGTGTTAATTGCGTTAAATATTTGTTACGTGTTAAACTGAAGAAATTAATTGCCTGCGTTAACGCTAATTTTGACACCACTAATATAAATATATACATATATATTAAATAATAGGTTAGCATTATCATCTCTTCCACTCTGAAAAGACATTTTGAAATCTTGAGTCTGTACCTTTAAAGAGAGCTGCTATGTCATTAGGGTCAAAGTCTAACTTGATTTCAAATACAGCTCTAAAAATACCTAAAAGGTGCACAAAAAAGCCCTCGAGAGCTGAAGAGCTGTAATCAATGGAAATTCCAGTATTTACTGTTGATGCTTTTACCAATGTGCCTTTTAAAGGTAATCCTGCTGCAGTATGTCTCATAGAGAATGTAAGTATTGCACTACATAAGACAGTCTTCTATTTAGGTTAACTACACAGTGTATAGATAATTTATTCAAAATCTAAATGTTGGAGCACTGTATAATATTATGAAATGTTTCTCTGTAATACATTTAGGAGCTACGAGATGATCTTTATCAGAGTATTGCTGCTGAGATGAATTTATCAGAGACTGCTTTCATCACAAGAAAGAATTCTATGGATTTTTCTTCAGGTCTGATTTACATGTCTGCTTTAGTACTTGCGTACCTTTTAGTATCTACAAAAGTTATACTTGGTGGAAACTATTTCTTTCTTTATTATAAAAAACTATGGTTTGACGTAAAATAAATTTATGTATTTTGAAAGGTGCAAGGTTTGGATTACGCTGGTTTTCCCCAAAAAATGAGGTCCCACTTTGTGGACATGCAACCCTTGCCTCAGCAGCAGTGCTCTTTTATCTGAAAAGTAAGAAACACTTGTTCTTACATTAATATTTAACCAAAGACAACGGACTGTGACTATTCTAAAAGCACAGTATCATCACACAGAAAATGTCAACCCTGTTCTGGCATTTGAGACGATGAGTGGGGAGCTTTATGTGCGTCAGCATGAAGAAACTCTAATAATGGACTTTCCCTTAAACAAGCCAAACCCCCAGGTATGACCAAAACACACCTTGTGGAACCCTTCTTCAACAAAACTCAAATAGCCTCTCATGATAAACCGTCTGAATTTATTAAGATTATATATGCATTATTTGCAGGACCAACATGAAATCAAGGATCTTTTAAAGGTAACACTGCCATGTGCTAAATCAGGTTTTAGTATGACTCAAGTATAAACTAGCATTTATTTATTGTCTTCGTTTTGTTTAAAATGATCAGGCTGCTGTGGGAGACTTACCCATTCAGGATGTGTGTTACAGTCCAACCACAAAGAAACTGATGGTTCGTCTGGCTGATGCTTGTGACAGGTGTGCTGCTGGACTTTTCTTAAGCATTTCTAAAAAATAACAAGAAGTAAAATTATATTGATGATGGCAATGTGTTTATGGGCAATAGGGTATACAGCTTCGTAGAGAAAAAATAATAATCTATTGCAAATTGTATGTGAGATACATTTTTTCAGTCAGAGAAAAATGAACTGTCCATATACTACCTATTTTTTTGCCTTTCATTCTGCAGTGTTAACTCTTAATTGGCAGGTCTGAACTTGTGTCTTTGAGGCCAGAGTCAGAGGCTCTTCTGAGAAATGAAACCACTGGTAAGATTAAGAGTCTTATCATTACACTGAAAGGAGCAGAGAGCACTCAGTCTGGATATGACTTTTACTCCCGTGTCTTTGCCCCATGGGTTGGGGTCCTTGAAGATCCAGTCACTGGTAAGAAGAACATTTAAAAGCTGTTTGAAATGAAAGCTGTAAACTCAAACATTTACATGCAGAGTAATCAATGCTCACTGGCAAACCAAGCATCATAATACAACTTCATTTCTCAAAGGGTCTGCACATACAGTCCTTGCCGGCTACTGGTCTGAAAAGCTGAAGAAAAAGAACATGTTGGGTAAAGGCCTCCTTATTCTTCCCTGCATCATGCATCATACACACATTGGAACAAAATACATCAGAATCCACATTAAAATGGAAGTTAACATGATCCAATTAACAGTTTAAAAGCAAATGTGTAAGGATGATTAACATAGTTCTGATGACATGAATAAAGGCTCTTGGCTCAGAATAAAGCATTCATCTCTGCAATATTTGTTTTTGCAGCTTACCAGTGCTCCAGTCGAGGAGGCGAGGTAAAGCTGGAGATAAGAAATGATGGTAGACTGGACATCATTGGTCAGGCACAGATCATTCTTCAGGGAACTCTGAAAATCTAGATAAACTCAGGGGTGTAAAGTATTTGAGTTAATGAAATTAACTACTATACTTTGTCGTTTTACTGAGTATCAAAGGTATTAGCAACTTCACTAAATTTGAAATGAGTGTTGCAGTTATACACATTACATTCTGCATGGAACCTAGCTTTTCTGCTGCAGTGTATTTCTGCTTCAAAAGACATGGGACTGCCTACTACAGGACATCAGTACTATATCTCATGACCCTTACTCAACCAAACTTGCCAACAAGGCTACTTTATGTGAATGTGAGCTCCTTAGCTTATCACAGGTGTTTTACATGAGATGAGGACATGATGACTGCAGCCAGCAATGAGGCCAAACCCAGCACAAGCAGTGCAAGAAGGCTTTCCCCCGGTTTCACAGACAAGGCTTAAGCCTAGTCCTAGACTAAAATGTAAGTCTGAGCTGTTTCAACTGAAATAAAATGGCACTGACTGATCTTAAAATATATCAGTGACTTTGTTTTGTCTCAAGATGCACCCCAGTAAAGGTTTTTTCTAAGCATGTTTATAAAAATTACTGAATGTCCTAATTGAACTATGGCATAATCCTGGCTTTGGCTAAACCCCGTCTGTGAAACCAGGCCGTTGACTTTTTAATTTTACTTAACATTATATTATTTTAAGTGAAGAGACCTTTTTAGAAGATGTTGTTTTGCAATTTTGGGGTGCTCAGTTTTATTTTGGTTTTAGAAATAAATGTTATTGCTCTCCTCACAAATCAACTCTTTCTTGTTTTTGTTACGTTCTCTGTGCCTTGTCTTGGACTTTTGTCACTTCCTGTCTCATGTGGTGTTTGTAGTCAGTCTGTAGTCCATTTGTTCATTGTTTCCCCTTGATTAGTCTCCTCAAGTGTGTCTTGTGATCTTGTTAGCCCCCTGTGTATACAGTATATGGCCTTCGTGTTTCTTTATTTCTTTTTGAGTTGTTGAATGTGATGGTTGTCTGTTTGTTCATCATTCCCTGTGGTTTTTAGTTATTTTTTTTCCTGTTTTTCCATCCTTGCCTCTACCTGTTATCCCCAGATTCTCCACGTTACATTTTTTCACAGGAATGTTTTTATTCCTAGTGCATCGTTGCGTGATAACGTTCTAAAGTACTGTTAAAATTAAATACTCTAAGACTTTTACTCAAGTTGTTTTGGAATTGGTGACTTGTAACATGTAGTGGAGTAATTTTCACTGTAAGGTATCTGTACTTTTACTCAAGTATGGGTTTCAGTTCATCTTTACACCTCTGGACAAACTTGTAGTTTTGATGGAAATCAAGTGCATTTATAATTGTTATTTAAATTAACTGTAGGTGCAAGTTCTGTCATTTAAAGTTCACAGATCTTGCAAACTGTTATTTTTATTATATTTAATTTGAATCCTTAATTTAAAGAGAAAGTCAAACAGAGTGTAATATTTGTTGCAATTTTTTATTAAACAAAACACACACACACACACATGTATATATATACACATACACAAAACACTGACATAGATAAAACTATTGAATTAAAAAAAATTTAACATGAGGTAGGAATTAATTGAGTAAAGAAACTCATGAGTGTAATTATGTACTAGGGCATGTCAGCACTGATTTATTAAACTTTGCATCTATTATATAAAAAAAAGGCATCTATAGTCATCTGAAGTGTATGTATTCAATTTCACAGCATTATCTTTGACGTTCACTGTGGTTTTGATCACAAGTGGATTCCGGGTAGTGCCTCATGGGCAGCAGCAGGCAGCTGGAAGATGTGACTTAAATTAAGGAGAATTTCAAAAACTCTGTTTTACATAAAAGTTATTACTAATGTATTACAAATGTTATTAACCATTTCAATGACAGAGTGATAAAAAGTCCCTGAATGAACCTGCAATAAGCTTCTCATACATAAACACTGTTGTAAAGGATATCATATCTTCCTTCTGAAGATGGCAGAGAAGTTTCTCTAGTGGTGCGTACCGGCGAAGGGTGGGCACTGAGCCCAGCATGAGGAGCTTGTGTTTGGCTCTAGTGATGGCCACATTCAGCCTGCGCCAGTCTTGGAGCAACTCACCCAGCTGTAAAAATTATTTTACACATGAGAATAGTGAAGTAATCGAGCACATAATGGCCCCATGCATCATATACTCGATCACTGCAATGAACATTTAATTAACTTAAATGTTAAATATTCAGTTTGTTTAAATTTAGGGGGAAAAGGCCACTTACATTGCCTTCAGGGTTACTTCGAACAAAGGACACAATGATGACGCTCTTGTCACGTCCTTGGTATTTGTCCACAGTGTTGACTTCCAGAGCTTTAAAGGCATCTCCCTGCAGCAGACTGGAGATGGTTTTAAGCTGTTGTCGATATGGAGCAATGACCCCAATATCAGATGCTCTACATCCAGCCTACAACACATTTAAAAGGAAATATAATTTAAAGTACTACAGGAAAATTATTTTACAAATTCTGCGTGTTTCACAACAAATGGTATTTTCGGACCTTGAGCAGCAGAGTGACAAGGGCTTGAACCAATATGGCTTCCATGTGGTTGCTGATACCACTTTTCTCCACAGTCTCAGGGGCAGGAACCTGAAGAAAGGTACAGTACATAATGATAAAATGTACGAAAAACAAATTTAGAATTCTAGAACACTAACAGGCAAAAAAAGGATGTCAGACTGACCTCAGAGGTGTCCAGGAAACAGACAGGACTATTGGGCTCCAGTGCAGCATGGACCCAAGCGCTATACTGCGGCTGACACACAAACAAGTCCAGCTCCTTCTCAACCTGAGCTCTACCGGGCAGCTGCAGCACTGCGCTTGCTGTCCTCTCAGAGCCACACTCCAGTCGGCCCTCATACATCAGAGCATTGCTCAGGGACATGATCGCACTGCAGGATAGAAAATGGCAAGTGTAAGAGCTGGAACTGCTGCTTGTGAATATTCTCAAAAATCACCAATTAGTATTCTACATGAGTTTTTAATGCCCATTTAGGGGACATTTTATATTAAAGGGATAGTTCACCCAAAAATTAAAATTATGTCGTTCCAAATCAGACTGTAAAAAAAGATGGATGACACACCTTCACTCACTTCCTATTGAAGAAAACTGAAGCTGCCATCGTCCCAATAGAGTGCGGACATATTGCGCTTATTGGGACTCTGGTCTGCGCAGCGCAGTAGCGAACTCGGGACCCGAGTCTGCCCAGAAGGGAGTGAAGTGGAGCCGCGTCCTGCCCACACTCCCGCTGAGTCAATCGCAAGCACACGCTTCTGACTCTTTTTCTTAAAATTAGCCTGACTGCTCCAATTTTTATCTGCTTATAACTGTATAAGAGGCTTGTGTTGAGCCTCCAATATATTATATAAAGGAACAATATAGATCCCGAAAAAGTCTGTTTGCGCCTCAGAAACTGTCAGTCTGAGCTGTCTATCATGACGCGTTTTATAGCATCACATAACTCACTAAAACCAAACTGATTTAAAAAAGGAACACTTGAACTTCCATCAGTGGGATAAAATCTAGATCAATGACAAAAAACTAAATATTTGAAGTGAAAATGTATTATTTAGTTTGTCTCACGTCCCATTAGATTACATGGAGAGGGCAGGGTTTATGACCTGTACTGGGGCGATCGAGATGATTTTCAATTTTCAGAACACAAAGAGAAGTTCTTTTGATTAAATCTGAGAGCTTTCTGACCCTTCATAGATGACAACGCAACTACCACGTTCACGGCCCAGAAGGACATCGATGAAATTGTCCATGTGACATCAGTGGTTCACCTGTAATTTTATGAAGCTACGAAAAAACTTTGTGTGCAAAGAAAACTAAAATAATGACTAAAATAACTATTCTTCTCTTCCTATTAGTCTCAGCCACGCATTCACAAGAGTACCACGCATGCGTGGCGCAGAAGCTGGTGTACTGATGTTGATCCCGGATGCGCTGCAGCTTGTTTTAATTAGAGGAATGCACACGCATGTTGTGGTACTGTTGTGAACGTGTGTCTGACACAGAAGAGTTTTGTTGAATAAATTTATTTTGTTTTCTTTGCTCACAAAAGGTATTCTAATAGCTTCATAAAATTACGGTTGAACCGCTGCTGTCACATGGACTATTTTAACAATGTCCTTACTATCTTTCAGGACCTTGAACATTGTAGTTGCGTTGCTGTCTATGCTGGATTTCATAAAAAATATATTTTAATTTGTGTTTCAAATATCGAAGGTCTTACAGGTTTGGAATGACATGAGGGCGAATAATTAATGACCGAATTTTTATTTTTAGGTGAACTATCACTTTAAAGATTTAGTCTAAATTTTTAACTCCTTATATTAAATTAGACATATATTGTTCTCCCACCTGTTCATTCGGTACTGCACATTCAGCTGAACAACTGCATCACTGTGGTGCTCCAGACGTTTGAACAAACTCTCATCCATGCCCAGTGTTCTGAGCAAAAATTAAACAACTTTATGGGATGAGGTATAATAATATTGTGATGGTGTAAGAGGCTCAACATGATAATCTTTCCAAATTTTCTGAATGAGTACAGAAATGTACTACCTGGCTTCAGCATTCTGTACAATCGGAGGAAGTTGTTGGTGGTCTCCCACCAGGACAAAGTGCTGGGCGTAGAACAGCGGACCCAAACATACAGGTTGACTGATCTGAGAAGCTTCATCCACAATGCAGAAGTCAAAGCGTCTACGGCTGAATATTGGGTGCTTTACACCCATACAGGTGGTGGCCACAATCAGCTACAAAGATTTTTTAAATGTAGATGCAATCAATCAGAGTTTGAACATTATCACTTACATGTCATATTCGTTACAGTTCAACATTTTAGGGTCAGAAAGAAATCAAAATTTTATGATCAAAAGTGACAGTAAATATTTCTGCTGTTCTATTGAACTTTTGGATATTAGGCAGCACAATATTTCAACATTAATAAGAAATTGATTCTTAAGCACCAAATCAGCCTATTGTAATTACTTCTGATGGATCACGTGACACTGAAGACTGCAGTAATGACTGCTGAAAATGTAGCTTTGACATCACAATAATAAAAATACATTACAATACAAAACTAATATTATTTTAAATGGTAACAATATTTCACAATATTACTGTTTTACAGTTTTTTTTAATTAAATATATGCAGCCTTGGTGAGCATAAGAAACTTTTTTTCAAAAAGCATTAAAGACTCGAAACTTTTTTAATAAACGCTAAGATTTTCATTATTTTATATGATTAAGTATTTTAATATATCTTACTTCTTTGTTATACAGTTGTTCCAGCTCTTCTAGTGTTTGGATGCCTTTGGCCCGACAGGACTCCTCTGTGAAGGGCAAGATGTCATGGTGCACTTTTTGAGAACGTCCCAGTCGCAGGAAGCCAATCTTAAACCGCTTTAGTTTCAGGAGGATGTTGTCTACAGCAGAGTGGGTGTAGCTAGTCAGAAGTACACTGAAGCCACAAGCATGGAGTATACGCACCTGTAAAATGAAGGAAGTGTAAAATAAATGTCAGATTAATATTCCTTTGTATATAGAAACCAGCAGCAAAAACAATTTCACTCCACAGGTCAGAAAAATAATGCAAACTAAATTATGACAAGAAACTGAATACTGTTGTCCTAAAACTCAACTGGTTTTCAAAATTCATTTTTTCTTACCAGTGTACAGATGGTGGTAGTTTTCCCAGTACCTGGCATTCCCACAATAAGCGTGTAATCTTTGGATAGTAGCACTTTTTTCATGGCTTGTTTCTGGGGTTTGTTGAGTCCTAAAAGGCAACATGATTAAAGCTGTCATATGACGCTATTTTAAAGATCAGTATTTTGTGTTTTTGGTATAAAAGAATATGTTGACATGCTTTAATATTGAAAAAAAAAAACATGTTATTTTTCAAATTCTGTACATTATTGTAGGTCCCCTATGCCCCAACTCTCTCAAGTGCTTAGTTTTCTACAAAGTCTCTCCTTCCGAAAAGGCAAGGTCTGTTCTGATTGGCCAGCTGACCCAGAGTATTGTGATTGGCCGAACACCACAAGTGTTCTTGTTGGAAATATAACGCCCCTTACCACAATTGCGATCTTTAGCTTTAAAAATAAATGTAAAGATATCTAATAATGTCCTTAGTTTTACCATCAGTTCAAGCTGAGAGAGGAACAGAGTCACGTGACAGACACAATGAAGAAGCTTGTATGTGTTTGAACACAAGCCACAGTTGTGTGACCGTCTCCCTCTCACACACGCACACACACACGACGCTGCGCTGTGACCCCCCCTCTCCCTCTCCCACACATAATTACATGATGCGCAAAACTCGTTAGAACAGTCAATAGCAAATACGTAAGCGAATAACAAAACAGTCGTTGATTCAGAAGCACCAGATTGTCAGAGCAAAGTCAGAACTACCTCTTCTCCAAGGTTCACGAAACGGTCATCCATAAAAGGCGTTGCTGTTCTGTTGTAAGTAATCTTAATGATTCCTAAATTCATCTACTTTCGGAAGGCCAAATAAAGTGCTTTTGCTTTCGCCTAGAAACACACAGTGTCTCCCTGACACAACAATACTGCGGTTACTGAAACCATGCCTTCCATCTTTGCATGAACATTTGGGCTCATTATGCAAATATTTCCACATCGTGACGTAGACATGTGGGGGCATGTTTGAATGAGACGTTTTAGGGGGGCGTGACAGTCTTAACTTTGATAAATATCTCTTTGGTTTTGAGACTTTAGTCTTTGCAGCTTCAGGGATCTTATCTATGCACACAATCAGTAACACTCCAAAGAGAAAGGAAAACTTGAAATTTCATCATATGACCCCTTTAAAACTCATCAAGTAGGAACAGAGAAATTCTGTTATTCAAAGAACCCATCAAGGGCATGTTTTAAACAACTCACTACCGAAAGAGTGAGATTATGTTTCAATGTTATCAGGAGAAGGCAGCGTTTGAACACACCTTTCAGAATGTTGGCCACAGTGTCCTTGGCGTCTCGTGGTAAAACACTGCTGAGGCTGTCAATGAACTGGGGAGGCTTGAACTCCACAATCAACTCCCTCAGTCTTTCACTGTATAACAATATAAATTTTATAGCTTTTAATACAGAACAAAAAAACACCATCAGCGAGACATTTAAAGTCAAAAGAATAAAAAGAAAATGATGATCAGACCTGGTTGGAGTGTTTTCCATTAACATAGACAGGTTTCCTAAATGGGTGCCAAGACCGCATACACCTTCATCCTGGTCCAGTCGGAAAACTGTGTTTGAGGAATACTTAAAAAGGTTTCTGGAAATGATATGAATGTGGAATTAAACTTTGATGTACTCTTGAACATTTCAGATGTAGTAATATTAAACAGCATTATGAAAAGCATCTGCAAGAGACTTACTTGTCCAAAGAGCAAGTCACTCCACTGACAGTTATTTCTGTGACATATCCTGTGGAAAGGCCTATAAGCACCGAGTCCTGATCACTGACCACAATCCTGTCGCCCACTATCAGCCCAGTGAGAGGCTGATCGCCCTCCTTCCTCCCAAAGCTGTGCTTATATACGCCATCAGACAGGACGCTGACGTCTCCAGTTAACTGCATGTTACCCACGCAGCCACCACTTTTCTCTCTGAGAATGAACATAAGAACAGTGATGCAGAAGAGACATTCATTAAGGCCAAAAGCATTCAATTAATATAAACAAACACGGTTAATCTTATTTATTTAGGCTTTTTACATATAATACAAAGTAAACATGTCTTTTAAAAATTCATATAAAATTGCTTGTTTTTATGGATAGTTTTTATTTTTGGTGAAACAATGGAGGGACAAAAATCTCTAGACATTAAAAATATCGTCATTCGTGTTTCAAAGTTGAACAAAAGTCTTCTGAATGGGTTTGGGATGACATGAGGGGGAGTAGATGATGGGTGAATAATTTACAGTAAAAGTCATATTTTATAAAACACCCACCTCTGCTGGGCTGTCTGAAGCCAGATATTGCGCCGACCTCCTTTGTGCTCCATGGTGCGAGCCTCCAGCGTGCAGAGCAGCAGCCAGTGGCTGAAATACTGGAGGTGCACATGGCTGAGGTGCTCGTTCTCAGACTGCAAAAAGGCCTGTGGATCTTCACTGAAGTTCTCCACAGGATCTCTCTCTACAGCTCTATACAAAATGGTGTATTTCAGCTGAAGCTCAATGGAATTACAAAACTCTGTTTGAAGTTGTAATGGAATATGTTGCACGAACAGAGAAAAAAACAGTACCTGTTGTAAACTGCACAGTTCCTTTTCTGAGGACAGTACTTGCATGTCTGCTGGTCAGATACAATGGCAGGCAATGGGGCCATTTGACTTCTTCCATCCACCTTAATAAGGTTGTTTCCGGTGTGATGGGCCAATGTGTTTCTGATTTTAATCAGCTCTGTGATAGAAAACAATATTAATCAGTACAGTCATAAGCAGGATGTAAGCCTATCTTAGATTTCACCATTACTCTGTTATTAAGCCAATTGGCTCTTGTTTGCAAAATTAGTTTTTAAACTACATGATTCAAAGCAATTGTTTCACTCAATGTAAATTCTGTCATTACGCTCTCATGACACTCTCAACCCATAAACCCATAGCATTCATTTTTGACACACCAGTGAAGATATTTTTGATGAAACCTAAGGTATTTCGGTCTCTCTGCAGTCAACTATTTCAAAAGTTTCATGCATCAAAATGTTCAGAAAGACATCCATATGACATCCATAAAAGTAATCCATATGAATCAAGCAGCTTGATCCAATTCTTCTGATCCTGAGCAGATTTAGTTTAGGCTTTAATCGCAACAATCACCATTGAGCATTGTGCTTTGAGGACTCTCAGGTTCCATTCAAATAGCTCAACTTGTGTTTTGAAGATATATGAACTGAATGACTTGAGGGTGCGCAAATGACAGAATTATTTTTTGGGTGAACTATACATAAAAAATAAATAAAAAAACCTCTCTGGTCCATGTGGTTGCCAACAACAGGATGTAGACTGCCAGTCTTCAAGTAGATAAGGAAACCTGCATCTTGATCACAACGTCTAGCTGAGCTCATCAAAGAGTACAGAATAACCTTAAAAAAAGTCAAATAAGCAATATTCAGTAATGACATAAAATAGTAATATATTTAACATGTGACATGTCTACACAGTTGCGTTTTGTACCTGACTGCGATGCTCGATAGAGTTGGACTCCTTGCCAGTTTTCAGCTCCAGTGGCACAATCCTCTGTGGGCTTTCTGCCTCTCCGATGAATCCTAACTCCAGCTGTGACATCTATCTTCCCCTTCAGGCCATAACGTGGACACCAGATGTTCTCCTCGATGTCCGCAAAATCTGTGACTGTCACGCTACAGGTGGCATCTTGCTTGCTCAGAGCCCCGTCACTAGGGCTGATAGTAAATAACCACACAAACCATTACATTTATTCACAGTATTAAAACTGAACCCACTGTGTTCTCAATCTTCTTTGAATAAATACATATATATTATACACTCACAGTTTGAGAGTGAGCTGCTTTTGTCCAGCCTGTGGTGAAGTGTGGAGGTAGTGTTTTGACCACTCAGATAAAGAGGGAAGATATTCTTCTACTTCCTGTTTCATGTCAGCCTGGGTCAGCTTTAGACTATACCTAAAATTAAAAGTCAAGCACAGTCCTTTTAAGACACATGACAAATAAATGTACTGCTGTCATCAAACACTTTATTGGAGGTTTAAGAAAACTAGAAAAAACTGAAAACTATGTAAAAACAGTTTATAAAGACAGTACCGCTCTCCAAAGGTAGAGATGTTACAAGATAGCTCTTACATTTGTCCGAGGTAGTTTGGGTTTCTTAGGGCCTCTGCAGCTAATGTCTGTATCTTCTCTAGGGAGAAATCTGAGGACATGGCTGCTTTTTGGAAGATATCATGAACTATGGTACCATTTAACATCTGCTTAGATCCACCATCAAATGCCTGTTTAAAAACCACACAAACTGTTTCATTATTTTAAGCACTACATTTTTGACAGAAGAACAATTAAGAACAAAGAAAGGTTTGCATCATCAATTAAGGGAAAGACTTAAATGCGTGACATAAAATACGTGTTCTGCACTATTGAAAACATTAATATGAGCAATATACACTGTATGTAAATTGGGCATTTGATAGCTACTGGATATTGACATTTGATAAGATAATTGTGCATTCTCACTAACACTGTTAAATATAATCAAGCAAATCTCATAATGATTATTCATTTTCCATACTGTACATTATAATATATAACCACTCAAATGTTTGGTCAGTAAGATTTTTTAATCATATGCTCACCAAGGCTGCGTTTATTTAAGAAATACTGTGAAAATAACAATACTGTGAAATACTGGTACATTTATATTTTATAATATATAATATATTTTAAAATTGAATGCATTTCTTTGAAATGAAAGTTCAAAGTTCAAAAACTTTGAACAACATTGCATATGCTTATGCTTGAGGCACACATTACATTTCCACACCTTAAACATCTCTCCCAGCACCCCTCGCCTCATGCAGCGAATACTGTTGGCAATGCTGGTCCCCGATATCAGCAGGTCAGGCAGCAGAACCAGGAAACCAGAGTCTCTCTCAATCGTCCACAAGCCAGAAACACACCTCCCTTCCAAGTGAATGACATCCCCAACATCAACCGGAGTACTCTCCCTTAAGAAAAAAGGTTGGAAAGTTCAAAAACAAAATTAGGAAAGAAATAACTCTCAAAAGTCTTATTCATATGCCAAGTAACATTTTGTACCAGCCATCTTTGAGAATACAGGTCTCTCTGGACTGTGTCGTCTTGGAGCAGGTGATGGTTAAGTGCTTCTCCGTGCAGCTTAGTGATGAGGTGATATCCCGTACATCCAGTACCCAGTATCGGTTATGAACACCAGAGGCCAGTATAACATGCTCTGGTATACATTTGTTTTTTCTAAAATTCAAAAGAAGCCAGTTTTCAGCAGGATTGTTGTTAACTTAAACTAAATCTATTAAACAAAAGAAGCTGAAACATAATATATTTATATAGAAATAAAAAATGTTTATACAGAAACATAAAATAAAAGCTAATTCAAAATATTAATACAATCTATAGTATTATATAAATACTTGTTTTAATACACAAAAATCACCATACTATCAAATATTACTAAAGCTAACGAATGTGCACATAAATAGATTGAATAAAATATTCATACTCATGACTGAACTTCTTGGGTTTTGGGGCCTCCGATTTTTGCTCCATGCCATCATCAAACCAATCGTCCATCAGATCAGTAAAATCATCTTCAAATGGGACTGGCAAAGTTTGTCCATCAGCAATTTTGTCTTTTGCTTGAAGATCAGCAGTACTCAAGGGTCTCTTCTTAGTAATTGGGCGGTTGAGAAAAGTCTCTTTGTCTTCAGTAGATCCATTTTGTACCCATGAACTATATGACATCACAAGATCGACATCATTCGTTCCAGAAACCGTACTCATGTCTATTTCCGGCTTCAGGTTTACAGCAAGTGAATTTTCTTTTTCACTAGTACTAAAGCTCAGATGTTGAGAGGATTTTTTTGAGAAACCATTTGTTTTTCCATTCATTTTCACACAAGACCCAGTTGCAAATCGGCTACTCTCAAAACTGACAGACTCTGCTTTAATATTTTTCTCAGGACTCTTTGAAAATGCATTTCGATTGGCATCTGGAGCGCTTGTGTCACAATCAGGTAGTTTCTGAACTTGCATGGTCCTGGACCGTTTGGCACTCTGGATGTTCTCTGAGCTGTGTAACAACCTCTTCACAGAGCCAGAGTGACTCAGGCCATTCTTAAGCTCAAAAGCTTCCTCTGGCTCTGGACTGCTGTTTTTCTGTGGCTGCATCAGCTTACGTGCCATCAGGCTAGGTTTACCCCTGACACCTTTAGTATGTAGGCCACGGGAGACAGGTGAGCGGTTCTCGTATGAAGTGTCTGAAGGGTTCTCGCTTCTAAGACTGTCAGGCGTCTCTGGAACAGCAGAAGGGGTTGGAGAGCAGGGGACATTTTTATCCTCCACAAAACCAGTCTTCAATGAAACGGGGAATCTTGTAATCCCAGTTGCAATTTTTTTAGGTGACTTTAGTGAAACCTGATAAAACATAAAGGTGATGTTATGGTGTGAGGTCTGATGTCAACCTTATTTTTAACATAAGAGAAGGTGGCCATTACTTACAACATGCAAGGTACTGATAACTTTTTAATTGAATTTCACAAATACAAAACATTAAGTAGGTTCCAAAGACTTTTATTGAACAACATAAATCAATATAAGGATAAAGAGTAATTAAATAAAACATTTTTTAATTACAATTAAAGGACATCACAAACATATATTAAATTAATTTAACAAAAACGTTGAGACGGACTTTAATTTTTTCTTTATTAAATCTTAAATGACATCCTCAGATCCCATTTACTTACTATCATACATGTTTGGGAAAATAGACCAATTTGGAGTAGCTGTCAGTTAAGTCACTTGCAGCTGCGCGCGCATAACGGTGACAGAAAAACACTGATAACAAGTGAAGAGAAACAGATAAAAGAATAAGTGAAAATACCTTTGATGTCAGAATCAGAATGCAAATCATTTTTATAGAATACTGTCATCAAAGATGCCATTTGAAGCTAAACGCAGACGTTTAAATGGACAGACTATGGATGAAAACTGCTACGATTACGCTACTTTTAAAGCATAAATTTGATTTAAACAATAGGTCTACACAATGTTTCACATATGCGGTTCATAGGGGACGTAATGTTTTAGCCCTAGTTACAGCACGAAATATTATTTAATCCCATTACTATTAACATTTTACATAACATTTATTTTATCTCACAATTCTGACTTTTTTCTCAAAAATGCAAGTGTATATCTCCTAGTTCTGACTTTATAACTCGATTGAACTCAACAACGGTGAGTTTGTCAATTCGGAGGAAAAAAAGCCAGAAGTCAGGATATAAACTCATGATTCTCAACCGAGGGAAAAAAAGAGAATGACGAGAATTTTTCCTTATCAGAATTGTCAAATATCAGGTCTTGGAATTACAAGAATAAAGTCAGAACTTTAAATATGGACTCAAATGTACCATTATTTTATTCAATGGCTTCCATAGATGCTAACTTACTTTAAAACTGTAATTTTCTGACACCAGATAGGCCCACAAAAACGTCATCATATATATATATATATATATATATATAATAAGGTTTTGCAATTAATCAAATTCGATTAATAGCAATAGTTTACTGACAAGCTACTAAAATGGCTCTGTGTATTAACTGCCTCCATCTGAAAACAAGTGATGTTGATTTACTGCTAATCACGGAACCAGCTTTACTGTCGAGATGCGCATGTTAATTGAATTTGATTAATTGCACAGCCTTAATATATATATAAATATATATATTTTTTGTCATTTAGCAGATGCTTTTATCCAAAGCGACTTACAAATGAGGATAATTCAACAAAAGAGCAATATGCAAGTGTTATAACAAGTCTCAATTAGCTTAATGCAGTATACGTAGCAAGGTTTTTAATATAAAGAATAGAGCAAGCTAGTGTTAGAGGCCTTTTCTGCTTGTGTTAATTATATAATAAATAAAAAGAAAACAAATAGATAAAATAAAAGATCAGAAAAGCTAGTGTTATTTTTTTTATAAGAATAGAATTAGACAAGAGAGTTCTAGAGTTAGAGGGTCAAATGAAGATGGAAGAGATGTGTTTTAGCCATTACTTGAAGATGGCTAAGGACACAGCTGCTCGGATTGAGTTGGGCAGGTTATTCCAACAGGAGGGAACATTTAATTTAAAAGTCTGTGAAAGTGATTTTGTGCCTCTTTGGGATGGCACAATAAAGCGACTGAATTAATTGTAAAGGTTTGATAGAACTGGCTGGGAGACCTGCCAAGAGAGCACCACAATAGTCCAGTCTGAACAAGGAGTTGGGAAGCATGTTTGAATTTTCTTGATGTTAAATAAAGCAAATCTGCAGGACCGGGCAGTTTTGGCAATGTGGTCTGAGAAAGTCAGCTGATCGTCAATCATAACCTAGTGATGCTATATAGACAGAGAAGAGAAGTGGTCCAAGAACTGAGCCCTGAGGCACATATACGTGTATAAAGGAGAGTATATGACAACAAAGCGTTCATTATGTTCACCACGTGAACTATCCCTTCAAGAGAAACTTAAAGAGTCTTATCTTACCTTTGAGACAAAAAAGGCAGATATATTTGACTGAACTCCAGTGACCATCTACAACCAAACAACCAAAAGTTAGTTAGTACACTTTCACAGCTGATAACATTTACATCTTCATAGTAAGATGAGGATGAATGAATAACAAAGATTAATCAGAAATAAGTCAACGTTACTCACGGAAGATTTTCTGGATTTACACTTAATCATCGTGGACCGTAACGTTAAGTGAAAAATAAAATTATATTCGGAGAATCCAATAATATAAAGCAGCTCTACTGATATCAAAACGTAAAAACCCTCACATCACTGTGATAACTGCATATAAACATAGCACCGCTTTCACGAGTCAAATGTAATTCGTCCAGAAGCAGGTATTCTCCAGTAGCAACGGTCATCTAAACAGTTCTCACATATGCTTTCACAGAAGATTAAAAATAGCCGCTTTCTTGCGAAAACAACTCTTGCTGCATTCCTGCAAAGTAAAAACTGCAATCTCAAAATTCCCGCGTACAGTCAGTGGACTCCGATTCAGAGCAAACATTTCCTCTGTGTCGTTTGTCTGCTGCATTCACGTCACCATTATCCATACACTGCCGCCTAGCGTCAGTGAGATTATTACTCGAATGTGTAATTTACACACAGTTTGAAAACAAATCTGCTCGTTTATTATTAACACTCCGTTAGTCTCATGTCATATAATTAAGCGAAAACTGTCATTTATATCGTTGTTTTCTGTCTAATAGAAAAACATTTTTTAGTTACCAAGACAACCCGCGCATTTTTGAATGTCAACATGGTAAGCACGTTTTGCTATGTGCGTTTCAAACAATTATTTATGCTTCTTTAAGATGCTTTAAATGAACAAAAACATGTTAGGTATAATAATTATATATTT
Organism: Gymnocypris eckloni scoliostomus; assembly: GCA_027564155.1. Classification (NCBI taxonomy): domain Eukaryota; kingdom Metazoa; phylum Chordata; class Actinopteri; order Cypriniformes; family Cyprinidae; genus Gymnocypris; species Gymnocypris eckloni. The sequence goes on from CM050429.1 coordinate 9,250,694, forward strand.
GGGCTTTCAAGTGGTTTACAGATGATTGTCATGAATGCATGACAACGATTCGATATGTAATGCATATTGTAATCCAAACCACAAAACGTATTTACACGGACTGTTTGATACAGTACACAGAGCTATACATAAATTACAATTGCAGAAATACCAATATGAAAATAATGCTCTAAATGTGAAATTATACACAAATAAACATGAAAGGAATGATAACTTAGCAATAAAGGCATTTGTGTGCTTTTTGGTGTGGTTTTCTTCCATATTTGAGTTTAGACTTGAATAAACAAGATGGATTTGAATATCACTGCATGTCATAGTTGTTTGAAATATTTATATAGTGTTGTATTTGAAGACATGCAACGTTTATTGTAACTGAATACACTTATAACATAATGGCATTGAAATATGAACCTCATCTTTGAAATATTCATGCAGAGCCTCCACACACAGACAGTAGAAAGTCTGCTGACATGGACGCTCGTGAAGAAGAACTAAAATGTCCTGTTTGTGTAGAGCCTTTCACGGACCCTGTACACCTTCCATGTGGGCACAACTTCTGTCAAACCTGCATCCAAGTGGTCTGGAACATGGATGACCCAAAGACATCCAGAGAAGGGCCACTGTTCTGTCCGGAATGTCAAATCCTCCTTCCTCCTGACCTTGAGCTCGAGATCAACTCAGATCTTCAAAGGAAAGTCCAGGATGCCTTTGCAAGAGCACCTCTGCTGGAAGAATCATCTCAGATGTCACCTTCTATTATCACGTGTGATCAGTGCATTGGGAAGACTGAGGTGGCTGTGAAGAGCTGCCTCACCTGCGATGCCTCTCTGTGCTCTGCTCACACCCTCCTGCACCAGCAGAGAGAGGCTTTAAGAGGGCACTCTATCATCGAAGTAACTGAAGACTTGTTTTCCTTTAAGTGTGAGGAGCATGGGGATGAGCTGAAACTCTTCTGTCAGGAGGACCAGATTGCTGTGTGTTGTCTGTGCATTGCTGTTGGTTCACACAAAAACCATCAAGCTGTTATGCTGCAAGAGGCATGCACAGAGTTCAAGGTAGGATAGATTTAATAATTCAATTTCAAATAACTTGAGTGAACATTATTTTGATAGATTGGTCTAGTAGTGATAGAAGTGTCCACAATCTTTTTATTAGAACTTAAATGAAAAGATCTTAATATTTTGCATATATTTATATATTTACACATTGTATATGCTTATATTTACATAATTTTAGTACATAAATGACATGCTCATCATAGAAGATATGTGTTCAGGTAATTAATTTAGATTTTAATTGACTCAGATACAGTTTTATTAGATAAATACTGTTAAATTACTTAATGGGCCATTATTATGTCTAAAATTTTGTGGAAAGTAACAGTGTATTGTGAACTTATGGAAATATCTCTTGTTTTTAGAAGGTGTTGGAAACCAACAAATCTCTTCTTCTACATAGGAAGCATTTAGCTAAGTCTGCTTTGCAAGATTTGGAGCCATTATTTACAGAGGTGTCGGTGCGTATTTCAATATGAGTCATATACTAACCAATTAAACCAAAGAAATTCACAATGAAATGTATTGCATATATACTTTGTTTTCTGATAGTTCATCTGGCTTTTTTTGACATCTTGTGGTTTGCAGAAAAATGCAGAAGCTTATAGAGTCAGAATAGTTGAGAAATACAGCCAGATAAAAGCCCACATTGAGGAGGATCAGAAGCTGATGTTGGCTATTCTGGAAACAGAAGAGATTTACACCAACAGATGGCTGAGATGGAGAAGTGAGTCAATAAAGCGTCATGTTAAAGATATTATTACTGCCCTAAAATCAAGCCAAACTCTATTTGAGGAAGAAAATGATGTCCAATTTCTCCAGGTGCGTATTATAAGTGTATTTTTGTGCACATTTTCCTTTTTTCTTTTTCATCTGTATTTTGACACTAACATAAAACTAAATTGATTTTACAGCATTTCAAAAAACATGAACTAGGGTGAGTTCTATCTGCATTTTCTTGAAATTGCTAAACATTTTATAAACATAAAATTACAAAGTATTTTGTATCTAATTTTTAAAAGTGTTTTTCTCAACTTTGTAATGAGACCTTAGTACCAAAATAAATATTTAATAGAATCCTTCATAATCGCTCTAGTTCCCAGGTGGAATTGCCACTTGTGTCTGTGATAGAGCAAGAGTACAGCACTCTAGACAAGATGAAGACTGTTGAACAGCTGGTTGATAGTTTAGATGAAGTTGTCCTTCAGAACACTCAGCGGCTGTGGTCTAGTGAGTGTGATGTTGCAGCGCACAATGATAAAAGACTTACTTAGACTTAACAATAATCCTACCTTATAATGTAACATATTACATTTTTCCACCTGTAGGTCTCAGAGCACTACGTTTAGACCCAGAAACAGCACACCCTGAGTTGGATGTGTCAGCAGACAGGCTGGAGGTACACTGGAGTAAGAAACCAACCCCAGAGAGGAAACAGAAAGCAAACATCAGCTCTCAGTACAGTGTCCGGGCCAAGGAGAGATTCTCTAGTGGCTCCCATTACTGGGAAGTGGCCGTCTGGAAGAAACCTTTCTGGTTGTTTGGTCTGTCATATGGGTCAGCTACTGGAGATCAGGATTCAGAGCATTGCAACGGTGACTTTAACAATGCATTCTGCTACATCTATCATGGTAATGGAAAATATCTCATTTGTCAGGACTCAAATGAAAAGCTACTGGCAGTAAGGAAAACCATCCACAAACTTGGAGTTTGGGTAGATATCCAGAAAGGGAATGTGTCTTTCTATGATAGCGATACGCTGGCTTTGCTCCACTCATTCTGTGTTGAATTTTCTGGCCCAGTTTATCCCATCTTCAATCCTTGTATTGACATAAATGGCCAAAATAGCCAGCCTCTTGCCATTGTACATCTAAGAAACAAACAAATTCCTCAAAGCCCCTCACAAATTGTGTGAATCCATACATTTTCCAGTGACAGTGCTTAAATAATAGATTAATCATTCTATTGTGTGTCTGTTTTATATTATTGAGTTTGGTGTAGTTATCACAAGAAATATAGGATTTAATACTTTAATTCTATTTTGTCATTTCTACCTCAATGTAGCAAATAACCCATTGTGCTCTGGGTGTTTTAAAACAGAAAAGCGAGAAAGAGGTGCAAATAGTTACAAAATTTTGGCATATTAACACAAATTAAATGTAATTAACCACTTTGGCCTTTTTTACTTAAAAAAGATAGTTCACTAAAATTGCATCATCAATAATGAAAATTTTGTCATAATTTTTTTGTTTTGTCCATATACTGTGAAAGTCAGCTTGCATTGAATCATTCTATGAATAAAAACTGTTATTTTAAGAAAGTGATACAGGTTTTGAATGTGAATTTTCATTTTTGACTGAACTATCCCTTTACCTAGGCACCTGCTAAATTCAAAATTTCAAAATTACATTTCAATTCAAACTGTCAGAGTAACTGCAAGACATATGTGACCCTGGACCACAAAACCAGTCTGAAGTAATTTTTCGATTTTGAGATGTCTTCTGAAAGCTGAATGAATAAGCTTTCCATTGATGTATGGTTTGTTAACATAGGACAATATTTGGCCGAGATACAACTATTTGAAAATCTGGAATCTGAGGGTGCAAAAAAAATCTACATATTGAGAAAATTGCCTTTAAAGTTGTCAAAAAGAAGTTCTTAGCAATGCATATTTCTAATCTAAAAAGAAGTTTTGATATATTTACTGTAGAAAATATACAAAATATCTTCATGGAACATTATCTTCACTTAGTATCCTCGTGATTTTTGGCATAAAATAAAAATCTATAATTTTGACCCATACAATGTATTTTTGGCTATTGTTACAAATATCCCAGCACAACTTAAGACTGGTTTCATGGTACAGGGTCACATAAAGACATGTACAGAGATATAATTAGGCTATAGATTATAGTTGTGTATTTTGTCCAGAAAACCCAAGTTTATGCAGCGTTAGAAGATGGAAAGGACATTTCTTGACGAAGTTGTGGTTCACCTTAAGCTCAGATGGGCCTCCTGCCAGGACTCTGTGAATGTGATATGAGCACTCCCTAAAGTGTACTGACTGCTCTGTCTGCTGTAGGAGTTTTTCTAATTACAGCGGAGCTGTCCACTTCAGCACCACACGTGCACAATGAAACCATGAAGCCTCAAATGTCTTCTGTATTTGCACTTCTTCATGGACCCATCAGGTATGTCAAGTTGCTTGTACCTCTGTTTTTTCACTAAGAAGTAGGCATAGTAAGCCTCTTGAGAATGTGCTATACATGTTTTTTTATTTTCTGAATTTTATTGCAGGCGTCCTTCAAATGGTATTGTTTATTGATGTTAGGCTTCTTGTGCTTGTTGGTTTTGACTGGTAATAGTAACTACTAGTGGAGATATTTGCTTTTAGTGGGAGCAGAAATACATGTAGTGTATTATGAATGTGTAATTGAACTTGATCATAGATCTGTTGTATACCCTAGACGTCCATTGTAGTTATCAATCACCTTAGAAGCTAATGTCTAAGAGCAGTCAGTCTGAGTAAAGTATTCTTTTCAATGCTGTCGGATAACATATTAGGTAATGCAGGACAGCACTACCCAGTGCCCAGTGTCTCTCTGTGTATGCGGGAGGTCAACCGAGTTGTTCAGTATTTGTACAGCACGCAATAATGCCTAAACTCTTGCTCTTTATCTACTTTCACATTATTTTCATTTAAAAAAATGAAACTATTTTCATTTTGAAATTTCCAGTATATTTCACATATAATTACAAAAGTAGGCATTTGAAGTAGAATATAATTTGAAGTAGAAAAACTGAAATAGTATTGGAGTAAAACAATATTTTTATTAAAACTTCTAAAATATTTTTTTTGCTTTTTGGTTCTAAAAAACAAAACATTATTAATAGATGTAAATATCAGATATGTCTATAGATTTTTATAGTCCACATAAAAAAACTCGGATTCAAAATGCAATTTTGAATTTAATACTACTTTGATAATAAAAATGCAAATATTAACTTTCTCTGTGTTCTCAGACTTTGGAACCCCACTGTTTGTAATCCTAACCCTTACCCACAGTAGTTTTTAACATACAAATACAAATTACTTACAGTTTTTACATACAAATTATTTATATAGTCTTAATTAATATGAGGTTATCAAAATTTAGCATGATTACTTGATTTTGAGAGCACAATATATAAAAAACATAATATGTCAGCTACTCAAATGGGGGACAGGAAACTGTAGCACAGTTCTCTTGAGGCAGCAAGCACGGTGCTGTTAGCCCATATACTGTGCTGAATGTATGAAATATTTGAGTGATTCGTTAAAGGTGGCTCCTATATCACATTGCTGGGTCCTGCCAAGAGCTAAATCAAGAGGCATGTATCATTTCATTCTAAATATCTCTCCTAATATTTTATTTACAAAAGTCCTGTGCTTTAATTTGATTTTCATCTGTTGGTGCCTTAGGTCATAGTACAGTAAAATCACAGTCTTTATATAGGCATGGACAGTGCAATATATGCTGAAAACAGTAGTCAATGTAGTTCTCAACAAGGTTAGGCTAATTAAAATTGAAAAGCATATATTTAATAAGCATCAGTGATCTCCAACACTAAAGCAGCAGTAGGGAACCTGTGGCTCACAAGCCACATCTTCAACAAACAAAATAAATAAAGCCATACATTTTAAACAACAGCATGAGCCAGCAAATAAAGTATAAAAAGAAAACAATAAGTACATTTTTCATGTCATAATACACTACGGGAACAGAAAGCACCAACCTAGTGCTGTTAACATTTACAGATAATCTGTAAGTAGCTAGAGTTTACGCTAATGCAAGCACAGCTAATCATTACACTTCTGTCGCATCACAGCCATCTCCTGTTCACTATGAAGTATAATTGTATAATGCTGTAGAAAGCCTAATACAATAGTGTGTGTTTTTTACTATTGTAAAAAAAAAAATCAACAGCATCTAATAGCATTAATATACTTTAAATTCACAAAAGTGTCTGCTGAGACTCAGGACTGTTTCGGTCCAGATCACTAGTTGTAATCCTTATGTTATACAGTAACCCCTGTTACTGTATAAGTCTATTTACAAGGGTCTTTCCTCTGGCTAGCCCCCTCTGCAGAGTGAGCTGAACCTTTTGCCATCTGTCACTCTGTTACTGCGAAATGCAGTACTTCACAAAACAGACAGAGCTGGTGCATCTGATTGGCTTATTTCTAGAATGAGGTGGGTCTTAAGAACATGACTGACAGGTTGATTGCAGGAAGTCCTGTTGGGCTTAGACAGGTTTGGGGGGGAGTGGCATTGGAGAAGACGCACTAAGTCGTGTGGGTGGTGTAAATCCAGAATGCGTGAGCCAGTAAGGCAGGCCAGAGCTGTTTTTATTTTCTGTGAAGAAGAGAGGGAGGCACAGAGACTTCACACACATGAATAGCATCTTTTTCTGAAGACTGTAAAGGAGGGAATTTACTGCGTTCTCACTGCTGCAGTGTAGCGGATGGGAAGGAGCGGTTGAGAGGGGAGTTAACAGGTACAGAGACTGTAATTGGTTTCTATGTGCCTGCTCATGTAACAGTTACAGGAGGAGGGGTTGGAGGAATCCTATTAACTACAGCAGAGGAAAAGTAGGTCTGCTTAACAGAAAGTAGCTATATTAAATATACGCGTTTGAACAACTTTCATTAACTAATTTGATTATTTTCAGTGATTAAAGAAATAAAATTGTACGCCAATTATTTAAATTGCTGGGAGAGTCTAAATAATTAATAGACATGTTGGATGTGTTTGGCAATGAATTAAAGTCAGTAGGATTTATAATTAAAAAAATATATAATTTAAATTACACATACCTCTTCTTACTATTGAGAGAATTAAATATATAAAAGCTAAAAAATGTTTTGTTTTTATTCCTTAATTCAAATAAATCTGTAGGTTTAATCTCAAAGATTTTTGCAGTAGTTGCAAAGCAGAACTAATTAGTACTCATCATGAAAATGATCAAATTTGTGGATTAAAAAAACAACAACTTTAAATACCACTTTAGATTAGGGAACAATTCACTAATAGCTGCTAATTATTAGTATAGCATATTGGCTGTTTATTAGTACCTTTTAGAACATATTAATGACTTATTCTACATGACCATATTCCAGATCCCTTAACCCTATACCCAATACTTAAACATAATTACTAAAACAACTTGCTGTCAGTAAGCAGCTAATTATGTGCTTATTAAGGGAAAACTTTTAGTTAATAGTGAATGTGTTCCCTAACCTAAACTGTTACCAAAAACTTAAAATATATTAAAAACAAAGTGATAGTCTTTCTGCATCTATATATTTCAAGCTAATTTATAACAAACATCTGACAGTATTTTATCATGAATGTGGCGTGTTCTTTCAGTTAAGGAATTTGATCCAACGAGTTAATTAAAGGGGGATCAATTTGAAGTTGTTACAGGTTACCTTGGAACATGTAAAACAGGTAAAGTTACTAGGTATACAGTATAGTCAATACATTTCAGCTAAAGCACTGCAGGAAGACTGTAGTAAGTAAAAGCTTAGAATGTGAAAATCTGCTATTTACATCCAAACGCTCTGCTTCTGTCATTCAGACTGACTGCAATTATGAGCTGAGAGTTATTTCAAGTATTAGTCACCCTACCTGTCTGTGTAGTTTGACTCTGTGGCATTATTAGTGTCTGGTTTGTGAATGTGATACATAGCATTTTACAAGGATTTGTATAGTGTGTGTGTGCATGTTAGAGAAATAGAGAACAGATGCCTAGAGAGCTTCCATACATGTGAATAAGTACGTTTGTGGTCTCAGAGGGAAAACTATGTAGTATCCTTCCCTGCCTCCTCCCCCATAACTGCAGTGATGGTCATGATGCTGAGTGCGTATGACTCAATCAATTGAGCGCAACACCTGGCACACGTCCAAACACAGCCACACTTCCCCACTCTCACAAGAGCTGACAGAACACAAGCAGCTGTGTGAGACTAGCATGTGAGAGGTTAGACTTGCTTATTAGCATCAAAGAGAGCAAAGCCTCAAAGGCATTTTGTAATGATCAGCTTCGTCTCTCTTCTGAGCTATTGGGATGTGCAGTAGATTTACTTAATTCAATGTGAACTGACTTTGAGGTTTTGTAAATGAGATTCCTGTCTTATGCAGCCGTTCTGAATACATTACAGGAGAAAGATTTATATGAGGTTCTATGCGTATGGTCACAAGGATATGTAATGTTTTGGATGCTGGTCCCAGCTAACCTAACCCGCGAGAGTTTCCTCTGTGAGGATGACCAGAAAGACTATGCTAGTTAATATGTACTTGACTATGCAAGAGAAGTACTTGATAGTATCTCTGTTTATGTAATAATATATATACCTTACTATACCTCTGAAAGAGCTACAGTTGATTTTAGTTACCACTATGTGTGTTATATGAAGAGGGAGTGAGGCAGAGACTGCCAGCAATGCCGAGGCGCTTACGTATGTGGAGTTTGCTTTACATTCTTTAATTAGCATGTCACATTTAGATCCTCTTGCCCTCAGTAAACACACTCAGCTTGTTTTGGAGGAGTACAGTATAAACAAGAGGAGCCAAGGTGCTTAGTTCTCTTTACACAATATTTGTTTTGCTTTAGACTTATTGTGAGAGTTATTTTAAATAAATATTGACTTAAATGAGAGTTCAACGTACTGTAGACTTATAACATATTGCTAGTGTTAATGTTAGAGTGAGTTATACTGGTTATTGTACTCATGTCATTCTGAACCTGTTCTAAATTATGTTTATGTAATGTTAAAGTTGAAATACGTCGTCTTGATTGTCTCTTATAGGTGATTTTGAGAATTAAATTGGAGTCCATCCAAACTCTCAGATGTGAATGGCAAGAAACTTCTAGAGCATAAAAGATGACCAGTGTGATTAATCAATTGCAGAGAACAGGCGTTGTGCTATAGTACAGATCTGCAGGTTGCTTTTGGTCGGTTATGTCTCAGTCAGGTAAAATCCTCCACCTGTATGTAGAGGTGAGATCTGTCACCGATGAAGAAGGAAAAGACCTGGGGGATGTGGAGAAAACAGACTCCCTCATGTTGACAGCACCAGACATCCTTCGGTCATCGCAGTATGGTGGCCCTAATGCACCACATGGCCGGACGTCCCCACATGGAGTCCTGCATAAAAGTGGAAGCAGCACCCAGAGCTTGGCTTCTGGTAAATCAACATCTAGACACTCTGTAAGTTTTCAGCTACATCCAGGACATGGCTCAGACCAACCGGTGACCCAACACCAGAAAGGTTTACCTTATGATGAGATAAACCAATTACTGTTTGCCCTGCAGACAGATCCTGCTGGAAATACATGTAATTTGGTGTGTGCTCCTTCTGAGCGTGACCCCTTCTTTAGGAGGGATCATCACTTGTCAGGACGGTTTACTGCCCCTCCTACCCCCAGTGGAACACGTAAAGCGTTCAGCCCAACTAAGATGAAGGGAAGAGATGAAGGAAGGCGATCTGTTGCCACTTTTAGTTACATTGAAAAAGCTAAAATTAAATCAGTAGAAGGTCAGTATAGCTCTTCGTGCCAAAGCGAGCCTCGGAATCCTTTCAACAGAAACATCGAGGAAAGAGCTACCCCACTCCACCTCAGGAAAAGGCTCAGTGACCCAGTGTGGTTCAACAACTTGGATTCCATTAACAAATGTAATTCAATACAGCTTAGTCAAGGTTTAGGGAACTCACATATGGGTACCCCCAGCTTTAGGAGGGCAACTCTAGACTTCATTGCCAGAGAAGCTTCCCATCGAGCATTGGAGGAATTCCGTTCCCCACATCTAAGGCAAAAACTGGCAGGCAACTATCCTGATAGAAGTCATGACGTCAGGACAGGAGAGCAGGGTCGCTGTCGGTCTTGGTCTGGATCACCAGTGATACCATGCAGTTCTAGAACCCTGCCCACTAAAGCAACAATAATTGACCATGAGCAAAATAGTCAATTTAATAGAATTCCTAGGAGCCCTGCTACAGACCAACTGTCTAACCATGCCAAACAAACTTACTTTAACATATCACACTCAACTGCAAACACTCAGGAGGTCTCAAACCAAAGAGTGGAAGGGTATAGGTATCACACAAATTTACCATCCGGTAAGCCTACGGCTATTCAACATGAACTACCAGCTATGATTGCAACTCAACCATCAAGCTATCAGCAAATCAGTCATTCCATAAGTGATAGTCCACGGCAAGCCCACAGAGTTAATTTCAAGCCGGCCAACTTCAAAAATAAGGTAGAAGAAGTAGCTGACCAACTCAGTGGAAGGGGCAGTGTATCCCCAGCCACAAATCCTGAGATGGCTCGTAAACTAGCCGAAGAAGCCTCCAAACTTTCCATACTTATGGAAGCCAGGAGGTCTCCATCCCCAACCCCATCATCAACAGACACAGTAAAGTCTGACAGTCCGCAGTTGGGACATTCAAGAGAGCCTCAGCTCTATGCTAGTTTTCAGGGCCCTGGAACTCACTCTAATTGCAACCTTCCTGTTCAGGAGCTCAACTGGAAACAAGAGTCTATCAAGACTGTTCAGACAACCCCTCTTTTGCCCCACATTGGAAGTACATCTCCAGCAGCTCCAGCCAGGTTGAACCGATCAGATGTAATATCTTCCTCTCCCATACGAGACCCTCAGATAGAGAGAACACAGTTGGTTGGGAAGGACAGCCCGACTTTGCATCGGCACCTGCCTTTCCAGTACACAAGGGACAATCATACACCCAGCTATGAGCATAGGCAATATGGGACACTCAGAGGTCACAAAAACAGCCGAGATAGCAGCAGGAGACCTTTCACAAAGCCTAACCTAGAGACACCAAGCATGACCACTCAGCAAAAGCATGGGATAGAGAAATGCTTAGCCAGAGAAAAGGTCAATTTGAGGGAGGTGGACAGTCATAAAAGGAGTAGTCCAACAGCACCAGTCTCCCAAGAGAACCATTGTAGGGTCTCAATGCAGAAAAATGAGATGAAAGCTGACACTAGGACTAACAAGGAGTGGAGTGGTGCAGCATCACAGAGCTCCAGTGGGGTCACTGGCAGCCTTATAGAGAGCACTCTACATGAGAAAGATGGTACATCCTCAGAGACATCTAGCAAAACAAGCCAGAAGAGTCCTGCCTCTGGAAACACAGCGATACATGCTATATTGGTAAACATCTTTAGATTCATCTTATGCCTTGATTCACTGTTTGATTTTGCTGTCTGATAACTGATCATTTTTGTTTGTAGTCTGAAAGTGGACCATTTTCATTGAAGCCTTCCTCGCACTCACAGAAGATTGCTCGTGCCAAATGGGAGTTCCTGTTTGGATCCCACTCTGATCAACAAGATCAACATGAAACAAAAGGTGAGCATTTCTTATAAATGACCAACTCAGCCTTCCAGGAGCCAGTTTTCTCAAATGTTTATTTCATTTGCCTTTCCTTGTAAACAATCTGTTTGTCTCATAATGAATTCTTAATCCTATTATGTAACAAGCCTCATTCCCAAAGCATGACATTAGGATTTGCCTTCTCTGTTAAACTTGGCTTTGTTTTATTTTTCTCATCCCTTTTAAAGGTCTTATACTTTCTCTTTACTTTAAATTACCTTTTAATGGATTTATGTTTCAGCTTTGCTAGATTTTATATTAGGTTTTATGTTGTTTTGTATACATTTCTTGAAAAAAATATTTATTTATCTGTAATTCCTGTGGCTCTCAGATGGATTATTTTTTAGATTCATTGAGTTCTGAATTTTTTACTGTGTAGGTGTTTTCAATTCACTGATGTCAAAGAGAGAGGTTAGAAGAGAATGAGTCACTGAATTATTCTTCAAAAATACGTGTTTTAGGTGGTTATTTCTTTCACTTACATTGGCATTTATACAGTTTGCAAATACCTTTATCCAAAATAATTTCAGAATATTTTATAGAGTTTCTTGGAAATCAAGCTCATGTCCTTGGCACTGATGATTCCATACCTGTTGAGCTAATCTCATTCAATTGTTAATTTTAATAACATCCTTATTTGTAAGCCCATTCAGATAATAATTTCTACAAATATAATTAAAATGTAACAATTTACTGTTTTTACTGTAAACAAACATTTCCACATCCCAGGCTCCTCCACTTCACCCTCCAGTGATTGTTCCAGTGAGTCTCCGACACCCATTCCACTCTTGTCTACCCCCGTAAGGCCTATAACAACACACTCAAGACACTGTAAATCAACTGGCTCTTCGAAATCCCCATGCCACAATGTACAGCAAGTTGACGTGGAGTTGATAAACCATCATCCCAAAGTGGGGTCCTCTAATAAGGCGGGTATCATCAAACGTAGTGTCAAATATTCAGAGACAGACATAGATGCGGTGCCCCTGCGCTGTTACAGGGAAACAGACCTTGATGAGGTGATGCTGGCAGAACAGGAGGAGGTGGACTCTGCGTTTGGAAGCAACCGCAGTGTGCTGGGCACCTCAGGCACCAGCAGCAGCAGCCCCCTGGAGGGAGTGCTGTGCCCACACACAGATGAAGAGGACGAGCTGCAAGATGAAGAGGTGGTGAGCTGGGCCAGTGTGAGGATGCAAGGTGACAAAAAGAGGCAAAATGCCACACCTGAGGGAGATGAAGTGTTTAGTCGACTGCTGAGAGGGTGAGTGTGGAATAGATTACAATTAAGCACCATTGCATTTGTGAATTCAAACATATATGCACAATCCACGTCCTAGTGAATGCAACGGAGGACTTTCACTTGACCAAAAAAACAACAAAATGGGAAAGAGCAGATAACTTTAAGATAACTGTTTTAGATTCCTCCATGTTGAAGACTTTGAGGTAAATTAGAGCTGGTCTGTATTCTTGGAGATGCCCAGAAGGGCAGTAATGGCGTGTGAGGGGGTCAGAAGTTTTGAGAAAAATTGTATAAATGTACATATACAGTATACCCTGTTGTAAAAAACAGCAATATGCTGGTTAGGTATGTTTTGAAGCATGGCTGCTGGTTTGAGCTGTTTTAAGCTGGCCATGAGCTGGTTTAAGCTGGTCAAGTGCTGGTCCTAAGCTGGTCCTGAGCAGGAGGTAGTTACTTAGGACCAGCACATTCATGGCCAGCTTAAAACAGCTCAAACCAGCAGCCATGCTTCAAAACATACCTAACCAGCATATGCTGTTTTTTTCAACAGGGTAACTGTCCTTCTGATATCTAAAAATCTTCAGACTAATTACAGTTATTTGACTATGATTTATGTTCCTCTTGTAGTCCCCCAGATTGCCAGCCTGACAGCCACATGGCTTTGAAGTCTCCCATCTCTGTCACCAGCCCCTGCCGAATCTCATCAGATGGTTTGGACTCTTTCAGCCGACACTTTGAGAGCATTATGGAGTCACATCGTGCTAAGGGCACCTCTTATAGCAGCCTGGATAGTGAAGACATCAGCCCTAGTGGCCCACCAGTCTTCACTTTTGACTTTCCTACCCTCACTCCTGAGATACAGAGTCAGATCAGTGAAAGTGCCAAGCAGATCATCGAACTGAACTTTGCTCCTCTAACATCCCCCGAACCACCTGCTGCGTCTGATCCCACAGAGTGTGTGGCCTCCCAGGACCTGTACAGGGCGGAGCAGAGTGGTGTCTATGAAGAAGAGAGTTCATTCTGCAGTGAATCCTGCCCTGATCAAGCCCGCAGGCCTGATTCTGACACAGATGCTGCCATAAGGTTAGTAGAGGTCAGGGTATATATGAAGAGCTCTTTTCCAAAACGCGATAAACGCCAAATTGAAAAAACGAGTTTGTCATGCCATTTTGCTGTGTACTGAACCTATTCACTGCTCCATCAATGTTTCATGCCAAATCGCTATATATCCTTGTTTAAAATGTACTGCAAGATGCAGTTCCTTTCCAAACCGCTATAAGCGCCGAACCTGTTTTTAGCCTAAATGCGATATACACTCACTGAGGTGGTTCGTCACTCAGGTGGCGTGTTAATACCCACTGTGAGATGTCAATGTAACAGATGTGTATGCCAGTAAAGGCGGTGTGTAAACCTCACTCTCCTGACCTCAAAAAGAGGTGCTCTAGTGACTGACGCTAGAGGCTGTAACCTTTGGCGTTCCTTGTTAGAGCACCCGCCTCCCGCGCCGGAAACCCGGGTTCGAGACCCGCTCAGTGTGATGGTGCGGACCCGGGGGGGTTACATCAACACAAGGCTGGTGCGACCGGTTTATAGTATGAGTCCCTGATATCATATGTTGCATGTTCTCTTTTTTGACATAAACCAACATTTAAAAAAAAAGGATGGATTTGTAGCGTTTTGAGAAGAAAAAAAAAACTTTGCATTTATAATCGACAATATTGTTGTTTCATTTAACAATCATTGTTTAACATGTTCAGACTGAGCCAACAGACCATTTTAACAGGATAAATTGAATATTAACAAAATGTATGGGTCTAGGTAAAAACAATGTTTTTTCATGAAAATTATTAAAATGGATTTATAGCGTTTTGGAAAAGAGCTCTTCATATATATATATACAGTATATATATATATATTCCATAAACATTTAGTCACTGCATGTTAACAGATATGTTAGTGTAGTGTAAACACCCTCAAGCCCCCTGGTGAAATAAACACTTGGAAGAACAATAGTAATTATACACCTTAGAAAAGGAACAGCTGGCAGCGCGCACACACACACACACACACACACACACAGACACACACACACACACACACACACACACACACACACACACACACACACACACACACACACACACACACATGTTGGTTTTTATGGTTTATGGGGACTCTCCATAGGCATAATGGTTTTTATACTGTACAAACTGTATGTGCTATTGCCCTACACCTACCCTACACCTAAACTTAGCCCTCACAGGAGACGGTGCATTTCTACTTTCCCCACAAAAAACTTACTCTGTATGATTTATAATCATTTTAAATTATGGGGACACTGAAAATGTCCTCATAAATCACCTTCTCCTTGTAATACCTATGTCATACCCATGTCATTATACAAATTTGTGTCCTCATAAACCACATAAACACACACACACACACACACACACACACACACACACACACACACACACACACACACACACAAAGACAAACTCATGGCTGCCTTAGTTTGCTCTCAAAATGCAAACAGCTGTTTTGGTGACAGATGGTACCCATAGTTCTATGTAATTTGCTCATTTTGACATATTTGAGTAACCAGCTGTTCACTGAAAATGGTTTTAATAGGATTTCTGTTTTACCATGGGTTTACAAAAAAGAATACAGTGTAGTATTTACCACTAGAGGACGGTGCTGAGCTATGTCATTGTACTGAGATACCAGCTCGCTTTGTCTTTGTCTTGTAGACGATCTGTTTTGACTTGGAATGAGCTCCAAATACATGTAGCAAGCAGTCATAAAGATGAAGTTCCTAACTAAGTTCTCATGACTGCATAAGATCCTTCCAGTGCTGTGGCTGACCCACAATCTCAGGGTCCGATTGGTTTAGGCCTATAATCTTTTGCTACTCCTTCCTGTCTGCTGTCAGTGTAGCTCTGAGTCTATGGGATTATTTTTGTGCCAATAAATATTTATGTAATTTTTCACAAAACCCATGAAAATATAAATGGAAACTGAATAAAATGTCTTTGAAACCGAAAAGAAAAATAGCAGGCAAAATCTTTGGTTTCATTTTTAATACACTGCATGTTTTGCTAACTGTTTTCTCCTCTTTCTTTTGCTGATATGTATTTACAAATGCGCTTACAGAGTTTTCATTTATGCTTCTGAAGTCTTCTTTTGCCATTCTGGCACAAATCTCTCGTGGGGGTGGGGCAAGCATTGATGTGTTGTCATTAGCTACTGAGTTTTTGATTGACACCTTCTTGACCTGGAAATGAAAGCGTCAGTGTAGCGCCTGAATGGATGTGAGCATCTGTTAGCGGTTCTATATTTAATTTTAGTGATAGAAAATCAGGAGTGTTTTTTAATCTGTATTTTTATTTTGCTACTAATCTGTAGACATAAGCTTTTAGGAGCGTGATTGATCAAACATGAGAGAAAGAGTAGGTGTATAGAGGTTTAATTAGAAGTATAATACTGAAAATATTGTATAATATCCAATGTTCTCATTGGATATTTGTTTTTTTGCTGATGATTCTTTTGCATTGTAGGGTCTAATTAGGTTGTGCTGTTACAGTTGAAATATAATACTATCATATATATTCAGACATCAAGAAAGTCTCACTTCAAACAGGCAATCATGGTTGACAACCCTCACCATAACGCATATGCACTTAGACAATCACAACTAATGATCACCTAATTCAGAAGAATTCAAACACTTTTACATGTTGCCTGCAATTTTTTGTTTCAATTTCAACAAAATTGTATTTAGTTTTTATTTATATTTCCATAAGTGTCTTGAAAAGTTACGTTCATTTTTAAAGGCACAAAAATAATCCCATATGAGTCCACACTTGCAAATATCATCAGCATTTTTATCATGTTTTCCAATAAAACATTTAAACCTCCTTAAAAGCAATGAATTTAAAATTATTGGATTTACTCTGAAGTTTTATTAAGATAAAAAGGCTTGCTTATTAGGGAAAACAATTTGTCAATGTATATTGACTTAAATAAGTTTTTGCTAAAACACACACACACACACACACACACACACACACACAAGACAATAATGTTCATCAAGAAAAAAAATAATGTGTAGATGGTACACAAAAAATGCTTTTGACCTTTAAAAACATGGTACATGTTGTGTGACAACAACAGTGTTTCAGTGTTTGTTACTTTAAGACTGGAATTTTAATGTGGTTTTCAAGTCCCCTACAATAAGGAACATTGTCTGGATGTTTTATCTGAGTTTTACTGTGGTTATTAAGTGGGCCTGAAAGCCGACACTGTCTGCTTTGATACCTGGCTCATCCGCTACATTCCTTCTCCTGCCATGGGATCAGATGGACCTGGAGCTTTGCCAGGCTCGCTCGGTCTCCATGGTGAGAGCAGATTAACCTGTCGTGTGATTTCAGGGTTTTAAATAGAGAGAGTAGGAAACTCTTACTATTTCAGCAGGACTGTGTCTGTCCATTATTTTATTTAAAAGGTCACTGATATTGAAGAAACACAAAATCATTATTCTAACACATAATTCTGGCCTTTACTTTTTCTTATAGATCTATACATATTCATAATTTGTTAATGAGACAAACTATGTATTCAGAACCATGTTGAGATTGACAAAGTTTAATGGGAGGGACAAAAGTAACAAGGCAAGACAAAGAGAGGAAGAGAGGGTTGGAAAGAGGGGAAAGGGGAGTAAACTGTTATGAAAGGAAATACAGACCATATCCACCAGCGAAAAATAGCTCAGCTGACAAAAGAGGAACACGCTTTCACATCCACAAGCAGGCAAGCATTAGGCAGGAACAGCCAGCGGGACGAGAAAGAAAGAGAGAAAATAAAACAGATGAACAAAAATAAAAGACGAAAAGAGCTTGTCAAAGTTTGGAGTAGGATAAAAGATTCAGCAACACGGCAACTAAAAGACTTCAATACGAGTTCAAGGGATTTGCAGAAGCAGAGGGTCAGATTTCCTCTAAAGCCTCCTCAGGCTAGTTCTGGACAAAAGGAGGTTCAGGGAAGGAGAATGTGGAAGGCTGGATGCTGTGTTTGTCAGAAAGTTCCTGTCATCTGGCTCTGTACGGTGTGAAGGGGCAGGGCTAAGGTGATGGCTCATTATGTGCTCTGCTGCGGGGGTGGAGCCTTGAAGGATAATTACATGTATGCCCCCCACAATGCCATATACCGGTGAGTAAACAAATATAGACTTCTTTTGAAACGTATTGTCAGTATCAGTGTTATTATAGTATCACTGAGATACTATTATAGTTTTTTAATGTTTTGATCGTTTTTTTTTATATTTTTAATTTTAATTTTGCTTTTTAAGTTTTACAAGTTTTATATGAACTACAAGGGTTTTTGTTATTTTTATTAGCACTTGTCAATTGTATTAATAATTTATTTTACTATTGTCATTATTGAAATGTCTGTGAAGTGTTTATTTTAGGGCTTTTTTCAGTTTTAGTATTAGTTAACTATCTCAGTTGCTAAATGGTGTTTGGTGAATACCTGAGACAATTCACAGGTCATCATACTATTAAACGCAGTATTCAATGTTTTTATGAGAACAATTATGATCTCGATTTAACAGCCAGAGTCTAAATTGTGTTGGGGTTTGGGTGGTCTGACTCCTCTTATTAAAATTGGCTGTCAAAACAAAGAGTTTGGGGGAATTAAAACATGTTTTAGTCATGGTTTCAAAAAAATATTTAAATAACAAAAAAAGTTTATTACAAGTTAGTTAGTTAGTTACCTGATGGTAAATAGATGCTCGCTGAAGAACTGAACACTCTTTTAAGCATGGCTTATGATTACCAGCATTTCAGCCAAACAAGTAGACTTTGTCAAAGTATGAATTTTTCTTTGCTTAGTTTCCTCCTTTAACTTGTACCACAAAAAGGTGTGTGTTTGCTTTGCTACTGTATTAAATAAAAGCTCGCTAACAGAAATCATGTTAGCCTGAGGATTTAACCATAGCAACATCATAATCTGACAGAGCATTGACAAAACATAAGCACTATCACTTCATTGTTGCTTAAAATATTACATATATATATATATATATATATATATATCTTGAGTTGTGCAAGACCATCCTCAACACATTGTGAAACACATTTCGACAAATTTCTTTAAAAACTTCAACTCTCTTATTGCCATTTTTCCATTATGTGTTTTCATAACCATAATGAACAGGGTAATATCGTTTCCTTGTGATACTCTAAGGCTTATCGAGTCATGCAAAAAATGTTTCAATTATGCAGTCTTTTTCCTTCTTTGGTATGCAAATCTTGTCATCCATGGTTAAAAAGGGGTGTGTTAAAAGTTTTGCACAAAGCACTGGATTGTTGTAGAGCCTCAGCACCTGTGAGGTGAGGCATGTCCACTAAGAAGCACTTATGCGTACAATGTACAAATATGTTCTGGCATTTGTAACAATCATTGCCTTGCATGTTTTTCTCCTTTAAGTGCCCTCACCAAACAAGTTATGATATGTGTGTCATATTATTGTTATTCAAACACAGGTGTCTAAATATATCAGCTGATGTCTGACATACATAAAGCTTTAGCAAAGGTGTGTCTGTTAGTTTCACTGTGCATCAAGCTCTTCCCACATCCTAGAAGCCGTGGCGGAAAAGCTCTCTATATTTCTTCCTGGTTTTCTCTACCATGTTTCTATCAGTCCATTGTTTGAAGAACAAACATTCAGCCCTCATCCCCTTTCTTCGAGTCTCCTCCCCTGCCTTGTTTGTGACCTATCCGGTTGGAGTAGGCTGGGAATGGAGAACTTCGGAACAAACCAAAGACAGATGACAAGGGTGATCCGCATATGGCATTAACTTTTTTGGTGCTCGGACATCTTACAGATTTTGGAATGCGGTGGTTTAAAGGCAGAGTTGGGTCACTGAGGTAGAGTAGATGCTTTCTTTTTTGGGTAGCTGCTCTTGTTTTGGTTTTTCAGACATTTTGTGTAATTAGATTTTTATGCTTTAGTTTTTGATTCAAGATTGGATGGAATTAATTTAACATATATTTGACACTTTAAATATAAATTAAACTTCTTTCTGTCCTCTCAAATTTGAATATCAGCAGAAGACCTTTATGTTTGTCTCTGTTTGTGTGTGTGTGTGTGTGTGCGTGCGTGTGTGTGTGTGTGTGTGTGTGTGTGTGTGTGTGTGTGAAGTTTTTGTGCATTTGAATAGTGTACAAAGGGCAGAAATACAGGTTTATGCACTCAAAATAGTTTGTAGGGTGTGCGTGTTCTTTTTTAGTTACTAAATGCTGGTTTCTCTGTGAATGGTGGATTGAGTTGATCTGCTGGGAAAGAATCTGTGTAGAGAGATCAGATAGACTCTATTTACATCACTCTGCTAGTGCTTAGAATCACAGGTTCAGACATGAGAGATAGAAGGTAAACAAATTTAACCTCATGATTTGACTGCTTTAACGAAGAGTCAGTATTGATATGTTCAGAATGCTTATATTGTGTAGTTGTCTATGATGGCTTATTTTAAGCCCCAAGCATATTTACATATATCTGAGTTGCCTTTTCACAAATAAAACGTATACTTTTCCTTGGTAATGCTTTAACTCATATTTAAATAACTGTCACCTTTCATATAGATGTCATACATTTATTTTTCCTCCGCTCCAGAGAGAGGCCATCACGGCCGGTGTCTGAATCTGATCCAGAGGTGGCCGAGCGATTGGCTGTGGGCAGCACTGAAACTCTGGCCAATGGCAACAAAGCTGACCTCCAAGCTGCAAAACGGCTGGCCAAACGTTTGTATAATCTTGATGGATTTAAGAAGTCAGACGTGGCACGTCACCTGAGCAAAAAGTGAGGATCATTTTAACCATTATTAAATACTAAGGCTGTGCATTTAGTTTAGTTCATTTCTCTTGCTTTTTATTTTGAGCTTTTGTGAAGTTCTTTTTAAAAACAATAAATATGATGTTTTAAATATAAAGTGGGGACTGTGTTTTAAAAATGAAAGTTAAAAATGTATAATACATTTTTATAATTCTGGACTGTTTTTAGGTCATTTATTTGTGAAAATGATCATGTGAACGTTGTATGAAAGGATTGACTTTTTTGACCCCCACCCAGTATGAGGCCCAAATAAGTTATTTTCTTATGCTTTTGTCTTTTCATGACTTGTGCAGCAATGATTTCAGTCACATGGTGGCGGAGGAGTATCTCAGTTATTTTAACTTCTCAGGGATGATGGTGGATCAGGCGTTAAGGTGAGCTTGCTATTCCTCCCATGTTTAGTTAAGTAAATATTTGCTCTCATTTCCAACAGGTTTATTCAAATTCCCAGTCTGTTTCTCTCGTTGTCTTTTGTCGTTCTTGTTTCTAAGAGTGTTTTTGAGAGAGTTTGTCCTAATTGGAGAGACACAAGAGAGGGAGCGAGTATTATGCCATTTCTCTAAAAGATACCTCCAGTGCAACCCGAACACTATTCTAAATGAAGGTAAACCATGCCAGCATTGTGTGTGTGTGAATGAATGTGCATTTGTTGTGCATCTGATGTGTATTACAATATAACTAACGCTATGAGGTGCTATTGCTCTGACTGTGTGAGCTTATGGAAGTTCTGTGCCTCTGTGTTTCAGACAGTGTTCACACACTGACTTGTGCCCTTATGCTGCTCAACACTGATCTGCATGGTCATGTGAGTTTGAGATCTGATATACCATAAACACATAACAAACAATGAAAAAAAATCATATTCAGGTTAAATTCCCAAGGTTATTTTAAATTGGAAAATATACTTTGATACTTCATGAATTTAGGTTTTAAACATACGCCATGAAAAATGTATTTATATTAGTGGTGGGCCGTTATCGGCGTTAACGTGCTGCGTTAACGTGAGACTCTTATCGGCGATAAAAAAAATATCGCCGTTAATCTATTCTCAAAGTTGGGTTGGGAGCTGGGTCTATACGCAAGCTATGATGTCTTTCACCCTGATATATTTTAGCGGATGTATACCTAGCCGAATTGCACTGTAGGGGGCGAGAACGAGTCTTCGAACTAGAGGCTCGCAGTCCGTGATGGACAGATTGTTAACGGCTGGTCTGTGTGGAAATACAATCGAGCAGGACATCCAAACCAGAGGCGATTCTAGGGTGAGTGGATATCCGGGCTAAGCCCAAAGATCCAAGATCTGCTATTACTTCATATCGATGATTGGCCAGTTTATATGAAGTTTATTATCAAGTGTATATGTCAGTCAAAGTACGAGCTTCCGTGGGGCGGTTCCTGACGGAGTAAACTGCGGTTCATCATTTTAATGCGCATGGAAACTCAGTGATGATGATGCGTACAGGGCATGGTCATACAAACATTCGGGGCTTTTCTGAAAACATTTCAGAATGTTTCAGCCCCTTAGCCCACCCTAGCGCCGCCCCTGATCCAAACGCTCATTCATCATTCATCAACCTCAAATATGGCTTTTCATCTGAAGATGTATGTAGTAACAACTTTACATGGCAGCTCAATATGATGTTAACCTAGAGAAATGTGCGCTATTGAAGTGTTTGTGTGGAAGCGCTTTGCTGCAGGACAGGCTCGGTCGTCACTTGCTCTTAAAATCTCCGTCATTTTTGGTCATACAGATAAAAGTAGCCTAATACATCTTTCGAATCTGTAAAGACTTCACGTTATTTGTGTGCACTCAGAATAACAACGAAACGCTGCGCTTTTAAGCAAACAGGATGCGCTTTAGGTCTCATGTGAACTTGAGCGAGAAACTTGAAACTTCGAATATATCTAAAAATACAGTACATAGAAAATATATCTATAGAGAGTGAAATGTCAAAAAAAAAAATAGAAAGGCGTGTGTGTTAGCATGGATGATTTACATGAAATTTAATCTGTGCAACACTGTGCATAAGATGGCTTTCAGTTCAATATAATAACAAAAACGACATTTTGGGTTTTTATTCAACTAATAAGGTGGGCACGCTGTGATCTGTACTATATTTTTACTGTAATTGACAGTTATCGGCAAAAAACAACAAAAAAACAACAACACGGGAGTGGGAGGGAATGGGAGTCATTCTTCCGGGAGTGGTACAGGATTTTCCTCCAGTTTTTTCGTGGGATTGGGACGGGAAGAGATTAAAGTTTGTGATGCATTTTTGGAAACAGGAGATGAGCCCCTGGTCTAATGCGCCACCTGGCTTGAGAAACCCGTTCTCAAAGACTTACCTTTAGTCATTATTTGGGTAGCACACATATTCTGAATGCCTTCGGCAGAATTCAAATGAGCCATTTTAATCTAGATTAATCTAGATTAATTCCAAAATTAATCTAGATTAATCTAGATTAAAAAAAATAATCTATGCCCACCTCTAATTTATATACAGTAAGCGATAAAGCATGAATACGTTTTTATTTTCAATTAGATATTTTAACAGTGTTTTTGCTGTGCAAAAGTTGACCTTCTAAAATTAATTCCAGTCACATCTCTGAAATATCCATGTCTGTTTTGTGGAAAACAAAAAAATATATCTTGACTGTTAGAAAATTGGAAGTTATAATGTGTTTATTGTGAAATTGTTTTTTACATGTATAAGATGTCTCTGTGAAGGGAGCTGGAACTGTGTTTTTAGGATGGATTTTATTCTCTGAGCTTTTCACCACCCTGAGGGGATGAGGAGGAGTGTCGGTTTTACAGTTAGGAATAAAATTAGAAATTCATCTATAAATGTAATAGTAAAAACTTTACTCTGGGGAGGCAGAATAATTTTTGCACAAAATATTAACACGTTTACTGCCCACAGTGTGCATGGTATTTTAAGTGTTGTTGAGTGCACAGGAACTGTGAAATAGGTCAGCGCATCAGCTGACAGTGAATTTATATGGTATCATCTCTCTCTCATTCAGAACATCGGGAAGAGGATGTCCTGCATGCAGTTCATTAGAAACCTGGAGGGGCTAAATGATGGCCAAAACTTCCCAAAAGATCTTCTCAAGGTTTGTTGGGTTTTCAAGCATTCACACACATTCACACACTAACTGCTTTTGCATATTGAATCGTCCCATTAAGGTCTAATTTTGTTTAAGTCATTCACCTTGCACCACAGCTAATGAAATAACCCTGTGTGTAATTAGCATATTCGAAATAAATTAAGACATGCACATTTTTGACCTGCTACTCTCTCCCAAAAAATTGTAAAGGCTCACTTTTGGTATTTAATATGATACATTTTAGTCATTTTGAACAGTAATGAATCATCTCATTAATGCGAATAGTAGAATAGTTTTAAATAGTTACATTTTTCATAAAATAGTTTTCATTTTCTACAAACTTCAAAAGTTTGGGATTGGTAAGAGTTTTTATATGTTTTTGAAGAAGTGTCTTATGCTCACCAAAGCTGCATTTATTTGATGAAAAGTGAAAGTAAAGTGACGTCTGGCCAAGTATGGTGACCCATACTCAGAATTTGTGCTCTGCATGTAACCCATCCAAGTGCACACACACAGTAGTGCACACAAACCCAGAGCAGTGGGCAGCCATATTGCTGCTGCTGCTGCAGAGCAGTTGGGAGTTTGGTGCCTTGTCTCACCTCAGTCATGGTATTGAAGGTGTAAGAGAGCGCTGGTTATTCACTCCCCCCATCGACAATTCCTGCCAGTCCTGAGACTCGAACCTGAAACCTTTGGTTTACAAGTCAGACTCTCGAACCATTTGGCCACGACTGCCCCCCAAAGTACAAGATATGCTTTGATTGATTCATAATTGATAAAAAATATGCTTATGTTCTCAATTGATAATCATAGTAAATATTTTATTATATCTTTTCATTTGACAACACTGAACAAATGAAACTTTGCTTCAATGTAAAAGTAGTGAGTGTACAGCTTGTATAACAGTGTAAATTTGCTGTCCCCTCAAAATAACTCAACACACAGCCATTAATGTCTAAACAGCTAGCCACAAAAGTGAGTACACCCCTAAGTAAAAATGTCCAAATTGCTTCAGTATGTCACAGTACATGTTGGCATTCATGGTTCCCTCAATGAACTGTAGCTCCATATTTCCGGCAGCACTCATGCAGCCCCAGACCATGACACTCCCACCACCATGCTTGACTGTAGGCAAGACAAACTTGTCTTTGTACTGCTCACATGGTTGCCGCCATACATGCTTGACACCATCTGAACCAAATACGTTTATCTTGGTCTCATCAGACCACATGAGTCTGCTTGTCTTCAGCAAATTGTTTGTGGGCTTTCTTGTGCATCATCTTTAGAAGAGGCTTCCTTCTGGGATTGACAGCCAACTGCCAATGGCAGACCAATTTGATGCAGTGTGCGGCGTATGGTCTGAGCACTGACAGGCTGACCCCCCACCCCTTCAACCTCTACATCAATTCTGGCAGCACTCATACGTCTATTTCCCAAACACAACCTCTGGATATGATGCTGAGCATGTGCACTCAATTTCTTTGGCCAACCATGGCGAGGCCTGTTCTGCGTAGAACTTGTCCTGTTAAACTGCTGTATGGTCTTGGCCACCGTGCTGCAGCTCAATTTCAGGGTCTTGGCAGTCTTCTTATAGCCTACACTATTTATGTAGAGCAACAATTCTTTTTTTCAGATCCTCAGAAAGTTCTTTGCCACGATGTGCCATGTTGAACTTCCAGTGACCAGTATGAGAGAGTGAGAGCGATAACACCAAATTTAACACGCCTGCTCCCCATTCACACCTGAGACCTTGTAACACTAACGAGTCACATGACACCGGGGAGAGAAAATGGCTAATAGGGCCCAATTTTGACATTTTCACTTAGGGGTGTACTCACTTTTGTGGCCAGCAGTTTAGACATTAATGGCTGTGTGTTGAGTTATTTTGAGGGGACAGCAAATTTACACTGTAATTTAAGCTGTACACTCACTATTTTACATTGTAGCAAAGTGTCATTTCTTCAGTGTTGTCACATGAAAAGATATATTAAAATACAAAAATTTGAGGGGTTAACTCACATCTGTGAGATACTGTAAACATCTATAAAAAGGGCACTTTTTATTATAGATATTTTTGGAGTTGTGTTAGAACCATTCTCACAGATCATAGCTACAAGATGAAGTTTTGTGTGATAACGCTGCACAGAATGCACGCTGTGCCTGAAGTTATTGATTTATTGTCATTTTTATTTGCCATGTCTGAAGTTGTGTTGTGACTAAAATCAGCCATGTGGAGGTTTTTGTCAATGAACTTCCTGTGCTCCAATGTTCTGGTACTCAGGGTTTGTCTATTTTAGTCCCTTCTCTTGGATCACAGGCCACGCTGCACAAGAATAATAGGCACACGATGACCGCACCTGAACCACTCAGCTAATATGTGCTTTAAAATCACAGGGAGCCTTTCAAGCATTTGGTCCTCCCACTCTCTCTCTCTCTCTCTCTCTCTCTCTCTCTCTCTCTCTCTCTCTCCCTCCCTCCCTCTGGCCATCTCTCTCTCTCCCTCCCTCCCCTCTGGCCATCTTCTCTGTGTCGCTCATCCTCGTTCGCTCTTCCACTCTATCACTCTGTCCCTCGCTCTATTCCATCACCTCCCACCCCCTCACTCTCTTCACAGTTTTCTGTGCTCTCTCGCTCTAGCCGTTTAACTATCTGCCATCTTGCTCTTTGTTTCACCCTATAATCTGCAAAAACATACTCTGCTAAACTGTACTTAGCCCTGTTTGTCTGGGTTATTTCCATATCTACAGTATATGATCCTTCTTATCTCAGGCCTTGGCTGACGAATGGCATCCTTCTTCTCAGCTCTTCTTTTTACCCGTTTCTTTCCTCTTACCACCATGTGAGGGTGTGAAGGCCACACAGTTGCCGACAGTTAGTCTGGATGACTAGGCTCTGAGAGTGAAGCGTTTAGCTATTTGGATATTCCTCCCCATATTTTTTGTCTCTTGACCCTCTTTTTCATCTCTGTCTGCTAAGGCTGTACAATTAATCGAATTCGATTAACATGCACATCTCGACAGTAAAACCCGCTTAACTGTCAAGATGCGCATGTTAATCGAATTCGATTATTTGCACAGCCTTACTGTCTGCCTTGTATTACAACAGGTTTTAGGGTTAAATATAGCGCAGATAGAGATGGCAGCTGAGAGAGACGTCTGTGAGCCAACAGGTTAGGCTCTCTGTGCCTGTGAGGTTCATGACAGTTAACGGCAGTGAAAAACCTGTGTGAAGGCTGTCTTCGTGCCAGAAACAGCAGGGGTGGCAGGGAGGACAGATGGGAATTTGGCTGACACACGGCTTCTCACTGAAATGATGGTTTTGTCATGGTTTTATCATAAATGCATTACAAATTGCTCATTCTCTTTCTCTCCTGTCCCTGTTTCTCTATTTTGTACCCTCTTTTTCAATTTGAAAATTATGGTTTTGTTCTTTCACTCAGTTGTGTGAACAGCATAATTCCTGTAACGTCCCGGGTTAAGATTAATGAATATATGCATATGCATCATTGCATTATGTATTATGCTCCTCCACTGGTCACTACACAATTTACAGCATCAAACTGTGATAATTCTGTTTTGACAATTGATCTTTACATTTTTGGTATCATTTGAATAAGGTTCAAGTCTTCAATTCAATTATTTAATTTCAATAGTCGATGCATGAACTAACAATAAAGTATTTACTGCATTTATTAATCTAGGTTCGTGTTCTTTTATATAAATATTTATTTAATAACTCATAATTTTACATAATAGGCTAATAATTTGACTTAAAATGTTAAATATTTGCTAGTATATACTACTATTCAAAAGGTTTGAATTTTTTATGTTTTTGAGAGAAGTTTCTTTTGCTCATCCAAGGCTGCATTTATTTGATCAAAAATACATTTAAACATTTAAGTAACAGTTTTTAATTTTAATATATTTTTAAATGTAATTCATTTCTGTAATGGCAAAGATTAATTTAATGTCACACAGTTCTTTGGGAATCATTTTAATATACTGATTTGGTGCTCAAGAAACAATTATTATAATAATCTATGTTGAAAACAGTTGTGCTGCTTTATACTCATGTGAAAACCATTGTACTTTTTTCATCCTTGCAGAAAAAATTGGTCACACTTTAGTTTAAGGTCAAATTCTCGCTATTAACACAATTAACTACAACTTTTGCCTCAATAATCTCGTTATTTGCTGCTTATTAATAGTTAGTAAGGTAGTTGTTAAGTTTAGGTATTGGGCAGGATTACGGATGTAGAATATAGTCATGCAGAATATGGGCTTGATAAGTACTAACAAACAGCCAATATATTAATAATAGGCATGCTAATAAGCAACTAGTTAATAGTGAGAAATGGTCCATATACTAAAGAATTACCAAAAATTATTTCACAAATGCCCAAACTTTTAAACAATAGTGTATGTAAATCATCATTAACTTAGATTAAAAAATGCTTTCAAATTATTTTGTATTGTTAGTTCATACATCAATTAACATGTATTTTATCACAGATGGAATGCTATAATGGTCATTTGCCGTCCAGGACTGAAACTATATCATATAAAATTGAACCAAGTTTAAACTTTTTATTATAGTTCATTAGGCACTATCTATGTTTCAGCAGCCACTGCACAACACACATGGATGTAATCCGTTTCCAAGATGTGTTTGGCTTGACAAAGCTGTATTCA
Organism: Gymnocypris eckloni scoliostomus; assembly: GCA_027564155.1. Lineage (NCBI taxonomy): Eukaryota > Metazoa > Chordata > Actinopteri > Cypriniformes > Cyprinidae > Gymnocypris > Gymnocypris eckloni. The sequence goes on from CM050429.1 coordinate 9,279,126, forward strand.
GCCATTTTCAATCCAGGCTTTACTGTACCACAGGTGATTTTACAATCTCAACTGCTAGCATCTCCATCTGCTTTGCTGAACACATGGAGTCCTTCTTGTGCTCTAACACGAGCAGATAAAACCTGCCTATGTCCAGCTCTCTGGGATAACTGCTGGCTGCCTGGTGACAGTGGCCAAATAAAAGCAGGTCACGCTTGAATAAAGTTAGACTCAGACTATGGGATGCCCAGTGTCCCAGAGCTGTCTGTGACTGAGAGAGAGAGAGAGAGCATGCTGCATCAGTGAGCAACCACACCAACCAAATTAATTCACTGCTTCTACAATATCCCTAGAGACTTGTCATATTGCGTAATTCTTATTGATAACATAAGTCGACTGTTCATTGGCCGCTCCCATGTGTGAACTGTCCAATTATATTTTGCAACTCATTTGGCAAATAGCTAAAGTATTTGGCTGATGAATGTAAAGCAGTTTGTAAAAGCTTAATATAATAACTGTAAAAATGATTTTTTTTAAGGTTATTGGAGCATGTTTTACAAGAAATGTTCAAATGCCAAGTTAAATCCAGCATGTTACTTGCCAATTCTGTAAAACAGTTTTCACTCCGAAATGGCTAGTAAATTGTACAAATAATTACAAAGAAGTAATTGTTTCATTTAAAATGATTGATCAGTTAATTATTAATTGTTGCATTTAAAAAAAATAACGGTTTAAATAAACATTTTAAATCAGTCTTTATTAATTTAAAATTGATTGATTTATCTATATTTTTATTAATACATTAATACGTAATTTTCTTATTTAATGCTATTCCTAGCCAATAAAATAAACTCAATATCAAATAACGTTGAATGCCAGCATAGTCAGCTCTCATAATTAACATAATAAATTCATTGTCATTATACACAGTGTTGGGAAGGTTACTTTGGATATGTAATAGGTTACAGATTACAAGTTACCCTGTTTAAAATGTAATAAGTAGTGTAACTATTTCAATTACTTTATTAAAGTAATGTAACTGAATACATTTGATTACTTTTCTAAATTTCTAAAGTTTTAAACTGTTAATCATTTTCAAACATGTAAACTAGGCAGGGTTAACCTTACAGTCGTACTCAACACTGATTACTATCAAACTTTCAAAATCCTTCTTCACTTGAATTAAGATTATAATCATTTGATTTTAAAGCACAGCCACCACAAAATCAGACTTTAACACCTATTTTCACTTGTGATCGTTCTGAGGTTAAATACAGATTTAAAATCATAACAAGAAATAGTTTAATAGCTATGATACTGTCTTTGAAATCAAATCTTTGCATAGTTATGACAGGAAACCCTGGCATCAAACAATGCCTTGGAAAAAACAGTTCATCTTAAAAAATAAAGCATATACATAAACCCAAAATAGGACATAAAACGGTTATCGAATAAGCAATTCTGTGTCCTAAACACCTGGAACATTGTCTCATATTTTAGAGCAGTCAATGCTATTTATGAAAGAAATCTATTAAATATGTATGTGATTTCAGATGTATCCTCCTTTGTAATTGTTAACATTTTCATAAGTAACTGTAATTTAATTACACTTTTTTTCATCAACTGTAACTGATTACAATTACTTTGTAATTAAATTACATCATTTAGTTACATGTGACTAGTTACTCCCCAACACTGATTATACATTACAACAAACCTTTTCTACATTGTGCGTATTGAGAATGAGAGTGAGTATGGCAATAAAGTGATGTGAGGATTTGCACGTTTGAGCCTGGAAACTGTCATGACGTTCACAGGAGGGGGGTCATGGAACATTCAAGTGCAGTGATTTGTCAGTCGTGCTGGGAGACGGGTACATCAATTGAGAAGCAGAGTGCGAGAGAGACCGTGAAAGAGATTGTGAATGCAAAAGAGAGCTGGGAGGGTGAACACTCCTCCCTCACAAGATCTCATTCTCACCGCACAGCCCATTTTTTATCTGCATCACGGACCAGGAAAAAGACTGTGAGGAGAAGAAGAAAAAGAGCGCTGGACTCAGACGCCAAACCTCTATTGTTCCTACAGCTGTGCAGTGAGCTGTGTTTTGTGGAAAGGAAAAAATCAGGTGTGAAAGAATCTGGATAGCCGGCGTGAGGATACAAGCTTAAAGAGAAAGAAAGGGATGAAAGAGAATTCTGGAAAACTTCCAATGCATTCAACCGACTGACATTGAATGGAGAAAACTGCACAAAGCAACAGGATTGTCTCATTTCTTTGCTGATTTCCTGCTCCGGGTCCTTCTGTCTCTCACACGTCGGATGTCTATTTTTCCATCCCAGAGGGGGACGTTAGGTGACGTCACAGTTTTGGGATGCCAGTTTGAGAGTGGGTGGAAGTCAGACCATCTCAGTCTGTTCCCTGCATGAGCCCATGTGTGTTTATCTCATGCATTTGCTTCAATGATGTTCGCATTCATCCGTCTGTCCTCTTCTCCAATTATCTCCTTCCAGCATCACAGTCCTCACAAGCCATCTGCACTGCACCTGTGAGCATGTCAGCATGCGTCGGTGAGCGTGTGTAGGTGTGATCAACTCAAGGATATATACCAGGAAACAACTGGATGGTGGCCACATATCCTCAGCCTTGATCGCCTTTGGTGTTTCAGTCAAAGCAGAAAGTTTGATGCAAAATGGCGCTGGTGGATTTGCAGTGGCCCGGCGATGTTTTTACATGCATAATGAATAGGAATGGATCCATAATGCAAGAGTTGGAATCACTACAGAAAGCCTGATGCCCATGTGACACCCTCAAGGATCTCCCAAAGAGCTTCGCCGCTGTCGAAGTCTTTGAGTTTGCCACTGTGTCATTTGATGTGCTCTTTGAACTAATTTCTACTCGCCGCTCTGGATTCTACTTGGGTAAAACCGAATGTGAATGCAAAATCAAGTGAATGAAGACTCCATCAAGTTTATTTTAGCATTGCTTGATTTGAAAGCCTTCATTTCCTCATCTCTGGATCCTGTATCTAGAAAAATCATGATTGGTGTAAACAGTATTCAATCCATTTGATTTATGGTGTAAGCTCATTATAGAACATTTCTTCTTAAGGTTTTTTACTTGAATCCAGAAAACTCCTCAAAAATGTTCTATTAAAAAATATTTTTGACATTAAAGATCAAAAAGAAAGGATTATTTTGGATCTATTAAATAATACTTTATTTATTTAATTATATTATAGCTTTTTTAGTTTCTTCTATTGACAAAGTCTCTATTTTTACAAATGGTTTAATCCAGATATCACAAATGTTGTGGATATAAAGCAAACCGAATCCATAAAATAAAAAATAAAAACCTTTGCTCTCTTTTCCCTAAACTCTCACTGTCTGGCTAGAATTTGCTCTGAACAATGCCTAGAAATGTGTATTACAAGCACTTCCTGTGTCTTTTTGCCTCTTTATAACGTATCGCTTATTGTTTTCCTCAATTGTAAGTCGTTGTATGTATGTACTGTATGTGTGTATTTATGGCCTGGCCAGAGCTGTATGATGCTCTAAGCCCTTACTTTCGACTTTGGCTTTCCAGATTTTGTTGCCATGGTTACCACAAGTTGCCTCTCCATAATTACAGGTTTCTTGACTCTCACACATACTCTCTCATGGTGCCCGGGTTGTATGTGTGAAAAAGCACGAGTGATTGTTTTATTCTCTTTCATTCAGCAGCAGGTCTTTGATCTTCATCATCCCAGCGTCTCTCTGTTTCACACTCCCTGCATTTCTGAGTTTGATTCATTTCATTGCACTTCCATTTATTTAGCATTGTGTGATTCTCAGCTAAAGGCCATCATTCACTCACTGTATGAATCAATGCACGTCAGCCACCGTTTTTATGTGGCTGCTCTCTCTCTCTCTCTCTCTCTCTCTCTCTCTCTCTCTCTCTCTCTCTCTCTCTCTCTCTCTCTCTCTCTCTCTCTCTCTCTCTCTTTGTCTCCCATGGTGCTCCATCTTCTGAGCTTGTTCTCTTGGTTACTAGAGTGGATGCCAGCAGTTACTAAGCAACAGATGAGAGCATTATCATGTGAAGGCAAAGGCTACGTGCTGTACTCCGTAGCAGTTAGAGAGGAATGTTTAGTGGTCCAGACCTCAGGGGCTCTCCGGAGTGTCTGTATGTACTCATTGCACAGCTGTCACTCAGCTGGATATATGTACTGTAGATCAAATAATAACTGTGCCAAGCACTAGGCAATAAAGATGCCATTTCAGTCCTTATCAGTGACTCTAAATGCACAATAAAAATGCCTGTAATTGAGGTGGGATGGTGCTTTATGCTACCCCGTTCCCTGAATCACTACCTGTATGTGTCTGTGTGTGTTTAAAGTCAAAAGCTAAAACAGCAGTTGAAGGTAAATGTTGAAAGTTGGGGAATTCTGCATTAGTATGTACCTGTGGGTAAAGGTGAGAATACAGACTACTGTTCCTAATAAAGCTCTTGTTTGTGTATTCTACAGCGATGAGGAGGAACTGCGGAAGTCTTTCTCTGAGCTGGATGGCAGGAAAGACTCCACATCGCACACTATGAAGCGGATCAGCAGCGGTGGAAACCCCCTCGCCAGTGTTGCACAGCAGTCCAGCGCTCAGGTCTACATGAACGGCTTTCTCGTGCGGAAAGTTCACGCTGATTCTGATGGCAAGAGAAGTAAGCCGTTCCTCGGATGCAGCCTTTTATTTGATCTAGTAATGTTTTAGATGTTCTTGTTTTATTTTCCAGTAAAATATCAGATCTAAATATCTCAAAACAACATGCATTTAACTAAGATGCAATTCATTATAGTTTTTTTTTCGTTTTAATTACACAAAATCTCTTAAGCAAGTTTGATCTCAGAGTTGTGCTAATTTAGTAAATGTATCATATTTTAAGATTCTTTTTAATTTTACTGGGATGGTAAAACTGATTATCAGTATTAGGATTATTTCAGTGTATTTTGTTATATAAAAAATAATCAACTATTTATCGAATATTTAACCGTACATGTGTGTTTAAAAGTTTGACTGTGTTGTTCTTTTAGCTCCACGAGGTAGAGGATGGAAGACGTTTTATGCCATCCTAAAAGGACTTATTCTTTACCTTCATAAGGTACATTTTACTCATTAATGTTTTGTGCTATATGGACCATATAGTCTTGTGGTTGCTGTACAGTTATTAACTGTTGATTTGTGATTGAATTTACTTTGCGATTGATCTGCAGGATGAATATCGCTGGATAAGCATCTGTCTGATGAGGACTTGAAGAATGCGATATCGATCCATCATTCTTTAGCCATGAAAGCAGACATAAGCAAGCTGCTCATTCTGTTGACTCTTTCTTTTCTTTGACTGTCTTTCTTTTAAAAAAGAGTGTTCTATTCACTACAAAATCAGGAACAGACGTTTATACCTTTAAGCTTTTAGTACCATTAATGTTTATTTTTTTGCATTTTGGCAGTTTTAACCCCTTTCTGCAATTTTCATTAGCCTACTTTAATGGCAGAATCCAGCATTATCATCACAGTAATACACTACAGTTTCAAATATATTAAATAGAAAATGGTTATTTTAAATTGTAATAATATTTCACATTATTAGCTATCTTACAGGATTTTTGATTAAATAAATGCAGCCAGGGTGAGCATAAGAGACTTCTTCAAAAACATAACAGTATTTTACCGACCGTAAACATTTCAACTGTAGTGTAAGGCAGTGAAATCCGTTTTTAGCCCTTTATAGAACTTTTTGCAACTTTGCATATTGTACAGTTTGTCACTTTTGTAAGTGACAACAAGAATTATTAAGCAGAAGGCTTATGGACAGCTCATGTTGCTTTGTCTTTTGGAAACAGGACAACACAAAAATAGAAAATACACGAAGACTTTCTTTCAAACTCACACACACCTGAGTGCACCGACTGGTTGTTGATTACATGCAGGGCTGGTAACGTCCTTGTCAAAATGTCTCATCTCAGATGAATGACTCAACGTGTATCTCCCAAGAGGATGGATCCTTCTCAGCTATTCTGTCTGTCCCAGATACACATACTAAAACTCTCTCTCTCTCATTCTGCTCCATCTGTTCCACTCCATCTCTTCTGCTAACAGCTGCCTGCTAATTGCTCAGTTTCAAGGTTGTGTTAGTTGTATTAAACACAAAGTGCACAGTTTCTTTCAGCCGAGAAAAAATTTGCATTTTTTGTTCCATCTACTGAATTCTGTTATTTGACCTGGCAACGCAGAGCAAATGCAGTCCTGGATAATGCATCAACTCTGCCCTTCCCAATGCCATTGGCTCCCAAAGGAAGTTTTCTTCTGCCAGGCATCTCACAGAATACAAACACTTATTTAAAAGCCCACTACACTATTCAACAACTATTCACCTGAAAATGGTGTCCAGAGACTCAAGCTCATGTGAAAAAAGTTTCAAATTTATTTTGGTCAATTTTACCAGCTCTTAATATATTAACAACTTTGGTGCTTGGCCATGGTGGAGAGTTTGAATCTAAATGATTGATTATAGACTATCTGTATAAAGCTGAAACCCTTAAAGAGTGCTTTAATTACCTGTATAAAACAGCTCCTGTTTGACCACTCATTAAAATAAATCAACTTTTTGAAATGCGTTTTTCTGGATTTATTTTGTTATTATTCTGTCTCTCAATGATAAAATAAACCTACCATTAAAATTATAGACAATATCATTTCTTTGTCTGAAGGCAAACGTACAAAATCAGCAGGGGATGATTTTTTTCCCCACTGTACTTTATAATTACTAATAAACAGCCAATATGTTAATATTAGGCATACTAATAAACAACTAGTTAATAGTGAGAATTAGTCTCTATACTAAAGTGTTAACAAAAATGTAAACGTGTGTACTTGTGAATGTTCATTTTTATAAACATGTTAAATACATTTTTAAGGTTAAACTTTTTTTAACAAATATAATTAATTATGAATTAATATTTATAATTAATTGAATTGTTTTTGAGTGGTTGTACTATATGAAATTTTAAACATGAAGTAATCTTGCCTGCAATCTGATATTTTAAGACATGTAGTGACCTTAACACACTATCATGAGGGTCCTCATTTCCTGTAATATATATATATATATATATTATGGGCATAGATTAATTTTTAATCTAGATTAATGTTTGGAATTAATCTAGATTAATCTAGATAAAATGGCTCATTTGAATTCTACAAGGCATTTCAGAATATGTTACCCAAATAATGACTAAAAGTCTTTGACGGGTTTCTCAGCCAGGTGGCGCATTAGACCGGGGCTCATCTCCTGTTTCCAAAATGCATCACAAACTGCTTGAGAAAGCTGTTCTACTATGATAATTGGTGATGAAAATAAACTATGTTCAATAAGATGTACTTGTGTTTACTAGTTATTTAAACATGAATTTTGAATTGTAGGCCTACATAAGATCGTGATGAACTGTTTACAGTTTCCATTGGGAAGCTTCTTAAAATAAATTTTCCCTGAAGCAAACCCTTTCATAGCTGCATCCATGTTAGTAGTCACTGATGTGGTAATTTCACAGTAACGTTGGCATACACACAGGATACAGAGGGTGACAGGAGAGTGAATTCTCAAGTTCACATGAGACCTAAAGCGTCCTGTTTGCTTAAAAGCACAACGTTTCGTTGTTATTCTGAGTGCACACAAATAACGTAGAGTCTTTACAGATTCGAAAGATGTATTAGCTACTTTTATCTGTATGACCAAGAATGACGGAGATTTTAAGAGCAAGTGATCAGCCTGTCCTCGCGCAAATGCACCACACAAACACTAAAAATAGCGCTTTTCTTTTAGGTTAACATCATATTGAGCGGCCATGTAAAGTTGATACTACATACATCTTTCAGATGACAACATATATTTGAGGTTGATGAATGATAGGTGAGCTTTGGATGTCCTGCCCGATTGTATTACCACATAGACCAGCCGTTAACAATCTGTCCATCACGGACTGCGAGCCTCTAGTTCAAGACTTTCTCGCCCCTACAGTGCAATTCGAATGCGCTAAAATATCAGGGTGAAAGTCATCATGCTTGGTTATAGACCCAGCTCCCAACCCAACTTTGAGAATAGATTATGAATATTTTTTATCGCCGATAAGTCTCACGTTAACGCACACGCTAGTGATAACGGCCCACCACTAATATATATATATATATATAAGTATTTTGTATTGTGTGTTTATTATATATATATATATATATATGCTTTTTTTAAGTAAACTGACAGTTAAAAGTTTTTTATTTAAAAATAATTTAAATATATATAATTTAATAATTTATTTTAAAATATATATTTATTGACTTTTTAACAAATGTAAAAAAAAAAAAATCTTATTTCTTCATTATGATATAAGGAGGACCAGCTTAAGTCTCACGAGACACGGTTTCGAGCCATTTCTGCTGAGCTCCAGGAACTGCGCTCTACGCCCCACGACCGCAAGACCAAAAGCAGGGACCAAGAAGAGTACAAGCAAAGGGAAGAGTATCTGGACTTTGAGGTAAAAACTTTTTCAATACACTCTTCCTTCTTTCACTCCATTTATTCATCTTCCTAAATGTGTCTCGTAGAAAACACGCTGCGGAACATATGCAATGCTGCTGAGAGCTAAGATCAGCATTGGGGAAATGGACCTGGAGGCGTTTGAGGCCCGTTTGTTTGACAACGGCCTGCAGGAGCCCACACGTACCCCAGGACAGACAGCAGCAGCAGCAGCAGCAGCAGCAGCGGCAGCAGCAGACAGGAAAACTCAGACAGTCAGAGACACAGCTACAGACAGTGAGACAACCCAAGCGGAAGGGATTGTTTATCTCTATTCAGGGGCTGAATATAGAGCACTACCAGGACGGCTGCAGTTTACTTTGATGGCTGTTCTCAAGCCGTCATGATTATGAAACTGTGGTTGGGGTTGCCGTGCCCCGCGTGACCGCTGGTAAAGCATGCTTTTTTGGCCAGTGACCGCAAACCCAAATCTGCCAGTGGGCAGATGAGAAGGAGTACCAGCCTCACATTGTCTTATTTCTGTCAGTCTGTGTTTTCGCCACAAACCTGCTTGGTTTATCTGTGTATTATGCTTGTTGGTCATCGGTTTAAACACATTTGTGGCTTTTCATTTGAACAAGCTAAAGTGCAAACTTCATCTGGTGGTCCTGGGAGCGACAGCCAAATGAGAAGTGAGCCTCTTTATCGTGTGAACATGAGTTGTTCACTTTATATATTTAAAGCACTGTAGGTTTTGCATTGTAGATCATTTCATCATTTGAGGTCGATCAAGCGTTTTAACATCTTATGGGAAGTTTGAGAACTTAGTCTGTATAGTCCTTTAAACCTTCTTAAAGCACGTCTCAAAGCATGCCTAAGATGTTTGAAGACAATCAGTTCCTCATTTGGTGCAATTACTAAGAATATGAATGCATTATTTGTCTTTGTACCATGACAGCTGACTAGTGATAATGACAGTGCAAACAGCACATTCCTTGTGGAAAATTGGTGCGCTTAATTGTAGTTTATGAATGTTCACTTGTAGTGTACTTTAGGGGCAGTCGTGGCTCTAATGGATAGAGCGTCGGACTTGTAACCCGAGGTTGTGGGTTTGAATCTCGGCTCCGGCAGGAATTGTCCACGACTGAGGTGAGACCCTTGAGCAAGGCACCGAACCCCGACTGCTCCCCGGGCGCCGCAGCGTCGGCTGCCCACTGTGTGTGTGCACGTGGATGGGTTAAATGCAGAGAACACATTTCACTGCTGGTTATACTCTGTATAATTGTGTCTGTGACAAATAAAGCTCATCTGAGCTTAATAATAATAATTATTATTATTAAATCTTAAGTGTATCTTTAAGAAACTTTACTTGAGGATAATATACGGAAATATTAATGAAGTTAAGGCCTCTTATGTGCACGTAGAGTACTCTTTCTTGACTGTTTCGTAACACACTTTGTAATGATGTCAGCTTTAAAGTACATTTTAAATTATTATGTTTAAATAATCTACTGTTGTGTTTTAAAGCAGTACATGTATTTTGATGTGTTGACTAACATAGTAAAGCACATGTAAGGTACTTGATTAAAATTATGCGGTGTTTTATTTTGATATTACATTTAAGATAATCATATTTTAAATGTACTAAATTGCAAGTTTATTAAAATGTGTAATTAGAAAAATGTTAAAAATAAAAGCTCCAAAAATTTCAGCTGAACATTAAAGTGTATTTTAGTCTACCGTACCATAAATGCTTGTCAGTATATTTGGCGGTATATTTTAACTATATTTAAAAGGTAAAGTTATTATAAAAATTACAGATAAAGATATACTAAGTCCTACTTGAAATGCTATTAATTGTATTTAATATAATAATACATAATCATTTAATTGTAAATACCATGCAATTCGGTGTCCAATAAGTACTCTTTTTAAAAGTATGCTGAAGTGCACTTCTTTTTCACAAGGGATTACTTTACACGCTGTCATCATTTCAACAGGAATGTCTGAATGACTTTACTCAGTGCCCAAAGACACAATGACCAATTACCATGTGAAACGGATGTTCAAATCCATCACAATAATCGACCCCATCGTATAACGTAATGTGTATTTAAAATGCATATTGAGCTTGAGAATGACGTGATGCAAAACCCTTTGGATGTGGCCGAGCCATTGAATTCTCAGACATCATTTTTCACATGTATGATCCACTCAGTGCTGTGGTGAAAGAGCAGGCCCTAAAAGCTGGTTTGTTCAGAGTAACCACGTCTTATACCTCAATTGCACTGAGAGACCTGCTCAAGGGAGTGTGGTTTGGTCAATCTACCTGTTTACAAACTGGTGTGTTCTTATGTTCAAGTGAATTTGTGTGAAGTATTGCTTTATAGGATAGTGAAGGTAAGCTTATGCTGCTTATCATAACCTCATGAATTGTCCTATTGATATCAGAAACATGACGGATCCAAGAAATTGTAAAACCTGTAAAACAACACTCTAATGCAAATCCAGGTCATGAGGATCTAAACTGACTGTTAACGCTGCCAGCATAAAGATCAAATTCAGACATCAAGGACACAAAATACAACATAACAACATGATTTTTACATGATCTGGGACCCTAATTCCATCCAATGGCACTTCAATAGTGTTACGCTTCACTGCACTATGAATAATAGGTGTATTTAATGAAGAGTTATTTATATATTTGAAACGTTTATTATCTGTCTTGAGTATTTGTTTATGGCTGAAGCATATTGACAAAGAATTTATATACAAGTTTTTATAGGGAGCACTCGGCCACTACAAGTAGTTTGGTGTCACCCAAAGATTTTGCTGTAAATGTAATTCTTTAAACTTGTGTTTGGTGTGTTATCCATTCTTGCTGTATATACTGTGAATATTATGTTACAGCCGCTCAGTAAAAAATGCTAAAATGTTTGTATGTTTTGAGTGCATAGGCAAAATAAATCTGTTTTGAATGGATACATGTTCGATTTAATATTTAAGTATAAAAATGAAGGTTTTTGAAAATTCAATCTTTATTGTATTTTTTTCTCATGTGTTGAGTCTATCAAGGCTGCATATTGAGTCAAAACAGTACTATTGTGAAATACTGTTACAATTTAAAACAACTGCTTTGTTTTTTAAATGTATTAAAATACAGTTTATTCCTGTGATGGCAAAGCTAAGTTTTCAGCTGCCATTACTAGTCTTCCGTGTCACACAATCCTCCAGAAATCATTCGTACTATATACAGTCAAAATATAAGACAAAATAATGAAATAACTTTATTAAAACACAAGCATATTGACTCTGAACAAGCATATAACTGCAACCAAACATACACATAAATAAACAGCATTAGATGTTAGCAGATATATCAGGAAATCAACCAATGAGATTTAAATTGCAGCACATCTTTGAAATGTTCTAAGGTTGCACGTATATCAAAACAGCGCTTACTAGAAACATTCATTTCGTTCAGCAGAAATCTCAGTCATTGGGTGGTTGTTTAGATAAAAGTACTGAATTGTCTTGCACTAAGACTACAGCTTCACTCCAGACCATGGATATTTGAGTATCTTAAAGCAAACGATTAAAGTCATGTGTCTTGCTGTTATGCAATACAAGCGAGAGCTTTTGACCTCAAAACAATCCTTTTCAATTTCTCCCGCGCTGTGCCGTATTTCCACTTTATTGAGATGATGAACAGTCCACCAGTTCGCACTTGAAAAACCAGTCAACCAGTCAAAATAAAGTGCCAAGTTGTCCTTAAAGAATAGATGCTGATAATCAGTGATTGGCCACTGGAGGATTTCCCATCTCCTCTTCAATAGACTGACTCCCAAAGCCACTGTCCTCTGTAGGATCTGGAAGAAAGGAAACATGTTTTATTCACAATCGACTGATTAAAGCCTTTGTGTCGTGTCAGAAGTGGAAGGTTTCTGTCAGAGTATGAACCTGTACCTGTGCTCTGCTTGTCCTCTCTGGGCTGGCTGTTTCTCAGCAATCTCACTCCTTCACTCACACCCAGAGACTGCAGCGCCTCCACCAGGCCGTCCACAGGACCACCACTCAACTGAACACGCAAATAAACATGATTAATAAATCATTCATCATGAAGGATGCCAACTTGATGCGCAAATATAAGAGTGGGCTTTATACACAAATATAGCTTTTATATACATAAACTAAATTGTATATTTTAATTCTGAACTCATTTCTATTTGCCCTGTCTCTTTATGCACACCTCCTGTTTGCTTTGGTGTGGCTGGTTAAGTGAATGACGCAGTCCGTGATGGACAGATTGTTAACGGCTGGTCTATGTGGGCAGGACATCCAAACACTCACCTATCATTCATCGACCTCAAATAGGGCTTTTCATCTGAAAGATGTATGTAGTAACAACTTTACATGGCCGCTCAATATGATGTTAACCTAGAGAAATGTGCGCTATTGAAGTGTGTGTGTGGAGAGTGGAGCTGAAAAACGCTCGCTGCAGGACAGGCGCCACTTGCCCTTAAAATACTCTGTAATGTTTGGTCATACAGATATAAGTAGCCTAATACATCTTTCGAATCTGTGAAGACTCTACGTTTATTTGTGTGCACTCAGAATAACAACGAAACGCTTCTGTAAAGTAAACAGGATGTGCTTCTGCCGTCTAGGTCTCTGTGAACTTGAGCGAGAAACTGAGTGAAATGTACTTTCAAATGAAAAAACAAAAAAACTCAAAAACGTGTATGTTAGCATGGATGATTTGCAAGAAATGTAATGTGTGTACAAATGCACACTGTGTTGTTTAAACTGGCTTTCAGTTCAATATAATAACAAAAAACTACATTTTGGATTTTTATTCAACTAAGGTGGGCTTGCTGTGATCTGTACTGTATTTTTAATGTAACTGACAGATTACGGCAAAAAAAAAAAAAAAACACACACGGGAGTGGGAGGGAACGGGAGTCATTCTTCCAGGATTGGAACGGGACGGGATTTCCCCCCAGTTTTTTTGTGGGAGTGGGATGGGAGAGGTTTTTAAAATTCACTCCCGTGTCACCCTCTAGTGCGAATATCACTGATTATATTACATTTATTTCCCCCAATAAGGAAAGGCAGACTGGCAGACTAAGGCAGACTAAGTTGCTTATAGGTAGCTGCCGTTTTGACTTGTTGGAAACAACCGTTTTAAAACAAGTTTACAAATGTGTTTTATATCTTACTAACATTAGACTTAACGATTGCTATTCATATCAGACCAACGTTAGTTAAGACAGTAAAAACTTTGGCTGGTAGGTAATAAGGCATATAGACCAAATTAAAAACTGGTTTAGAGATTGTTACAGTTACTAGCCTTGTCACTGCAGAGCAAATGTGATGCTATGCAAACTATCATTTCTGAAAAGTCAGTGTATCATTTCAAACTCGTCAGTGTACATTTGTTGTGGATTCAAGCTTTTAGGACAATGCATATAGTAGTACCTAGCCTGGCTTTCTTTTTTATTTTAGAATATGACATAAACACAGAAAGATGAATAACAGAAGTCGGCAGATTCCTGCAAAAACTGTCCCGACAGCTCTAAAATATATATAATTATTATTAAGATATTGATTGAGGTTAAGGCAATACGCTATTTGGAAGATGTATAGGATGTATTCGCTCATTGTTTAAATTTTGTTAATTAAAAAAAAAAGTAGCAGTGTAGCTTTAAAAAAATATTTACTTCCAGTTGATTAGTCAGATGCAATATATTGTGAGATATGACAAGGAGCTATACGGTGTATTGCACATTTTGGCAAATAAAATCATCATCAAACTAATCCATCCATATAGAAAATTAGCATAATGTGCCATACATACTTTATACTTGAGATACAGTCATCAATATGCTAGTATGGTGTTCCAAACAGCAATGTGCCAATTGCATATTTAACATTATAACAGAATCTGTCAATTTGGGAGAACAACAATCTCTTACCTGGTAGCTCTCGAGAAGCTTCTGGCAGGGTGAGGCACTGTCCTGGTACAGGTGAGAGAGTGTGAGCATGCCCAGTTTTTCTGCCAGCTCTCTCCAGGGTACGTGGTCTTCAATGAGAATACTACACAGTTTTGTGAGCACCTCACTGTCCACACCTTGGTTCACTGTAGGAGGACAAATACAGATCAGTCACACATGCTACAAGCGGGAGTTTGTGAGAACAAAGCATGCATCTAAATCTCATTACCTTCCTCGGGGCTTATTTTGGTTCTCTTGGGGGCGAGTGAACTGGGCTTGGGGCCTTTCCTGCCATCTAAAAGATCTCTAACCTGAGGAAGAAGGTGGGCTTTCATAAAGTTAAGTCTATTACATGTATTTATTCATCCACCTTCAAATGTTCACTGTACTTGGATATTACAGATACAAAAGCTCAAACCTTTTGGCATTTGGCCAGATCAAATGGTGTGTGTCCTGCAGCAGGTCTCTTGCGTGGGTTAAATGTTCCTCTTTCAGATGATATTGACATGCAGTGAACCTGTTGAACCATGAGATCGGGAAGCTGCCTGTCGACTTCAGTCTTCTCGCTCTCGACATCTTCATCTGAGGAAGACGAGCTCTGGAAAAAAAGAGGCTCGTCGTTCTCCATTCGTTTATCAGCACCTAAAAAAGAAGACAAACATCATTAATCAAACAGTTCAAATGTCATTTCTTATGAGTGACATAATTAATGAATGTCATACATTATGAAAATGTGGACAAATACCTTACTGAAATCACATGCTATGCAGTAAATGCTAAGCAGGTTGACCGTGTTCTTAATGACTTTTCATTGTGGCTTCTAGGCCTTCGCAGATGTTTAAGTACCTCATATTTGTATTAAATCTGTAGGAAAGAAGGTTTCTCAGTTACCTGCAGCTATCAGCATGGAGCAGAGAGGTGGAGAGCCCTGACTGGCAGCAAAGTGAAGAGGACTGTTGCCCCCGTAGGTACACACATTCACATCAGCCTTCAGCTGTAACAGAAACAACAAACATAAAACATTGTGGTGGCTGCATGCTGAAGAAGTGTTAAATCCGCTCAAGTATTTCATCACAGTGATATTCGTATCTGTGTTTGTTTATGGTGTTGTAAAATAGACTTGTTCAAAAGTTTGGTGTCAGAAATCAATACTTTTATTCAGCAAGGATGCATTACATTTATCTAAAGTGAAATGCCATTCTTTTAAACATTTCATTCATCAAAGAATCCTGAAAAAAAAGTCATGTCAAAAATAAATTTTAAATTATACGTTTATTTACAACATTACTGTTTTAATGTATTTGTCATCAAATAAACAAAGCCTAGTTGAGCAGAATGACAGCAGAAGATCTAAGAAATCTGAACTGTTCAGCCCTTTAGCACTCCATAGGTCCTTTACCTCGGTAATGAGATAGCAGGCCAGTTTTAAAAGGTTGTCCCTCACTGCCAGGTGTAGTGCTGTGCAGCCACTTTTCTGCTCTGGCATGTTAATCTTTGCTCCTGCCTCCACCAACAATCGAAGACAGTGCTCTCCATCTTTCTTTACTGCGAGATGGACTGGATATTGACCTAAAAAAAAAAAAAAAGGTTCAAAGCATGTTCACATGTGTGATGCAACCTTAACCACCATTTCAATGAAGACTGCGAGACAATACCATGTGCATGTCTCACCTGAGAAGTCAGCAGAGTTTATTAAATGGGCATGGCGCTCTCCCAGCAGACCCAGGATCATTCGTAGTATGGCCTCATCACCGGTGTGAGCGGCCAAGTGAAGCGCTGTCCGGCCCTCTTGGTCCAGCAGGCTCGGGTCTGCACCTGTTTTCATCAGCATCTCAACTAACTTGGCCTGCTTTGTGATCACAGCCAAATGCAGTGGAGCCTAGAGAAGAAAAGAAAGATGACCTTTACATGACATGAAACCAAAATAATAATAATAAAAAATTAATGAACTAAGTAAAAATCTATTAAATTTTGACTGGTAGTTTAAAAAGAGCATATCTGTTAAATTACCTGATTGAGGTGGTTAATTTTGTTGATAAACTTCTGCTGTGGAGTGTTGTTCAGGGCCTGAATAAGCTGTTGTGCCACAACAGGTTGCTGATGGATAATGGCCAAGTGCAAAGGCCTATGGGAAAATAAATACAATAATGATTAAAATTTCAAGTCTGATTACTATTCAGTTCAGTACTACTGTATCTGTGTACCATTGTTAAATGTATTAAAAACATCACTACACTGTTATTTACATTTATTCATTTAGCAGATCATTTCATCCAAAGTAACATACACTAACTATACTAGAAATGTTTAAAGGTAGTTGACACATAACCTAGTATTTAATGTATTATACTAGACGTGTTAAGGCAGAGATGTGAAAAGACATACGTGTCTCCGTTCTCATCTTGCACTCCACACAGATGTCTTTGAAGAAGCAGCAGAGGGCGCACATCCCCTGTGCTGCAGTACTGTAACAAAGCACGAGCAGAGCACTTTGCCATCAAAGAGGCACTACTCTGCAGAGCTGTGGCTGGAAACAATACAGGAAGGAATATACATCACTAAGCGCATGTGCACCTAAAATCTCAATGTCTTGAGTTTAGCTGGCATAATTCTACTCACCAATCTGAAAGAGCTGCTGTTGCATTGGATAGCCAGACTGAGTTTGTGTGTTTGTCGACTGATTCTGAGATCTGTCAGTCTGTGGGGTGGAGCCTGACATTTGTGCCCCGCCGCTAAATCCACTACATCCACCAATATAAAACCCTGAACCATCCATCGGAGGATTAAATTGAAAACCTAAGGGTGGAATTGACTATGTTACATATATGAACGGTCTTGTGTACACATGAATACTTGAACTGGCAATCTACACAGGAAGCCTCTGTGATTTAGGAATATAATATGCTGTACCTCCTCCCATTCCTGCTCCTCCTCCTGTTCCAGATCCAGGACCTCCAAAGGCCCCTGCTCCTCCTTGAGGTCCTCCCCGCCAGTTATCATAGGCTTGAGGAATTGCCTTCATCCTCTTCCTCTGAACCTCTTCTTTGTCTGTGTGGAAACAGGAGCCAACATGTCATCAAATGTGAGAAATACATCTGATGGATTGAAACTACTGCTTTGGGTTAGTAATTTTTTTAAAGAAATGAATATGTTTAATACTGTTTGCCAGGGTGGATTAAATTGATCAAAAAAATGACAGGAAGACATTTGCAATGTTACAAAAAATCTTCTATTATATTTCTGTTCTTCTGAACTTTCTCTACAAAGTATTCTGAAAAAAAATATTTATAAAAGGGTTTCCACAAAAATATTAAACAGCACAACTGTTTTCAACTTGGATATTAAAAACGGTTTCTGAATGATTTCTGAAGGATCATGTGTCATTGGGTTAATGACTGCTGAAACTAAACACAGACGTGCATAATGCCAAAAAGGAAGTGAAACAATTAAGCTACTGAATGAGACATAAACGGTCCCATACATATGTTAGAAAAGTTTGTCATAATCTGTTGGTTTAAATGCTTTATTCAGTCTTAAGGACCGATGTTTAATATATCACTAATTTGATATACAGTATCATAATATATCACTACCTTGATTGTGAGGAATATACGTGAACTGCTTGGGTTCGCTGCAGTCGCCTCCCTTCTTCCTCCTGAGCTGCAGGAAGACTGTGACAGGACGTGTGATATCTGTGATGCGGTATGGTGGGGTCTTAAACACGATCGCATACTGATGGGAATAAAGACAGTGTTATTAAACATGTGTTGTAAAAGGCTAAACTGCCTCTGATGGCAGAATCTGGAATAGTCAACCATTTTATGCATGTCAATTCATAACAAACCTGTTTGTGGACATCAGTAGGGGAGAAGTCTCCAAATGCCTCCCATCTTTCATCATCTTCCTCCTCATAAAAACGAATGTCAATATCATCTGGAAATGAAGGAGAACATACATCATTTGATCTGAAAGGATTGGAAGGACTGTCAATGCTTTTTAAATGTGAAACTCATAATAACCTTTTTGAACTTTATCACAGAGCAGAAAGATCTCTTCTCCTCCCAGCACCGATCCAGAGGTTTTGTCCATGCGGGAGATCTTCAGATTTGAAGCATTTGGTGATTCTGGGCAAAGATCAGCACATTTTACATTAGTTATAACAAGATTATATAACAACACATACTTTTCTAATTTACACTGCCGGTCAAGAATTTGGGCTGGTCAATTTTTTGTTTTCGAAAGAAGTGCTGCTTAATAGTTTATTGGAAATTATAGCATTTTTCAGGATACTTTAATAAATAGAAAGATCAGAAGAACAGCATTTATTTCAAATAGACATGTTCAGTAAGTTTTTACTGTTACTATTGTTTAATTTAATGCATCCCTGCAGAATAAAAGTGACAATTACATTTAAACAGAGGAAATTCTATAACTATAGAACTATTTTACTGTAAAACTAAATTGTAAAAAAGATGCTAAACGAATTAAATTCATAAATTAAAAAGGAAAAATGAAAATGATCAGGTATTTGATTCATTCAAACTACATACGAGTAAAATCACATTTTCTTTTAAATCATAGTGCTTACACATATTTTAGTTTATTTTGGTAGATATGACCTCTCAACTTTGAGGTGAGTCCTTATTAAAAGTTAATTGAATTTCATTAATTCGCTTATGTTGTTTTGCAGGACTTACTACTATCATAGATAGGGTTGGAGACAACTGGCTTCAAGGCTCTTGTGAAACTCCCATTGCTGTCATGCAAGTAAGCAGTGAACTTTAATCTCACAATGTTTAGGTCCATGCTTTTGCCCAGTTCTCTGGCCTCTTGCAACATAGCCTGTTCCTCTGCATCTGAATGAGAGTAACAGAGAAAGCTTGTCAAATGAAGAAAGTAAGCAGTTGAGAGTTACTATATATCCAGTTGAATAATGAAATCACAGACTTACCAGTAAATTTATATCCAGGCTCTTTTATCCTCCTCTTCTCTTCTTTCAGCCTTTTCAATAATACTTCAGCCACTCCTCTCTTAGTGACATGGAGGATACCTAAATTACTGAATCTAGACATAGAGAATGTGAGGATGAATTAAAATTGAGCAACTACACACAAACATCACTCAAAAGCCACAAGCTTCACATGACGATACACACACAATGCCTTGCGCAATTCACTTTAATCATAATAACAAAGAAAGAGATCATATGAGCATGATGAACAGTAATAGTGTTCACTCACTGTGCTGTGAGATCATTAGGCCCGACATCAATGGTGCATATACCGTTGTCATTACAATGGCGACCCACAAGACTGTGCGCGTGAACACGTGGGGGGTCTGTGTGCGTCACAAGCTGAACCTCAAAGCGAGCATGACCCATGTAGTTTGACACCTGTAGAGGGAGAAAGCATGGGTTTATAAATGTACTGTTAATTTAAAAACTTAATCGCTACATTTACTTGTGGTATAACCCACCTTGACTGTGGGATACGTCCTTCTGTTCCTTTCACTGGAGGCCCCTGGCAGACCCCCGTGGGATGGGCCCTCACATTCATAACGAAATCTGAATCCTCTCTGTAACGCACATTTACAGTGTTATTCACGTAACACCTTACTCACTGATAAAACCCTGTTTTTGGGGAATTCCAGTGTATAAGTTTTGGAATTTTCCACATTGCCTGCACATTCAGGGTGGCACATTACGAAAATGTGCACAATTACTTGTCAGTATTGTCAAATACAACTAAAAAGCAACTAAAACAAGCATGTGAAGACTTCTGTACCTGCTTTGGCTCCTCAATTATCTGTAGGTAAGGCCCATGAACTGGAATAAAGATCAGATCATATATAGTAAATTATCCTTATTTTCAAAAGATAAATGAAGAACAAATGAAAAACATCATTAAATACATTCACAGGCATTGTTAACGTACCTGTCTCTGGCACAAAGGGTTCAGGCTTCACCTCAAAAGTTTCATTTAGATACGGAAGGTCCATCATAAACTGTAAGCACAAAATGCTGGTGTTTTTATATGAAGTATATATTTATGTGTTTTAAACCCAAACCTTTAGCTCAAATCACGTGTCTGAGTATGAAAATTAAGGATGCGCCAATTAAAAAATTCTGGCCATTACCAACAAGCCAATAATTATTTTTATGTTGTGATACCAAATAATATGCCCTGATCTAAAAAATGTAGACACACTACAAGTGAATTTAAGCATCACAACATTATAATGTACAGTGTGGCTATACATTTTGAGATCTGAAAAAAATTAATTTAACAGTGTTATTCAATAACTAGCTTTCAAAGTTAGTGTTTGATAATGGTACAGGTAATCTAAATGTACAAATATGAGAAATGAGCATTAAAATGAAATATGTAATATCAGCTAATACAAGAGATACAGCAGTAATATTGACAACATGTGGCTCACCTCACTGGTCGTAAACTTCATGGCATACTGTGTATCATCCATCCTGTAATGTAGAAGAAACAGAGAAGCTATTATTGAGACCGTTTCGCACAGAGACGAACCCAGAACTCCAAAAAACCCAAGAGGTAAGGTGCTCTAATACAGTCACGCTGAATCAAAACATCAACTGAGCTGCTAACCCCTACAGATGAATTTAATTTCCCCAGTTTTTCCCCACAGCAGTCCTTTGACCTACACACAAGAAGGCGTACACTTAGCCTACCTCACAAACAAAATGCAGAGAAAAAGGATCTCAGATTTACACAAAGAACTCACACAAATCCGTTTCACTTTCAGTGTCAGAACGAGGATATGTGCACCGGATTTTTTTACTCTGTCTCCCTCCTTCTGTTCTGTCTGGCTGACTTGCTTGCGTTACTTCCAGGAAGTAAGGCAGTGAAAAAAACAGAGGAAAGCCCCCAGAATACCAGCTCACTGCTGCCACTGATGTCAAATCCTGAGAAATGCAGGTCCATGCATATTCACACTCTGACATTAAGCCTGCTCATATCTGAATTTCCTCAACTTTCCAAAGGCTTTTTTGAATTCCCTTCCCTTCTCTTTTTTGGAGGTACTTTTGAAACTAACTTCCTATAATATTTCCTTTTTTCAAACAAAATTTAGATTCAATTCTGTGAAAACAAACAGAAAAAAATTCCACACGTGTAATTTACGAGTCTGTGTAACTGAATTAGTCAGATATCTTCATAGTGTCGTCAATACTAATGCCAAGAGAACAGCCCTGAATGATGGGGATTGCCCCCCCATCTGTTGGTCTGCCCTTGCAGACAAATCTTTAAACCCACAAACACTTCCACAGTAAACCAAACAGGAAAGGGCGCTAAAATCACTAAATTATATCAATAATAATACATAAGGAGACATTGTAAGTTTAATTTCATGTATAGCATTATTATCATCGTTATTATTATTTTCATTGGTTATGATTGGCTACACTGGATGATAGGATTGCACAAGAGTTTCCTTAAACTGCCGCTGACAGGAATGAGGAAGCATTGTTCTGTTCAGGATGAGCTGTACTAAGATTGCTCTAAAGTAGCATATATTCTTAAACCCGTGGGACAACTAGCAGATTAAACTATGCATTTTCTTTCTGATGTGTCAGGGCTCACTTTGAGTGAAACGCAAATCCTGACGTCACCGAAGAGAGAGTAAAACTCTTCTGGATCACAACCACATCCTGTCCTTCTTCTGTGAAATGATAACATCTTCATTTCAGTCAAACAACCCCTACATCTAACGAATGTCAAATATAGACAAACATATTTATTAAGCAAATGCTAAAGAAAGACTGTGAAAGTGGTTTTGTCAAGTCTACAATAATGGATGTCAAACAGGGGCCTGGGGACCACCAGGCTACATAAACATCCAAAAGTGTGAAGTTAATGTAAATTATTTCTAAAAAATATTTTAACAATCCAATTTAATTAAAATGCTAACAAAAATGTATTACTGACATGTCTCTCAGTATCACTAACATCTCTTGAAACAATCACAAATGGACAACTATTTAATTTTATTGACACTCACGATAGCTCTCTATAATACGGTTAAAATCAAACAAGCAAGCCTCACAGACAACACATTATAAAGTTCTTTAAAGACGACACACGAGAAGAGAAACCTTGCTCTTTTCAAAGGAACACAAACATTTTGATGTAGAAAAATCGCATTAAATCTGATTTTAAGAATTTCAACTCTTCCATACCCATCATAATGCTCACATTTTTTCACTCGCTGACTTTATGAGGTAAATAAACTATTGTATGTAAACTCTCTAATTATTTACATACTATAAGTTTATTAGTATCAGTATGCAAATTTGACTAATTACAAGTCTAGATGCTCCACGTAAACCACGTCCAAACCTTTTGGAGTACATTTCTATTTACAATTGTTCACAGTCTCATAACTGCTGCCAATCAGGACAACGTTATTCGTCTAAATTCTGTATGTGTTAATGAAAAAAAGCTGCACAGGTAGACAGCTCACTAGGATGCGTGAGACAGCAACAGTGAATAAAACTGTACCTTACTGCTCCTGCCATTCTGTGCTCTGCAAGGTCACCCGAAGCGACTCTGGACTCCTGTCAGATTGAAAACGATGGAAATGATGAGTGAGTACATGGTGTTCAGTGGGGATGTGATTCCCCTGCACATGTAATTCAGACCCAAAACTGACTTTTGATGGGAATTTCCCGCATACTGGCGCGAGCAGCAGCAAAACACACGGGACAAAACCTGTACACTATCGACAACTAACATTAATGAACAATGCTCAGCTTTTCGTTAGCAATTTAACGGTTTTGTTATTAATATGCTGTTATGCTGTATCATGTATGCACGCGAGGGCACATCATATTGTACAGCATCTCTGTAATGTTTTCAAAACAAGCTTAAAATAGATTTCTCTGTGTAACACTGTGTTAGTGACTAAGTAACAGATACATTATTTCTAAATAAGACAGCAGAGTAGCATTCTCTACCATTCAAATACCCACATTACTTGTTACAAAACTGAACAGTAATAATGATAATTTCGTTTTTACTACACGAGTAATGTTACTTATCACTTACCTTACAGCCGTAATGTTTGCCTATTCTCGAATAGTTTCTGTTAGACGTCAACTTAACTAAACCACTGCTAAAATCTTATCCAACGCCTGAAAAACATAAACAAAATGCACCATCCATCAAACGAATCTGTTCCAGTGTCTTTAATAAATATTTCGTGTACACTCAGCGAGCGTACAGCTTTGTGAAGCTCTCGCTCTACTGCTGCTGGAAAGCCCCAGCTCAACGGGGAATTCCGCAATCACGTGGCCTGATGGGAGAGTTCTGATTGGTTCTTAGACAGGTCATGATTAGCTAAACTTCCGCTCTAATATCAGTTTATTCCAACTGCTGATAAAAAATGAATCATCCAATAATTAAAGCTTATAGCAAAGTAAGACTAAGAACTGTGCGAGTCTGACGATTTGATTTCATTATAACTATGATATAATGCAACGAACAGGATTGTTTTAGAAATATTTATTTTTTCCACAATGGACCATACTGAGGGTAGACACTACATTTTTGTTTACAATGTACAATTTTTATTAATACATTTTAAATTATAGCCGAAGCGATATTAAAAAGACATCTTTCAAAGAATATCCAGGATGCAGAATAAAATACTCATGTGCTGTGAAAATTAGACATGATATATGACCTTAAGATAGTTTAATCATAGACTATAAAAACACATGGCATCATCTTAAATATACATGAATATTCTTCACGACTCTAGTGAGCTAAAGTCTAATAATAAACAGTTCTGTATGACAGGAATGCTGTTGTCATCACACTGGAAATGGCTTCGGACGGTCAGGAGAAAGGTGTTCTTCATGGGGGTCAATATGGTACTAATCCGGTTAGCTACTACCTGGATGAACCTCACCTCTGATGCTGGGGCTAAACACACACACACACACACACACACACACACACACACACACACACACACACACACACACACACACACAGACACACACACACACACACACACACACACACACACACACACACACACACACACACACACACACACACACACACACACACACACACACACACACACACACACACACACACACACACACACACACACACACACACAACTTTTTAAGTAACAATATTTCAACAAATCATGCATGTGTATCATGATACAAATAAACAGGGGTGTTATGCACTCATTATTTTGAGGGGGCATGGGTGGGGGCTCATCATTATTGTCACATGACAAAAAGCAGCCACGATAGCACTGTATAACTGATAATAATAATAATATGTTTAATTTATATAGCGCCTTTCCCAGGCTCAAGGACACTTTACAAGGTACACCAATACAACAAATACTAATTACAAAGAAACAATGTAAGTGGACATTGAACATTTGCCCAATTCAGTAACAAATAATGCAGTTGCATATAACACAGATTACGTAATAAAGACATAGAAAAAGAAAACAAATGGGACAAACATACAATGCTATTTAGTGATATTGTTGATTAAACAAATATGTTGTAAGCTTTATAGGCTTATGTATTTTTTTATTTATTCGAAAAATTCCCAAACGTGTTAACTATATCATGAAATATCTTGTTTCTTAAATATGTGCAAGTAAATACATTCTGCACCTTTATAGATTATTGATCAATAATGGGCGATGGACAAAGTAGCCTAATAGTGTAATTCACTTTGGATAAAAGCATTTGTTAAATAACTAAATGTAAAATACACGTGTCATGCCATAACATTTTAATACGACTGACTGACACCGGCGTTTCAGCGGTGACTCATCTGAACGCCTCTGATTGGTCACTATTGATTAATGCACCACAGAAACGTGTGTGATTGGTTATAATGCACAGTGCTGCAAAAACGCATCTGTTTTTGGGTTAGCGCCAGCCAGCAAACACAAATTTGAATTTAGCAGCTGGTGCACTGAATAACGTCTGTGTAATTGTAGCATTTTTTTTATTTATTTTTATTCGGCTATTTTTTGCTTTTGGTAGCTGCATTTAAAATCCACTTGGCTCAAAAATCTGAGGAGCATGAAAGGGGCATGATGCCTCTGAAATAAACGTAAACACTGGAGAAGGGGTAAAACGAGGAAGTACCTCACCTATGGTCTTATGTAGCTTATCTGGAGGAGTGTTCAGGAGGATCTTCTGCACTAGAGCAGGAGGAACTTGCACACAGATTTGATCATCTCCAGCTCGCACAGTTAATACAACTGGCCTACAAAGACAAGTCATTATGAGAAAGTAGCTCTAGATAACTGGGGAGCTTCAGTTTAATTTTACTTATGCGGTATTTAATAACATTATATCATTTTTATTTATGTGTCTCTTTGCAGACTCTTTCTTCTCACAAAATTTTTTTTTTAAATAAATATTTATTACTTAAAATAATGTTGGCAATTGTGTTGAATTTTCAATAGCCATCACTCCAGTCTTTAGTGTCACATTATTCTTAATAAATAATTTTTATATTTATTGCTACTTATTATTTTTGTGGAATCCATGATACACTAACATTTGTGGTCAGTAAGATTAAGAAAGAAAGTTATTACTCTTATTCAAATAGTATGGATTAAATTGATCTAATGAGCCAGTAAAGACATTTATAATGTTACAAAATATTTCTAGTTTAAATAAATTATTTTCTATTGAACTTTCTGTTAATCAATGAATAAAAAATAAAATAAAAAGAGAATTAAAAACAAAATCGCAGTTTCTACAAAATAATTTACTGAAAAAAAATGGTTTTCATTATTGATGATAAGAATCTTTATCAATAATTGATGACTAATAATAAATAAGCAACAAATCAGCATTATTAGAATGATTTCTGAGGGATCATGTGACACTACAGTAATGACTGCTGAAAAGTCAGATTTGCCATTTCAGGAATAAATTACATTTAAAAATATATTTCAAATTGCAATAATATTTCACATTATTACTGTTTTTACTATATTCTTGATCAAATAAATTCACTCTTGGTGAACAAAAGATGGGGAAAAATTTAAATAAATGATCCCAAACATTTGATCGGTGGTGTGTGTATGCATATTAATATTTACAGACACACACACACTTTGGTTGAGACAGACCTATAGTAGCGGCGCACTCCTGTCTGTGGCAGACATGGGTAGCAGGGTCTGTATATGCTGTTCTCATCTGTTTCCAGTTCTACAGAGCACTGACCACATCCAGCAAAGATGATGTCACCAGAAACTACGTCCAAGATCGTCTCCAAGGGCGTGTTGCCATCTATTACCAGCGAGGCCTCCTGGGATGGACTGCTCTGGAACTGTAACGCTGTGATTTTAACTCTCAGATCCACATCACCTAATGAGTGCATAAACAAGAGAGTATTAATGTAACATGATTAACTATACTAAACAAATGCATTGTTAGCATCAACAAATAGTTCTACCAGAGTATTTCTGGGACAGGAGTGTGCTGAGATCAATCTCAAAGCTGCTAGCGGTCCTCTGTGGACGGACAGTGTTGTAAAACTCCTTGCATCGGTTGTCATCAGGAAAGAGAGGCTGACAGCTGCTCCATGGAGTAGAATGCAGCTCTAGCAATCCTGAAATCACATCTCGTCTGACTAGCAGCAACTTGAACTCCCACACAGCATCTGTAACATGCATTAGCAATACAATTATGTTCACTATCAAAGACTTTGTGAACATGTGAATAGTAGGTATAATGGTGGATGAAGGTTTCCTGCATGTTCAGTTTTTTCAGCACGCAACGTTATTACATTTACTTTCAATTCTAATCTGACTCCATTTTATTTTGACCTCAAATTTAGGTTGAAATGCAAATTGGTTCGTCTTTTTCTCATTATTATTCTTCTGACATTTGATTATTCTAGTTAACTCTTTACTTTATTACTCGTTCATTAGGAATCTATGACGCAGGGTGTATCACGCCATCCGATGTACTGTATATATGTACCCCATGGTTGGTCACAAACCCTCCAGTCTGATTATTAGTCAGAGGTTATGACTAAATATTTAATAGGCCACTTCATGCTTGTCATTTTTAAATAGTGGTTCTGTTTAGCCCCATACAGTCACCTATGTAACAACTTAGTTAAAGCTCAAACAATAATCAGAGGTTATAGCTAGCACAATGATACTTCAGTAGTGTTTCAATCTAGACCCCTATAGTTGATCGAACTACATAACAACTTAACTAAAGCTGAGACAATAAATAGAGGCTAGTACTATGAAATATGCCAGAAACATGCTGGTATTTCAATAGTATTTTATCTAGCCCCCCATAGTTAATGCAACTGTATAACAACTTAACTAAAGTCAAGCAGTTATTCAGAAATCTAGAAACTCACCTGATGTGCCGCATGCTCCATCTAACCTGAGATCTAGTCCGTACTAACCCTGGACGCATGTTTGCGGTAACATACGCCTTCACTTAATCTACTTGAGAAAATAATTTCAGAGTAAGTCAGAATAAAATCAAATGTAAACATTTAGTTAGGAAAAGATGTACTATGCCAATTATACAACCAATAAAAACAAATATCAAATCAATACAAAACTTCAAAATCTCAAAGATGAATCTAAGAGTAAGTATACCTGACTTGAGAATAATACATAGTATGAAATGTGCGAACACACTTCATCCTATGGGCTCATTCCGGCTACAGACGGCCCTTCATATATCAGACGGCCCTTCAGACCAAGACCAACATCCCTTGAGATGGAGACAGGAGCTAACAATTGGAATTTGCATTGATCGAATTCACACCTTTTGTGAAAAAAGGTAATTTTGCATGAAAACTACTGGAAACTGACCCGCCCTCTACAGTGTCTCTACAAACTCTTATGATCTGTATTAGCGTTTACTTCTTATAAGAATGAGACCATTGTACCATTCGCCCTGAGCAAATTCAAATGAAACCAAACATGACTGAATGCATTTGCATTAATGTAGAACATATGCTACTATTGACCATTCTGAGTTGAGTTGAGCGAAGGGAAGGATGGGTGAGAAGGAAGGGGATGAAAAGGAACTGATGCATATGTGAGAGAGGTGTTTTCCTGCATTTTCTCTCAGTGGGATGTGGAGACAGATGTCTGTATGTTAATACACTGTGTGTGTGTTAATTGTCCGTCTCAGAAGTTCAAAGTGTCTGAGGTTCTGTAATTCTTACACAGTGGCTGTTCAAACACAACAACTTATTTAATTTTGTGATTACAGAAGTTGAATACTATTTGCAAAACAACATAGTTAGCATTTTATTATATTAATATATTTAGTATTTTAATATATTATTAATAATAACAATTTGTTAATTTTAATATTAAATCATATATTAAATAAACATTATTCAAGTCCTCCTGTGGCCACTCTTTAAGGTTGCTGAGGCCCCCTACTGGGCCCCGGCCCCTTTGGTTGAACCATTGAATTATAAAACACCTTTGTTCCTCTCCAAACGCTGCAGTAAAGAGAGAGCAGCTCCCCAAAGTATGACAGCACCTCGGTGACCATCTCCTTGCTCCACATTCAAAATAGCTTTTAGTACACCTCCTGATCTGGATGTCCCCTCTGCTTCATCACGCCAGGCTAAAATCAAGCAAAACAGCATTATGAATACAAAAATGTCTTTTAATTGCCTTTGAGATTTGATTATTTAGTATGTGAAGTGAATGTGAAAGTACAAGGCACATATAAACCAATTTATTAAATCTCTCTCCGGAATACTCTATTCTGATTGGTCAACAGAGTCATCCAGTGCTCTATAGCGTTCACCCAGCGTCACCAAGAGCGTTCACCCAGGTAATTGGTGCTACTTCCATGTTATGACATGGCAATATCATCTGAAACAGTGGATTATAATGCAGTTCTATACCTGTGATTAATTTCCAGTGCTTAATCCTAAACAGAGCGTGAACCAGTGTGTCAGGACGTAATTTTCCAAGGCGGATGAATGGGATGGATTGCAGATCCTGAGGCTTCTGAGGAGGCAGAGACACCAACAGGGGGCGCTTCTCACACAGATGAGTGCACAGCGTTCTCAATCTATGACCATTCAAATTCTGTGGGGCTAGACAAGATCAATATTACATAAGAAGGGAATAACCTATACAGTTAAATACATAAAAGTTACATTACATAATCTCTTTACAAAATGTAAATGTAAACAGACATTGCAATATGAAATCTATGCATTTAAACCTTGGCAAAATGCCTCAATAGTAATTATGTTTCTGTTACCTGGTGGAATACGTTCCCTTGTGACCTGCCCTAAATTCAGCAACTTACTGGTGAAGGACGACTGCAGGACAGTCTCAGTCTTCCACTTGTCTATGTGCACTGTCACATCTGCCAAAGCAAAAACAGAAAGACAACTGTGAGTGAAGCATGAGGACATTTCATTGGAGTACATATCTCATGGGTGTTTTTTTTTCAACCACACATCCATTTTGACCACTTTATTTTAAGGTGATTCACAGTTGTTCTGGATATAGGTTAAACGAGCTTCACTGAGGTGATTCACTGTTTGTTGGACTGACAGTTCATGATTTTAGAGGATCATCCTGATATTCTTGTTTTGTTGCTAAGTCCTATTATTCTGTTGACAAAGATTCATTCAAATGCATGCTTAAAATACATTCCTACAAAAACAGTAAACAATACTGTTTTCAAGTAACATGCTGCATGACTACTGAAATTGTTTCGTTCAAAATAAATAATGGTAAATTAAATACTAGGAAATTAATATAAAATAGGAAATATACAAAGACAATTTAATACAAAAACCTACAGTTCAGTTCAATTTATAACAACAAAAACAATAAAATGCTCCAAGAACTGGAAACTTAAACAGGGTTCAACTTTTACAGACACTGTTAAACTTTTTGGTTTTCAAGGACTAAAATCAGAGATCTCACTTATCAAACAACATCATTCTTATCTTTCAAATTCTAATTAATAAACTAATACAACAAAATGGTACAAATAAAGTGCAGCACATGCAAAGAATGCAATGACTGTGTGGCAACTTTAACATCTGAAAAGAATCTATGGCAAAGTTATCACTTTCCTTATTCCTTATGATTGACCTGAAGAACGAAAGCTATATCATTATGAAAAATTATGAGCTATATCACCGCTTATCGACACTAGGGGTGTGACAATGTACTTAGCTCACGAGATGAGACAAAATACAGATCCTTGTTTCAAAATATTTTAATACTATTTAAAAGAAATGTTCAATTACAGAATCAAGTAAAACAATGCAGTTGTATTTTAAATTTTTTAACTAATCAAGGGCTGTAACTAGCGATTACTTTGGTAATCAAGTAATCTACTGATTATTTTGAAAATTGAGTAATCTGATATTTTTAGTAACACAAATTGTGAAAAATATGACTATATTTGCATATAAACTAACAAATGGGCAACAATAATTGGCTTAAAGTATCAAAACCAAGTAATTACATGGTTTTATTGAACCACACACCAATATGCCTATAATATGAACATAGCCAACTTAAACCATTATTATAACAAATAGCCTACCAGCAGAGGGCGCAAGAGCCTGGTGTTTTTTCACTTTACAATTCAATGACATTTAAATCCATTATCTCACATGCAAATTCAGAGCGAGTTTAAACTTTTATTTTGAAATCGCGATGTGCAACAAACTGCATATAAATATGTTAGTAT
The DNA here is from genome assembly GCA_027564155.1 of Gymnocypris eckloni scoliostomus. Classification (NCBI taxonomy): domain Eukaryota; kingdom Metazoa; phylum Chordata; class Actinopteri; order Cypriniformes; family Cyprinidae; genus Gymnocypris; species Gymnocypris eckloni. Next base: position 9,310,392 of record CM050429.1, read on the forward strand.
ATTGTCCTGTGTTGGCATAGGTTTATAAATGATTTACTTTACAAATCTAGTGAGATAATGCACACTGTTTCTGAGATGACCGTTAAGTAACCCAAACTCAGGCATGATTCTGTCATTGACACTACTAAATGGGCCCAGGAATACTTCCAGAAACCACTATCGGTAAACACAATCCGCTTTACCATCTGCAGATGCCAACTAAAGCTCTATCATGCAAAAAGGAGGCCATATGTGAACATGGTCCAGAATGTAAAAGTTTTAGAGCAACAAATGCTCCCCTCCAGACAATGTGTATTTCAGCAGGACAATGCAAAACCACAACCACAAACCTGTAGCAGGCATCAAATTTGAATTGAGCTCATTTTGTGAATAAAATAATACAGTTTCTCAGTTTAAGCAGTTGTTATGTTATATATGTTCTATAGTGAATAAAATATTGACTGTGATTTGTGATTTGAAAGTCTTAGTTTTCATTTTATTCAAATTAAAAAAATGTCCCAACATTTCAGGAATTTGGGTTGTATATATATATATATATATATATATATATATATATATATATAGCATATGCTTTACGATTTAAAATGATTTATTTGTATTTTAATATATATTAAAATGTAATTTATTTATATGATGGCACAGCTGAATTTTCAGCAGTCTTTATTCCTGTCCTCAGTGTCACATGATCCTGCAGAAATCATTCCAATATGCTGATTTGCTGCTCATTAAACACGTCGTTTATATACATTTTAATATTAAAAACAGTTGCCAAAAACATTTTAAAACATTATAAATGTCTTTACTGTCACTTTTGATCAATTTAATGATCAATAAACACGAATTATGATTAATTCTTGAAGAGACTATTAAATGAGAGTATTTAACATCAATCACATTTATGAATTAACATAAAATCGGACTTTTTTTGGATACTTGGCAAAGATATTTGCCTGAAACAATATAAAAAAGTGTTAATTCGTAGATCTAATGAGGAGGTCTCAGTGGTTTCACCTGTAATGAGCAGAATTTCTCCTGGAAAAACTGTCAGAGCCCAGAAAGCCGCTGTCCTCCATAGCACCACCTTCATCTCCACATCTGATTGGTCTGTAACAATCAGTGTTGCTAAAGGTACACTGGTTCCCGCCGAAGCTCCAGTTTTCACTTTGACTTCTTTTAAGTGGCATGGATGCACTACAGCAACCAAGATGGTGTATCGTACACCATGTGTCTTACACCTGGCCAGCAGGGTTGTAGGGCCACAGAGGGGACAGCAGTTGTTCTTGCCCTCTGCTTTGTTTCTTTAGCTGTACTTACAGTCTGAGATAACTTCATCCTTTTAGAAGTACTGGGACAAGGTGAAGTCTGTGCAATTGTAGATGGTGAGTCAATAGTAAGCCCAACTTCCTCATGATCCACAGGTTTTTCAGCCATAGCATTGCCCTGAGAGCAGAGGATGCCGTCAGTTGTGATTTCCAGGATCACCCCTCTCTTCTGCTGTCTTTGGCTTAGACTCTCATTATACCACTCTCCTGAGCTTTGCAAGGTTCCCCCCAAGCCCCTCTCTTCAGGGCTGACCACAGGACTGTACAATTCTGGGGAACTTATAGAAGATGAGGGCATTTGCTTGGGAGGGGTGTGTGGAGAACCAAGAAAAAAGTCATCAGGAAAGTCAGAAGTTGGACATTGGGCCACTTTACCTCGAAGAAGCAAGGCTTGGGACTTTGTCCATGTACTCAGATACTCAGTCTCTGTGGAAACAGGTGATGTAGGCCTTCCATCTCTGCCTTGTCCACTCAAACTATGCGAGAAGAAGCAACTATCAAGGTATTCTGTCACTAATACAGGACACAAATCCTCTTCTTCAATGGACTCTGCCTTGGATTGAGAGCACTGGATGCCCGATTGAGTGCTGTCATCTTGTGATGTTTCCGTTTTGTCCTCTGTACCCTTAGATACTTTGTCAGAGGTAACAGCAGTTTGCATTCTACCACTAACCATTGCAACACACTCATCACCTGTGTGGGCTTCTCTAATGGTGTCCTTGGGAATCAGCCTGCCTTGACTCCAAGTGAGGTCCATTGTCTTCCAGGGTGGGGCTGCACTCTCCTGCACATCTTCAGCGAGTGCTTGGGGACATGGGGCACCCAAAAAAACACAAATCTTTGGTTTGTGTGCCATTTTCCTAACCTTAGAAGTTGCACTGATATTGGCCCAGTCATAAGATTGCCAGGGCTTCTACTATATTTGCAGATAAATTAAAGTGGCCATCTATAAGAAAACAGAAATGCATACTGTTAGTTAAAAAATATGGACAAAAATCCACAAATGATTAAAGGATTGTTTCACTTCCAGAATAAAAATGTACTGATAATTTACTTATCGCCATGTCATCCAAGATGTTCATGTAGCAGATAATTCTTTTTCTTCAGTTTTGAGAAAAACGTTCCAGGATTTTTCTCCATATAGTGGACTTCTATGGTCCCCAACGTTTTGAACTTTAAAATTTCAGTTTTATTTCAGAATAAGGGTCTTATCTAGCGAAACAGTCTGTCATTTATATACTTTTTTAACCACAAATGCTCGGCATGTACTAGCTCCTCGATGCGCATGCGTGACTTGACGCATTTTGTAGTCACTTTGGAAACGTTCTTCATCCGTGTACTCCGGTTAAAAAAGGTAGGGTAGGGTGAAAAACTCCATCTCATTTTCTTCTCAAACTTCAAAATAGTGCAACATCATTGTTTTACCTTTTTCTTGTAAAGGGCGTTTGACTTTGTAAACACTGGGTCGGTACTTCCGCCCGAGTCACATGTGACCTTTCCAATGTGATTACATAATGTGTGAGGTTGGGCTTGCAAGATAAGCATTTGTGAAAATAACTTAAGTTTTTAAGAAAATTACAGTTTGTTTTGCTAGATAAGACCCTTATTCCTTGGCTGGGATCATGTAGAGTCCTTTGGAGCTGCATTGAAACTGCAATTTGGAAGTTCAAACCGTTGGGCACCATATAAGTCTATTATATGGAGAAAAATCTGGATTGTTTTCCTCAAATACCTTAATTTCTTTGTGACTGAAGAAAGAAAGACATGGCCATCTTGGATGACATGGGAGTGAGTAAATTATCAGAAAAATTTTGTTCTGAAAGTGAACTAATTCTTTAAAGGCATAGTTTAGCCACAAACGACAATTCTGTCATTATTTACGCACCCTCCTGATTTTCTTCTGCAAAGACAAAAAAAAATATTTTGAAGAATGTTTCAAATGTATTTGTCCATACAAGAAAATCAAGGATGTCCAAAGCAAGCATTTGATCCAACTGACTTTCATTGTATACATTTTTTTTTGGAATAACATGAGTGGGAATAAATGATGATGATTTTCAGTACTGGGCAAATTATCCCCAGTGTTGTTATATTGTTAACTAAATCTTAAACTATTAAAAAATAATTGTAATTAATTGAAATAAAGCTGGAGTAAAATATAAATATTAGTTTAAAACTAAAATAAAACAAGTTTAGGCTGAAGTACTAAAATTAAAGTAACTGAAATACAAATAAAGCTAATAAGAATTATTTAAATAATAATATAAAAAATACAAATAAAATCTACAAAACGTATAATAAAATTACTGACATAAACAAAACGTAAAATTAAAAAGGAGTGTATAAAAATAAAACTAATTCTAAAATGCTAATTATATTATCAGAATATATAGATAATAAAATTACACTGGCTATCCCTTTAAATATTATCAAAAGCCACACTGCTGAAAATGTTAACTTACAGTAAAGATAAATTCCAAGAAAGTTAATTGAGGAAGAAAAGCAAAAATACACTAAACCCTTCACGGCTTGGTGGGAATAACTGAGAGCATTTTCATGTGTCTGTGCAAGTGTGCATTCCTCAGATCAGTTGTTTTCACTTAGCAAAAGAACAAAAACAGCAGTTTAATGAGTCACTCTCCAGAATTTCACCAACCAGATGATGGGTGTAGGCTCCATATGAGCCAATAACAGAGCAGTACAGGCTTCTTTCAAACTAGTGTGATTTATTGCAGGAAGAATTTGTAGACCGAGATGGAGGGGTGGTATACTAAAAAGAAGAAATGGACAGAAACAGCTTTTCTTGCTTTAGCTTATTCTCTAGTGCATTCAGGGTGTAAGAGAAATATTATTACTATTTTACTCATTGGTTAGACCATTAAACTGAAGCTTTTCTTGAAAATGTTTTTTCAAAACCATGTAAAACAAACATGAATACAAACATTTGAAAACTTGGCACATGTGTTTTAAACAATTTTCCTTGTCTTGATCATGGACACTTTTACTATACATGAAAAAAAGGAATCCATTGCTGCTGTCCACATATATGATCCTCTAAATTATGTAGTCATCGGTGGTGAAAACTCCATCTCATTTTCTTCTCAAACAAAATAGTGCAACATCATTGACCTTTGGGTCTTATTTAAGTCATATCTGACTTTTTGTAAACACAGACGGTACCCAATGTGATTACATAATCTGTGCACGTGCCATAGAAGATAAACAACATTGTGAAATTAATTTAAGTTTACTGACTTACAGTTTGTTTTGCTAGATTTCCTTGGCTGGGATCATGTAGAGTCCTTTGGAGCTGCATTGAAACTGCAATTCTACAAACTTGGGCACCATATAAGTCTATTATATGGAGACAAATCTGGATTGTTTTCCTCAAATACCATAAATTTCTTTGTGACTGAAGATCCAACAAGTTAAGATAATGCCAAATCTTTGATGACATGACTGCTGTAAACCATTATCAGAAAAAAAAGATTAATTTGTTCTCAAAGTGAAAATAATTTCTTATAATAAAATAGTTTAGCCACAACGAAATTCTGTCATACTTTCGCACCCTCCTGATTTTCTTCTGCAAAGACAAAAAAAAAATCACCTTAATATCTTTTGAGCAGAATGTTATCATATATTATTTTCAAAAACAACTAAGAAAACACATATTTTTCACCAGCACCTGGCCAACTAATACATTTACCTATTTTTCTATCATGAGTGGGAATAAATGATGATGATTTTCAGTACTGGGACAAATTATCCCCAGACTTGTATATATTGTTAACTGGTCTCTGATTGCTTCTATTCTCCTCGTCTGTACGTCGCTTTGGATAAAAGCGTCTGCTAAATGATTAAATGTAAATGTAATAATTAACAATATGAGTATCATTAAGCTGTAGTGTGCAACATAGTCTTAATGTTATTTAACCCATCCTTGAACTAATCACAGGCTCTATCCACACACAAATACATCCACAATATTCCTATATTAATCTTGTGCAAAAACACACAAAATAACAGTTAATTTCAACATTTACTCTCTTTTAACATGTCGGGAAATTAATTAATGTCGGGGAAATTAATTCAATCGGTTTGAGTTATGCTTAATAATATAATGAATTCATAATTTTCTATTTAGTAAAATGAACTTGTTTCATTTAGTAAAATGGCTGCATGATTTCGAAGCAGCAATAACTGATTTATGAGACTGGAGTTATGAAGCTACTGCATCATGGGCTGGAAAAGGCCGATAACCCTACACAACTAATCACAGTCAGCAGGGCCACTGCTGCCCTCACATGACTTCCGCTGCGCAAGAAAAGTGCAGTCTGGCTGAGCAGAAACAAAATAACCTCCTGCCCTTTATCACAGAAATAACTATATTTAAATACTGTTAATATGCACCGAGTATGACTGAATCAGCTGTGTGTTTGTTTGGCTTCTAACAAGTTACTAGATACGCACTACAATTACCAAAGCAGAGTTATTATGACGAATTGGAAAACAGTTGTAGTCCTTACATAGCAACTTACAAATTCACATTCAATATATGACTGTAATGTAAAAGTCTCTTAACGTAACATTAAGAACAAACCTTATTTTACTCATAAATCTTAGCAATGCTAAAACAGAAAATGTTCCAGGGGGATCGTGGCTCAAAATGTGAATTTTCTATAACAGCATATCTTGAGACAAAAAACATTCTTCAAATTTCTTCCAAAGTAGTTCATTATTTTATTTAAAGGCATCAGTCTGTTTTGAAAGCCTTTTTCAGGTGGCATTGTCTATACACAACCTATATAAAAATACGATATATACACACACACACACACACACACACACACAAAAACCTGTTACACTATTTATAAACCCCCTTCTGTTCTAGTCTGTAGTAAAATACTATGACTTTTACACAGTGGTGGTCAGTAGCAGTACAACTACTTCGTTACTGTACTAAATACATTTTCAAGTATCTGTACTTTACTGGAGTAGTTTTATTTTGAGTAACTTTTACTTTTACTTCACTACATTCCAAAGCATAAGATCGTACTTTTTACTTCACTACATTTCATAAAACATATCGTTACTCACGTGATACATCACGTGCTCCGAGACGCAGAAGCGGTGTCTGATTCATGAACAAACTGATTCTTTTCAATGAACCTGTTCAATCGGTTCGCAAATCGCAACAAACGATTCATTCACGAATTGCAATGATCCGATTGCAGCTGTTCTCGAGTCGAAAACTCACTGATTCAAATGATCCGTTTAGAGCGAGTCTTCTTCAGTGAACTGAACTCACAAGTAAAGAACCGGGAGATCTCGTGAGCGCGCTACTGATGCTGTGAAAAGTAAGTTACTAATGTCGAATTTTAGGATTAATTATTGTAACTGAAAATAATATTTAGGTCAAAACTGTCAGTTGTTTGTGAACTAAATCTGCTGTAAAGGGTGATCTATTTAAGCCCACTGAAATGCTTGAATGCAGACAGATCAACATCAGTGTCTCTAACGTTATGTTTTAGGTAAAAAACAAAACATTAAAATAACACAGATTAAATAAAATAACTCATGCACGCTCATATTCCCGCTGCTGTAACGTTAGCAGTTTTATTAAAATGCTATGCATTTAGACCTATGTGACGCCTGTTTTATATTGTTTATCAACAGTATACATTTTTATATTGTTTAGATCAACTAGCCGAGTAGACAGATATGAATGTTTATTCATAACCATACTGAAAATAAGTAAATATTGTTAGCTGATGCTAACTGTCTAGCTAACAAGCTTGCTGGTGCTAAGTTGAGGAAATGTTTTGATATAAAGTCCAAATATCTTTATTCAGCCACCTAGATAGATTCCATCTGAGGGAAAAAGAAAGGATGTGATGTTCAGAACATAGTAACTACAGTAATTATCAGAGTGGGAAGTGATGCCCTCCGGGGCATTTGGGTCAGGGTGTTTTACACCACAGACAAGGTTTGAGAAGAAAAAATCATTATGAAAATATAATTAGATTTTCCTCAAAATGTTCTTCTTAATTTCAGGCCTAATTCTAATGTCATATATAACTGACGCTTCTGCAAAACAACAAGTTCTAAAACACTTTTTCTTACTGGTGAAGATTAGATGGTGAAATCTGTTTTCTCTCAGGTACATGGCAGTGTAAGCTTCACAGTGAACATTACTACATCACTCTCATCAACGTAGTCCATATCAACAAAATATATATCTTGACTCTATAGTGGTTATTTTGGGAAAAACCAGGTATTTTGGGCAGTATGATTATAAAAAATATGTGCTAATATAAAATGAAATAAAGTAGTCTATATAAAATTGCAAAATAAATCTGTCTATCAGTACTTTTTTACTTAAGTACATAAAAAATTGAGTACTTTTGTACTTTCACTCGAGTAAAATTGAAAAAGCAGTACTTTTACTTTTAATGGAGTAATATTTTATTATACGTATCTGTACTTTTACTCAAGTACTTGATCTGTGTACTTTGTCCACCACTGCTTTTACAGTAGGCTAGGCTACAGCAAAGAACATTGCCCAAACAAAATGTAAACGTTTTTAAAAATATTGGATACGTTTAGCCAATACATTTATTTAATGTAGAGCAGCAACTTTATATTTGTAAAAAAAAAAATGTATTACAATATTTTTCCATAAGTTAAAAGCGCAATATTTGCTACTCTTTGAGCGCCTCCCAGCTTGAGGTGGAGACCCGCCACGGCACGCCTGCAGTTTAAAACAACTCACAAACAGTCCTCAAGCTGACACTTTATTGAGTGAAGAAGAAAAAGGAGGAGCCCTGGTGTCCATTTATTCACCCGTCCCACACTTTAACACTGGCTTAGTTTTTTTTCTCTGTACAGATACCGTTAGTTAGTGTTTTAATTCAAAATCATGTATAGGTATCTGGGGGAGCTCGTCACCCGCGCAGCCGCCAACGGCACGCTGGCCTCGGGATGCGTCGACTCCGCTTTGCCTGCTTCCGCGACTCTCATGCGCGTCCGCCGTTACAGCGAAGCCGTGGGAGAGAAAGAAGATGACCCTAACTTCTTTAGGATGGTCGAAGGTTTCTTCGACCGCGGAGCTTCAATCGTGGAGGACAAACTCGTGCACGATCTCAAGACGAGAGAAACGCCCGAGCAGAAGCGGCACCGAGTGCGGGGGATCCTCAAGATTATCAAGCCCTGCAACCACGTCCTGTCCGTGTCGTTCCCCATCAAGAGAGACAACGGGGAGTGGGAGATGATCGATGGCTACCGAGCTCAACACAGCCAGCACAGGACTCCGTGTAAAGGAGGCAAGTTCATGAGTTATTTACACCGGTGTTAATATGAAGCAGACGCGCTCTCGAGAGAAAACGTGCAAACTAAGCCACGTATCACTTACCTGTCTAACGTTAAGCATCTTCTGATGTTTTTGCTTTGTGATGACGTAATTCTGCGTGTGTCCAACACATTAATTTACACGCTTTATCTTTGTAATTTGACAGAGAGCGATAAATAGGCCTTGCGTGGCATGAATTTTGAAAAAATCCTGCGTCGCGGTTGCGCAGCAGCGACACTCTTCGACTGTTTGCGTGCAAGCGTTTCAAGCTGCACAATAATACAATCAAAATTCAGTGTACTGTAGCTGGTAATTAAGCGGATAATATATAGGTGTTATATCGGAATAAACTGGCTTCATTTATTTATCTGGTCTATTAGCTGGTCTAATGTGTACATTAGGAGAGATGGTCACTTGTTTGTTGCAGTAAAATGACCAGTTTGTGTCCTCCTTAGAACATTAAAAAAGTTTGACCAACTTAAGCTGGTTTGAAGACAAGTTAGTTTCTGGTACAAGATGTTATACAAGCTAATGACCAACTTAGACCAGCTAGAATCCAGGTGCATATTCCAAAATACAGCTTTGAAATGGGGTTTCCAACATAAAACCATCCATACATTCCGTACATAATGTGAATTGCATTAATATTTCATTATATGTAGGAGAGAGGAAAGGCTTTTAATTAACACATATCCTGCATTGCTTCACCATTCTAGGTTTACATTTGAGCAGTATTTCAGCAGGAATGCTGCCTGTCCTGTTTCTATGTTTACTTTATTGGGTAGTTCTGCTCTTTTATTTTTTTATCTTAGCAGCCCCCGCCCCCCCACACACACACACTATAAATTACAGTCTTATCTATACAGAGATGTTTGTTTACTTTTTGGAAGCTGTGAACTCTTATATTATCAGTGGAATGTGCTTGTGTAAGAGCTGTTTCTATCAAGCATGACCTATTCTGGAGTTGTTTGTTAGGCCATTAGATTTTGCTTCGTCAGGACTGAGTGTACAATGATTTATTAAGGAAGGGAGGTGGAAGCCCATCAGGGCAGTTTAATCTTTCTGCAGTTTCTTCGAATAGAAGCTCCATCCTATACATTTTATATCAGACTATTTCTACAAAGTCAATTTAATGCCACATATATATGCAAAAGTATAAAGTTTTGCAAAAGAAAAATTAATTATTGATTAAAAAAAATGTTTTGCAAACAAAAATAAAGATCTCAAAATAAAAATGTAATATTTAGAGAAAAAAAGAAGTTTTGCAAACAGAAACAACAAATTGCAAAAATTTGGATATAATTCATTGCAAAAATTAATGACAGTTTTAAAAGAAACTTCTGAACTTTGATTCTATTTTATCTCTGCAATTTTTTCCATGCTCACACCTAATTAATTTGCAGCGCTCAATTTATTTTACGTTTCAGTTAAGCGTGAGCTCACGATACCGTTTTCCCTTTGCGCTTTACTTTTCTGTGCGCTTCACTTCATGGCACTGTTTTAATGTGGGGGTACTGTTTTGATGTGCCTTTGGGGGGGATCATATATCTCTGTAAATATATACAATTTTAATTCACGTCTTGCACACTTCAATGCACTTTGAATGGAATATATACGTTCGCTTCGAACTGGAATCATGGCGGAATATCCTGTGATGTCCACTTCGCAGGGCACTTACGTTCCAATAGAACAAACATCTGAAGCGATAAGAGTAACATACAAAATATGCAGAGCGGGGGGGCGCGAGGACTGGAATTGAGAACCGCTGCTCTATGCCATGGGTCCCCAAACTTATTCCTGGAGGGCCGGTGTCCCTGCAGAGTTTAGCTCCAACCCTAATCAACACACATGAAGCAGCTAATCAAGGTCTTGCTTGTTATACTGGAAGCTTCCATGCAGGTGTGTTGAGGCAGGTTGGAGCTAAACTCTGCAGGACACCGGCCCTCCAGGACTGAGTTTGGGCACCCCTGCTCTATGGAGTAGATTCAAAGGGATCTTTCAGTGAGACAGTCACTGAATTGATGGCTAGACTTTAAACTTTTAAGTTTGTAAATTAGCTTAGTCAATGATTTTATCTTGAGGTCTAGTAACCGAATAACAAGATAATACATCATGTATTTTTGCACCTTGTGTGCTAAGTCTCTGATTAAGCTAATGTAAAAGAGACCTCATAACCAGTTTACATGGGGGAGGAGCTCAAAGTTGGCTTTTTTCACCTTAGAAATAAAAAGATTGTGGCTGTAATTTATACTGTACTGTTTTTTTACTATATTTCCTTTTATGGATTTATAAGGAAACCAGGTAAAGAATAATATGACCGACAATCCTAGTCTGTTATTTGATTAAATGAGCACGAAATGAAGATTCAACAAAACATGCATACAGTATAATAGGTAAAATAATGCAGACTTTGGACTCCCTGAATATGTACATGCTCATTCCACAATATGCACACAGAAAAGCCAACAAAACTACCTTTGAGTTTTCTTGCTAACTTAATCAACAAATAAACTTAGAAAGGATACTTTTTCTTTAAAGGGTGTGGCGGGAAGAGCAAACAACAGACACAGTGGGTGTGGCATCAGGCCTCGGAGAGGCTTTTATTCAGCATAAATTATACAAATAAAGTGTCCAAAATAAACAGGAAATCTGGTGTCCTCGTCATGCTGTTGGGTTAGTGAAGGATGGGCAGTGTTCAGAAGGAGGGGGGTCCAAGGAAGGGGCGGAGTCCGGCGGCCGCACGTGCACCCCGCTTAGCTCCGGGGTGGAGGGGGCGGTGGCTTCCTTTGGGGGCTTTGTCATCCTGGCCCGTCAGCCGTAAAGCGCGTGTCATTCATGCAAGTCAATTCACAAAAAAAATAGTTTGCCTTCATTATCTTTAATCCAAACCTGAAAATGCTCCTCCCCTCTAAAATGATGGGCCTTCTCTGATGACATCAGTTTGATGGCTTGGGCATGAGTGTGACATCCTTAACCACGCCCCTCCAACTGTCAGAGTTAATTTCCGAATGAAATGTCTACTTTACTACATCCAATCAATTCGCAGTAGAAAAAAACAAGCCATGCCCTCTATTTTCCTCATTCAATATTCTGTTTCTCTCGTAAGTACGTCACAATATGGAAGTAAAAACGGTCGCAAACTTCCGGTTCATGCTGACTTTAAACAGGAAAATAATGTGTTGATAATGCGAGAGGATGATAGTAAAAACTCAATTTTCCAGTTAAAGTCAGTTCATCATTGATTCAGTGATGTCATTGTCCAGCTCAGTTCAGTTCAAATAGTATCTGTGCAATCAAGTCGACAATATTGCCAGAAATGTAAGTATCCCAACTAAGCAAGCCAAATGCAACATTGGCAGGGAACCAATGAAATGACAAAAAAAAACTGGCTCAGGCAAGAGAAGTGAAAAGAAGATATTTTGAAGAATGTTATTAACCAAACAGTTGCAGCTAGCCATTGGATTCCTATGGAAGTGAATGCCTAACATCAACTGTTGAGAGTGAGTAAATAAATGTGTGAACTATCGCTTTAAATCTCCGCTAATAACATTATTTTATGTTAGTAGTAATTTGAAATGAATTACTAGCTCATCGTCCATGAATTCAAGAACTTGCCATTGCTGTTCAAGCAGCGCTTTTGAGGCTGGTTGAAAACAGAGATGTTTAGTTTGGGGTAGTCACGCTGGATTTAACCACACCCAGTTTGGACCCTGCCTAGATTTTCTTCCCTTGTACTTCAGTGGAGAGAGTGAGTCATCGCGGTGGTTGGTTTACTGCTTGGCCTGCCACATAAAAATTCCCCTCTTAGAACTGTAGACCTAGTTTTTATGCAAGGCCGTTAGAGCATTTTCATTTTCCAGACGTCCTACTCTAAACAGCATATTGCCCGGATCATCAATGCTATTTTAACTGACGCACAAGTCCCACCTTTGCAGCGGACACATATTTGGCAGCTTTAATTTGATTGTGTATTTTTTTTTTCCAAGAGCTTTAAAACACCCTAAAATATCCTGAATTATATAAACACTCAAGTAATACAAAAAAGGTTGTCAAAGTGTTGTAGTCTGTAAGCTTGAATCGATAAGAGAATATCCGGTCTTAGCATCATTTGATGCTTGTTTAATGTCTTGACTGATCTACAGACATTATTTTGCATAGACCTAAAGTCTCATAGATGAGGACTCTGCTTCTGTTTCTCCAGGTATCCGTTACAGCACAGAGGTGTCCGTGGATGAGGTGAAAGCCCTTGCCTCACTAATGACATACAAATGTGCAGTTGTGGGTAAGTTCTTGCTTAGGTTTGCTTATGTGTACATTTATTTGGTTGTGGTTGTTAGTGTGAACATTTAATCATTCACATGAACTGTGTTCTCAACAGATGTGCCTTTTGGAGGAGCTAAAGCGGGGGTGAAAATTAATCCAAAGAATTACTCTGTAAGTGTTTTCTTCAGATTCTCTGACTAAATATAATTTTGAATGATGGTAAGAGATTAACTTCAGATATGTTGACTCTAATGCTAAATGCTTCTGCAGATGAAGGTCTAAATATGTATTTGGATTGTCTAGAGTCCATCATCTTTAGATGATGTTGAAGATTTTATGACATTGTTCTAGAAAAAGATGTAGTGTTTTCACAAAACACAGATATTTCTATTCAAAAACTCTGGAACCAATCAGATTCAGAATGGTGTTTATTTCTCACCATCTACAGCTGGACCAACGAATGCTCAAGCATTGCTTTCTTAATATATACTTTCATATTGTTAATCGCATTATAGTCACTGCTGTCCTGCCTTTTTGTTTTTCTTACACAGGACACAGAGCTGGAGAAGATCACTAGAAGGTTTACTATTGAGCTGGCTAAAAAGGGCTTCATTGGTGAGATATGAGCAGGCACAAACTGAATCTGCTCCTGAGTTCTGCAAAAGCAGAATTGATATGTGTTGATCCCAAATGACATCAGTTTAGCATGAAATGAAACAGGAACTCTACGGCAGATTAAACTGCAACACGATAACGCTCCTTAACAATTGTCATGTAATGCTTATCGTCAGATTAACAGTCAGGCTGCTATTGACACCACTTCTAAATTACAAGTTATTTAACCTATAGTTCAAAAGCCTAGATAAGCTTTATTCATATTATAATAATCTGTAAAGTGCTTGTAATAGAGCCAACTTTACTTGGGTAGTTGGTGTTTTTGAGTCTGTGCATGATTTCCACAATGTACTGTAGCTTCTCTCATAACATTGTGCAGTGACACAGTTGCCACACTGTGACAATTATCAAATAATACATTGTATGTATAATATATTTTATGATTGCCATTAATTGTGTCCAGATATTTAAGTTAAATATCTGAGCCATGGCCATGGGAAGGGCGGATCAGTAACACACTCATTTCTGTTTCCTGTGTCAGGGCCTGGCATTGACGTCCCAGCCCCGGACATGAGCACAGGAGAAAGGGAAATGTCCTGGATTGCTGACACATATGCTAACACAATGGGCCATAATGTAAGTTGAGGAACCTGACCAAGTGTTTATATAGTTCACAACAGGTTTGCTGAAATTAATCCAAACCCCTTAACATAAAGCACAAGACCGTTTTGTATGTACACTACTATTGTAGTTTTATCTACTTTTAGCATTCAATGTTTGCAATTGTCCACTTTCTTAAATATCTTTGCATAACAAATGTTGATTAATTTAGTCTTCCATGCATTTACATGTATCTAACTGTTTATACCCGTCGTACATGTTGATGCTTCTGTCTAGCTGACTGTAAACAAGACATGCTTACTCTGTTTTGTGTAAATAATATACTCTCCTTTGCTGCCTTGCAAACACTTCCTTCAGGAAATTCAGATCTATTTTCCTTGTGGTAGGGTTTTGGTAATGTGGGCATGCACTCCATGCGTTATCTGCATCGTAACGGAGCAAAGTGTGTGGGTGTCGGAGAGATGGATGGAAGCATCTGGAACCCTAACGGCATTGATCCCAAAGAGCTGGAAGACTATAAACTGGTGAGAATCAACCGCTCATTTCCTTTGGAGTGTAAGAATATTCAGTGTAAGGCAGCCACCTTGTGGCCAATCAGCAGTACTACATGTAGTAATTACAACTATAATCCAAATGTATCAATACATCAAATACTCGCTTTTTCCAGGCCAATGGCACTATTGTTGGCTTTCCTGATGCCACCCCCTATGAAGGCAGCATCTTGGAAGCTGAGTGTGACATCTTGATCCCTGCAGCGAGTGAAAAACAACTTACAAAGAAAAATGCCAACAATATCAAGGCCAAGGTTAACGGAGTCATCCATAACAGTAGTCACTTTAATATAGATGAGTTATTAATTGTATTATGGCAATGAGAATATAAAAAAAGTGAGTAACACATTATTTTCACAGATCATTGCTGAAGGAGCTAACGGTCCTACTACCCCTGAAGCTGACAGGATATTCCTAGAGAGGAATATCATGGTGATCCCTGTACGTGTTCCAATACTAAATGTTGTATTAATATAAAATCTAAATTTAACGGCCTATAATACTTTTTTTGTTTGTTTTATATGCATATACAGGTGATTTGATCTTATTTAAATCTATTTATATATATTATTTATATAGGTTTTATTGTGTTATTGTAATAAAATTTGAGTTTTTGCCCTTTTTAAACTAGTTTGATCTTGCCTTAAAAATAGCCTTTGATGCCAATAGGATACTAAACATAAATAAATAATCATGCATTAATAGGACATGTACCTGAATGCTGGAGGTGTGACGGTCTCCTACTTTGAGTGGCTGAAGAACCTAAACCACGTCAGTTATGGCAGACTGACCTTCAAATACGAAAGGGAATCAAACTACCATCTCCTTAGTAAGTCCAAAATTTGTTTTCCAGAATATGTGATGTATAGTCCTATAGTAACGCTACATACATGGTCAACATGTTTGCTGATAGAAATCTCCCTAGCCATGGTGTGATTGTCTGCAAATCAATTCCCTGTCTTGTTGTTCAGCTGATACAGCTCTCTGGAAGGGCTTGTTTTCCATCTCCTAATTGCTCTAGATTATGTTGTTGTTCAGGCGGGCTAGAATAGGTCATGTGGTATTTTTGTTCACTTTGTTTATTCTGAGTCCACAAGCAAATATAGTGGGATTGGTCGGTGTCCCCTTGAGAGTATCTGGGCATGCTTGCATGTATACACAAAAACACAAATGTGTGTCCTGTCCTGCCTTTCATCTGAATGGCCTAAAATGACCTCACTTCACTGATAATCACATGGTAAAACCAGACAGACAGAAACAGGGGCGAGTCCATGTAAAAAATAATAGTATAATGTTCATTTAGCATATTCGTACACTAAAACATTACCATACTTTATTGCACCCTTTATAAAATACAACTAAATCACAGATTTGGGCCTCAGAGAAGTTTTATGAGATTATAAGCATGTTTTGGGAAGATTAGCTATTTTAAACCATTACTATCTTAAATCAATGAGTCCGTTTGCTCATTGTCTGCTGTGTTGTTTGGCAGTGTCTGTCCAGGAGAGTCTGGAGAGGAAGTTTGGGAAACATGGTGGAGCCATACCTGTTGTTCCCACTTCTGAATTTCAGGAGAGGATTGCTGTGAGTATAAGTGCAGAAGCTCTTGGCACATATCATTTGACTTTAAAAAAAAGTTTTAAATTAGACTGCTGGAGTTTTATATGCTTGTTTTGCTCATCTGGTAGGGAGCTTCTGAAAAGGACATTGTGCATTCTGGATTGGCTTACACAATGGAGCGATCAGCCAGAGTAAGTAGATATAAACTGTAAATGTATCATCTATGTATTTATATAATTGTATACAAATATATATTATGCATTTTTATATATGCTGCTGTATATACTTTGAAAATCTTTTAATATTGTTATCTTTTTTATATTTAGTTGTTTTTTTGTTACTGTATTAGCATTGCATTGTTAATAATAATAATAATAATAATATTAATAGTAATTTTCTTTTTCAATTTTTTTTTAAGTTAAATAGTAATGCATAGCAACTGTAGCATTCTGCTACATTAGTCTTAGTATTGGCATCAGACCCTGATAGACATATTACAGATTATGATTAATGACAATGAATCCATAGTCGATTAATCATTTCCAGCCTACGGTTGTGTTAGATGGCATCTAACATCTCTCCATCAACATTTAATGTCATACTGCATCAGTGGCTCTTCTGAACATGCAAACAGACAGATACTCTTACTTGTTACACACCCAGCTACTGCTTTTGTGTGAAACTGGGATCTGGTAACCAGAGAACAGCCTTTTGTTCATGTGTTATTGTTTACTGTCAGTCATTTGTTTCTGAATTGGAAATGAGATCCATTCACCACACCCAAAGATGTGTGGATCATTAAAACCATTAGCTTGAGGATCTGCTCAGTCCAGTAAGTTGGGTAAAATTATCTAATACACTGTTTAATTTAGCTATTTTTAGTGATATTTTTCAATGTTAAACAGAAAGTAAGATTTTCGATATACATCTTGTATTAATTTTCTCACTGAGCTCATTATAGTGTATTCCTATATTGACTTCTCTGCAAAGGACAAATGCAATGCTGCAATAGAATTTGACCAAAATTAGGTATTTTTGGAGGCATCATAATTAAGATTCATTTTCCAGCAATATTCACTTTAAGAAGTATGCATATGATGGATTAAAATGCTGCCACATGAGGCAGCGTACTGCTCTGTCTGTGTTTAAAGGGTCATATGATGCTTTTATAAAGATCGTATTTGGTGTTACAGAATATGTTGGCATGCTTTAATGTTCAAAAAAACAAATTTTTAAAATACTGTACATCAGGGATAGGCAACTTCATTAGGAGTTGCAACGAAGTTACCTATCCCTGCTGTACATCCCCGCCTCTCTCAAACGCTTAGTTTTCTTCAAGTCCCCTCCTTCCGACAAGCGCAGTCTGCTCTGATTGGCCACCTGACATGGTGCATTGTGATTGGCCGAACACCACAAGCAGTCGGAAATGTAAAAGCTTCAGCTTTCAAAACTAAAGTAAAGACAGTTAATAATGTCCTTAGTTTTATCATCAGTTCAAGCCGAGAGGGGAAGAGAGTCGCGTGACAGACAGTGATGATGCTTGTATGTGTTTGAACACAAGCTGTAGTTGTGTGACCGTGTCTCCCTCTCACACACACGAGCACACACACACACACACACACACACACACACACACACTATGCGCAAAACTCTGCATTTGAACATTCAATAGCAAATACTTCAACTAATAACAAAACATACTTGCAGTCGCTGATTCCCAAGCGCCATATTGTCATAGCAAAGTCAGAATTACCTCCTCTCCGAGGTAGGGCTGGACAAGAATATTCGATTATTCGCATATTTTTTTACACCTGGCATCCCTCGCGAAATAGTTCTCAACTTCTGAACTTGGCTGAACATCTGCACCAGCAACAGACCGTTCACCAATGAAAGATGTTCGTGCTGACCTATAGCATGCATATATTTAATGAAACATCTATTATGAGCGCGCTTGCCACACATCTACATTTGAAATAGTGAACTTAAGCATTCAAAAGACGCGACATGTGAACACCCTCTGTTTTCTTTCTGTCAACTGTCCCGAGATGCGAGCGAGGGTCTTGGATCAATGTGCTGCAGCTCTTGTAGTGCAGACGAGATGCGCCGATGTGAAGCGACTTTTAGAGAGTGAAAGAGAGAAGACGGTGCAGCTCAATCACTCACACTGTTTTCAAATGACTGATTTAATTGATATTTTGTGTGGATTTATTTACTTCTCTAACCTACATGCTATATTCAATAAATGTTTGCAGGAATTTTCCTCATAAACTCGAAATCTGCAGGAATAAGTAAAACTATGCGATATACACACAAATTCAGGACCTGATTAAATATAACTCCATTATACAGAGATTTGTGAAATAAAATTCCATGAGTTTTACAAAAACTTTTCCAGGCCCGGAAATTGCCGTTTTAAAATTTCATAGCTTTTCCAGTTTTTTTTTATGACCGTACGATCCCTGTAAAAGCAACTGATGTACGCTTTCAATCACTAAAGATTGGTCCTCTCCCTCCTCTAATCACATGCCGGATCCGTTACCCCGCTTTATTCCGGGACCTCTCAATTTACAAATTAAGCACTTGGCTACCTTATTAAAAGTATTGCTCTTAACAGACCTGTGTTTTGTATCACTAGTGCACTGTTTGTTCTCGGAGCGTATAAACCCTGCCAAACGTGGCGCGCCGCATCCGGCTCACGCTGTTCTGTAGTTTATTAATTCTGAACGTGTCGCGTGTCCATATTGCACCAAAATGGACTCTGCACTCCCTTGGGTCTGCAGCAACACACCCTCCACGCGTGAAGTCGATTGGATGAACGGTTGTCGACATAATAAAAATGCAAACAGACAGCAGACGCACAGATTCCTGCCTTTATTAGAGAGAAGAATATGTTCTGCCCCTCCCTCCGAAGCTTTGAATATTCGGTGAGGATTACTAGAGTCACAGCTCCAAAAAAATGGTATTCGGACCAGCCCTACTCCTAGGTTCACAAAACGGTCGTCCATAAAATGCATTGCTGTTCTTTTGGAAGTAATCTTAATGATTCCTAAATACATCTACTCTCGGAAGGCCAAATAAAGTGCTTTTGCTTTCGCCTAGAAACACAGTGTCTCCCTGACACGGCTGCATCAACAATACTGCGATTACTGAAACCACGTCTTTTTCTTTGTGTGAATATTTGTGCGGCATTATGCAAATATTTCCACATCGTGACGTGGACATGTGGGGGCATGTTTGCATGAGCCATTTTAGGGGGATGTGGCAGAGTTTTAACTTTGATAAACATATCTTTGGTTTTGAGACTTTAGTCTTTGCAACTTCAGGGATCGTATCTATGCACAATCAGCTTGTAACACTCCAAAGAGAAAGGAAAACTTGAAATTGCATCATATGACCCCTTTAAGCTATTTTGATGATTTATGAAGAGCTTCTGTGATGTAAAATACTGTTTCAGGTAGGCTTCGTTTGTTCACATAATTGATCTCTCCTCTTTTAGCAAATCATGCGCACAGCCAACAGGTATAACCTTGGACTAGACCTGAGGACAGCGGCCTACGTCAACGCCATTGAGAAAGTCTTCAAAGTGTACAATGAGGCTGGTCTTACCTTCACATAAACGGTTGTATTATTCACCTGACTGTATCTGAGTCTGTTTATCTGCACAGACCCGAGGTATATCACTTAACCCCACAGCTTCTCACGTTTACATTTTATGTATCCAAATATATATGTCATATCATTTATGCTTGTTTACCAATATGTATCTTTACAATCCTCTGGTCTTTTCTAGTTTATCATCCTTTCAAACGTTCATGGCTTTTAGAAAAGCTTTAATGCCAAAGTCCCTTTAATGCACTCTCCTCGCCATGTTTCAGAGCATAGCGGAATGTCTCGACAGGAAACACAGATCAGTTTTACAGCTATTTTGTAATGTTTTCTTCAGGTCATGTGTTAATGAAGTCGCTGCATATTGAAAACACATTAAGCCTTAGAGTCACAGACGCACATTGTTGTTTCTAGAATTTGTAGATGGTTACTTTTTTCCCCCGCACCCATTTTGACACAATTATGGTCAAGTGGGGAAGGTATGCAGGATAAATCTCAGGCTTTTTTTATATCTGTTACCAAAATGTTGCACATCAATATCTGGTTTTCTGCTCTTTGGAACAGCTTCCAGTGATAACCCAAAGCTTCCTTTGTTTTTAAATGTGTCCTTGTTCTTACTGGTCAGTGTTTAATTTCTTAGTAATTGGCAAATGTTAGGGCATATATTTGGGAGCAAATGTTTATTTTCATCATATTAGCATTTAATATGAAACGACCTTTAAAAAACAGACTTTGTATTGCCTTTTTACATTGTCTAAAATTAATAAAATGTCAATGAAAATGTGCAGTGTGTCTGCTGATTTACTGGGATGTTTGGATTTGTACTTTGAAATGTTTTAAAATATTGACCAAAAAAGAAAGAAATAAACAATGTGATTTAAAAAAAAACAATCAGATTGAACTCAATGCTCATGTACTGTACGTGGGATAAACAAGACCTTTTTCCTTCAGTAATAAAAACTGTATTTTTTATTCACTCAACATGTATTCATTCACAGTTTTGAAAACAAAAGCATGCTAAATAAACTTTTAAACAATACCTAACACGATTGTAATTGGTGTAATTTCTAGTGTTTTTTTTTTTTAGTAGTCGGTACATAATATATTAAAGAGACATGTTTACTTTAAAACTATTTACATTAGTAACAAATGAATATCTTCTAATATTGTTTTAGTCCATGACACTTGGTGCTGATGTAAGAGAGGTCTCCAGCGGAAGAACTTTTCCTTCATATATTTGTCCTAGTTGTCAGAACATCATTTCTCACCGAACTCATTAGCAAGGTCATCCAGTGCATCGTTGAAACCTAATCAAACACGAAATATTAATGAATTATTATATTGTGCATGTTGGAGATTTACATTATTGCTACCAGACCCATCAGGTTTAGACTTTTTGTTGTGTGTATTTGTTTATTACTCACTGCTGTCTGCACCACTGTTGTCTGCTGCTGCTGCATTGCTGCCTCCAGCACCAAAGGCTCCTCCGCCGCTGTTTTCCCCTGGTCCTTCTGCTTTAAGGAGGCCACCAAATATTCCTCCTCCTGACTTTTCCGTTGGTTTCTTGTCCTTCTCCCCGCTACTTGGGAAAAGACCTCCCATGCCACCGGTCTTATCAGTTTCCTGTTTCTTTCCACCAAATGTTTCCTTCACTTTTCTTTTAGCTGCAGAAGCTAGGACAATTTGAACAGAAACATAGAAAGGTTACACGTGGCAGTCTACTTTCACACGCTACAGCTCCTCTTTCCATCAGATTTGACTCAAAATAATGTTTCTTAGATGTCTAAAAATAAAAACTCTTGGATAGCTTTACTGGCACAGAAGGCCTATTCTAACGCCATTCCTTATAAGGAGTGGCATGACTACTGGACTGACTGCATTTTTAAAAAATATTTAATCTTTCATAGAGAACAAACAGCAGCAGGACTAAAACAAGTACATATTAAAAGCAGTTATAAAGACCATTTAAAAGGAATGGAAACAACTTGCCCAGTCCTGATTTTATTGGAATAATGAATCTATACTAAAGTAAATGTTAATAATTAAATTCAGTTAAATGAGTCATGGTATCAATACATTATTATGTTAACTATTACATATTTAGTTAGGAGTTTCTGAAAATAAAAAGATCAGTTATCGAATACTGGATTTTTTTTAACTGTAGCTAAAAGTTATGATTGTTAGTATACTTTATCCAATATTTTTTAAGTAAAGTACATAAGCTACTAAATATTCTTTCATCTCATCTATATTTTAGAGCCCTAAAAATGTATATACAACTTAAAAATAGTTTTAAGTATAAGTCTGATTATAATTGATTTATTATAATACTTAATAACTGGCTGGCTAAATGAGGACACAAGAGTGTCTTAGAATAAAAAGTACAAAAACCTTGCTCACAACAAATGCTTTAGACTCACCTGCTTTGTCCACAGCCTGGTCGACGAATGACTCCGCTGCTTTATTACCCAAAAATCCTGACAGGAAAGACATGTTTGTAGAGTCCTCGGCTGTTGATGTTTGCAAGAGCGTGTGTATGTGTCAGTGTTTTGAAACAGAAGATTCATGTGGTTTTATTAGGCTGGAGCTCCATTAAAGTACGTCAGAGATGTGTGTGTGCCGATTGGCTACTTCAGCCTGGGTGGAGTAGAAAGATGCCAGCAGAGAGCAGCAAGCTTGCTAGACTGGTTTACCTGGTTGTCTGTATCATCATCAGTCACGGTTTTACCATAACTCATCATTTCTTAAATAAGAGCATTTACATTTTTCATTTAGGGGAAGGTGGGATAGTTTGAGGGTATACAGGGTTGATAGTCCTTTTGATTCTTGTCCTAATTTTGATTATATTATTGTATTGTTTTGTTCAGAAGTCGAGCGTTTCAGGGACGCACTAGCAAGGTTTTGATCCTTGTCCTAATTTTACAGACATTTCTAACTTTATTATTTTATTGTATTTTTTTGTTGTGTTCAGGGAAAGTCAAGAGTTTCAGGGATCTGCATGGTTTTGATTCTTGTACTAATTTTATGGACATTTCTAACATTTTTATTTAATTGTTTTACTCATTTAATTATTACATTTTTTTTATCGTTTAGGGAAAGCTGAGATATGGGGTATACAGGGTTGATAGTCCCTATGATTCTTGTGTTTTGTTTTGTGGAAGTTGATAGTTTCGGGGATATGCAGGGTTTTGATTCTTGTTCTAATTTTGTTATAGACATTTCTATCATGAGTTGCATTGTTTATGTTTGGGTGTAAATGACTTTCCTCTGAGCAAGAGGGAAATGATGGGGTGATAGTCTTCTCTGCCTCCTCCCATTGCTGGAATGTGGAAAAAGCTGAATGATTTCACAGACCACGAAAACTGCATAAACATCGACATTCTGCCAGAGACATGGCCAATTGGGATTTCAGGTCTTTGTCGATGAGATGCATATTTAGTTGGGTGTGCCAGGAACAGGGAGGGGTGTCCTGATCTCAAGGGTGTGTCTTGATTCTTTCAATGTTCTTAAATTCGTTTTCATAGTTTCACTGAATATTTAAAGGGAGTGCTTGCCCTGCCTCTTTCGTATAGAATGTACTCTGTTCTTGACGTAAACACAACCGTATTTAGTACACAGATACTTTGGAATGTTACTTGCTACTTTATACTTCAAATATCGTGAAAATGAGACTTGTTAGCAATATTCTGTTCTAAAAATAAGGATAAAAAATGAGAACAGATTTATTTTTCACAAAACTGAATTTATTACATATGGCATTACATTTTTTTGTGCTGTTTTTAGACTTCATGGGGAATGATGAGTCAAGTACATGAATAGAATCAGTTAAATGTAGTCATGAGGCAGCATGCATGACTTCCACAAACAACTCATGTAACCAAGCAACTGCTCTGACATCATTCGCAGGTTTTGTGAGTTGTTTATAAAGAATGCTATAGCAAACTACATATAAGAGCATTACTAAAACCCCATCACTCTATAACCACACTATAATATAATACTGAATCCGATTTACCCAGCTATCTTCATGCTTTATAGACGTTGTCCTCTTCTTTGGAATCTGTCTTTTTCTGCTCCTTGTTTAAAAACTGTCTCGTATACTACACTGACTGTGTGTTTGGACTGGGATATTTTACACGTTTCTCCTACTGATTCTGTGAGAAATCATCTAGCTGACCTCATTGTGTTGGGAGGAGGAAAACTGGTAAGAAAGACAGACTATATAAAAATGTCCAGATCACAAGTACATGCATGTAATATTTGCACAAATGTGTTGACACGCACTGCACACTATATGTGAATATTGCATGGCTATATAATAGTGTTGTTACATGAGCTTTTTTTTCTCTTGTGAATAGGATAGGTTTACTTGAAGAAAAGTGGTAATTTAAGGTAAGTAGAGGTTGTTAGCAAGCAAGAGATAGGGGTGGGTCTCTTAGTTTTTTGGGGTGAAGTTTGATATTATTTAGTGTCCATCAGAGGTTTAGTATGATAATATTCAGCTATGGCCTGCAGAAGCTAATGAACTCTCTCTCTTCAGCAAGAAGCAGAGCATCACAGAGGCGTTCAGTGCGACATCACCCTGAAACGAAACAGAATGATGGTTATGTTAATTCGGTGCACATACTATACAGATGATTCTTCAGAATTTGTCAAATATCATTTTTGAAACAACTGGCAAACTTGCTACACATGAAACACTGAGGTATGCTTTTTTATACAAAGCCTACTTGTGGACTGTTTTGATGCACATGCAGTGTTGCCAACTTTTCAGACTACCCTAGCAATTTATTTCTTCCAAAAGCACCTAGCACCAAATTTAGCACTTTTTTGCCAATATATTTGATTAAAAAAAAATCTGTGAACTTTCAGTTATAATCACATGTACAGAGTCAGATATATCTTACTACTTAATCTGCATAAATTTACTTGAGAAGAACAATTGAAAAACTACTTTCAGAGAATATAGGCCTACTATAACTTAAACTTTGTTGCCTGACTAATACATTTCTTGAAAACAAGTGTCATTTTACACTAGTTAGCGATTTTATTATTATTTTTCGAAGTTATTTTTAAAAGGTTTTGCTGTAAATCCCCTCTGAAGAAAAGCTCCGCGTGTTCTCTCTCACCTACTGTCCAGCGTCTGTAGGCTGCTCTCCAGCTCCCTCCTGCTTCGACACCTCCGCCTGCAGGCACAAACACATCAACACATCTCAGATATGGACGCTTCTTTATCGCTGTTTGTCATGTTTTCACCTCTTCAGGTATTCACACAACAGAAAAAAATACTACTGCATTTTTTAAATGTCATCTGTTTTGTTGTTATTGCTCTCTGGAAGATTTCAGACTCATGTTCATGAGTTATTTTGTTGCTGCACATCGACTGATAATGGTCGCGTGGTTAAGGCTTGTTTCTTCATGAGATTTGAAACGAATAAAAACAATTTTGGAACTCGAATGAAAGGAACTAGGATGCGTTTTAAAAATGCAGAGCAATATTTAGAAAGCAGAAATGAGTTATTAATGAAGAACATCACTCTTGCTGAGCAGTGAGTCAAGTGCAGAGAAGATGTTTTAAATGCAGGGCTTATTTGCTCCTAACTGAGTGTGAAAATATGGAAATAGATCTTGATAATTTGATGTATTCAAATGTAGAGATTTTAGTCAGTAAGTGTAATGGCTTTGAGGAAAATCCGATCATTCAGCATGCTTTTATTGAGTTTCTAAAAGTGTTCTCCAGCTCACCCTGTCCATGTTTGGGTAAGAAAGAAAAGCATGGGCATCATATAAAATAGACCAACTTTGACTGAATAGTGCATTAAGCAATTTAATTTTACAGTGTATTGAGCAATTTGCAGCTGTACTGAAATATATGACCATGAAATAATAATACAGCGCACCTAACGACACCAGTGCAACTGAATTCAATGTTTTGAATTTTACATATACTTTAAAAAAAATCCAGTTAATTGACCTCATGCAAACTGAATCCTTACCGGTTTGACAAGGCCAGTGGATGCAACCACACTCTCCAGCCCCTCCACTGCCTTCTCTGACACCTGATTGGCTCCAGTGACGGTGGTCTCGCTCACAAGATTCGCCTGCTCAGTCGTTTTCTGGGCAACTAGGACAGATAAAAATGTGTCCTTATATTTTGATTTGAGACTTTCATAGATTAGGGTATTTATGAAAATGACATATTGAGTGTTGTTTAGTTAAGACCTGTTTCTATTCATTCTTTTACCTGTGTTTGCACTTGTCACAACACCTTCTTTTGTCTTTGTGCCTGTCAGAAAAAGAAAAGTTTATTGTGAAATAATGTAGCTCAAATAATAATTCACCCAAAAAGGAAAATAAATCAAATCTGTTCACGTTTATTACTCTAATGTCATTCCAAACCTGTGTGACTTTTACTGTGGAACACAAAAGAAGAGTCTTTGGGGTTCAAAACATGTACAACCAACACTGCCATTTCTTCAAAACTATCTTCTTTTATGTTCTATAGAAGCAAAAGATTTATATAGTTTTGGAATTAACAAATGATGTTAATAATGACTGAATCTTAGGTGAATGTCCCTTTAAGCTCTCAGACATACATTCCTGTGAACAAATGCTTTTTCCACAAACTTGTACCTAATTTGATCTTATTTTTGACAAATGTCTGAT
Organism: Gymnocypris eckloni scoliostomus; assembly: GCA_027564155.1. Classification (NCBI taxonomy): domain Eukaryota; kingdom Metazoa; phylum Chordata; class Actinopteri; order Cypriniformes; family Cyprinidae; genus Gymnocypris; species Gymnocypris eckloni. The sequence goes on from CM050429.1 coordinate 9,336,944, forward strand.
CCTCGATTGATGCTTTCAGCGCTGGCTTCTGTTCTGTTCTGGGATCCATACACTTAGTCTCCTCTGGCAGTGCAGCTAAAGGTCCAGCTTTCTCCAGTACCCAGGAGACTCTACAAAATCATGGCAAGTAAAAATGCTTCTGATCCACAATCAGTGAACAGGCTGTTGATTGGCATAACTAAGTGCTATGCTGCAGCTGAGACGCTTCCTGCATGTTAACAGTGGAAACGCTTGGGCCTCTGAAAGGCCCGGCATTTCCAGTTCTGAATATGCGTTGCATGAATGGCCCGTAGAACAAGTGTACGCTCTGTTTCTTTCCCAGAACCTTTGAGCCCAAAGCAATGTGTCTGTGAAAGTCGCTCCTCCTTCCCAACATGCGCACGCACAGCACAACAAATACACCCCTCAAGAGAGACGTGACATTGTCCTTGTTGTTCGGGACAAAGAGCTGATTTACTATCAAGACATGCACATTCTTCAGGGCTTAGCCTCTGCTAGCAACACACACGCACGCCTGAAATCTTATATTATTTATGTTATACATTTACATTGATGCATTTAGCAGACGCTTTTATCCAAAGCGACTTACAATTGCATTCAGGTTATACATTTTCATTAGTATGTGTGTTCCCTGGGAATCGAACCCACAACCTTTTGCGCTGCTGACGCAATGCTCTACCACTGAGCCACACAGAAACAATAAAGATTGAGAATATTGCCGCCCCCCAACCACTGCTGCAATATGATGTCACTTCCACAGCATCTCGGATTACGTGATGAAGCATAAAACGTCTCTACTGCTGCAGCTTGCTATTACGCAGTGTTGGCACTTTAGCTACTTTGTAGCTAGATTTAGCGACTTCCCGCCTCTTTTGAGACTTTTTTCAAAAGTTTAGGGACAAAATAGCAACTTCTTGGACAATCCTTATCCAAGTTCTCATCTTGCCTACTGATCTTCATTAATCTTTATATAGATCAGTGAATTTGCCATTATGATGTCATCTAGTGACATTTAGCTACCAGTTTTAGCTACTTTCAATTGAAAGCAGTTGGCAATACTGCTGCTACGATTAAGAGGAGGAGACTGCGATATACCAAATATAGTTGAGCATAATCATGGAGGAAGATATTAAGATATTATTTCTTTATCGTGTAACGCAAAGATAACAGCACTTTTTCAGATAATAGTGCTAATATATAATGATGATAATGCTCTATATTTAAAAGTACAGGGCAAAATGTAATCTTCATTTGTATTCTTTACATTAGTCTGAGTGACATCACCTCTCTCTCTAGTCCAATCCCAAAGCTTTAATTTCTGATCCATATGAGACGTAATGGAATTAAGTCTTTAATTAAGCTGGACTGTGCTGACACGGTTATATAATGAAACAGAAATTAAAGTGACAGGTTTATGTGAGCTCAGCCTGGTCTACAGTAGGGCTCCAAACATCTGAGACCACTAACAAATTATTCTTGAGTTTTATTTTTTATTTGTATCTATTATAATTTTAGTTATATTTTTGTTTCTTATGCAGCGTCATAATAATTTGAGTGAAAACATGTATTTCACATGTTTTCAGAGTTTGGCTTGTCACTCTTTTGCTATATTGACAGCAGCACTCGAGCATCATCAGCTTCACAATTTGTCAAACCTGATGATCATATAATGATCATATGATCATACTTTATATAAAATCTAAAAATTATTCAGTAATTAAACTATATATATAATCAAATATAAATGATACTAAAATAACACTGCCATTAAATAAGATAATTAAAGATCGGCTTGAGAATCTATCTATATTAAATCTATATTATTAAAATGCATATGCAGGCATAAAAAATGATCTGTACTGTATATAACAGATGTCTATGTGTATACAGTAGTTGAGTTTCTAGGGTGGCAAGGGAGGTGGGTATGTGTTGGCAATCTGACACAGTTCAGTGCAAAGTGACCTCGCTTTTCTTTGAGAGGCTTGAGATTTCTCTGATTAAAGTAGATTGTATGTGTGGTGCAGAGGAAAGCTTTTACCTCCAGCTGCAACACACACACACACACACACACACACACACACACACACACACACACACACACACACACACACACACAGTCAAAGCTCCTTGTAATAGCAAGCACATTGTTCTCTCCCTTCTCTGATGTGGAGGACAGGTTATGCTCTTAAAAAAACTGAAAGCATACAGTGACTGTGACTGGTGCGCACACACTGAGAGCCATTGCAATCATCAAAGATTGTGCACTGACCCAGGCAGACCCTGGTCTCTGTGGACTGGGATGTGAAGTGGACCGGAAGGGAATGTGATTACAGTACAGTGTGCTTCTGTCAGCTTAGTAAAAAAAACGAGGAAGATACACATAATGATTGTGCCTAAGGTCATGTACTAGATGCAGTGGTTTACAGTAACACCTTATTGTGCTTTAAAATGTTACCCATATTGCATGTTGATATAACTAGTACTGTATCTTATAGTTTACACATTATTTTAACATGCAAAATAAATGGAGTTCAATTAGGCTCTTCTCTTCATAATGTATCTGCGACTAACAACTCATCGATTGATTGCATCCTGAAGTTATTGAAAACACAAAGTGCTTCCTTTCTTCTTTTTCTTGTCCTGTCTTTCTTTATGTCTGTCTAGCTTCCTCCTCATTCCCCACCCATTCCTGACAGTAGAAACGTGTATAAAGCTACTGCTCCGAGTAAACAAGCATGGTACTCGTAACCATTTTAAGTTGTCTAGCAGTGTTGTCTAGCAGCTGAATCCAGGCAAAAGAATTTGTGATCTAATAGGAGACTACAGGCTCAGATAATGCTGGTTTGTCTTTTGTTCACTTGTAGTGATGAAATACAACACTCACGTGTAATAATGTGCTCATGTGTCACACTTCATTGCCCTGGATTTCATTTTCAGGACTCTTATCATCAGTGGCTAATCATTAATTATATATATATATATATACATATTACATCATACATTTTAAGCAAAAATGTACTACTTAGATTATGGTGATGATGATAAAATGAATGTATCATAAAAAAAGGAAACCCAACAACTTCCTGACAGGTTTCTTTCTTGAATATATTTGGTTAAGATTTGTATGAATGTAATTGATTAAAATGCATTTTTGTATTAGATTAATTAATATAGATTTAACTTATGTCAGTAAAATTGCCTTTAAACATGAATTAGCAATTTTACAATTGGTTTGTAAATTTGTAATTGTCATTATTTTTCAATATGAAAATGGAACACCATACCATTTTAAATATATTTATATATCTACTAGACTTTACTGAAGAAAAAATATTTTTAGATAGTACAAAAATCACTTTAATTCTCTCACTTTTCTCTCCTCAGTTGAATTTGTACATACCTACATACATGACCCCCTCTTTGGTTTTGGCCGCTGCGTCCTCCACCCCTGCCTTAGTTTTCTCAGCAGCAGCCACCACTCCTCCTTAGCCATGGAGAATCCCTTCTTCAGCGCATCCATACTGAAGCTCAGAGCTGTATGTCCTTTAACTGGAAGTGGCCCTCGTCTTATAACCGGTGGATGGAGCTGTGTGTGCTCTGACTGCCAGTGTGGTAAGTGTGTGTGCAGCTCCTTTGAGAGTGGGATGGGCACTCAGTGCTCAGATTGGGACAGCCTTAACAAGAGGAGTAGTCAAGCGGATGGGGAGAAGAAGGCATGAAGAGAGAGAGAGAGAGAGAGATGGGGTATAATAACAAGTGGGTGAGAGGAATGACGAGAAATGGATTCCACAAGAAGAAAGCTTTTTCAGCTTAGCCTGTTTTCTCCAGCCACCCATAATAAATGAGATTCACATACTGGACGATTAAATTGTTAATGCTCAAATCCAGCGCCAGCGCAAAGCTTCGTAAAACTATTAAACAATCTCTTCCTTTAATCCTGCCATATACCTATTTTATTTTAATACTTTATATACTATTATACTTGGTTTTCAGTTTTAATTTTAGGTCATTTTTTTTTTTATTCTGTATAGTTTTCTTTTGATTTCATTTTTAGTAAGTTTAATCATTCAACTTTTTCATTAAACATTTATTTTAGCTAGATGTTAAAAACTGTCAAAAACATTTAAGTTTATTTAGGCTATACTTTTAGTTTATTTGAGTTTTGTTTCAGTTTTTAACTCTGATTCCTAGTCTATTTGAAGTCATTATAATTAATTGAATTGAACATTAATATGTGGCTGGATTGCGTGTTTAAATATGCATATCAAACTGCGCAGGCTGCGCTGACTTCCGCATCAGTGGCAACAGTCCTCAGCCTCATAGAGCCTGTCATGTTTATAAAATAATCATTTCAGTCTGACATGAGTGTATAAATATATGTTTGCTGTAATCTAATATGGATCCTCTTTGTATGGGACCATCTCTGTGAAGCTGATGTGAAGCCTCTGTAAGATATGCAACAGTGAAGTTAAGCAAGAACCTCATAAACATAATTAGATTATGTTATGATACATGCAGTACATGAAAGACAAATCTCAATGAATAATCTTTCTATTTTATATTATATAAGCAGTTCTTGATAAGAGCCTAATAAAATCACACTGGGACACAGTACAGAAGGAAATTCGTTTTTTCATAGATATATTTCTTATTGACTAATTCAACACGAACAAGGCAAATTATGTATTTTCCTATATATATATATATATATATATAAGTTAAATCCCTTGGGCAGTCTAAAGCCACTGCACCACTCTGGACTGAAATAGCGATAGTGAGTTTATATTTCACAATTCAAAACTTCAACTTTGTATCTTCTTATAAATTCGCAATAAGATTGGATTGCCTTACAAAGATTCCTGTCACAAGGAGCGATTTGAAACAAATACCTCACTAGTTCATGAAAGTACAAATGCAATGGTTTTGTCATCATCCATCCTGGCAGAAATACAGTAACTTATTCTCTCAACTGTGCCTAATAGATACAAAACTGCTCCTGATATGTTGCAGACGGATCTCTCTGAGCAGAAATAGCATCTGGTCACCAGTAGCCATGTGACATTATTATCCACCTCCATGATGATGCTCAGCCCAGGCTAACTAAATGACCACCTCTGTATGTCTAAATATAACTCCTTGCATTTCCCAGGACAGTGAAAGAATGTAATCTAATACCAGCTGCTCGGAACTCAGCACTATCGGGTCGATATGTATCCATCACGTGATCGAGACCATGGGAGAACAGCATGATCAGTACTGAACTAATCATCAACATGATGACAGAACAGTGTGCAATATCTCATCCAAACTTTCTCAAATCACCTTTGAAGCGATATCTTGAGCATATACGTCAAACTTTGCAAAACAAAATTCTCTCTAATTTGAGCTCAGTTATAATTTAATTAAATTCGTCAGTGGACAGAAAGGCCTTTCATGCTGAAAAGCTGGAGTGTGATGCTATTTGAAAAATGAACAAAATGTTGAATGTTTACTTCATAGGAGCAAACACAACTTACACAAGTCTGCATCTTACAGCATTTACCATCAGTGCTGCAATATGAAAACATTCCATTCATTATGAAGGTCAGTTTTCTATTTTCATACTCATATTTCTGCTTATGCTCTTCAGTTGTCTGACATTAAGTCTCCTTTTCTCTCTCTGTTTCTTGTTCAGTCTTCTGCCTGTAACAGGAGTTATTGTGGTTGACCAAACAGATCATCTGATTGCGGTTTCTGTAAGGGTCTGATGAAGAAACTGGCATCCTAATGTGCAGGGTAGCTTGAGAACTGCATTGAGAATGGATTCAAGGAAAGATCTGGCCTGTGATCATACCACATACCACATCCTGCAGTCACTGAGGAGAAAGGGCGAGGCTTGCGACAAAAGTACCACATTTTGTATTGCATAGTGCCACTGGCAGACCTTTGATGACACAATGACAGTGTTCTCCTAGAGATCTGTGATGCTCACATGCTTTCAAACTTAAGGACTAAAGGCTAAAACTTTGACTTAGTCATTTCATTAGTTCAGTGGTATTTCTTTTGAAACCATATTGAACTCAATTTCAAAGTATTCATTATTCAAAATTGAATTCACTTAAAATGGATAATTACATTTCTTAGGGATCATGTGACACTGAAGACTGGACTAATGGCTGCTGAAAATTCAACATTGACATCAGTGTATTATAATAAAATTGGTTTTAAATGAAATACCACTGCCCTACAAAATATTGTGTGTATACAAAACTCCATACTTAAAATTAGTTTGCTGTGTATCCAAATAAAAGGATCACATGCTGAGATAACAGCAATCTTCTTTATTCTTATAAAGTGCTCAGTGCATGTTAAAATCAACAGACGTTTCGGTCACGCAGGACCTTCCTCACTGTTCACATACTATTGAAAACTGTTCATTTTTATCTTCGATTCCTCACATATCAACACACATACATCTAATCAATTAAATTAATGAGCCAGTGACAGGCCAGTTACTTCAGCGGCAATTTACAGATATATCCAGAGGAGATACAGAAGAGCAAATAAAAAAACGAATAATATCAATCAAAATAAAAACTAGACAGAGTAAAATATTAATTCAAACCATTTGGTTGTACAGTGTTGAGGCGAAAAATCCATTACTTTCAGTTTGTAATAATTTCCGTTCCAGATTCGTATGATGATGCAACAGAAATACCATATCTATTCCACAAAATGACAGTTCATTATCAATGATTTAACTAGAACATGAAATCTCAGGCAACGGGTGATTTACTATCAGCTCTATTTATGACACTTCATATAGACACACAAATACATTTATATATCCCAAGAAAGAAATAAACAATAAGAAACACAGAGCATGTAGCTATTATTGCGAAATAACAGTGTATTGCTATAGTTGCATTGTATTTAAAGTGTTTAAGTGTTTAATACTTTCTTTAAAAACCTTACAGTTTCTCTCTCTCTCACACACACACACACACACACACACACACACACACACACACACACACACACAACTAAATGTTTTGTCTGTTTTAGTGACTTTGAAAATCCATTGCAACAGCTTGTGTTGCCTGGAAACAAACAAATGTTTTTCCCCCTCATTGAATCTGGGTCTAAAGAATTAGTTCAAAGGTGAGAACTGTGAAAGTCACTTTCTCTACACATGTCTAAGTAGCTCTTCAAGTGCTGTGGGTCAAAGGTAGTTCACCACCAGAGGTCATTCTCATTATGACACCTAAATGCATAAGCTAGCTAAAAGGCTTTCTGATTGGTTACTGAAATATAGGCTACCAAATTTGCACAGTAGTGCTAAATGACACATAAGTTGGAGACAGTCACAAGCCTTGCTCAAATACCTGTGTATGTTATTGGCAACTGTACCAACAAAAACAGCCGAAGCTCAGGTCTCATTGGTGAGTACTGTATCATCAGCCATCGCTCCTGACCGCACTGGAGTGAATGCACTGCTAGTGGACGTTTTTCTCTGCCACAACATATTCTCTACATTGCAGCCCAAGTCTCTCTCTGCCCACTGCTTAAGATCATTATATACCATACCATAAGTCATAGATTACTGACATTTGCAAATGCACATTACTGGTAATAATTAATCAAGCTGTGAGTCAGCATTTAAATATTTCATATCAACACAGTTTTCAAAACAAAAATAGTTTATTGGTGTTTATATGAGCTAGTGATTAAATATTGACTTGGTGAGCGCTACAGTTAACTTGAATCAGTTCTTGATTATTATGTGTGACATTAAGGTCTGAAAGACAGTTCGGTCATGAGCTATGCGTTCTCATCAGTAAGACAAGCAATATATCAATAGTACTTCAGGAATTCAACATGCTGTAGCTTTTACTTTTGTTTTACAGCACTGACATCTACTGGTGACTCTAAGAAAGAGTCCTGCATGAGGCTTGATCTTTATAGTCTGTCATACTCATCACAGTTTATATTCCCTGATTCAAAAATGACTAAATGTAGACCTGCAATACAATCTCTATTTCTGAGCTCATATTTGAACACCATGTTAACACAAAAATAGTTGTGTTTCCCTCCAGACAGCTCAGATTTTTTATTTATTTATTTGCCATTTATCTTTCTAATAGGCTAAACATTCAAAGTTTACTTAATAAAAACTCTGCGGTATGAAGTCTTTCTCTTCAATGAGCTCAAGACAAATAATTTGATCATTGTTTTTACAGAGCCACTGAAACATCTGTTTCTGTAAGTATGGTAAAGCAGAGAAACTATACTATTTCAGCTAAAACACTGACTCATCCTTTGACTAAACAATACAAGTCATAAATCCATGTTTCCTCACATACTGCTGTCAGCGGAGGGCCACCCGGTTATTCATATCTCTTAAAGGTACAGATCACCCAAACATGAGGATTCTATCCTTATTTTCACCCTGTTCCAAACTCTTTCTTTGAAGGATTTATCCATCATTTCTGTGCTGTTACAAAGAACAGGGTCTTGGGCTTTCAAGCTTCAATAATCATGCAATATCATCTGGACATAAATGGTATCTATAACTTTATGTACAGTACATGCTGTTATATGCTTTGGAAAAATGTCATAACTTTGAGTGGTGGATTCGTTTGATTTTTATTATTTAATATGTATTTATTTTTTGTGAACCAGATCAACTGACTCTTTGATGAGATATGAATGAAATCAAGCTTAGCTAGTCTCACTAATTCTGATGAATTTTTCAGCGAAGACAAAATGTCAAGATTAAAAGTTTAGGGTTGCCAAAATATGTATGTTTTTGACAGAAGTCTCTTATGCTCACCAAGGCTGCATTTATTTGATCAACAATTCAGTAAAAACAGTAATGTTGTGAAATATTGTTAAACTTAAAATAATACATGTTTACTATTTTAAAATCTAATTTATTCCTTTGATGGCAAAGCAGAATTTCTCTTCAGTGTCACATGATCCTTCAGAAATAATTCTAGATTTGGTGCTCAAGAAACATTTCTTATTATTATCAATGTTGAAAACTGTTTTTTTTTTTATTTAACTTTGATTATTGGAAAGTTCAAAAGAATAGCATTAATTTAAAATATACTTTTTTTAATAATTCATATTTATGATGAATTATCCCTTCAAGCTATTTGCCACTGAATATAAGAAACACATAGTAGTATGGGAATGAAATACTGGAGTTTCCTCTTAAACTGAGTAGTTTTTTCCATGGTCTTATGTACAAAAACAATATCCTTTTATCTTCTTGTAATACACTTGTATTCAGCTTTAACATCCCTTTCCTGAGCTTCTTAGTGTCGAGTGGAGACAAGAGCAGCATGAGGTGATAAGAGTGTAAAGCTTCTGGTGACCAGCCAAGAGAAATGGACTGCTTCCTCACTCATACAGTCAAGTGTGTGTGTCCAGCGCCTCCGAGCATGTAAAGCCTGAGAGCTGACGGGCCTCATTGTTCCAGGCTCCACGGCCTTTCCACGGGGAGTAAGCTGGATGTGGGTTGGGGGAGGCATTTCCGAGGATTGTTTGGAGGTCAGTTTAATAAACTATTAAGATGAGGGAGGGGAATAGATAGAGGTGGGGGACACAGGGAACGGAGGGGAGTGGACTGACAGGAGAAGGGAGGGAGAGGATCATTTTTGAGATGGGGGGCGGAGAGTTTTCACAAGGCGCCAGAGAGCAACGGCTTTACAACATCTTGTTCTCTCGTGTTTGTTGTAGTTCCTGTGCGATTTGAGGAACATACAGATATGGTGGTGCTGAGGTTGGCTGTGCTACTCCAGGGGCTGCTTCTCGCAGCACGATGTGAGGTCCGAGCCAGAGACCCGGAGCTAGAAGAGGAGGACGAGCTGAAGGACATGTCAGATGGTGGTGGATGGGACCACAGAGTTCCACTGGTTGGGTTTGGAGCCCCTCATCATGGTCAAGGACTAAACAGGCAGAGCCCTAATGTGTATGGATCTGTCCACCATCCACTCGGTCATGGACACCATGATCCCACTCCTGGACATCTTTCTCCAGACGTGCCAGAGGGAACAGGGGACCCTTCAGATCCACCAACTCAGGGCTCTTTACTCCGCACTGGGTAAGTGTTGCTGTTCTTCATTCATTCATCGTGCTTAATTTGATTCAAACACATAATTGTAACCCCAATGTACAAAAATACAAAATCATTTATTGAGGTTTTAGCTGAAAAGGAGGTTGTCCATCAGGGTAATTCTCTCATAATCTGGCTCATTACATGTATGTCATAAAAACGTGCATGGTTTTAGAGCTCATTATTTATCCTGGAGAGCCACCCAGGTTGAAGCAGAGCAGCTTGTGAGGTTGTAAAAAGTGAAGTTTGGTTCCTCTCCATAACTTCCTCAAATTTCTTATCTTCTTATCAAAACTCATTTTTGTAACAATTTCTTCACTTTCACTTTTGATCAGTTTAATACATCCTATCTGAATAAAAGAATATATCTTTTTCAAAAAAAATGCCACGTGAGGCTGAAGCAGAGCAGCTTGTGAAGCAATTGCTGTAAAAACAAAGTAAAGTTTGGTTCCTCTCCATCACTTCCTCAAGTTTCTTATCTCCCCATCTCTGTTACAATCAACATTTGGCTGATGTGGAAGCTTGAAACAGGAAAAGAGTTCCAGCAAAACATTTGGAGGTACCTGCTACTAAGACAATTCTGTGCTGAAAGGCCTCCTCTACCCCCACATCTCCTCATAGTGTGGAGAGTGTCCATATGTTTTCTCTTAACTTTGGCTAATCCATATAATTCGGCCTAATTACCTGGAGCAGATAGGACCGAATGTTTCCTGCGCTTTGAGATCAGACTCAGTTTAATCTTTGTACAAGAGCTGGGTCACTCTTTATATCAACCTGCATACATACATTCCACCCCAGTTTGCTCCGCAGCATGCTTGAGTCTCTGATAACACCCTCACTTTGTATTTAACATTATCCCTGTGATTAAAGGAAGAACATCTGGTTTGGGTCTCATTAAGATCCCATTACGGCCCCATTCAGAATTGAGCTAAGCATTGCCTCTCAAAATCCAAACATCAATGATTTTAATCATCAGTTATTTAAATGCAACGTGCAGAAATTGTATATTGGATAATTATATGCTTTAATTTTAATATAATTTTTTTTTGTATGAATTAACAATAAATGTTATTATACATAAAACATTTACAGGTAGTTACAGATGATTATTAATAATCAACTGCATTTGCAATTGCAATGCTTCCATTTATTTTGTCTTTTATTATTCTTTGTTTATCATTAAAGCCTAGATTAGGGTAACATAAAATGTTTGTTAAATAACAGGTGGAATTTAGGGGAGGTCTCGGTCTGTGGATGAAAGAAAATATCCTTTTTTAGAGATGTGATGTCTTGGCACGCATGAACAGCTCTGAATAGTTAGAAAGAAAGACAGAGACAAAGAGAAGTTTGATGCCCAGGTGCACAAAGTTGGAGGGAGCTGGAGGAAAATGTCACTGATCACAGTAACCAAGGGAATGTTTTGTACTTATGTGGATAATTAAATAAAATAGTCGGAAATCATTTAAATAGAAATTTCCCTTCACAATGTTTTTCAAGCTTTCTGAACCAAAAACAGCTGTTGGAATATGACAACAAATCAAATGTCAAAACAAATGACACGTTCTTAAGAAACAAAACCTTGTTTTGCCAAAGTCAAATCATCAAGACACACACATTTGTCATTGAACTCCCCTAAATTCATCTGAATGTGGATGTGACCCCATGCGTATCTCTCTCCATGCCTGTGTATTCGGTTTCTGTATTTCAAATCCTCTCACACACTCCTCTTTCTCTGATGTGGTTTTAGTTAATCTGCTTTCATCCTGGGTCTGTCTCAGGAAGCTGCTCTAGCTTACGACCTGGTCCTAAAAAAAGTGTTGCATAGAAATTACTTCTTGGGTTTTAACCAATTTCAACAGAGGTCTGTCTGTCAAGAAAAAAGAAAAAGAGAAAAAGAAACAAGAAACTTGTTTCTTTTTGTGCTCAAATCATTATAAACTCACTACTTCACTTGCTTATAATAAGCTTTATTTCTTGGACTAGAATCAGAGGAATGACATGGATGGGGAGAGTTTTATCTGTTACAGCTGCTGTACAACAGTCAGAGGCGATGGGAAGCCTGTATAGAGGACCCAAAGTCAAACTAATCCTCCATTAATATTTCAACTTTTTATATATACAGTAGGATAAATGTCTGCTGATAAAAACTTCTAAGCAGCTTTTCAAAGCTCTTTGATTTTTAACAGGCATTTGTATATAAGTTTCTCTCCACCTCGTAATATATTATGTCTTGGGATGTTCAATATTTTACAGTGTGGTAAAGAAAATAATCTTTATTCAAAAAACAGTACCATTCAACATTTTAGGTCAGTAATATATATTTTTTAATTGATACTTTTTTCCACATTAATGTTTTCAATTGGTCAAAAGTGACAAATATTTATAATGTTACAAGAGAATACCATTTCAAATAAATGTTGTTCTTTCTAACTTTTTATTCACCAAAGAATGCTAGAAAAAGTATTAGGATTTCCTCAATAACTGTTTTAAAATTGATAAGAAGAAATGTTTCTTGAGCACCAAATAAGTATTTTAGAATTGATCTCTGAAGGATCATGCGAGAACTGGAGTAATGATGAATCAATTCCATTTGAATAAATATTAAAATAGAAAACAGTTATTTTAAATTGTAATAATATTTCACAACAATCTCTCTGACCCCAAACTTTTGAACAATAATGTACATTATCTGTAATTAAATGATATCTTGTTCAGTTTATCCTCTTAAGTAAATATATATTGTCTTACGGATGTTTAGATATTTGTATCAATAACAAGACAAAAATACAGATTAAGAGAATGATTTAGTTTGCAGTGCACTCTCTGGAAAATGACACCGGACCAACGGAAAGTATGACACAAAGGGGCCACAGGTCAGAGGTCATGTCAGTCTGTATGCGTGGATGTCCGTGGGTATCTTCGTTGGGTAAGGATCCCAGGATGATGGAAGTTTGCTGGAGGGACAGAGCGTCAGACGCTTCCTTCCTGTGAGGCTGTGTTCTTACAGAGATGTCCATACATAGAACTCTATGGCAGGAAGTGACCAAGTCTGATTTAAGCATGAAAGGTGCTGACTAGGGAAAAAGAGTATATGTGGTCCAAAATTTAACACCCAGTTCTTTACATAACTTTCTGTGTGTGATGCAGTCAAATTGTAGTTTTTGGAACAAGTAAACTCACTAAATGGAGACAGAAAGGTACATTGAATGGATTGACAAACAAACTGATTTGTTTTTCTTTCTGTATCAAGGGAGCCAGAATTCTGCTCCAGATCGTTCCAGCTCGATTTAACCTCTTCTTAGGGTTACAGAAGCTAATGTAAACCAGAGAGGAAGGCAGCGAGAACCAAGTCTGTTGTGCACCATGCTTTAATCCTTTAATCCCAGTCTGCCCCAGAATAAAGCAAAATCACAGACTGTAAACTACAATGATTCACATGCTTTCAGTAACTTGTCTTGAGACCTTTAATCCCTTTACCTTCAGATCCTATTAACCAAAGAGCACATTACGGTCAGCTTAGTTATAAGACAAATATAATGTCAGAGGAATGATCAAGTAATGTTCAAAACAGACAAATGCCTTTTCATCTGCAATACGATTCCCCTCTGTTTGACATTTTCAGTTTGTGTGCATCACCAGAAACATGTACTGTGTTGCCCAAGAATCACCACTCGGATGTTTTGCCTTACTCTGACACTTTGTATACTGAAAATGTGAGTTGTTTTTTGTCACACAGTTTATTCTATTTGGAGACCAGCACTAAAGCTGTTTATGTAAGACTAACTGTGGCATGTATAGTACGCAATTGTATTTTGTTTCAGCTCAGGCCTTTGTAAAGCTCTCTTGCTTAAAGTCATGCATGCAAGTTTCATAGTATAATGATCTAAAACACATTAGGTATTACTAATCATCCATAAAGTGCTGTTACTTACCAACAGTATTGGAACGAGTATGTTTGTGTTGTGTTTTGGCTTATAGCTGAAGTGCAACTTTGCTTAACTGATTCGTTTGGCTATGTTGAATATGGCCTGTGGGTTTAGATCCACACGATACGTTACATAAATCAAAAATTCACCCTGGCGTATTCCCAGTCATTTAGTCATCAAAATGTACCGGTCGTCTTGACCTGACCTGCCCTACATTCATGTTTGATTAATGAAGAGACCAATACAGAGTTTCTCATTCTCAAGCTCATACCGAATGCATTAACCATTGACCAAAGTCTGAACAATTACACCCAAAACAATTCACAACTCGGCAGTGGATGTGATGGATTTGGCAGGGAGCTTTTGACCTGTCTTGCTTGTGGACTATGAATCATACATCAAGAGGATTGAGCAAGTTAAAACAACTAATTGCAGGATGATGTTCCTCCTCAGAGGACCATTTCCAAATACATCTACCCACAGAGCCTTATCTGTCCAGCCTTTAACTTCAACAAACCTCAGTGTTACCGGTTAACTCATAATCAGTAACAAAGATTCATGTCAAAGATCAGCTCTAATGATGTCAAACAACTGCAGCTCATCATCATCAGCTCCGCCATGACCTCAGGAAAAGGACCTCACAGCTGGACCCAATGAAATCCCAGTGCTGTGTTTTGTCTTCCTGGTCAGCCACCGGCAATCAGTGTATGTAACCAACCTCTCTAAACCCGTGACATGGTACGGACCTTCTCTGTCCTTTGTGTTGAGCAATGACCTTTCCATTTTTTATCTCCTAAATGAGCTGCTCATTTGTATGCAACAGGTCAAAGCAGGACCAGGGTGTTTGGGCTTGCCCGGGTCAGAAGGGGTCTCTGTTTCTACAGCATTGTAAATCAATAGAGTGCCTAAGACTCTTGGCATAAATTATATTTTATTATTAATATTTCTATATATATGAATATTGTATTCCTCACCAGGGGCCCGTTTGCGAGAAATATATTGGTAATTTTAACTTTGTTCTTCACTAATCTCATACCTTTGATCAGATACATAATATCCGGTTGGAATGGTGTTTTGCGCCTGAAAAGAGGTTATCTACGAAGGTTTACAGTGTGTGAGAAAGTAAAGTCAAGTTGTTCAACAAGAGACAACCAATCATAAGCTGCTGTAATGCCTGCCTCATTAAATATTCATGTGCTTTGTATAGTCACATAACTTTTATATACAGAAGGAAACTCTCAAAAATGACACTAATTATTGGTTGATTTGTAAAAAGCTGTCTTGATGTACAGCGCTGGTGCAGGAATCGCAGCATATTTACTCTTAATGTTGCTGTAAATGGTGTTTACACCAAGAACTTTGAGGAGAACATCCGGCCATTGATTTATCAAACTAATTCAAGATTACCATGGATGCATTCCAAGAAACACATTAAAGGGCTATAATGTGTCATTTGTAGGTTCATATTTGCCTGTAAACAATGAAATATTTTTAGGCTTGACCCTGAGAACTAGGAGAAAAAAGGTTTGGCTAAACAAAAGTGTGCAAAAATAACTGCATTATTGCTAAGTGCAGTACAATGAACCTCTGGCCTTGACCGAACTGGATACTTCCGATGTTTCCTAACTAGAGTATACTTGCTAAGTTGTGTGTCTGATGTTCACTCTCCCTTCCAGGAATTGGTGTACGTTTGTTCACAAGCATGCTGTTACTGTGGCAGTATCCTGTGGAACTGAGAAGTACACCATCAAGTCCCAGAGTCCCTGTCCTAACGGCACCCCAGACTGCCAGCTCGTCATGTAAGTCATAAATTATATCTTCAAAGAGAAATAGGTCAGATGTAGATTCTACTCTACAAGCACCAAACCATCACCTGCCACAGTTCGAAAATCCCTATCGAAAAATGAATGGGAAAAACACTTCTGGAAACTATAGATCGCTGAAAAAGTGCATTCTATGGGATGAACAAACAGTTCATCATGCCGCTAAACTCATGTCACTGGTTGAGTTTTTACTAGTTCATGCATATTATGTCAGAATAGAAAAGGTATTTTAACATGAAACATGCATCTCATAACTTAATCGGTATGCAACATAATTTGTATGCAGGTACAAGCTGTCCACTCGGCCAGTGTATAGACAGCGGGAGAGAATCCTCACTGCACTGCTGTGGCGATGCTGTCCTGGGCATGCTGGGGAAAACTGTGAGGAGACAGGTACTGATGAGCTTTGACACAACGGTGCGGTGCTTATGGTGCCAAGAACAAGAAGTGCTTGCAATACCATGCCTGACAGTGATAAACTGGTTTGCTTCTACACTGGTATTGCCATTTCCAAAAGTTTGACATGGTGTTACATCCTCTATTTTGTACATGTAACAACATTTAAGATCTGAATATACTGCTTGGCCAAAAGTATATAAACATCCCCCTTCTAATGACCAAGCTTGGCTCTTTAATCTACTGTAAATTGGACCAGATTGTCCTAAACAGATGCAAAACGGCTTTTGTAAAAGGAGCTTTTCACTGGCGAGGTGCCATATGTTCTTGAAAACATAAGAACGGCTAAACCAGGCAATTTTCTTTCTCTCTGCTTTTTTCTGTGCTCAGTCACAGACAGCCATGTCTCAGAATCTGAAGACCCCAGCATGGCAGGCACAGCACATCCAGGGGGACATGAAGCGAAAGACAGACGCATGTGGTGTAAAAACTCTTTCATCTTTAAATAAGTTAAAGATCTACAGTTTTGCCATCTGTTATCGAATGAACTCTGATGCAACATGGATAGGTGCATCTCTGCAACTATGTTGTTAAAACAGCATTCTAGCCATGCATGACTACACACCTGTGACAGACTGACACAGCCTGGCTGCTGAAACAAAGTGAGGAAATGACACAAGTGTGTTTGTGCAAATATTAGCTGGCTATGAGAATGTTATTGCCACACATGGGAGGACGGAAAAGGGCGTATGACCGTTCTGAAGGCAAGGGGTGAGCCCACACAGGGTGTTAACGTGTTTGACCGTGCTTCAGTCCAAGCATGGACAAAACAAAACAGTCTTGGGTAAATACACACATTCATTGGAGCACACTAGAATAATAGCACCTTTCATAGGAGGCCGTCAAATCCACAGCTCTAAAAAGAACCCATTGAGCTGGTTGTTGGGACACAAACAATGACTTGTAAATTCCCATGCTGCTGATTAATCTGATACTAAGCACTAGTACTAATGACCTTCCAGAAATTCAAGCACACAGGTCCAAGTGCACAGGTCTCATTCTGAGTAACAGGCATCATCAGTCAATACAACCACAACACCACATAAGATTTGGCACTACTGTGTTTTCTTCTCTTTTCTTAGGACATAACAAACTAATTCAGGAGAACAGAGAGCAGAATGATTACCAAATGTTTGGCGGTCCACTGTATGAAGCTCAACAACCTGATGTAGAGAATCAAACTGCAGCAGAGGTCACTGATGACTATGAGCACAGCCGTCATGCTGGCCATGACCACTTTGAGAGGAGAGGTATGTTAAATGTTAAATGTTATATGCAATATTCCTTACAGACTTTGCTTTGACCACACAGAACTTGCAAACAAGTTGCTAAATGGGACTGCAGAGGTTAACATGAAACATCAACACGCCAAACTGGTCAACTCATCTACTCTATAGTCAACTTTTACAGTATTCTTGTGTTTATGCTTGCTCTATTGAGGCTATTTTAACTCAAACTTTCCAATTTTTAAACTTTATTTTTTTAATGAGTTTTCAGAAGCTTAAAGGTTGTGAAGTTAAAGGAATGTGATCAATGTGTGCTTTGTTTATAGGCTACCTTCAGTTTTTCAATTCGCGCAATTCTATTTAGGCCTCAAAATTTGTCAAACTTATGTTTTATTTGTACAGATTAATGTGATATAATGTGTGAGAATCATAAACATTGTTGATCACAGACTTTATATTCTGCAATAATCCAAAATCCAATGAAAAAATACAATTGGCTTTTTGAGGGAACCAGGGTGATGTAAACCAAGTTAGCTTACAGAAATATGTCATTCCTGCAGCATATTGGCAGCTAACTGCTGTTTTTTGTAGAGTATGTGAAAATCCCTTTTCCTCCATAATATTCTCTTGTATATATATATATATATATATATACACACACAGTCATGGCCAAAAATATCGGCACCCCTGGTAAATATTATCAAAGAAATCTGTGAAAATGATTGCATTGTTAATCCTTTTGATCTTTTATTTAAAAAAATCCACAAAAATGTAACCTTTCATTGGATAATAAGATTTTAAAATGGGGGGAAATATCATTAATAATGATTAAATAAATGTTTTTTCTCAAATACACATTGGCCACAATTAACGGCACCCTTTTATTCAATACTTTTTGAAACCTCAAAAACTTTTTGAAATGTTCTCCTATAATGCCTGATGAGTTTAGAGAACACATGACAAGAGATCAGAGACCATTCCTTCATCCAGAATCTCTCCAGAACCTTTAGATTCCCAGCTCCATGACGGTGCTTCTTCTCTTCAGTTCACCCACTCATGTTCTAGTTCAGGTCAGAGGACTGGAATGGCCATAGCAGAAGCTTGGTTTTGTGCTCAGTGACCCATTTTTGTGTTGTTTTTAAGGTTTGTGTTTGGATTATTGTATGGTTGGAAGATCCAAACATGGCCCATTATAAGATTTCTACAGAGTGAGTCACTTATTGTTTTTTATCTGTTGGTATTTAATAGAATCCATGATGCCATGTGTCTAAACAAGATGTTCAGGACCTCCAGCAGAAATATAGGCCCACAACATCAAAAATACAGCAGTATATTTCATTGTACACATGGGGTACTTTTTATCCCTGTGTTCACCAAACCCATCTTAAGCGTTTACTGCTAAAAAGCTCATTTTTTAGTATCGTCTGACCACAGAAACCATTTCCTGTTGTGTCTGATAACTGAATATACTGGAGTTTGTTTTTGGATGAGCTTGGATAATGTTTCTTTAATAGGTGCTATTTGATTATTTTTTTAAAGGTTTTCTGACCCCGAGACTATTTTCTGCAATGCTCCAGCTGTGTTCCTTGGAGAGTCTTTAGCCACTCAAACTCTCCTTCTCACCGTGTATTAGGACAATATAGACACACGTCTTCTTCCAGGCAGTTTCGTAATATTTTATGTTGATTGAAAATGCTCAATTATTGCCCTGATTGTGGAAATGGGAATTTTCACTGCTGTAGCTCTTTTTTTAAAGCCACTTCACTAATTTGTGAAGCCCAATTATCTTTTGCTACACATCAGAAATATATTCTTTGTTTTTTCTCATTGTGATGAATGATTAAGGGAATTTGGGCTTTGTTTTCCTCCTATTTATATTTCTGTGAAACAAGAAGCCATGGCTGGATAATTTCATGTTCATAATCACCCTGGAGTGCTCAAAATTGTGAATATGAATGGGAATATACTTCAGAGATATTTTACTCATAAGAATTTCTAGGGGTACCAGTAATTGTGTCCAACGTGTATTTGAGAAAAACATTTCATAATGATACTTCCCCCCATTTAAAATTCTTATTATCCAATGAAAGGTTATTTTGTGATTTGTTTTAATAAAAGATCAAAAGGATTAACAATGCAGATACATTTTCACTGCCTTCATTGATCATATTTACCAAGGGTGCTGATTTTTTGTCCATGACTGTATATATATTTATTAAACAGGTCTCTCTTCCCACTCTCTCATACATCCAAAAACTACAGAAAACAGATCACGTGTTTTGTCCATTACAGAAACTTGCTTACCAGACATTTCCTTTGGTTGTAATATGCATTGTCAGAGATATTATGAGAATATTATTCTGTCTGTCTCGTCCAGAGCCGGTCTCTCTTACATCCTTCTGTTCTGGCCAGAGGATGCCGGATTAACAGAACAGTAAATAATGCTGCAGACTGGGGGAAAACCTCCATTCCTCTGCCATGACAACTCCTCCTCACTGTCCCTTCTCATTACGAGTTCCTGCACAGGATATCCTCTCTTTCCCTGGGAAAAAAGTCCCTCCATACAAACATTGTATGGTTGTGAGTGTGATATAATGGTCTATGGAAACGACAGAGGTTCAGATATAGATTGAATCCAGGCAAATACAATACTGAGAAAAGCTTGAGTCGTATTGATGTAAGGACACATTTTTCACATAAATAACGCTTGAGAGCCTCTTTTAAATGTGCATTCTGTCACAGAAAAAGACAAAAGAAAGAAAAAACTTTGAAGTCTGAATGGAGAATTTTCTTCATTACCCTGTTGTTCTGGGTAGGCAGAGCTTTTGTGTCTGAGTGAAGTGTGGTTCAACTAGTAATAACAATGTTGTCAGTGTAATACAAGTAGACTCAATCATATATATTAGATTTTACAGCACAGGAAAAAAGACAGCAGGAACATAGATTCTGAAGCTTTTCCAGAAAGTGTTTTGACAGCATGTGAATAAAAAGGATAAAAACAGCACATGACCTCTATATTCAACTTCCCAGCAGGGAACTTGTACATGTACAAATCTCTTCTTGCTTCAAACTCTGAACTAAAACTTGTGCACAAAAACCAAACAAAACATACCACACACAGTTTCTTACAACACAGGGGATGTGAAAGACCTTGGGCTTTTGACTGGTCAGTTAAAAGGTTAAAAGGTCAGTTGAATGACTCAGGCTAAAATGGAAGAGGACATAATACATTCCAACATATTTTTGATGTTTCCTCGTGAGCAGCACAAAAAGTCAAACAGGACAAACAGCATCACAGGGAAAATTATTATCCAAGAATGACGATTGAATCAAATTTATATTTTTGGTAATGTGGTTATTATCCTCCAAAACATTGTTGCTGGGATTCCCTCTTTGTTCATAGAAACTGATGACCAAATGAGAACAACATCTATTTGAAGATTTTCTCTAAACAAGGCAAATTCAAAGTTCACGTGTCTTGGTTTCTACACAATGTCTTTTTTTCCCCAGATCCTTATGCTGAAAATGAAGGTGTTCCTCAACCTGAAACACCTTACCTTCACCAGGGGCTCCTACCAATCTTCAAAGAGGCTGTGATGTCTCAGCTGCAACCCGTGTTGGACAGTTTCAATCTAACCCTGGAACGGCTTTCTAAGGAGATGCAGGGTTTGCAGCAGGACATGGCCCAACTCCAATGAACAGGGGCAGGGGAGGCTCACAGAGCCTCTGGAGGTTGGCGGTGAGGAGCACAGTCCACAGGAGTCTGTTAAGGCAGAGTTGAAGGAGAGTTTACAGAAGCTGGAGGAAGTGAAAGCTCAGTTTCACAACCACCGCAATGAGGTAGATGCGAGGCTCCATGCGCAGCAAACCATTCTGCACTACAACCTGACGAATTTCAAGACAGACATAGATCTCAAACTCAAACGTAACCAAAAGATGTTACAGGTCAGATTTTTTACTAAACTTCAAGACCCTTTTATATGTGCAGAACTATTGTACTGAATGTGTGTCTTGCTCTAGGTGAATCTCCACTCCCTGAACACATCAATGTCTGAAGTGCGGCAAGAGCAGGAGAGGCTGGACGAGGAACTTGAGAAGATTTGGCGTGAAAAAAGACCAATCCTGCACAGAGTCAGTCATATGAGAGCACAGCTGTTTGGGAGGCCATCACGCGTCTGGATAACAAAGTCGTCAACAACACAGTGGGACTTAGTGGCTTAATTGAAGGCCATGAACAAGTGACTGTAAGCATTAAGGACCTCCAGAATGGTCAGACAGATCTGGACAAGAAAATAGTCCAGACTGGCCTCAATAGCCAGGTTCAGTTTATGGAGACCGGTTTAGAGGTGGAGGCAGCCAAGGTAACAGTTCTAGACCGCATTAATGAGCTGAACAGCAACATCAGCGTTCTCCAAAGCACCCTGCAGGAGATGGAGACTGATGTTGATTATCTCTATACAGAGTATTACAAGAATATAAGTTCGGCAAGTGGGGATTGTGACTGTATCGCACTTGGAGCATCGGTGACCCAGTTGGAAGAAGCTGTAGCTAATGTGAAGGAGATAGCGAATGAAAATAAGCTGGCCCGTGAGCGTGAGCATAGTCTGGCTTGGATTCCAACTGTGGAAGATCTGAAACTAGGGCTACAAAATGTGCAAAAGTCTCTTGCTTTTGAACAGGAAAAGAGCAGAATGCTACAGCACAATGTGATGCAACTCCAAGCCTCTCACCTGGACAGCCAGCAGGACATCGAAACGCTCCAAGAGCATAATAGGACCAAGGTCGAGAAAATCCAGCAGCTACACAGCATTTTCAAGACCTTGCTTGAGGATACCGTTCGTCACTCAGAGTTACTGGAGCTTTTGCTTGGGGAAGAGGTGTTGGTGTTCATGGCATGGTCTCTTGAGGAAAAAAGGAGTTTCTCTATACCAGAATTGAGGGGAAGCATCAGAGACATGCAAGAGCAGATCAATGGATACAGTCGCAGCTTGGCCTCAATGCTGAACTCTGCTACCCCTCAGGTGACGGCAGCAGATGAGCCCTCAGTGCTTTCAGACTGGGCCTCGGAGGGCATCAAAACGAGACGTGGGGCTGACCTGTCCGAGGAGCTGCCAGAGTACTCTGATAATGACTTCTGGACTTTAGAGAAAAGGGTGAAAGAACTTGGAGCTGACATTAAACAGCTTGAGGAACACCGTTGTCCTTCTTGCTGCAACTGCTCTAAAACTGCTGCCACTGGTGGTGTGGAGGTGAAACTGCAGTCCGAGGTGGATACTTTGCGTAAGGACCTTGAGACACACCTTGGAGTTTTTAACAGCATTTTCAGCAATGCAGAGAGACTTGCTGTCTCTGAGGTGTCTGTGGATTTGAATAAACTGTCAGCTTTGATGAAGAGAAAGGAAGCAAAACTGCAAAACAGGAAACAAAAGAGAACAGATAACAGAGCTGTTCACACAGGAGAACGGGTAAATTACCGCATCAAAAGGGATGCATCACTGGAGTACGCAGGTAAGGAGATAATTAAACATATAGTATATTTTTTACATTGTGAACTCCTCAGTTTTCACCACTGCAAATTTAACTTACAGGGGTTTGTCTATTAATGAACTGTCACATCAAATTAATTTTTATATTCTATTGTTTTATGGTTACAGAGCCTTGTACATTACATGACGGGGGGAAATTGTATTATGGCCACAAATTAAGAATGAATTCCCACAACTTTGTTTTAGTTAAATCTTGGCCATGATTAAAAAAAAGGAAAAAATTGTACAATATGGCAATAAATCAACTAAAACGAAGGAATTAATTAAAACATTTGTGGGAACAAAATTTTCATTTTCCTTATGTCATGTGCAGGTTTCAGTGCTTCAGAGACCCTTGAATTAAATAACTAAATATAACATTTTCTAGACAGAAATAATGCAGATAATGTAGTACTTTAACATGCTACATTAAGCATGTCAAATGTTTTTCACGTTGAACCTAGAGTAAATGTTAGTTGACATTTGTGACAAGAGCACCCCCTGTGAGTCAATTGTAATTGCATTATCATGTCTCTTTTTTTTCTCACAGCATTCATATTTTAATGCCTTTTCATTATGATTTGATTTCAAACAGTACTTCGTCAGCTCCCAGCTAGTCCGATTATGTTCCTGGCCAGCACTGCAGAAGGTGCTAACGGATCCGGCTCTGTACTTTTTGAAAGCGTGTCCCTAAACCATGGACGGTTATACTCTCCTAAAACAGGCACATTTTTGGTTCCTACTTCTGGCGTTTACCTCTTTGTGGTGACACTTGACTTTGGACCAGGCCCATCTCTGGTTCAATTAAAGAGAGGTGGAGAGGTAGTTGCCTCATTGCGGCAGAACCAGAGGAAGTTGGGTGCACCTGCAACACGTGTCTGCATCCTGCAGATGGAGCAAGGAGAGGAACTCCGTCTAGAGCTGCTGCAGGGAACTATAGAGCGAACAACCCACAAGATAACACGTTTGCAGGTCTCCTAATGCTGCAGACCACCTGAGAACATGCAACTAACTAAAGGTGCAAATGGACTGCTTTTTTTGCACTGTTCAGCACTTACATTTTTATTTCAGGATCTGAAAGACTAAAATAACAGCTAGTAATGGTGACAAGACATTGTGCACTGTGCAAGGAGCAAGATTTAGAAGATGCGTCCCTACTTGGTGGAATATACTGTAAGTCTTACCCTGCGTCCCAATGTGCATACTATCCTCCCTAAATAGTATTGAATTAACTAATATCACAGACTTTAGGATGGATAGTATGCACATTGGGACAGGGACACATTCGGTTTCAGTGTAAAACTACGATATTCCTTATAAGCCCTAAAAAGATGTCAAGATGTTGTACTTTTTCAGTTCATACAAACAAAATAACCCACAGGAAAAATTGAGTACTAAAATTATATTTTTACAAGATTACATGGACAAATGTTATACAGGCCTAATAAGGCACCCTTTCAACACGGGGCTGAATAAAACAAATACACTTTTTCAAATTAGACAGGTTTAATATATTACATAGCGATGGGCTGGGTGATACTTTAGTAAAAAGCACACTGAGACATCTACAGTAAGGTAACAGTCCTTTCTACATGACTCAGATTACAATGAGGAGGTGCATTCGAAGTTTTTGGATGAAGTACAGAAGCAAAATTCAGTATTTGGGAAATGCAGACAAAATTGAAATGAAAAAGATGAGATTCTTCTGGAATAGCCATGAGATGACTCTCTTTCTTTAATGCAATCAAAAACGTTTTAAAATCCCTTTCAGCCACAGAAAGCATTTGATGTAGATGATCAATTTCACAGATGCAGATTTCTTGTATAGTAAGAGCAACAAATGTATATTCATATACACCAAATCTAGTGTTTCTCTAGCATAACTGTACTGTACGCTGAAGTTATCCACTCTGAAGTGAGAATGTTTGCTTTAATAGATCTATTATTTATTTTCAGAATATTTTAAATACATTTGTAAGCATGCCAGTAACCTTGGAAAATAGTTTTAATCAAGATGCCCTTTTGGCATTTCCGGGCATGCTGTTCTGAAAGTATTGTGACAAAGCACCTTAGTCTGGCACATTGTATATTCACACATCCTGTCTTTAAGGGTCCAGATAGTAGTGGAAAGAACTATTGTGAATTGTTCTTACTATTACAAATCACATTGGTCTTTTCAATGGCACTGAGAATAATAATAAAAAAAGTATTCTAGAACACAACACTGCGTTTTCTAAAGAATAATACAATTTAATCTGCATGGGAGTTCTGTAAACATGTTATGCAACAATAATGTGTGTTTTGGATCGTACCAGTTACTAAGACCGTATTTTGGCAGCCCTTCCTGAAATATAAAGCACTGATGACCAACAGATGTTACAGTCTTACCCTTCACCTTCCTCATAAACAAACAGTTCATACAAGATTCATAATATTGGCAAGGACATATGTGACCCTCTGTGAAATCCAAGCTAAAGTCTGTGAGATAAGCATCAACGTTTGATTTCTACCATTAATTTCACTATCATTTCAATCTTTGACATGACTGCACTCAGTCAATATTAAAGATATAAAGGTAAAATTTGCACAGAATGTTCTTTACCATATGAAGGATGATTTTTTGGAGAAAACAGCCAATCACAAAAAAATGACTTTAGCTGGGTTTTCACCGAGAGGGTCAGAATATCACCAAATCCTCACAAGTCACATTCATAGTAATCCGTACCAAAAAACCAGCACCAAGCATCTCTTAAATAAAGTGAACGCAGGAATGTATCAAGCTATCCCCAACAAAATCCACACCGAGTTTGGCATCGCTGATATCGCTGCTAACAGGAGATCCACATCAGTATGAAGAGTTTTCTTTCCTAATTCAAATGAGATGTATCGGCAGCTGGTTCACTTTATGAAACTATATGGTCAAAGACTTGCACACTGGGAATGTTTTCTACTTTGAGGATGTTAAAAATAGCATGCTTTAAAAACGCAAACAATACATGGTTTAGGCAACAACTATTTTGACAAATTAAACCGCATCTACTGAAAAAGCAGCATGCATCTCTTTAACCTTCTGTAGGGGATGAGAGAAGAACTTCTCTATAGTTCAATTATGATTTTTAAATGCCACACATCAGAAAGTCTACAACAGCTCTTAACTGGACGAGATTATATTGATAGCATATTGTTTTGCTCTGTTGTGAGTTCATCTATTACTATAATATATTACACATCATATGTTAAATCACAGTATGCTTTACACAGATTCCATGAGAAGTCAACAGCATTTCATCCAAATGGCAGGACGTTTATCCCAGAATCTAAAGAAACATATGCAGAATAACTTGAGTGTATTTTAAGGCAGTGGGGTCAATCTTTCCCACTCGACTGTTTCAGTCTGTTGCAGTTATCCTCTGATCCTAGTTTGCAACGATACAGCTTTCACAGAAAGCAGCCAAGGCATCATTGTCTGATCCAGCAGAGAAAGAGAGCTTGATATATTTCATAGTTAGTTGTGTTAGATGTCACCATCACTGGCTCTCCTCCTCCTCTGTGAAGGGGACAATGATGTCAAAGACTAAATAAAAGCCACTCAGATTTTAATGTCTTGAGATTCCACCATTTTTGCTAAAGTCTTCTTGACTCGTAGGATGGTCAGACGCGATGCGGGATTGTGGGCCCAGCACTCTGACATCAGCTTTAACATGGCCCTCAAACACTGGCGAGACAAACTCTTATTAGATCATGAAATACATTTCTCTTCTGCACATATTTATTAACTCGACAAATATGAACTAAATCTGTAAACATTCTGCAAATATAATCTGTAAGTATGCTGCCATCTGCTGGATGACTCACCTCATCACTGTTCAATCTGTTGGATACAGTGGGCCGCAGTCCTTTGACGCACACAACCTCAAGCATATCCTCATAAGACGGATCTGATGGCACCATCTCATAATACGGCAGCTGATAGTCCTCAACGATACCTGACCATAATGAATTCATTAATTACAAATGGTTTCAATTCTGTAAGCATCCACAACAGGAAGTTTTCATTTTAGATCAAAATATGGAAGTAGTGACCGATCATAGTGAAAATTATCGAAAAGACAAACACTTGGTTCTATCCATCAGTTGTTGATTGGATGGAGGCAGTTCTGAATGCAAGCTTGCAGTTGATTCAAAGAAAGGTGCGGGGCTTATGCAGACAGAATGATGAGGAAGTCAGGCCTTTTTGCCTCAATATAATTTGCAGCTTATTAATAGTTAGTAAGGTAGTTGTTAAATGTAGGTATTGGGTAGGATCAGGGATGTAGAATATGGTCATGGTGAATATGTGCTTTATAAAGCATGAATAAACAGACCATACGTTAATAATAGGCATACTAATAAGCAACTAGTTAATATTGAGAATTGGTCCCTTTACTTAAGTGTTATCAAAAATCTTTTAACAGATGTATAAAGCAAAACAAGAGAGATTTGCCAGTGAATACCTCCAGTGACACAGCGTCTGGCCATTTCCCATATAACCAGCCCATAGCTGTAGATGTCCGCCATGATGTAGGCCTGGAATTGGTTCTTATTCAGAGTCTCATCCAGGACCTCTGGAGCCAAATAGCGTCGGGTCCCTATACGTGTGCTCAGCGGGATGTCCACTTCATTTGTATCACTGAGACAAACAAAAAAATGTTACTTCCTCAAAATGACTGAACAAACCACTTCAAAATGAAAGAAGAGTGATGAAGCACCTGTTGAATTTGACAGCAAGCCCGAGGTCAGCGATGCAACAGGTGCCGTTTTTCTTTATGAGGATGTTCTTGCTCTTCAGGTCTCTGTGAGCGATGGCTGGTTTTCCCTGCGTGCCGTAGATCTCCGTGTGCAGGTGACACAAGCCACAGGCTGCAGAGTAGGCCAGTTTGAGCAGGGCGTGTGTGTCCAGAGTGGTGAACTTCAAATAGTCATACAGAGAGCCGTTCTCATGGTAGTCTGTGATCAGGTATAGCTGTGTAGAGGCTCCAGTGCCATTAATGTCAGCAGCAATGAAGCCTTCAGACAGACCAGAGGAGTTGTATTACATAATTACAAACACTACACATGAACGAGATCATCTTGAATGACGTGAAGTGTACCTAGTATGTTCTCGTGTCTCATAAGCACGGTTTGGTAGATCTCGGTCTCCCTGAACCAGCTGGCTTCCTCTCGAGTGAAGAACACTTTCACTGCTACCTTCTCCCCCCTCCACCGGCTGAGCCACACCTCTCCATACCTGCCTTTTCCAATAAGACGCACTGTCTGGATCTGCTTCGCAATGGTACGCTGCACCTGTAAAAACGAGCAGGAACACGGTAAAAAAAAACAAGAGCGGCTACAGTCCAACAAAGATCCTACAGTCTGCATTTCTGATTTCTTACCAGCAGGGGGAGCCCAGAGCCACTGCCTGAGGTTTGAGACTGGCTGAGGAGATCTTTCAGAGATTCTCCTGCTGGGATAAAGGCCTCGTCCTGCTCCAGGTCTCTGTGGTAGCGTTGCCTCTCCGTCTGCCACTTATACCTGAAGAAAGTCAAAAACGATCTTTTTTTACAGCTATTGTAATCTGAAAGCTCGTTTTTTACAAACATGACACGTTTTGACAGATAGCTCAATAAATAGACACTAAAGGATTGATTTGTTATAAAAGCAAACTTTTCCATAGTTAGTAATCTTGCCCCAACTTGCTGTAAGAGAAGTGTTTCTCTTTTGACAACAACAGGCCATGATGTGGGTGGCATGTGTTTTCAAAGGTACTATGCAAAAACACAGCAAGCACTACAGTTAAAGTTCACTGATGTGGAAAATATGGGCACGTCACAAGCGGCTATTATATGTAAGAGCTTCAGTGTGCTTTGCTGCTTCAGTGCAGTGATGATCTCACCTGTAATAACAGATGACAGTGACACAGATGAGGGCGCAGAAGCACACAGTCACTGAAATGAGGAAGGCCAGCCAGTGAGGGTCTGGTGGATCTGTAAAGAGATCAAGAGAAAACATGTCCATCATTAAGGCATTAGGTAAGTCAGGGCTCAATCTGCAGGCAGGGTCAGATTATTATTTTGGAAAATGTATTATATTTAACTTTTTTTTATTCTATGATGAACAAAGTTCAAAAGAATACGTTTTTTTATTTTTATATTAATTTAGGAAACAACCCAAATGTCAATTACTGACTATTTTGATCCATTTAATGCATTCGTGCCAAATAAAATAATTAATACCCTTAAAAAAACTATTTTGAATGGGAAACATTAATATATATATTCTTTAATGATTTTGCTGAAACATTATGGTATATCATGCTAAACATTACTAATTGATTTGTCTCAGATAAGCCATTCTAACAATTTCCCTTGCTATCTATTTTAGTTAGCTAGATTATGTGTTTATTTTGTTTATTATATAATATGTGTGATCTGCCAGGCAATTAGTACTGAGGCATACCAGTGTCTCGAGGAGGTAACTCTGGCTTTAGGTCTCGATTACAAAAGTCAAACTGGCAGCATTCGATGGTTCGACGCGTCTGTGCAAACTGGGAATCCTGTGAATAATCAAATGGGTCAAACTTAGAAAGTCTGGTATTTAATTACACAAGGTGTCAAAGCATAAAACACGAGAAACAACATTTCTTACCTTGCACTGAAAGTGAGAGCCCTCATATTTCATACAGCCTGAGCTTAAGATCACATCACTATTTTCATCTTCTTCAATAATGGCGAAGCACTGCCCATTTGTCCTGTTATGTTTTAAAGAAATGCAATCTGCTTAATTTTTTTGGATACCTATAAACAAAGCACAAACGTGCAATAATCACTTAAAGGGTAGCATGGCCTATGACACTCACTCGCAGGTGTTGTTCTTGGCATCATCAGGGCAGTGTCCTGAGCAGTGGCAGCTGAGGAAGCGGGCAGCATCCTCTGGTGCCACAGTGAACTCGTCCCCGGGCCTTCTGGAGTCTGAGCCAGGCTTCACTCCAGTGCCCTGTAGCACATGGTCAGGATTCTGACCCGCTGTAAATGACAAGAAAGAGAAACAACATGGCCAGTAGTTGTTAATAAACCAATATCATGGTTCCAGAAACTTGCAAACTGACATTCAAAAGTTTGGGGTCAGGAACATAAAAAAAAAATTAATACTTTTATTCAGCAAGGATGCATTAAATTGATAAAAAGTGACAGTAAAGAAATTTACATTGTTTCAAAAGATTTATATTTGTTAAAATTCAGTTCCTTTGACATTCATAAAATAATTCTGAAAATTCTAAAGCTTTCCACAAAAATATAGACAGTACAACAGTTTTTCAACTTTCTATGATAATAATAAGAAATGTTTCTTGAGCAGCATATTAGAATGATTTCTAAAATGTGTGACACTGAAAACTGGAGCAATGATGCTGAAAATACAGCTTTGCCATCAGGAATAAGTGACATTTTAAAATCTATTAAATAGAAAACACTTATTTTAAACTGTAATAGTATTTCATAATTTTCCTTTTTAATGGAATTTTTGATCAAATTAATGTAATCATCAGTGAGCACAAGATAATTATTAAAAAAAACTAAAAAAACGTACAGACCTTTGAGCAGTAGTGACTATGACAAAACTAGGTTAAAAGCTAGCAATGTGCAGCTTATTTCTCTTCATAAAATCTAAGGTTGGGAATCGGAAATCGATTCTGATTCCAGAATCGGATACTTGTTAAATAAATGTTTTTAATTCCACCTATGTGCTTTTTTTTCTACATCTGTGAGTACCCGACCTACAGATCTGCCAGGACTGAGCTCGCTAATCTAAGCACTCCAAAGTTTGGCTACATTTGCGATCAGAAGCCAAACAAGCAAAGTATAATATATGTCATCGCTAAACATGTCGCAAGAGACACGTCACCATGACAAAGCATTTTAATTTAACAGATCGTTAAAGATTGCAAATACCAACGTGATTCTATTCCTAAATTACAATGATTCGTCTATTTCATTCCTCAGCCTTTGGCGTGTGCGATCACAATTAATTGTTGTGGTTCATCCGTGCAGCTTGCGATCACACTAGTGTGATTTGAACACTTAAATCTGCGTTTGCACTGCCGCTGACCTGAAGAGAGCAGCTGTCATCTGTCGAATTAAACCACACAGTATTGTTATTTCTGTTACAAACATTCAAAATCACAGAAGTACTGGGATAAATGTTTATAGTTCAGATATAAACTCTGATGTGTGCGTAGCAATTAAAATAGAGTAAATCGCCTTTTAAAGTAATTTGACACTGAAAATGTTACGCCAGTAGGTGGCGAAAAGGGTCTTTTAAAATGTCTTTGACTTTGGATCATAGAAGAGATTTGTTCAAGAAGCTGATTCAGAGTTCAAGAGTACATCTTGAGTGAGTCCTTGAATCATTCATTCATAAATTACATGTGATTTTGTTTAGTTGTCTAATGGTTTTTTCCTTCAGAATCATACGAGAACCACAACTTCCAGAAGAAGAAAAACTAAATGTATCCAGAATCATGCAGTTCTATTTTGCACACAAACATCTCCTAAAGAGTCCAGTTTTTATGTAGCCTGATGATTTTTGTTCATGGTATTCAGCTCCAATAAATGGTTTGCAAAAAAGGGACCCAGGATAATTGTTTGATTTAGTTATTTAATTACATTGGAATCTAAAAGAATCGGCATTGATAAAATTCTAACTATACCCAACCCGTACTAAAATAAACAAATACCAGTCTTTCAGTAAACCTGCTCCTGTTCAAATGCAGCCCACCTACCATGTGCATCCCTGTATGCCCCTTTCTGTTTCACACCCTTCCAACCATTCATTTTCCTTTTTATTTGAATTTCACTTAAATAAAGGCCTCTGAGACATGCCACTACTGATCTTACGGTCTTATCATCATGTCACAGTGCATGAGAATGTATAGCTGTAGCTTTCTGTTAAGCGTGGCTCCAGTCCAGTCCAGACCTGTCGGTAGAACAGCTAATCACTCACATAGCAGCAGTTTGAGAGATTGGGCGGCAGGGCGACATGGCGCTCTCTTTATCAGCTGCATTCCATCCTCAGATCCCATTACTACTCTGTCTTACACAGCCTCCCCGTGTGCTGCTGATCTTACAATTAGACTGGACTTTCCTCTTGCAATAATTCTATTAGGACTCGGTGATTAAATAGAGAGCTGGGCATGATAAAGGAGTCTCTGTTGCTCTTCGATTCACTGCAAAATTCAATGGATTGCCTACAACATACATACACAGAAAATGTGACAGATTCCAGGTTTTGTTGTTACTCTGCTGCGGTTTGCACGTTAAAATAAAATATTTGTTTGCATTTTTAATGTATCATCACAGACGCTTGTCCTTTCCTATTCTTGAGTACACATGTAATACAATGACGGTTTAATTCATACTGGAAGCCGGAGAGCACCCTTGCACAGAAACTACACATATCCATAGCAGAAGTAATACTACTGACAACACTCCAGGAAATCTCTAAAATGGACAAAGGTCTCCAGTTATCGCTGAATAAAACGCACAAGGCAGATAGGAAAATGAAAAGTATATTTCTAATGCAATTCTAATCAACATCACTACTATCATTCTGTAATATGAAACCACGTCTGGTCACGAAAAATATTATTTTTAAGTTATTTCAAACACGTAACTGTTGTTGTTGCCGTTATTAAGTCAATTTGGATAAAAAGCCAAAAATGTCAATAAAAATGAAAAATGTCAATAAATCATAACTTTGTTGGACAACAGGTTTGTAAACAGGCTCATACGCATGCAAAACTGTATTGCACATGTACTACTACTGGTACATTTATTCAAGGATCAGACCATTTTGTCAGACCTTTCCCAGATTGTAAAACGACCTCGAGCTCCTCATTAAGCAATAAATAGGGTTGGGAATCGAAAATCGATTCCGATTCCAGAATCGGATACTTAAGGTCAGGAATCGGATACTTGTTGTCAAATTAAAATTTCGATTCCGCCTATCGATTCCTATGCGCTTTTTTTCTTCATCTGTGAGTACCGGTGTGATAGCAATCTGCCAGGACCTTGCTCGCTAATCTAAGCGCTCCAAAGTTTTGCTGCATTTGTGATCAGAAGCCAAAAAAGCTAAGTATAATATCTGTGATAGCTAAAAATGTTGCAAGAGAGGTATCACCACCAACATGATATTAATTTAATAGATCGTTAAAGATCGCGAACATGATTCAAACACCAACGTGATTCTATTCCTAAATGAAAATGATTTCACCTCACCCACCACTGATCTAAGCTTGGCCACCCTGCTCAAAACTGCAGTTTTGTCCCCTTTTTCTTGACAAGAAAAGCCTTTATTAAGACGCGGAACCGGTGTATTTTTTTGCATCCACATCCAACGAGACTTTTCAGACGCGCACTGCAGCTTTGCCTCAGCGCCAGGCGCGAGTCAAATGAGCGGAAAAGGTACACCAGCCAAATGAGCTTCAGCAGAACAATGAGATGCTGTTAGGCTATATGTCAGTAAAACAAACTTTCCTGTCCTGTCAGCCGTCACTGTGCTCACGGCGCATGCTCTGATCACGTCATCATAAATAAGCGCACAAGAAACTGAATACGAGTCTCATCAGTTAAGTCATGAAATTACCAAAAAAGGCGATTAAAGCTGCAAACTGTGCATGCATGTATGAATGCATTACATTTCAGAACGTCTCTCAAATGCATACTAAAATATAGGCTATCGTGCAATGGTTTGCTAAAAAAGAGACACGGGATAAATGCTTGATATCATTATCTAATCACAATGGAATCGAAACGAATCGATAAGCGGAATCGGAATCAAAATCGATAAAATTCAAACGATACCCAACCCTAGCGATAAACTCCTCCTCAATTTCACGTCACCCTTCCGTGACGTCGCTCTGCACTGTTGCACACGGAAATGTGTCAACAACTAGACTTTATCGTTATTAATCGCGAGAAGATTCATTCTTATCGTGGGGAGAATTTTTACCGGTATATCGCAAACGATAAGGTATGCCCATCCCTAACGAGCAGCGGTTGTTGGTCAGGACAATTATATGAAATGAGCATCTCTAATAATAACTCTAGTTAAAGTTGTAGATTCCAAACACTTTTATAATATTTACATAAAAACAACAACATTAAATCTGGATGGTGTGGAAAGAGGAAATTGTGGTGGTCTCCAACAGCATTATGGGAGTCAAAAACAAAATGTGAGACAGCGAGAAACATTAACAAAACCGTTGATCACAACACAAACAAGACTGCTGGAGAAACACCCTGAGAAAACAGAGCTGATAGAGGCAGTGCAGTTATATGTCCAGATAACGCCTGTGAAGCTGCGAGACACTGCCTTTGATATGCTCAGTCTATCAGAACGATTCTAGACCGCAAACTAAATGACGCACTCAGCCTCTCAAGTGCTCTCATTAAGGGTGCGGACAGACTCCATATCTTTCTTTCTTAAGTGGATCAAACACACCGTCTAATGTTACTTTTACTAAAATATAAAAATCAACTCTTAAAGAGAATTACACAGTCTAGACTTAATCTAATTCAACTGCTCGCAAGGGATTTCAATGAGGTCATTTCAGTAATTGAGCTACTCATAAAGCAAATGTAAGAGGTTGTGTGGCCTTGAGCCCATGCAATCTAGGAGACAGTCCCCCTTTATGAAGGCAGATCCTGATTCGCAGGGTTAGGATGGAAATTTCGCATTAGGAGAAGGCTGGACAAAGATCAGATCAGGAACCCAGGGATCCCTCTCCATCACTCTTTACTCTCTTATCCATTCTCTCTACTCAGGGTCAGAGCTTGAGAAATGACTTTGGGATTAAAGGATCTTGAATCTGGTTTTCATTGCAACTGCACACAAATCTATGGGCGTGGCAGAAAAGTGCAACTTACAACAACGTTAGGATTTCGAAACTCTTCAAAATAGCCGTGAAGCAGTTCTTCTGACAGGGCAAAGAATCTCTGCTGGCCTGTGACTGGTTGTGGGCGATGATTGATGTGTCAGAGGGGTCCATTAGAGCCTCCACATTCACATGTGTGCCTAATTTTGCCGCCATTTACAGTGGAGTCTGAAGTCTGGCAGATCATCCCCCCCATAATGAGACTATCCAGCAGATACACACCATTACCCTCTCTCTCTCACTTGAAAAAAAGAGCAAGAGCAAAGGGACGAAAGAGAGCAAAAGAAGAAAATCAAAACTAGATTTCAGTCTACAGCAAAGCTGAATTCCACTGTTTCCCTTCAGAGCAATGCATTGTTTAATTGACAATATCCCACTTCACATTAATCCTCACACATGCCACTTGAAATTGAACTTGAAAGAGAACTGTGAATTAAATATAGCTGAATTAAGTCAGTATACTGGAATAAAATGTGTGTCATTTCTATTTGTTCACCTCACCCTATTAAATGCCTGCCTGCATTTAAAACAAGTTTTCTTATCCCCTAGGAGGAATGCTAATCTCATTCACTATTCAATCCAGGTACAAGTACACAATTGCTTGGGAAAAAAGCACTTTGCTCTATTGAGGCAACTGAGGGCTTTTAGTCGCCAATGTCACCTCTCCGTTTCTTGAAGATTATGTTTCAGAGGTGCAGACACCTGGCTGAAATTACATCTCAGGGGTGCATCTGATGAGCAAGGTAAAAAAGATGTACTATAGAGGTATTGAACTAGCCTTTACACAACTGTAACACTGAGAGAAACAAAAGCACATTGAGAAGTCAAATGTCCTCGCCTTCATACTGCGTCTCTGGTTTCAACAATCTCCTACTTTTCTGCTGCATCTGTACAAAAATATACTGACAAGGACATTAGACTGATGTTTGATATAATACGAACTCTAAAGGAAAACTGAGCTGTTTGAAAATCTGACTACTTGGCATGTTACAAGACCACGTTTCTTTCTCTCAACTAATTGATCAGAATCAAATAAAAGACTAGGCTTTAAAAAAAATAAAGTTCACCTGGAGTGGCATGTGTCGAATCCAAGGGTGGACTAAATATGATTAAATCATAACTTCTTAAGCATACACATTAAAACATATAAATGAATGCTTCATTTAATATTTTGAAAATGTAGGTGGATAAAAAAAAATGCAATTTAAGAAATAATAAATGACAATTTTTTTAAGTATGGAAAAGAAAGCATGCAAGCCTCTTGTAATATCTAAAATCTACTAAATAGGAGCTTAAATCTGAAGATCAACAGCACAAAAATGCCTAAGTATTTCCGGAGAACACAGTGTGTTTGGAATAGTTCTTACCAACTAGCAATTATGAAGTGCCATAGAGGAAATGGTTAATGTGCTAAAAAAGGAAGAGAGAGCGGCAACAATCACTTCAACAGCTTCCTTTAGTGGGGGGCCTCTGAGAGGCTCATGGTTCAGGAGTGAGTCACGACAGGAAAGATGTCTTTTGAACTCGCTGGCATGAGTAAACACCTCACAGATTTCAGAGGTTGTTCTAACCCAGAGCACAAAGTATTGTTTTACTCAAAAGTACAGAGTTAAAGTATGTTAACAAACAATGTGAGCTAAAATACAAAGCAGTAGGCCTTTCAATGCAACTAATTCTCTTTCTGTGCACTAAAACGGTTTTCCAATAATCGGCTGTTGCTGTTTGCCTTCACAGCTCATTGAGTGTCCACAGGCAACCATCAGTTAGTTTGTCTCAGGGAGGGCATTTTTATTAAACAAAGGTATCAGTTTTCTTTGACATTAGTAAACATCACGTTATTAAGCATATGGAAACGTTCAGATGGGCACATATGTTTCCTGCCCTGCTGTTCTGCAATCACATTAATGTCCTCACAAACAATATACAGAGGGAAGAGAATGCAAAACTTAAAACAACCAGTGTCTCAGCTTTAAACTTTAAACCAACTTTATGCTCAAAAACAGCCAATCTGTACCTCATTTTGTTCAAATTAAAATATAGGCCTAACAATTTACAACATTTCATTGCATTATTTTCTAATCAAATCAAGAGCTTCACAGCATGAAACAAAGCAATGCATTCTTATTTTGTTTGTAAAATAAAGTTCTATCTGTGGAATTAAATTACCTGTGGCATGAGACTATAGCTAAGTCACAGCCATTCCATGTGATATTGCGTGAAAATTGTAATTACTATTATTTTACTGCACAACAGCAATTCTTAATTTATTCTTAATTTCTTCAAAAGAGTCTGTGAGCATTTGTGACACAGGTGTGAAGTAAACACCCTTACCTCCAGCACAGAGCCGCAGAAGCAGGCAGACTTCAGCCAAAACCACAGTGACATACAAAAGCTGTGCCATCGTCTAACAGCGTCGTCGTAACCTTCAGTGATGACGGCTGCTTATGCTCCTGAAATCCCAGTGGACACTAACGTACAGGTGAAGCTGAAGAGATTATGTCTGAAGAGATGCAGAGAATGAGAGGAAGAGCTGGGGGATGATGATGGCACTAGAAACTCAGAGATCCCTCTTCACGGGGTCCACGGCACTAAAATAATAAAAGATACAAAGAAAATGTGATGAGCAGATCATACACGTCTCAATGCATCTTTCTAGACACAATGTCTACAAAAACAAATAAAAATCTAAAATCACCTATAGCTTAATAATTACTCAATATTACAAGAAAAAAAAGACTTGATTAAGCAGTGCTGTAATTTTTTTTGGTAGCACTGAACATCATTGCCCCCTTGTTTTTTCTGGGCTTGGCCCCTCAACCCGTCAGGCCGGCGCTACTCTTGAATGCTGAAACATGCCCAAATAATTTGATGAAGGACGTTCTGCAATTACCCCGTTGGCCCCTTCCAGCATTAATAACGTGATGTGTCTGTTCCCTTGTAGGCCTGTGCATCTCGCTGCAATTAGTGGCCCTGAGCGAAGACTGTCCTGAGGGGCGGACAAATTAGTGGCAGAGTGGGCCAGTGTCTGTCACTTCTGATTTGCCCAAGGGGGACAAAGAGCCCCGACCTGTGCCCCACTTTCACACATCCCTGACCGGATAGCAAGGGAACAAAACTAGCCTCCGCAAAGGAAGGGGACAAGATAGCTTTGTAGGCACCTTCACACAGAGACAAGAGGCTAGCTTTGAGGCCTGCTGCAAAAATGATGCCTCAATTTACCAGGTGGCATCACTTTCAAACACTGTAGAAAAAAAAATGGTATAAAGAGCTATGTTAAATTTATAAGTGTACACAGATATGGTGAAGATACCATATTAGACAAGCACACAAAGTCCTATCAAAGGATACGCAGAACAGAACAGTTTGTCTTTGGGAATGAAATATGGGGCTAAAAACCCAAAACATTCAAGGTTGAAAGAGTGTGAAGAGAGGCAACACAATACTGGAGGATGTTTAGAGGTATTAGTCACCAGTTTTGAAAGACCCAGTCTTCAGTTACACGATCTTCAGAAAGTGTTGTAATATGCTGATTTGGGGCTCCATGTTTATTCATGTTGAAAACAGATGTTTTCAGGATTCTTTGATGAATAGAAAGTTCAAAAGTATATCCCAATGCCAAGGAAATAAAAGCAACTACTCACATTCTGCAAGTAAAATCAACTTTTATTCAGATGTTTTATATGTGAATGGCTGAACAAGTCGGGTCATGTCCTGACGTGATGAAGACAAAACTTGGATCAACAAACGCACACAAAAAGTGTAGTGACAAAGACACCCTTTAAAACTGCTAACTATACTTCTATTAGACTGATTAAATCAACTGCTAAACCTTGGAGACTTTCAAATAAAACAAGTTCAGCGGTCTTATGTCTTGAAAGGACATCTATCACTATTATTGCTTCAAAAGTACCACAGAACTTAAAAAGCAATATATAAGGCACATTGTGTTTCATCAGACACTCCTGGAGCTTTGCCCTCTGAATGTCTTTGATGGCGCCATAAACTTATGTTAGGAGGGTGAATGAATAGGGGTATTGTAAGGGGATGTGTAACTATGGTGCACCTTTGGAGTCAACCTTAAGGCCTGGCTATGCTTCATTTTCTGCATTCCACTCCATTTTGTGCACAGCTTTTAAAGTGTACTTGATGGGCACAGATGGACGAGTTTGGACTATCCACGTTGACACAAAAATTGTGTCACACATTGACACCAAAAATTATGGCTTTTTGCTTGACCATGAATCTCTCTCAATCCCCGAGGAGGGAGTCATATCTGGCCTTCCCATGTGCAGAACATAATTCAAGAGTTCCCTCAGGTCAACAACACAACATAAATGACAGTTTGCAACACATACAGAATGTTTGGGAGGGGGTTACAACTAGAAGAAAAAGCCCATGTTTGATAATATTATGAAATAGACATATGTGTGAAATAAATCTCACCATGCCTTTCTTATCACTTCAAACTACAGCCTGCATGACGAGCAGAGTGGTTTGGTGTTTGTCTCCTCATCGCCCCCGCTCTCTTGGCCTGGGTCTCTGGTCCCTCCTGGGGCCCCTCCTTAGAGCAGGGCTCCCAGTACTGGAAGCTGCCTTCCCTCAGTGTCGGCGCTATGCCCGACATGCCTTTCAAGGCCTGCTAGACTGCAGGGCAGACTTTCTGGCTCCGCTGCCATTGTTTGCTTGGCTGCTTTGCGCCTCATCCCAGGAAAGGATTAGCATAAGAATACTTAGGCACATTGAGATGTGCCCCATGACCAACTCTCTCTCTCTCCTTCTCATCCTCACTGAAGTCCCATATCTCTTCCTGACACAACACCAATCACTGTCAAGCACCTGCATTGCAGAGTCAGTCAAGCAGAGACTTTAAAGGTAGCACAAGACTGGTGACACAGCAGTGGATCGCAGGAGAAGAACAAAAGTTAATCTGTGGAGTACTTGGGTGCAATATGAGCTCCTTGGGCCAGATTCCTCTGGAGGGGTAATGGGTTGAGACGCCATTTCTAGAACAAAGCCCCCAAAATGTGCACACATTTTGGCTGAGAAGTTAAGAAACTCTGCTTGACCGACTAAAATCGGAACGGCTCGTCTGTGAAACATGAAACATCTCTCACCAAGGAAGCTGATTTGTGCTTTATACCTGGACTAATTACCCCAAAACGATTTCAAAGTGCCGACTGCTTGATTTGTCATTACTTTTACAGTTGCTTAAAAACACTTTTAGACTAGCTCCCGCTTGTCTCATTTAAAAAATGTCTGAACCTCTTATGGTGCAAAATTTGTATACATATTAAAAATGTAATTATATCAGAATTACTGTTGGTATTTATCATTACAGCATTGTTATTGATGTTATTTATTCCTTTTTCCTGTTTATCATATAAGTCAGTAGGAAATTGAATTTGTGATTGTGTTTTCCTTCCTATTGTAACGTAAACGGGATT
This sequence comes from Gymnocypris eckloni scoliostomus, assembly GCA_027564155.1. Lineage (NCBI taxonomy): Eukaryota > Metazoa > Chordata > Actinopteri > Cypriniformes > Cyprinidae > Gymnocypris > Gymnocypris eckloni. Next base: position 9,377,390 of record CM050429.1, read on the forward strand.
GTCTTGCACCAGAGGTAGGACATTTTTATGGTTTTAATTAAAGATTACAAGGACAAACTCATTTAAAAAAATTGCATGAACTAATAATTTAAAAATATCTTGATTTCATGGTGACTTAATAAATTGATCAGTTCCCATAAAAAACATTCTGCGCTGTATTGTTATATTTCTCTGCTTTTAAACTGAGACAATTTTCCCCCTTGGAATTTATATAGGAACAAATATGGAGATTGAAAAGTCCACACATTTTCTGGCATTACTGAAGCAGCAGAGGTTTATTGGACATTTATTTTCCATTACCTGCCTCACACATTCCACCAAAGGGTCTGAGTGTTTGGGTGTACTGGGGTTTGATGAGAGATGGGTCCAGTGCAGAGCCCTACCGTACTAGTCTTCAAATTTGAACCATCTTCCGAATTATGACGACACTTCACCCTTTACTTCAAGAGACTTTGGTAGACACATTTGTCAATTTTCAGAGAAAATTATAAATTTTAGCTATGCATTATCATTAATCACATTACTTATTTTTAAGAGAAAATCATTTTTCCTCTGTGAAAATTCCTCTGAATATTTCACATTTTAGCATCTGCTAACCATAAGTCTGCACCTCAGGTGTGAGAGAAACTGGGTCGGGCTGTTGCCTTAGAAACCATCCACACATGGATGAACTTTGACATACTTTTTATTTTTCCTAAAATGTATTCCCAGATCCAAATGTGGAAAACATTTGTTGCAGTCCGGCCATCTCTGCTGTAGGGAGCATTTTTATCTTCTGTGGTCATGTAATCACCACATGAAAAGCTTTCATTGAAAACACACTTCTTGGTTGCTTGTAATGCAGGGGATATCAAAAGTAGCTGCTTTTTTTTTTTTGCAGAGGTTTCCTTACCGTACAGATAGATCCATTTCTGTGAAGCATGTTGGCATAGTGTTTGGTAAGCATGGCGGCTGGTTACAGGTGTCATCCGGATCCAGGTGGCTGAATGTCCAAATGGCATTTGGATTCTGTCATAGTACCACAAAACACTGTAAAATATAGAAGAGAATCCTTTATGCAGTAGAGTGTGTTACAACTTTATAATTTAGTTCTTACTATCAAAGTTTAATAAACTCAACAAAATACAATGGTATGGTAAAAGATAGGGCTGCTCGATTATGACAAAAATCATAATCACGATTATTTTGGTCAATATTGTAATCACGATTATTAGTGGGCCATATTACCAAAACTTTATATGAAAGATTTATTTAAAGATAGTGATATATATCAAATATATTTTTTCTGTAAATAAGGTTGCTACGCACAGTGCTTCTGCACAGCAGAATACCAGAGTTACTAATATTAGTAAAAAAAAAAACACATTTTGAAAATAATTAAACTGCCAGTTATAAAAAAGCAAAGGAATACAATAGATTAAAAAAAGATTCAACTGAAACAAACTGTGCTTAAAGTTTTTGTTAATGCAAGTCTAAAGTAGCTATTCAGTTAACAGCCTACTAGAGAAATGTAATAACCTAATGTAAAATAAACAGCATAGTCTTCGCTGTAAGAATTAAACTTCCTTTGTTTCTTATTAAAGCTACAAAAATCTACAAAACAGTACTAACAGAAAGTGAGAGATATTTAGACTTCAAAGACTTAACTTAACTTAAGCGGAGACAAATTGTTGAATAAAGTTAATTTTCTTTGCGTACAAAAAGTATTCTCGTCACTTCATAACATTCAGTTTGAATCACTGATGGCAGATGGACTATTTTGACGATGTCTTTTATACTTTTCTGGGCCTTGACAGTGTTATTTACTTGGCAGTCAATGGGACAGTCACAAGCCTCCCGCTTTTCATTAAGAAATATCTTAAATTGTGTCGAGAAGATGAACAAAGCTTTTGCGGGTTTGGAACGACATTGGGCTAAGTGATTAATGACAAAAGGAGTAACCCTTTAACATCAGCTTTTTTTAAAGTAGAACAAAGAGACAATATCAAAAGTATATATCTAAGGCCTGCCACCAAGCGTAATTAGACTAGTTGCTGTACAAATAGAAAAATGCTGGTATAAGCAAGTATAAGCAAGGCCTAGGGTGTCAAAAGCACTCCGGACATTACAACTTCATTACATGCCATTAAAAAAAATACAGGCAGATGTGATTCAATTTTCTGGGTCTCTACAATCAAATGAAATCCCCTAAATAATGTGGTAAACAATCATTGTGACTCATTACAAGCCCAGACAGAAATCTTTTTGGTTGTCTTTGCACTAACCCAACCCATCACTGAATTCATCCTATCCGGTGCCACTATAAATAATTTACTCCGATAGCCAAGTGTATTTAAAGCAGATCAATACCATTAAAGGACAGCTGGGGCATACTGAATAAACAGAGACCACTCTCAGTCTCCAGCACTGCATAGCTTCATCCAATCTATCTTTATCTGATCTGCCATCATACTAACCAACAGTGGCATAGAAAGAGTTAAAGAAATCAATGGCTCTCCTTCATTTTCCTACCATCCACTGGAAACACAAGCACAGAGGACTCCTCAGCCAACAGTAAATGGTAAAGAAAAGCCTGTTCAATAAAAGCTCAGTTGCGTGTATCAAATGGCTGTGCTCATCTAGGATTCGTTTTCCACCTTTTAGATCGGACTGATATGACTAAATGGTGGGGATGATACATCAGCACCTTTACAGTGGGATGGGTGATACATTCGGGGCCAGGTCTGAGGTGGCCGTGTTTTTCCCTCTTGCTTAGCCATCCTGTCTCCAGAGTGAGTCAGGGAGGGTGGGGGGGATGACTTTAGATGGCGCAGCAGCCTGAGGAACGCAGGCAGGGATGTGAAACCTGATCTACACTGCCTCTTAACCCTCCCGCCCCCACACCCCCTCTAGCCTCCCCGCACTGCCACCTCGCCAGACTCCCACTGCAATCCGATCCCGTGCACTGTGGCTGAGATTGAAACACACTCCGAGAGGGCTCCAGGGCAACTCAATCTGGGCCTGGCTGATATTTAAAAAACAGATAGAAGGGGAAAAACATCTGTGTTTATTTTTGTATGATATTGCAGCATTTTAAACAATTATGTCATTGATTTCACACATTATATGAGGGCAGATCTGAGCCAAATAGAATGTGTTAATTAAAGGGCAAACGGGCATTTTTAAATGGGGGGTTGGGGGACGCAAGGGAGCGCTAGGGGTTTGAGGATATATTTAGTGAAAAGAAGTGTATAAATTATACAACTAAAATAAAAAATAAGATGAATAATTTCTAAAATACCTTAAAATAAAACATTGATTGAAATAAGATACTAAATGGTTGATTATAATAATACTATTATTATAATTATTTTTATTAAACAAATAGTTTTCCTACAGAGAAAGAGAGATATTTATAAAACTAGGTATTCATACAAAAAACTATTTAAATGCCTTGAAAGGGTTGATAAAGGGTTAAAAACCTCTAAAATAAACCATCTATTCCCTTTGGGGGAAAAAGCACATGACCATCACATCTGAATAACAATTGATCATTAATTAACATTCAAAGTAAGACTGAACAAATAATTGCTCAAGCAGTTACTGTAAATAGACCGCCACATGACGCACAACACAAATAACAGGACATACAAGATGTCACTGCTTTGCATTTATTAACATAATAGATCACCCAGAAATGTACATAAGCGTTCATCCTTTACCAATTGTCATGTCATTCCAAACCTGTACGATGAACGTAAAAGATCATTCAGTCCAGATGATTCAAAAGATGTTCTTCCAGATAGTTTTTCTTTTCCATTAGAGATCCTGCATCAAGCCGTGGAATGCACAGATGTCTGGCATGTATATACTATGAGCCTTTAGCTTTAATTTTGTCAAATGAATCAATTTTCCTCAGACTAAGCATCTCTCCTCCAGGCCTCTCGAAGCTTCACAAGCAGTGTTCCCATCTGTTTTTTGACCTCCTTGAGAAGGTAAAGGAGCTGAGCAGACCCCCTTCCCCCAGAAATTAAAAGCAGCTTTTGTACTGAGCGGGCTAAAGGCATGGTCAAAAGAGACTAAAATCCCCAAAGCAGTACAAAATGTACAGTAAAACTAGCATCATTTAAATGTATTACATTTCCACAAACCTAAGCATAATATAACCAAAAACAGCTTCTTTTTTTGTACTGAGAAGCGGATTCGTGAGAAAACCGCCTGAAGTTAAAAACAACCCATGAAAAGAATACAGTGCAAAATATAAATAAACACAATATTGTATCGTGAAAAGAAACAAACATGAAATGTAAAGCGGTTTCCATAAGAAAGATAAATAAACAATTAGAAGCAACACAACTGTCAGATTATTAGGGAAGTTGTTGCTAGCATTACGCGACTGTCGCGTTAATAACTTTTCACTCGGACTTTTACAAACTGTGACATTTTCCTCAAAACAGACGAATGTTATTTTTTATACATATATAATAAAATGTAGACTACAAAGACACTGTATTGCTTTGAAGCAAGACGGTCATTATTGGTAGTTATGGAAGTACATTTATACGTATTTTGACTTGCTAACGGCGATAGCACACTAACGTCAACGTTAGCTATCATTCAACTCGCTTCACTCCGAGGAAATCTCCTAACAAAAATCATGTAATAAACGCGTCAACCCTCATCTTTTCTTCTTCTTAAGCCTTGTACTTTTGTTTAAGTAAAATATATAACACCCCACGGCAGTCGGTTTTGCCTTTGTACCGTGATTAAAACATTAACGTTACGTGGAAAATGGAAAATTCAGCGCAACAAACTTTCGCGAGGCAGCGTTTAGCATAGCCAAGCTAACACTTTCCATTACACTTACCGAAAAGACTGTTCAGAAAATCTGCAAATCTTATTTCCGTATACTCCGTCAATATATTGCGCTCTCGGAAAACTCCGAGGGTTCGTTAGTAGTTGTGATCGTGATGGACTCTGATTGAGGTCTGTTAAAGGTCTGGCACTGACTGCGGACAGATAGATCACAGCAGCGAGCGCGATACAGCGACTCCCTCGCGCTCCCTGCCGATGAGCGCGAGACATTCACGTCCTCAAACTATGTCTCAATACATCGGATGAAAACATTAACCTGACAGATTAATGCTAATAAAAATCATACTATTAGATATAAATAATATTGTTTAGTTTTATTTCAAAACAATATCACGAGAACACAGTGTTAGCTACTTTGCTTTGATTGACACCTTTTTGACCGAAAATAACAGCAAATACATCTGTAAAAATATTATATATATATATATTTTTTTTTGTGGTATTAGTTGTGTTGTCTCTCAAAAACAAATATAAAATTGTAGAAATCCCTCACTGCCCTATATACGTACATCATAAATAAATACTTGTTATATGTCATTATTTTATTTGATTATTAATTCATATAATGAATGATAAATATTATACTTACACTCAATTAGAAATCTTTTCATACGCCATTTTTTATACGGCACAACGCAAATATTCTTTAAAAGGTTTAAACATTTAATTTGTGTGGAACATGGTCATTTGGATTTAAATGAGATTATTCAAACACAAAATAAAAGATAATTTCAAATACAAAGAAAGAGAATACTATTAGTTAGTAGTAGCCTACTAGTTAGTTTTTGATTTAAACATGAAAAAACATATAGCCTAGCTCATAAAGTAAATCTACAGTATTCTGTAGAGCTGCATCTCATTCTGAACTTTCATACAAAAATACCAAGAGAGACACTGTATCTTTTCAACAGAAGACTGCATTAATGACACTTGTTGACATATACCCCAGAATGTCATATTTATAAAAATGAGTGTCACATAACACATACTGTATATGGTTCTTTATTGTATTATTGAAGTATCTGCACCATATGTAATAATGGATCGATCCGTTGTCTCTCTAATTCCCAGGTGAACTGCAGAATACAGCAGATGACAAATTGAGATAATACATTATTTGTAAAGTACATTCAATAGCATTAAATTACATCAAATACATCCGTTTTTGAAAAATGCTCAAAAAATTCATTCCCACTTCTGAGCCCAACACTGCTAATAATGCAATTTTAAGTAACTTTACTAATCTTGTGTAAAAAATAAGCTAACAATTCATTCAATTTAAGAGAGGCAATCATGACATGCCAAACCACTGTTAGTAATATTCAAAACAAAACAAAAAAAAAGCCCAAATCAAGGCCTAAGAACACGTTAACTGATGTGGTAGGTAACATTAACTTCAGTATATGGCAGTGAAATATATAAATCAAGGACACATTTACAACGCATGTCTAAATAAAAGTTATTTTAAGTGAACTGTATGCATAAAATATTAATATCGCAAAGGAAAACATGAGGTTTCTAGAATTTAAATCTCAGAAATTAACCATGATGTTCTTTAATTGCTACTAGGCATGAAACAAAAACTTTACTGTAATCTTAACAGTTTACAGAGTTGGGTAGCATATACTCACAGAGAAAAAAAAGTCTCATGTATTCATTTGTTACATATTACCAATAAAACTTGCATCCTGTGTGTGCCTCTGACTTGTTAATTAAAGTATTCTTTTAATAAAAATATGAATTGCTCCTTCTTGGCAAAGAAAACAAGTAAATTATCCATGCAAATTCAGAACAGTACACCATTTGCAAAGATTTTGTAAATATTGAGGTTTTGCGCACAATAAATAACAACAAAATCCATTTATCATAGAGCAGGATATTATTACAGCTAACTATGTCTTGCATACACTGTGAGGGCAACAATTAATAAATTAAAATAAATTATGTTACCTTTTCAGATGCCCTGCTCCCATTCTTAAAATGAGTTGATAAAAATATGACACATAATGCTAATATTGACATCACATATGCATGAATTAGCTTACTTGCTTTCCCACACACTAAAAGCACAAATGAACAAGATTAATCACATAAAACTCCCATTAAGTATTGAAAAGACTGCAAAACAACAAACAGTCTCAGTCTATTTAACATCCTTTTGTGACTGATAAGCAAGTCAGGGATCTATAGGCCTCATTATTGTTCAAGAAAACAAATATTAATGGAATAAAAACACATTTAAGTTTACTTTCAATTTTAAGGCGTAATAATATGCATAGACTTTTCAATCGTCAACATCCATGTATAATATTAATTTCTTTCAAATTAAGGTTTTAGTCACTAACATCACAAAAATTGTATGTTGCATTAACCAAAAAAAAAAAAAAGTGAAAATGTTATATCTCTTAAATTAGTGTATCAGACAAATGAGTGCATGTATGCAAATGTATTAGGGTTATAATAAAAAACAAAGAATGACCTAAAAATGTCTAGTTTCATCCGTTTACTAATATGCTATTTAAGATACAGTATGTCTTTTATATTAGTTTTTGTGTCATTTATATAGGCACTGATTCCTTGCCATAAAACCACACATGCAAATGTATTAATTGCATTTATTTCCTTCACTGACAGCTTTTGATGCAATATTGAATCATCTACACATTGATGGCATGTGCATGCTTCTTGCATAAAGGCTTTTCCTTCTTGGAGTAGAAAGGTTGTCCTTCCAGGTTCACATGGCACACCTGTGTGTCGGGACAGAAATGCATAGAGTCATAATTCAAACTCAGTGCTGAATTATATTTAAACCATATGGGCAAGTGCTTTAACAAACTGATTTTGAACCTACTGCACAAATAAAGCAGGTATCATGCCATGTGTGGCCAAGAGCTTCAATAAATTTGTCTCCTGCCTCAACAGGGAAGTCACAGCCATGGCACTTTGTGCTGAAGAGTGCAATATAATCTGGTGACAGAAACATTTCATGAAAATTATAGCAGTCTGGACTGTATATCTGCATGCACCAAACTTGTAAACACACAAATTTGTGTCAGACATAGCTGGTGTCTCCCATACCTTTCTCACAATACGGCTCACCATCCTCCATATGGAAGAGACTGTTTCCAAAGGGCTTTCCACAAGCCGCACACACAAAGCAGGTGGTGTGCCAGGTCTGCCGGAGTGCATGCATCACTTCCTGTTGAGCAGATGTTGAGCGGATGAACTGTCAGTACCTGTGAAGTGTGTTTATAGTCATGTCTGTGCATGTGTGTGCAATGATAATGTTTTCAACATACTCCCATGATCTTGGTGTTGCAGCGGGCACAGGTAGGTGCAAAGAACTCTCCATAGCAGTTTTCACAGTAAACATTATTCTGCTCCTCCACAAAGCTGACATCAGCCAGAGACGTGTGGCAATACTGGCAGTTGAACTCCTCCGGATGCCAGGAACGACCCAATGCCACCAGGAATGGTCCCCTGAGGAGTCAAAAACACTGATAAAAACATATAGACAATTTGTTTTGATAACATAAACATATATTATAACATTATTAAATCATTACAAGCAGGATAATCTAAACAAAGGTGAAATAAACAATATTTCAATATGTAAAAATATTTGTTTTACTTCCTCAGCTGTGGTGATATTTTTCAGAGATCTTTCACAAGTCACTTCTTTTATAGAAAGGAGACAAAATTATTTCAAACTAAAGTTTTATTTGTGAATAAAATGAACAAATGTATGAAACAAAAACAAAGGTAAACATCACTTAAAAATAATATTTTGTGTCACTTCCTGTCACATAAATCACATAAAACAGTTTTTTGTCATTACTCCTTAGAGAATGCTGTACAATAATCTAAGATTTAATGTCTGGGTCTGTGATTAAGGTCTATAAATAAAATGCATTTTAATTTTTGTATTACACACTATTATTGTATTTATTAATATATTGAATTAGCTTGTATTTTTCAAATTTCACTTTTATTTTATTTTAAGTTTTAGTAAATTTGTTTATATGCTTTGGTCATGTATTTCTTTTTTTGGGGCTTTTAAAAAGTGATTTTTAATATTGCATATTTAACTTTATATATTTGTTTTGTTTTAATTTGAATAATTTTAGTACTTCAACTTATACTCCTTTATTTTTAAGTTTTTCCATCTAATTTGATTTTAGCTTCATTTCAGTTAAAGTGCTTCTATTATGGATTTGAAAACGACCTTGCATGCAGTGTGTAACACAGCTCTAAAGGAATGAAAACATCCTGCAACATTTTAAATCTGAAAGTGCACCGTGTATAAAGTTACTGTCTTTCAAAAGAAATAGTCGACTCCGAGTCATGAAAACAAGTCTTTTTTTTAAACTAATCTTTAGCTGTTTCAAGGTGACGTCAAAGTGAAACAATAGCATATTTATGCCTGTAAACTTGTTGCTCGCGTGCAGACCGGGTGTGTCTCACTCGTTCTTAAAAGTGAAGCTGCGGGCTCATTGATCGCCCCCTGGTGGCTGGCAGCAGTACAGGTCATAAACCCCGCCCTCTCCGTGTAAACGAATGGGACTTCAGTCAAAAAATAATAATTACACTTCCAATACAATTTTCCGAAATATGGTTTTGGTCTTTTAAGGTAGTTGTTATCACACTGATATATGTTCATTTATTCGTTTTTGTGATAAGTTAGATTTTAGCTAGTAATTTGATGCTATAAAACGGGGCGTGTCGTTATGGTTGATTGGGTCAGCGGGATTTTCGGCGGGAGTTTGATACCGCGGCTCCACCTCACGACTCTACTGCGCTGACTCTGGCTCCAAACTAATCTCTACTGTGCAGACTCGGGCTCCAAATGACGTAATTTACTCAAGATGGCAACGGCCATACTGAGATGTATTCGCTTCACTTTTCTACAGTGGAAGGAAACAGAGATGCGTGGTTTTTACAGTCTATGGTGCAGACCTGGGAAAACTTGAACTTCCCCTGCCTCAAACACAGCTGATTCCTGTGGAGAATCTGTTACAGTACTAATTTTCTCCTCAAACTTCAAAATCATCCTACATCACTGCAGAAGCACCGACCCAGTGTTTACAAAGTGAACGTGCAAAGAGGGTTAAACACCCTTTACAAAAAATAAATAAATACAAAGAAACCAACGATGTAGGATGCTTTTGCAGTTGTAGGAGAAAAGTGTTGGGAGTTTTTAGACACACTCTCTTGAACCGTTGAAGCGTTAATCAACCTCTGGGACATGAAAGTGCCCAAAGTTGGAAGGTTTATGGGTTGTTGAATAAAAACACATATTACAAGAGGTTTTGTTATTTGAGATGGGTGAACATTACACAAGTGTTATCTTACCTGATGATGTTGTTGCAGGCTCCACACAGAGGTGTTCTGTTGCTGGCTGCAAACCTCTCTGCCTTCTGAGCAACTCCACGAGCCACGGGTGGGAAGGGGGCAGGGTTGAATGCAGGGCTGGGTGCAGCAGGAGTGGGAACAGGAACGGGAGCATGGACGGGGTTAGGGATGTAGGGTAGTGGTGGGGGGGCCGCCTGGGGAAGAGGCTGCACTCGGACATTTGTGGTGGTGGGTTTGCTAGGGTCAAATTTATGGGCAAAGTTCTCATCAGTAACCCAAGGAGGCCTGTTGGAAGACGACGCTGGAGCTGCGACAGGAGCAGGTGGAGGTGGAGCAGGTTTGTGAACCATTGGATAAGCTGGTGCTGAAATATGCCCATGAATTAGTATTGCATACAAAGATGGACACACACAAACACTGAACTATATCACATATGTGCAATGGATACCTGGGGGAGCCGAGTAGGCTGCAGGTACAATGTTGGCAGTGCTGACCACTTTAGGTGGAGGTGGACCTACAGGGATCTGGATGGAGCTGTGCTGCATGGGTGGTGGTGGCTGCTGCATAGGTGGAGGCTGGGAGTAAGAACTACAGAGGAACAGACCAGAAATTCAGTAACATTTTAGATTAAATGAGAAGTTACTCCTCCTTTTTGCTTTTCCTAACTACTTAAACTTTTCCTGATCAGTCTAAAACATTACACTTTCGGCAGATGCTTTCATCTAAAGCCACTGCATTTCAAATATACATTTGTATTCCGTAACAATCAAACCAATGACTTGTTCATATGTCTGAGCTAAAGGTACACATTACTTTTTTATTATTCATTATAATTGTAATATGGATTAATTACATGATTTATGTTTTATAAAGAGCTGTTACACATTAATGTGTAACACAAAAGTGCTGTTTTTGTGCTGTTACACAAAAGGCTTAACCCATTGATGCCCATATTTTGCCCATGTAACTGCATTTTAAGTTTTCATTTAAATGGATTAACGTGCTTGTTTAGGTCCATTAAATCACTTATTATACAAAACCATGATCCGCACTCACATGAAACAGTCTTTTCATTCTGTTTTATTCTACATGTATAAACAACAGGACAAGGAAACAAAAGTTTCGGCTCAAAGACCTTCTTCAGTGTGTTAAACAATACAAATCCTCCACTCACTTTGTAAATCACTAATTTGATGCAACCATTCATTTATTAAAAGCTTACGTATTCCATTTCAATATTCAACAACTTGCATTTAAATACCACACCAATTATCATAACCACCACTTCATTACAATATGCCTCTTATTCGAACATAAATTACCTCAAAATTCATTTTATCACTCTTGTATAAACTAGCAGTTAAAATAAACCATCAGCAGTCTTTACTTTTAACAATAGAAAATTGTATTGATTAAAATCATCAGACACATCGTCATTAATAATCACTTATTTTCACACTGAATGCTTGAGATCTACTCCACAAAATATTACATATTGATTTGACCAATATAATTCATTAAAGGAAAACAAAGATCCAGCTCCTCATTCATGCCATTTGGAGTTGATTTAAGTTTATAGATCTATAATGCTTCTCGTTTCAATAATTATTTATTTATATTAAATCTTCTGCGTGATAAGTCCTTGTCCTAGTGGTGATAAATGTAGAATAAAACGAAAAGACTGTTTCATGTGAGTGCGCATCATGGTTTTGTATAATTTATCTCTATACAGAAATTCACAGAGAAACATGTGCAAAATCTATAATAATAAAGTGTTTTGCACATCCGTCACTATAAAGTTGCAAGTGTGAACATGCAGAAAGGGCAACAAGAATTAAACACCACATGGCACATTATCCAGTAAGTTGCCATACGCTTTTCCTAAGGTTGTCTATTTTTACAGTATGTCAGCTGTTTTAAAAACATCTATATTCTACAAATAGAAAAAGGGGGATATTTACTTTGGTAACTTTAGTTGTCCACAGGCTTAAGTGAGTTACGGATTTAAAGTTTGGATGCACATTCAGTTCTCACGGACTTACTGCTAATATTATCAAAAGATGTCTGACCACATAATTTATCATACACATTTGAAGATGTCTTACCTTGAATCACTTCATTACAATATCAATGCAATAATTAGTGTTATTTTAACAGAGCAGCGCACAAGAAAAAGACTAGAAAAGAAAGTCTAATACCAACAAGTGTTAGAAGAGAGAGCCTCCAAAATAACCAGGTTACACAAATACTTGCCATTTAATACATAAAGACACATATTCAAGAATGGTTACAACATGAAAAGTTAAAGAACAATACCCCAAGCATAAGTATTATCCTTTGGGTAAGTCTAAAAGAAGCAGTAAGGGAGAAAAGACGTGTTCTGGCACATTTGACAGGACACACTGACACCGGGAGGGAGAAACACACAGTGTTTGAATACAGAGCAGGACCACAGCAGTACCTGGAGAGGGAGGTTTTGTACTGGGAACTGTAACCCATAGACGTCTGCAAGTTGAGGCTATAATGTAACAAAATACAAAAACGGTAGACAGTCAAACGTATCATGCCTAGATTAAACCAGAGAGAGGACATGTGCACTCATATCTGTACGACTGCTAGCTGATCCAAATATTGCATATAAAAAATACAAACAGAATCAGATATTTGGGGTTTCTAAATCAAAATGCATATGGAAATGAACTGAATATACAGTAACTCTTCAAATAACTAGTCAGATATGGATTCTGTTCGTTTAGTCACTATCAGTACTGTACAATATGAGTGAACATGGCAACAAACAGACCATGAACAAATCATCTTACCAACATAAATATATGCAGAAAACACAAAACAAACATATGCATTCAAAACCCACCAACCATGCAACTGTATTTCAGTAAAAAAACAAACAAGATTCATATATTTCTGAGCTAAAAGAGTCACTTCCTGTAGTAAGAGACAAATGAAAGATAGTCAACTAAATCTGAATTAATACAAATATCACTATATGGTTTCTAATAAGTACATGGAAACTTGGTTATATATGATTATTTGTATAAATATGAAGTTCACTTCAGTCTGGATGCAATAAACTTAACGGATTGCTGGATCAATATAAGCAATGGATACATGCAAAGAGTTTCTGCCATGTCTCAGAAGCAAACTTACTTAAGACACAAGAGAATGGGTTGATAAAGGCCCTTGGGATATATGTTTGCCCAGATATGAAAGCTCTCACTAAGGTCTCAAAAATTGATCTTGGTATAAAAGATCAAATGAAATCTCTAGAAAGAGATTTATTAAAATAAGGCTAACTTTGAGACCTGAGACTTGACTGGGACTGTTAGAGACTTGAGGGTCACATAACAGCATCAGGTGTAATAATACTGACATAGTACCTCATTAAAATAAAAACTATGTAAGGAAAACTACCGTAATGCTCAACCCCCAGAGGAAACGTATTAAGTCACTTTATCTGGTTTCATAAACACCCGTTCCTGCTGTTATTGTTACATGGTACATATAAGTGCTTATGGTGATCTTAAACTTAAAAGTAGTTCATGGATGTCTTGGGAGGTTTTTATTTGGGTCACGTCCTGGTGTTGAACAATGTGATGATAAAAACGCCACTCATAAAAGCAGAAGGCCAGAACAGACTGCCATCCTGCAATGACGACATGCGTGTATTCAATCAAACACGAGTTTCTAGTTTCCTTTGGGGGAAGAGTATTAGTAGTAATAAGCTGCGGCAAACGAAGCAGCAGCTGCAACAAGAAATTGGGTTAAGACAAAGAAGATCATATTAGAGGATTAAAGGCATTGATTATAACATTAAGGATTGGAGGATTGGCTTTGTTTTGAATCTCAGGATCAACGAAGTCTCTAACAATCTCTCTCGTTGTACAATCTCTCAAATGTTAGGTTCAAATCTAATAGAAACAGTACATTTTCTATAAAATCTATCACGTGTCTCCACTAATAGAAGTTCATTCAAATTGAAATAACTCTCTAATGCTATGTTCTACACACAGCCAAACAATTGACCTGCAAGTAAACACATTTTAAATTAGGAATGAATAACCCCAAACATTTCAATAAAAAACGGCAATAACAACTTAGAGCATAAATAAATTAACAATATGAAAGTTTGAGATCAGTAGGATTTTTAAATGTTTTTGAAAGAAGTCATTTATGCTCAACAAAGCTGCATTTATTTGATCAAAAACACAGTAAAACGGTAATATTGTGAAATAGTATTACAATTTATTACTGTTTCCAATTTGAATATGTTTCAAAATGTAATTTACTCCTGTGTTGGTAAAGCCGAATTTACAGCAACAATTACATGGTCACCTTCAGAAATGTGTTGCTCAAGAAACATTTCTCATTAAAATCATTGTTGAAAACCGTTGTGTTGCTTTATATTTTTGTGGAAACAAATGTGTTTTCCCAAGTTTTACTGTCACCTTTGGTCGATTTATTGCATCCTTGCTGAATAAAATATTAATTTCTTTCTTTAAAAACAAAACAAAAAATCTTACCAAGTAAATGTTAAGCAAGCACAAAATGCAACTTTACCTGTTTACCATGGTTTGCTCAGGATTCTGCTCCGCACCAGGCTCATGTGCCTGATTGGCTATCTGCGGCTCCGAAAGGAGCTCATTGGGCGAAGCAGTGATAGTAGGCGGACAGACAGGTGCAATACTGGTGGAAACTGGAGCATGCTCAGCAGGAGTACTAGATACAAGGTTAGGTTGCAGAAACTGATGTCAGGTTGAAGCCATAAATACAGACAGCAGTTTCATTCTCATGCGTATAACATTTCTGAGCACAATGCAAGGATGTCCATCATGGGGGAAGGAAATGTTAATTGCTTTCTTCTCATTTGGCTACTCTTTAAACATATCCATTTAGTCATTGAAGGATTGTAAAAACTGTAATATAAAAATATTGAGCTATTGATTAGGTCACCGCTTGAGCTGTGAAGGAGGACCGGGCTGTATTTTTACTCTGGAAAGCAGTGGTGTCTCGGCAGCGGAGACAACTGTAAGTGCTATTCTAGCATGAATTAAATGAATCCAGACATAAGGGCTACAATCAATCGCGTGCTCAAACAGTGGCAATGAACTGCATATGGCAGGACCTCAGTGACGCAGGGTATAAAGGTTACGTAAACCCTCTTAGTGTGTCCATAAAACACAATTCAGTGGTTATGAGCAGTAGATTAGTGTTAAATAATACTCCCCTGTGATCCAAGCAAAGAAAAGTGCATTATTCACAAACTGGCATTTCTTTCTTTTGAATCATTTGGCATCCCCTGCCTGTACATAATCAAACACAATCAAATGATGAAAATAGATTGGTGTTGGAGCCGCCCAGGCAGGAGAGAGAAGATAAAAGGCAGGCACCTAGCAGCATTAGGCCTGGTGGTGGACCGATGGCTGACCCCTTCACACACTCCACAACCACCCTTCCTGACCATCTCTCTCTCTTCCGGTCTCATTTTATGTCAAGAAAGCCCACAGGGAGTAGTGAGGTAAAAGATGAAATAAAGAGAATATTTAAAGCTGAAGTGTCTCATTGTTTTACTTTATTTATCCCATGTTAATATGCAGAAACACCTATAAGTGAAGTGAACTATTTGTAGGTTTTCCTGTTGATTAACCCTATGTTTACGACCAATCCAAAGCAGCAATGTTGGCTTAACCAATGAGAAGTGAGAAGTGATCAAATCTGGACTATCTGTTTGTCCGACCAAAAAATACTAATTGGGGAAGATTCTGGAAATCTATATGAAAAAGTTATGCTTGCAATTTCAATTTGTGATGTTACAGTCTTAGAAATTATACACTTCATCTTTAATGTCACTCTGTGGATCTTATTGAGTTATGGAGATGGAACAGAGAGAAAGGTCTGTAACTGTTGGTTGCAGACATTTATGAAGCCTTCATGAATATTTAAACACTTTCTGCGGTGAACTTGTATGCATATTGAGTCCCTCTCTGTTATTTTGTATAATGTATTGTAGCATGTGTGTGCATTAGAGGGGCTTTGGGAAAGGTGTGTGGTGGCAGAAAGCAAACACACACTAGCATTTATTGCAAGCTGTGAGAGACTGAAATTAGAGTCTACAAACAAACAAAAAATATAACTTAAGAAATTATGTTTACATCACTGATTACATGACTCTTTAGTCTCTCTCATACACACACACACACACACACACACACACACACACGCACACACACACACACACACACACACACACACACACACACACGCACACGCACGCACACGCGCACACACACACACGCACACGCACACACCATAATGTCCTGAACGCTGTATTCATCAACTGGCTATGCTGTCAAACTGTGGCACTTTTAGTTAAATTAGCAAAATAATCTTGAATCTTAGCACATATTCAGAGAACAATGAAATACAGATCACAGAAGAAGATAATGCCTTCGGAAAGAGGGGTTGTTATTGAAACTAAACTACTTGCAAATGTGTGTCGCTAATTTATGGAAAAGGACCAGAGAGCAAAGAGAGTCAAGACAGGCAGAGGGTAATTCAGACAATACTGCAGTGCCACCTGCTGGCATTATACGCTTGACACATGGTTTGGACATAGGGAAAGTGTGTTATCCTAAAGCGGGTTAGTGCAACACAGTCTCATGAAAAGCAGCCTAACATGTAGACTATCACTGTTCCTCTCTTTACATGCAAATTAGCAAACAAAATTGGCATAGTAGAGGGTTGCAAAGAAAAACTGAATAACAACCGCACACACAGGAGGGACATTGTAGGGACTGTAATCGGATAGATTCAGTTTGTCAAGCCATGCAGTATTAAGCATTAAGCATTTGTTTCCAAAAATGTTTAACATGTTTAACTGTTTTGAGGAAAATATTATGTCTCCTTGTTAAAGAAATCTAACATAAAATACATAAAATATCCATAAGACTGGATAGCGAGTTATGGGAAAGACTTGGGTGTGTTTCTTTGAAAGCTTAAAAAAATGCCTTTGGCTTTATTTATCTACATACAATCATGCATGACAGAAAACAACCTTTACAATGATGGTTAAAACACCAAACTAATCCTTTAATATAATATATTTAATATTATGTCAAGAATTCTGGAGAGGCTTTTTAACAAGGGTAGAGACTATCTATATTAAATAAATACATTAGTGAAAAAAGGTTGTATAACGCTAATTCACACTGAACGATTGCAACAGCACAAGAAGATTACAAAATAATGCAACAACACGACAGTGAACATTCAACAGATTCATACAGAGCTGCTTGGACCACATCTGGCACTCTCGACAAGGTAATAGTGGAGTGGAAAAGAGAAATTTGTCACAAAACACCAAAATCTGTTTTTCTGACCAACTCAAAGTACAATAAACTTAATTAACTTAAAAAGATAACTTAAAGTAACTTAAAAATACTATAATATAATAAAGTACCAATAATATAATTTTAAAAAATTAGAAATGTGGCATTGGAAACTAACTAAAATAAAAAAAAGTTGAAGTTGAAATACTAAAATTACTAAACAATTACTATTTTTTTTTTTAAAGCTAAATGGAAAAAACAAGAAGACTAAGATTCAAACTAAAAATTAAATCAATATATAATAACACTGCAATTACACTGTTATAAAATAACACTGCAATTAGAACCAAAAAATAAACGTGCCAACTTGATAAGACCTAATTAAAACAGAATTATTGGCGGAATGAGCAAAACAAACATACAACTTAACGCACAGCAGGAAACAGCACTGCAGTGATGAGTAATGTAATCATTTTTTTGTTTCAGTCAAGTGAGAAGTGTCTGATGAAAAGTTGGAGACTGAAAATATGTGTAAAATTACTGCATAATACACAAAAGAGCTGACTGATGCAACATTATGTCAACCTAGCATGTTGTGTTCAGATGTACATGAAGGCAGAGATCTGAATAAATATGACAAAGATGAAGAATGAGGGAGGGGCCAGCCACCCAGGGCAGTCACGCAGTCTTCCCAGCATGCACTGCATGCAAGTGGGAGGCTCACAAGTGAAGTAAACCAGTAGTGAGATGGTATGAGAGAAGGACACGGTTAGCAGAGGCATACATCTATATTATTAAATAAAAACCTAGTGCAAACCAGCCCAAAGCAGAGCTAACACCATTTCCCTATGTGACAACCAGACAGGCAGAATTACCTGGAGGAAAAGTCCTGGTTTATTGACTCTCTCTACTCACAGACATTGACTTCCATCTTGCTCAACCGCTTGAAGTTCTGACGGTTTCACACGTCTTCGCTCATCCTCAGGACACAGAGATTGTCCCTTCAGCAACCACTCATCTAGCTAAAGGTTATTACTCTCCCTACTCAAATAAACTTTACACTCCCTGGATTTTCTCAAAGTCATTAGATTCTAAAATAGTGATGTGTCAACATTTTTCCAGTCTTATCTTAGATCAGTGCAAAGCTCTGTGATAGATAGACAACTGAGTGATAGATCAACATCCTTATAATCATCCCCATACACTGATTGACTTCATCACTTTGTCTCCTCTCCATCAGTAAGCTGGTGTGTGGTGGGTGTTCTGGCACAATATGGCTGCCGTTGCATCATCCAGGTGGATGCTGCACATTGGTGGGGGTTGAGGAGAATTCCCTTCTATGTAAAGCGCTTTGAGTACCCAGAAAAGCACTATATAAATGTAACAAATTATTATTATTATCGCATGAAATCCCTAGGCAGTCTAATCTATAACCACAGGCTTAAGTAAGAAATGTCTGACAAGTTAAATGGAAAACAAATAATATTCTTCAAAGGGATAATAGTGTCGGTGATTTGAAGATTGGTCTAAAGCAAAATCTTTTACTGTCTGTCAGGATTTACTTCTCAACAGATAAGAAATGACTTCTGGAATAAAATTGACTGCAAATTTATTGACTCTTCAAGGCACCCTATTGTCCAACATAGAAATATTTTAAAATATAGATAATTACTTTTTAAATAATTTTGTGATTCCAGAAGATTCAATGTGTTCGTTCAAAGTTATTGAGGGGATATGTATATAGATAATCCAATAAACTGAACACTTAAAATGATAAACTTTATTTAAAAGATAGTTTTAAATCCCTTAAATAATTTTAAGCAACACTGCTCCTGGATGTTTGCCATGAGCTTGGCCCCCTTGTTGAGAACCACTGATTTAATCTAAAAAGCAGAGTGGTTTATTTGTGAATTTATAGCCAAGAATAAAATGGCAATGATTACTTCCAGCCTTGCTATCATAAAAAAATAAGTTATCAGATTAATATTAAGACATTTTTAAAGAACATTATTTAATACAAAGTTAATTTCCTTTCTATAGACATAAATCTTTTGAATCCATGCAGACTTTCACACCCAGACAAATCCTAGTGCCAAAAAGCCTTTCCACATGATTAGTTCACCACATTTCTTTTATTGGATGGATTTGTGCACAGATGCAGTGACGTTCTCAACAACCATCAATATTTAAACACACAATCCAATACGGGAGAGAGAATTTAAATAGTGGCGACACTCTCATGAACAATTCCAAAATCTATACTATAGAGTGAACAACTAGTTTAAAACCGTAATGATGAGCTAAACAACATAACTGACATTCCTCTTCATTCTTTCTGCTTTCCTCTCACATGCTTTGACTTTCCTGTTACAGCAGTACTGCAGTCTGTCTATGCCACCTGTCTAGCTCTCTCTATCTTGGGTTGCTTTACTGAGGCACATTAAGTATTTGTGCCGACAAGCCATTGTGCCAGTTTTTCAGTTTAGCAAAACGAGGGCCTTTGGCTTCAGATTCAAACATTTCCCTGTAACATCAACACATATATACAAGACAGAAGGGGAAGGAAAAAAAGAGAAAAGAGAGGTTTGAGAAATGGGTTAGGGAATATGGCATTCACTCCCCTGTCCAAGATGTGTGTGTATACAAATATGCATGGCTGCCTTGAGTCAAAATGTTCAAGTGCCCACTAAATGTTTCACATTCAACTAAATGCCAGAGGTCACATTCTGCATGTATTGTGTCAGATATGCAACGAAAGTGAGATAAATGAGAGCTAATGATATATGAAACATAAAGCTCGATGTAAATACCACAGACCAGGGGTGTAAAATACAGCATTTGAGTAACTGTAATTATAATGTAGTAATAACATTAATAAATAGTCATTTTCTGAATTTTAGGAATTTGTACTTAATTATAAAATTATATATTTTACTCTTTATAAATAATTTAGAGAAGATATTCACATCTCAAAATGCATATCATAACTTTAATAATTGTAATCAAGAATGCTCTTCCGACTTGCTACTACGGTTTTATTTTTACTACTCTTATGTAGGAAAAATGTTTGTTGCCCTAGGTGGATTACTTTATGAATGTATACTTTTGCAATACGTTATTCCTGTATGTTTTCCGAAGGGTTTTATGGATAGTAATGTCAAAACCCTTCCTGTCAAATAACCAGGTTATGTTATGTTATTTGCAAGTACAATTAAACTCTGGTACTTTCAATTATCTATTAATATAATATTTTTTTCATGTAAATATTTTGGTATTTCAGTACCCAACTTTACCAAATAACAATTTATTTTACAAAAAATACTAATTCTCTGTACTACACCCCTGATACAGCTACTATGAATACATCCAAGCTGTTTTAGACTGATGCATCTAAAGAGTGCAGATCAAGTTCAGCACAGAGAGTGGGCTCCGATTATGGGGGTCTGTGGGTCAATAAGCCTTTCAAGTTTTAAGAGGCAGAGGGGTGGATTTCAGCACAGGTCAAGTATGTGGCCACCAGATCCTGCTACTAGATGCCTACCTTGACCTTCTCAGAGCTTCCTCGTCAGGATCTTGCACTGCAGAGGAGAAGAGAAAAGACAAAGAGAGAACATGTCAGACTCTACACTCAAAATCTACATCAAAACAAAAGCAAATTGACTAAACATGCAGGCAGACTTACTGTATTCAGTTCCAGTAATGTGGGCGAGCGCACGGAAGGACTTGGACTGCAGGTGGGCGGCTCTTTTGGCCCATTCAGCCGGCCCTAGTTCATTGGTTTCACTGGGGATGACGGCCTGATACACTGGGGAAGCACTGTCTATAACACGGTCTTTAACTGGCAGATTACTGCAACCACAGAAAGAGCCGGTCGCGTGAAAACACACACTTTCCTATCAGCATGACCAGAATGTTAGCAAAGGTATTTTCATGTTTAACGACATCAAACGCATTTTTTTGTTGTCTTAAGTTAAAACTCTATAGATAATGAACTGATGTAAATGCAATTATTTTAACTAATCTACTGCCATAATCACTTATTTACAGTGTATAGCCTAACATATGTTTGTTAACACTGATTATTTTACATATCAATGAGTATTTTGCAGCATATTTCATATAAGCTATAAAACAGAAAAGCATGGGCATTATGGCCAGAAGCTTGCTTATCACTACCAAATGCAGTATGACAGCATATCTCAGACACATTATATCTCTTACCCAGAAGAATGACAGAGCAGAGCATTCAGAAATTGTTGACATCTAAAACTCAATCACTGACTGATTTTCTGTTCCCACATTAGCAGACCCTCCCTCTGTAAACCTCAGCATTAAAACACGTTTCCACCAAACGTGTGGACTCCTAAAGTCACCTAGCAGCAATATTAAGGTTTTCAGCACAGAATTTGAAAAGGAAGTTTAAGGTGCCATCTGAGAGTATTAAAAAGACGAGTAGTATGTGAGGTCATCAGTGCATTCGGCTAAACAAAAAGACAAGATACAACTATTTCAAGTCACCGGACAGTCTCGGTTCATGAAAACCAGGTGCATTTCAGAGCTCCAGATGCTCAAGATAAGTCAAACGGAGGTTAGAAGAAGAGATGAGAGAGAAATGCATAATGTGGTGATCAGGCATGCAATGCACAAGGGAAGAGACGAAAAGAGACTGCTCATATCAAACAGATGGATCAGGCTACTTACGATAGCGGAGAGTCAGTTTCATTGCTGCCAGGCAGGGCCATTGAGATTGGACACGGGTAGGGTGGGGACAAGGGTACGTGATGTACAGTGTGATGGATAGATGAAGTGATGGATGGTTGGGAATGGAGTGAGAGAGGCAAAATTAGATAAAGCTTCTCTGTTATGCATTAGAGAGTGGCTTCTGACACGAGACCGAAAGCCTGAGTTCTCATTTTAATGAATTCAAACCATATAAAAACCACAGGACATCAGAATACCGGCACCAACAAACAATGCACATATGTAGATCACTGCTAAAACACATGGATATACAGGAGAAAATGGTGTACAAATACACAACTCACACTAGTACAGATTACCAAATCAGACTATCAAAACACACACACACACACACACACACACACACACACACACGATTTCTTTAAAAAATATTGACCTCAAACTTTTGAAGGGTAGTTCAACCATAAACCATGATTCCTAACTTGTGCAACTGAGCGTTCCCATTTGAAAAGCACAAAAATATCCAACTGGTAACTCAACATAACATATGCTAACATTGAAGACTTCGAAAACCTTTCTTCTGCTTCTGTATGGCAACATTTTCATATCCTGCAATTTACATTACTCAGATCAATGCTGTGAAACTGAGGAAGAGTAAGACTATATCAAGACTATGACCAGACATCCTTGGGAAGTCTTTAGCCTCTTGAGCATTAGCAGATAGCGCTGGCCCAGACAAGCATTATGGCAAACGTGTGTCATGCAGGACATGGGAGGAGGGAGAAGACACAGTTAGATGCGACAGGTCTTACCCAGACAGCTCGCTACCCCTGGCCTGGGACTGGCCAGCAATGGCATCCATAATAGCATCCTGGGAGTACATGCTGATGGGGGTGTTGTACTGTGCATGGATGATGGTGGCCTTGCCTCCAGGCCCCTTCACCTCAATGGGCTTGTTGGTGGAGAGTGCAGTGTCCCTCAGAGCAATTGGGTTGAAGCTAGGCAGGTACTCAGTGCTGTGCGAGTGAGGGAGTGGTGATAAGGGATGTGTTTGGGTAGAAGAGAGACAAGAGAGATAAAATGGAGGTTAGACAGAGAGTGAGATGAAGGGAATGTGGACAGTGAATTGGGAGGGAAAGGTATAAGAACAAAGTTGATAATACCAGCATATGTTGTGTTTTGGATGCTGGCATGCTGGTATTTCAACAAAGCTTCTTGATTAGATTAACCCTCAGATAAACTATGCTGGTCGACCAGTTCTGCTAGACAACAGCATGCTTACCGGCCTGGACTAGCAGGGAAATTCATGATGGAAGGTGTTGCAGGTGAGACAAAACCAGAGTTTGATAATTTAAATAGGTAAATAAACAAATAAAAAGGCTCAGTCTAATTTTGAAGGCAGAAACAACAAATAAAAAACACGCTTCACACAGCAAAAACGTACTACTGCACACAGCACATACATTTACAGCAAGAAGAACAACTTAATATACTAAACATGGACGGGAATCATATAGAAATGAAATAGCTGATTCTAATTCCTCTTAACCATTCCAGTTCCTTATCGGCTCCATTAATGATTCTTCCAAATAATACATATTTGAAAAAAAGTATGAAAATATGTTTTTAATAACTAATAAATGTACAACAATTCTTGGAAAAACTTGTTCAGAACAGTAATGCATACATGCGGAAGAAACATTAACAGTACTGGTCATCATTTAATTATTAGATATGTTTTCCTATAACTGATTATTGTTAATGTCTTAAGAATAATCTGAAAATAAAAATATATATATTTAATGTAACTATCAAAGAGTTAATTATAGAATAACTCTAATATCCCACGGAATAAACTATCATTTTTAATACGGGATTTGAATAATGACTGTTACTTGCTATATTGTGGTTTTGTCTATTAAATTACACAAATTAATTTAGCCATTGTTGAAACAGAAATACATAATTCAGATCACAACTAATAATCCCAGGTTGTCATATAGTAAATGTGGTTATTACTACATGGTGTGAATGCATCATAAGAAACCGTTCTTGATTACCAACCAAACTCTGAGTATACTAACTAAGAAGTGCATAACTGGGACCAATAAAATGATGACAAACGCATTCTCAACACTAAACATGAGTTCAGCAACAAACCTTTAGTCTCCTAAAACATACACTGCATCACAGTGCCAACTGGGATTCTCATTAATACATATTCCAAGGATTCAGATATGCTTCTCTGTGTTGTAGTATAGGTTTATGTTAAGCATTAGTACATCAAAAGCAAGCTGAGATTGCACAGGATGACAAATCTCACTAACCACACTTTATACCAGGCAGATCCAAACAATTCCATGCATGTATACCATACAGAGCACTACAAGGCTATGCCAGGAGGCTGTTACTAACTTGACAGGAGTGTTGGTAATAACCTACAATGGGCGAAAGGAAACAGAAACAAGGGCATTGGTTAGCAACTCATTTAAAATTAACATGGAAGGGTTGTGCCAGTAAAAGTTCTTCAAAATGAAGAATCTCTTCAGATGTTCAAAATTTCAGGATGGTAAACAATACATGGTCAAACACTTCCTGTCTTCCACAGGACGTCCTGCACTAAACTCAAACCACTGGTTGATCCAAGCTGGGCTGCGCAAATAAACAAATGATGTTTGTTGTACAGAAATTACACACTTCACCTTTAAGAAAAAGGGAAAACGTTAGTGTGTTCGAGTGCAAATCTGTGTGAATGACGTGTTGCGGGTAGCAAGTCTCCTTTCAAAGAGGCAAATAAATAAATGTCACAACTGACAAAAGAGAAATACACTTTCATAAGAGTGTCTCGCTGCAAAGATCTGATGGGAGGGAGTGAGGGGGGTGTATCAGTGAAGTTAGGAAACTGAACCCTGAAATTCCATGACCTTTTATAGGGAGAGGGGCGACAGGTGCTCTCTCTCCCCCGTCTCTATCTGTATCACTCGACGGCCTGAGATTTCCTCTGTGCTGAGGCACACGCTAAGATCCTTTTCACCGCATATGAGGAAGAGAGTAAATGGAGAGGGGTATAGGACATTGTCATCCATTTACCTAATCCACCACAGTACTGCCAAAGTGCATTGCTTTGAGGTTACACCGCAGAAGTGAAACTGTCAGACTGGGAAAGTGATATAGTGCTTTTAATGTCTCAATACGACAGCTTGCTTTGGTTAGCAAAACATGGATTTATGAAGATACAAATAAGGGGTCTGTTTTCAAAAGTTTGTCTGATTTTTAAAACATGTTTTTGAAATAAGTCTCTTATGCGAACCCAGGCATTTATTTTATTTGATCAGAAATACAGTACAATTCTGAAATAATATTACAATTTAAAATGCCAGTTTTCTTTTAATAGAACATAATTTATTCCTGTGATGGCAAAACTGAATTTTCAGCAGTCATTACTCCAGTCTTTAGTGTCACATGATCCTTCAGAAATCATTCTGATATGATATTTGAAGAGTTCAGATGCAAAAGCCTCTGAATGCAAAGTGCCATCTGAAATTTTCTTCTAAAATGAGCATTTTTCTCAGGTTCCTATGTTTTTTGCTAAATATAATTTATATTTCATTTCTTACAAAAAAATAATAAATTCTTACTGATTCCAACATTTTGAACAGAGGTGTATTTTCCAATTTGACAGCCAATTTTTCAATCTACCCCCTCTGGTATAACATGATCACTGTACCTGAAGGAGGACCTTCCTACCTCCAACTGAAGCCTCAGCTCAAGTTTGTCTTGAACATTCCTTCAGAGGCTTGAAGCTTTATCTAGATCATTCTCTGGCCTGCTAATGGGGTCAATGTAACAGATGCAACCTCTCTTTTCTGAATGTTGCATG
Source organism: Gymnocypris eckloni scoliostomus (assembly GCA_027564155.1). Lineage (NCBI taxonomy): Eukaryota > Metazoa > Chordata > Actinopteri > Cypriniformes > Cyprinidae > Gymnocypris > Gymnocypris eckloni. Next base: position 9,403,523 of record CM050429.1, read on the forward strand.
GCCGCTGTCATTCTTCTGTCAAGAGCAACGTTAGCAACCAGGTGGGGCTGAACTATTACCAGCCCACTGATTCTAACTTCTTTTAGAAACTCTATACTATTAATTTAGCATTAAACACTAGATTTTTAAATAGGACACCTGGCTGCTAGCGTCAGATCTCAGTCATTCTGTGATTACATACCCACTAGGCATGCCTGACCCAGAGCTCTTAACCCTCTCCTGCAGCATGGCCATCTCTCGTAATGTCTCTGCAGAGTACAGACCGATGGGGGAGTTATACTGCTGGATTTTTTGCCCAGAGGAGGATTTGTCCCTCGGAGCAGCTAAATGCCTTTGATCAGGCAAAGAAGCTTCTCCACTACCGCTCACCACAGTGCTATAGGACTGGTTGGTGTGCTTGCTTGAGTAGCTGGAGTTTGTCTCAGCAGAAGCCGAGGGAGCTCCATTCATTTGCCTAGGCTGATCCTTAAAGGGAAACGTGCATGTGTGTGGACAGTGTTGAGGAAGAAAGAACAGAAGGAGCCGGTCAGAGGAAAGCTTAGAATGACAATAATTTACGTTCAAACTACGTAAACTTAAAAAATGAATTCTCCTCAATGTTTTACTGAAAGCAAAAGGAATATTTTACCACAAAACATGAAAATTCTGTCAGAATTTACAGTATGCCTTGTGTTGTATGAAAAAACTATGCTTTTTATTATTATTATTGTTGTTATTATTATTATTATTATGTAGAATGTCTTTAAAGCTTTATAGCCCAGATTTAGTAATCATTATACTGAAGTGCAGGAATGACATTTAGAAAAGTACCTTCTTTCTGTTGAAACAAAGAGGAAAGACTGATAATATTGGTTTTACAACCACACAACGGTGGTAACTGTTATCTCACCATATATATATATATATATATATATATATATATATATATATATATATTTATCCCTGTGATGCAAATATGAATTTACTCTGGTCTTCAGTGTCACATGATCCTTCTTAAATCATTCTAATACGCTGATTTGCTGCTCAGGAAACATGTCTTACTATTATCAATGTTAAATGTAAACTGTGATTAACTGTGAAATCTTATAAATGTCTTCATTGTCACTTTCAACTATTTATTGCATCTATTTAAACAAATGATCCTAAACTTTTAAAGGACATTGTATGTACTAATCAGGGTTCTGAAACCGAGGCTTTATGATCTTTCCTTTTTGTGACTAACACAATATTTGTAATTAAATAGCAAACTAATTGTGAAGAGCATTACGTTAACAATGTTTAATTAACTTTTTGCTGGAGTGTGCAAAGTCACAACCAGCAGGGGCATCATAAGGCTTTTTACATGTAGTAGAACATTTGTAAAGATATCATACATGATAAAGAGTTGAGAGAAAACCAAAGAACTGAATCTTTTATCTTACCCTCTAAAAACAATATTTAACATAATAAAAAAAATAAAAATCCCCTTTTAACTGAGGACTTCAGCTGAAGCTTGCACTAAGGCTCGCTCTAGATTTCACATTTCATGAACAATAATGTGGAATGTATGACCTGTGCTTGATTTAATGTATGTGACTGCATGGACATATACTGTATGCTGATATATGTATAATGAGTAACGTGTGACAGACCTTCTGATGAGCGATCACAGTCATAGGGGAGTCAATCCTTGGTGTTGTCATGGAAACTGGAGTGGGCCACTTTGACCTGTGATAAAACAGAGTGAGCATTTGAAGAAAATGACAGAAGTGCTAAAGGCAGACTGTCTGGATCACATCTTTTATGACAAAATTGCAATGTCCAGTGATGAACTATAAACATTTCCCACACAGTTCTAGATAAATGATGCAGCATGTACAAACTTGAGGCAAATATTTTCAGTTTTCCAGCCCTCTCGACTTTCCTTTGAGATTGAACCAATAACAACATAATGAATCCCATCCGCAACAGAAGCAGTTTTTGTTGCTATCAGATATCAGAAAAATGCTTTTGTCCAAACAGGCTTTGTGCCAAATTGAACCTTTTCAGAAGAAAAATGTTTAAACATTACTTGCCTTGTACACAAAAGGGAAAAACTAGCATACTTTATAGCACACACTGTTTGAAAATGTGTGCAAAAAGAAAAGAAAATTGACAAAAGAGAAGTCCTTGGAACACAGTAGAGACAACAGATACGTTTTGACGACACATAGATAGCGTATCTTGACAAGTGTTAAAGTTGATCCCACCCTACATGTCCACTTTCTAACAACAACCCTTGCAGAGGGAACTCTGGGATCTATTAAGAGTGTTAAATCAGAGGACGGGTGGTCTGGTGTAATCCCTGCAGGTATGCTCAAAGAGGGGAAATAAAGGTGAACATTTTTGGGGTTTTGCTCATGATAAATTGAACTAACAGTAAACCTGACTTAAGAACTAAGATACATCAGAATTGCAACCTGCGCTGAAGAGATCATGCATGTTTTACAAACTCCTATATTTCACGTATCTCACGGATGACTGGTGCAGATACGGTTCATGAGGGAGATATACTAACCCAGGCATGCCACTCTCTGTGAAGCTCCATCTATTGATAACTGATATTTATATTACATGCCTAGAATAAATGGCAGATATCTTTCATTTCACTCATTTGATTAGTTGATCGCTTTACCCAAGAGCTTTAAGTTATTATATTTTTCTGCTCAAATCTGATGTTGTTCACATATGAAGCGGTTTACATGATCATTTAAAAGCAGCCCATACCAGACACTGTCTAAACAAGCACGTAACACACTCTAGCCTGTCATGTACATCCTAACACCATCAACACATTTCATAATGTAATATGATATCATATTTTGTTACATTAGAATTTTGCTCAGTCTTCCAATCTCAAAACTCTGCATTAGCATTAGAATTAATATTTTAGTTTCTTTGCAATGTTTAAAGCAACTGAAAAATTATTTTGCATCAATATTATTATTTGGCATCAATATATCCACTTCTGTTGTGAAGTTTGGGGTCAATTTCGGACTTTAATTCTCTTATGCTTAACAAGGCTGCATTCCGTTGATTAAAAATACAGAATATACAGAATACGATAATATACTGTACAATATATAATATACTGTATTAAGATATTCTGTGAAGCAAAGCTGAATTTTCAGCATCATTACTCCAGTCTTCATTGTCACAGGACCCTTCAGAAATCATTCTGATATGATGATTTGTAAATCTAGCATAGAATTAAGATGAATGCTGAGCTAGTTAAACGAATGTTGAGATAAATAAATTTGCATGGATTCTGATCTAACTACAAAGTTTGAAAATCATATCCATACATGAATAAGAAAATGATGCAGATCAACTGCAGTGTGAACGTAACCTTGTTTAAAACTATGTTGTGTCAGTCCTGAAATCTAGAAACTGCAGCTTCTGAGTGCATGATCTTCATTGTCTGTTTTGAAGAGCTTTTCAACTGTGTGCGGATGCTTGTCTAGTAATGTTGAAAATGAATCCGCAGTGACTCTGATGCGAGTTGTCAGATGTGTTATAATAATCTTTATATATTATACAATACACATTGCATTGAATGAGCCAACAATAGCATATTCATCACAGTAACCCATGAGACCCGCTATCATCTGTATTATTCACTAGAATTAATTCAATTAATAATTTGTTTGTAGCTACAGAATTGACAGATCACACAAGAGCATGAGAAAGGCTGCCCAGAGCTGTCACAGAAGATAGAGATCATTACAAACTTATGGTCGCAAGACAGATTAAATATCAGTGTGGATAACAGTGTAAACATGGCAGATCGTTTTATTACCATCACCAGAATAGAAGAAACTCTAATTCTATCTAAGAGGCTTCTCTCACATTTCTACTGACTCTACATGTGTCATACACAATACTGAATTTCCAAGTACTACTACTGCAACGTCCTTCCTGGTTGCAAAAGTTTTTTGCAAGTACTTTAATACACAAATGCATCAGAGAAATAAGGATTAAATTTAGAATGATTTGTGACACTAAAGACTGAAGAAATGTCTGCTGAAAATTCAGCTTTGCATTTTTAATTATACAGATATTTTTTATTGTAGTAATATATCACAATATTACTGCTTCACTGTATTTTTGATCAAGTAAATGCAGCCTTGGTGAGATAAGAGACATCTTTCTAAAACTTACTGACCTCAAATTCTTGACGGTTACACACACACCTCCAAAACACTAACAATGCACTTTACCTTTGCATGGTAAGGGCCAGATTGAAGTTGGCAGACTTGATCTTGTTTTGGGCCTCCAGGTGTGTCATCCCCACTGTGCTGACCCCATCAATGGCCACGATGATGTCACCCTGGATCAGGTTGCTGGAAGCTGCCTTGCTTCCTGGTGTAATCTGCCACAAACCAAACAAGCTTTTAAATGAAATACTGACAGCTTAGCACTTCTGCAAACACAATACTTAAACAAAGTCTTAGACCGGATCGCTCATCCTGGCATCTTGCTGTATTAAACGGGGCTATGGTCTCAGAGCAGATGCACAGTGAAACTGCAAAGAAAAAAAGAGCAGTACGCAAAGCTAGAATAAGCAGCAAACAAATGACAGAGAGAACCCCAGCTCACTCGATCAGTCTCGTTTGTCAAAGACACTTCAAGGCCGGGATTGGCCTTATTAGCCATGTGCGAACTCACATTTCCCATCCCTAGAGGACATTGATGAAGTTGGTTATCTTATCTTCTTACACTCTTAAAAATAAAGATGCTTCACAATACCATAGAAGAACCTTTTTGTCTAAATGGTTCCATAAAGAATCTTTAACATCTGAAGAACTCTCTGTTTCACAAAAGATTATTTGTGGTGAAAGAAGGTTCTTCAGATTATAAAAAGGCAATAAAGAGATGGTTCTTTAAAGAAACTTTGACTGAATGGTTCTTTGTGGAACCAAAAATAGTTATTCTATGGCATCGCTGTGAAGAACCTTTTAAGCAGCTTTATTTTTAAGAGTGCACTAGAAGGACGAACAGAGACTTAGACAAGGTAATACTTTGGTCTTTATTTGTCTGCCTCCACATGAGATCGACGTAGGCTGAACAAAGAGAAGGCTCTGTCATCTACAGGTGCTCGCTTGATACCCTCTCAATAAAATCAGTGGAGGATAAAAACACACGGATCCTGAATCCATGACAGCTGGGTGCACAAAGAGATCTTAAGCACACATTTGGCATGCTAGATGCTAAGTGCTTGAACAGATAATATGTTCCTCTTGGTAAAAATAAGAATGCGTTTGCAGAATAAAGTAATGCGCTTAGTCTACAGACCCTAAATCTGAAATAATGCATATGAAGTATATTATATAAATGAAACAAAAACATGTCTGGGTCATGTTTTGCATTTTTTAACAGGCTTTGTGAGATTTATTGATATCTTTATAAGTTCCATTGAAATTACATAAATGTAAAATGTGTTATATACACTACTGTTAAAAGGTTTGAAGTCAGATTTTTGAAAGACATTAATACTTTTATTGAGCAAGGATGCTTTAAATTCATTAAAAGTGACAGTAAAGACATTTATAATGTTACAAAATATTTCTATGTAAGGTAAATGGTGTTCTTTGTTCTTTCTACTCAAAGAATCCTGAAAAATGTATTACGTTTTCACAAAAATATTAATCAGCACAACTGCTTTCAACATTGATAAGAAGTATTTCATGAGCATCAAATCAGAATATTAGAATTATTTCTGAAGGATCATGTGACACAGAAGACTGGAGTAATGACTGTTGAAAATTCAGCTTTGCCATATAAAATGAAAAATAAATGCAAAAACATTGAGATGATATTTCTCTGGTTTTACTGTACTTATGATTTTGAATAAGAAGAGATGGTTATATTTGTGTGGGGGAATTTTTATGTAATAAAAATCTTAAAGTTCTTAATGTTACTAAAATTAAGGTTAATTCGACCTAATTTAGATTTTGGGATGATATACAACATATTCTTGAAAAATTTTGTGATAATTTCAAAATTGAAATAAGGACATCAAAACCCTCATTGAATGCTTTACTGATGAAAAAAATTCTACAGGAACTGGTCACTGAATACTGTTGATTTTAAAAGATTGTGCATCTATGCAGATAATTAATAATTCATTATTTTCCTCCATGACATGTACGGAGCATGTTGCAGACCATCATTTAGGATTCTGTTCTGTGATATACAATAGTTACATGAAAACCCCCAGACTGCACATGGGTGGCACGGTTTCATCTATGTACCATAAAACTAGGCTTTAGAGTCTGTTTCTTTTCTTCTAAATCTGGTGAGATTTCAGCTGTGTTTTGAGCCAGAAGCATCTCTTTAAAGTCTGACTGTACACTTCTGAGAGCCAGCAATGTAGAAGTCTAAGACCTGTCTCATTTACAAAAAACAGTGTGAATACAAAATGAATAAAGCTGATTCCAGGTGTGAGCATTGTTTCTCTCTAAACTCTTCTGGCTAGATTATGAAGTTGACACGGTGATATGATTTACTTCCTAAGTGACTATTAAAACTCCCATTGAGAAGAACTGAAGAAATAACTGAATTTTTATTTATTTGCATTTCCAACTGTTTTGAATTTTTTATGAATAAACGAATGCATGCACATCTAAGCCAAGGATTTAGAAACAGAAGTGCCAAGACTGCAAAGCCTATTTCAAGAGCTTGAAAAATAGACCAGCCATAACAAGAAAATGAGAAGTATGTGTCTGAAACAGCATTCAAGACTACTTTGTGAAAGTTAGTTTGTTCTGTTGTCAATTATCCAAAAAATATCAAGCAGTAAGATAGTTCATTTAGAGTACAATAACCACATTTAAAGCTTAGAAACTATAGAAAGGTGATTGAGAAATTTCAAGTTTTTTTTTTTTTTGGTTACCAAACATTTTTATTGTAAACATACTTCAAAATAAGTCATACATGTTTGGAATAACATGAGAGTAAGTAAATGATGACATAATTTCCATTTTTGGGTGAACTATCCCCTTTAAAGTGCTTAACTCTAAACTACAACTCTACTAGAACAATCAAATCAACTCATTGAATCAGTTCATGGGCCACCTTTGGCATCATACCTGCAATATTTGTGTCCAGATCTTAAGAAATTCTGAATTGAATCAACCCTTAACAATAATTATTCCTTGGTTTTTAACTATTTAGATCAATGTCAGACATTGTGTGAAAGCCTGTGGTACCTAGATCAAGCCTTTGACAAACCAGCAAATAGTCCAGCAGGAATACCAAACTGACAGATAGAAAGGAGAAGCAGAGCTGGCCAAACCCCATCATCATGTACAACATATGATGGAATGAAAAATACAGTTAAAACAAAACGACACCTTATAATTACAGGCACTTATAAATCCTATTACACAACAGTTATAGTTCTCTAATTCGATTGGTCAAACATATGCATATTAACATGGCCAAATTTAGTCTGAAATTAAAGCTACTCAACATTAAGTGAGACAAACAGACTGTCCAAATTTATGGATGCCCACATTTATACCACAGAGTTTAAATTTAGACTTTAAACTACTAAAATCATAACTTAATTATCAAAGATTCAAATAGGTTTTATTTAGTTTTTTATTCCACTTGGCTTAGAAATCTGAGGGATGTGCAAATGGATGAAGGCTTTTGTTTTCTTCCTTTCTTTTTATTTGACAAAAAAAGTAGTGAATACCCTCAATTTCTCAAGAATAACACAATAAAGTTTAAAATAAAACTTGTTTCCATTGTGGTCCTTGATGTAAAGCACAAACTCCACTCCGGTAACAAGTACACTGGCACTGCATAATAAATACAAAAATTACAATAAAATTCCACATTTACAAAAATGTACAGTCACAAATAACCACGTATATAATACATTCATCAACAAAACAACCTACTTAAGCCAACTTTTAGCTTTTAAACTAAAACTAACCATATTTGAAATACCTTTAATATCCATAGGTAACTTATTGCACAAAAGTGCCCCAGAATATCTAAAAGACCTATGACCATACATACTTTTAAAACAACATAATGTAATATCCATAAGATTTTGCCTAGTTTTTTAACAATGTTGCTCATTTACCCTAGAAAGAAATCTATTGATATATGAAGGAGCTCTATTATTGATAATCTTATGTACCATTTTAATTGAATATGTTATAGTCTGCTTTCTATAGGTAACCAATCAAGACACTTAAAATGGGAAACCTCAACTTGTGTAAAATTATCTAACCCTGAAACTAACCTTTTAGTTTATTCTGAGATTTTTGTAATTTATCCAACCACGAGACAAATCAGACATCCAAGAAATACACGCATATTCACAATTACATGACACTAAACATAACGCAAGCAATTTATATTCTGTTTATCACGAAAACTAACATGTCTGGCAAGAAATTTTGTTCTAGCATTAACCTTACAGACTTTCATCACCATACTTACACCAATTAAACCATTGTCAGGGACACATCCAAGATAATTAACAGAAGTTCTATTTAATATTAAACAATCCTCCACCTTAACAGACATCTTAGAAACCTTATTCAAATTATTTTTAGACCCAAATAAAATAGATTCCGTTTTACCTAAATGCTACATCAGTTTGTTTTCAGAGAGCCAGTCTCTTACCTTACAAAGCTTCTTACCTAAATTCACTTGAATCCTACCAACATCCTAATCTGAAATTAATAAAGAAGAAACATCAGCATATAAAAACTAATTACAACCACAAACTGTTTGCATGTCATTTAAATATATAAGAAACAAAAGAGGGCCTAAAACACTTCCCTGAGGGGCTCCCTATCAATTTCTACCCTCTGAACTCTCCCAGTTAAATAAGAACTCAACCAGGCTATCACTTTACTTGAAAAACACATGACACGTAACTTGTCTAAAAGTATTGAATGATTTACTGTGTCAAATGCTTTCTGGCGGTCTAAAAGTACCATACCACACATTCTTAAGGTCCTGACATGTTAGAATAAAAAGGTCCACAGCTTATTGTCATTAGCAATGTACTGTATGAAGCACAGTTTACACAAAAGTCACTTTCAAACCAATTAACTTTCTGTTGGTCACTACAGTGAATATCACGTCTAAATTGAACCCATTGTGAAATTCCAGATTGCATGGATTTCTATTGAACATATTTCACCATCAAAAATCACCAGTATGATGGTAAATGAGGCCACAACTTACTAACACAGCTGTTATTCTCATCTGATACTTCTTTCAGACTCCTCCTGGTACATCAAAGGCAAAGAGACAAATAATAATATAGGGATGAACTAGTAATCAGCATTAAAGAAAGGTTAAAACTATCATGCATCAAGGATATCTGGTTACTATTGTAAAGCTGATAATTGTTAGGCAAACACAGAATCTTTAATTGCATGCCTTGAGTGTTTGCTTATGAAATATTTTGGTTAATTTGATTAGAGCATAGTACTCTTAGCTGGGTTTATCTTATTTAATCATGTTTACCCATTACACATATTTTTGCACAAAATCAAAAAACAAGAAAAAGCCTGCAGATACAACATCTTGATAATTCAGTCCATAAAATCTCATACATCAGTGCCGTTGTTAGGAAAAGCTTGCAGTGTGTGGCTTCTGTGTGTAATATCTTAAAAATGTATCGGTATGTGACAGCTGTGCTTCCACCACTGTGGTCACGTCCACACTGTGGATGAGCTTAACAGGATCAATGCAATCCGACACCTGGATGGTCTATATATCCAGGCACTTCACACATACTCATGGGCAAATATGACAGATTGTACTTGCCCTTCTTGCATACTGCCATGGCACAGTTTATAATAATCATTTTCTCAGCTGAATTACCAGCTCAATTTCATTGACCATGTTTATGAACCCAATATAACTGCAGAGCTCCTATCCTCTGGCACAAATTCACAAATACCTGAAGTCTGTCTCATAAGCGTATTGAGGTACAAGCCTGTAAAAATAAGCCACACAAGGTTTAGCAAAAAAACCTCTGCTGGTGGGGATCTAACGTCCAACCTTTCGAAGTTGAAATGATTATCGGCCACGATGAGTCTAAAATAGCTTTGAATGACTTCCTCCTTTCAAAAATGTTGTTCTGTATATATAACTACCCACAGTGGGTAGCAATTGCTGTCTTTTTCCTGCTTGACAGCTGCTATAATTGTGTCTGTGTGAATGGGTGCTACCCACTAGAGTGCAGGGGTAGTTGTAAGAGTCTTCTTCCTCTATAAATGTCAAGTCTAATTGCCACTTCTAGCAGGGGGAGTGTCCTGTCACCTTCAGAAAGGCCACTGTGATAGTAATGTTCAAGTGCTGGGGGCAACATCCCCATAAAATGATCTGTGCTACAAATTACAAGGATTACTTCACCCAAAATGAAAGTTATATGTGTTTAAGAGGGTAAGTAATTGATGCCAGAATGTTCACTTCTGGGTAATTGGGCCATTTAAAGCTTCATTATTTATAGGTCACAAACATTTTATTGGTAGAAAAGAAAGCATTTTGAAAAACGTATATTTACTTGTTTTATTAAATGCACAGATATGGTTGCTTTGTGCTGGGGTTAGCAAAACTAACTGTAAAAGGAAAAGGAAGGGAGCATGGGAAAACAAAGGCTTGGAGAGACTGAAAGGAGGATTACCAGGCCTGGCATTCAAAACATGCATTGACTCTCCATTCTAGCTCATTCCAATTGATGCCTGGATGAATGAGTGGCTGATATGCCAGCTCAAATCTCCTGCTCACTCAAAGCAGCACAAAGCGAGCTGTTCTGTGGGTCAAGTAAATCATGGGGGAAAATAGGCCACAGAGAAAACTACAGAGACATGTGATGGCTAGACAGATGGACTGTAAAGGAAAAATAAAATTAAGCCAACATGAAATCAAAATGCACCATATACATTCTTAATAAACATTTCAGGTCTTATTTTGGTAACATTCTGGTTACATTTTATTGTCACATGTCATACAGCAGCCATGATAGCACTGTATAACTGATATAGGCTTATGTTTAAAAAATTATAATTTTTTATTTGAAATATTCCCAATTGTTAGAAATATTCCCAATTGTTAAATATACTGAACAAAATTATAAACGCAACACTTATTTTTTTGTCCCCATTTTTCATGAGATGAACTCAAAGATCTAAGACTTCTTCAATGTACACAAAAGGCATATTTCTCTCAAATATTGTTCACAAATCTGTCTAAATCTGTGTTAGTGAGCACTTCTCCTTTGCCGAGATAATTCATCCTCCTCACAGGTGTGGCACATCAGGATGCTGATTAGACCACATGATTATTACACAAGTGTGCCTAAGGCTGGCCACTTAAGTACTTAACCAGATGGGCTCATTTATGCTAACAAGACCGAAAAGAATCCGACACCATATGAATGCAATGTGACCTGATCCTCTCCTGCAGTAGCACCCCTCATATAAGAGCGGAGTAAACCTGCATAACACCAAATGAATAAAATACATGTGAAAAAGACTAAGAGTTTATCACAGCACATCAAAGCAAACCTGTTGAATTATCTGAGAACAAGCTTTGGTTAAACATCAAACATTTCTGTACTTCTGGAAGGAAGCGTGTCATTTTGCTGAATGTTGGTATATAATAGCTCTTAGAGTCTTCCCCAGCAGGACTGACCTGACCTTCAGAAGCCATCTATAAACAGCTCTGCCTGTCAGCAGCACCAGCTTCAGGCTCTCACAGCAAACACCAAGACTGAGAGAGACTAGCATTATATAATAACATTATTGACAACAACTTGTTCTGAGGAACATTTTTGTTTTCTGACATCAAGTTAATTAGTTAAATAAATAAAGTTAAATAAATTGCACGCTTTGTGGTGCTTGTATAAATCTTAAGGTTAGTCTGGTGGACCACAACTTAATATCATGTCTTAACCTTGTGCAATGTGACACAAAATCAGTCAATCAGAAGATATTTTTTGTTTAATGTTCAGCTAATGGATATAATGTAGTATACACTATTTTGGGAATGGAAAACTATATTTTTTATTCAATTGTATTCACTTAAATCATATAAATTGTTTGCAGTGAAAAATATATATTATATAATATTTTATAAATACAGTGAGATATACATTACACAGAAATCGAGCAACAATGAATGACTGAAAAGGTTACTAAAGCCACTTTTTTATTCCAACTTTAGCTCATGGCAACAGAGAATGCAATAATCAGCTTTAAAAACGAAGTAGTTTTGTGTTCATCAGACAGAATCAATCTTCCTGAAGACTGACTGGAATGAACAATTTCCCTCTGCTCATTAGAGAATAGATGTGTGAATAGATGTCATGTAAGCAGTCCAGCACTGGAAAGTCTCTCACCAGGGGTGTTGTGCTATTTCAAGAACTTAAAAAAAAAATACTTTGAATGTGGTCCAAATGATGAGGCCGTTACATTTGTGTCATTAACCCAACACGCTGATAGTATTTAATGCAGATCAAATTCAAGCAAACCATAAAACTCAATCTTCACAAGCTTTAACTGGATGCTCGTGAATACCATATGAATGAGTGTAGCTCTTAATTTGAAACGTCCATATTTGAACACCCTAATATCACTTCACAAAGGTGAAACACTATTCTACCAGTTGGTGCATTAGGGAACGTCTAGATAGTCCATAATAACATTATGCTGTTTTATAATATTAGGCTACTGCAAATGCCCTTCACCGGATGAAACATCCTCAAACTATTTGGCAGATCCTAAAGAGTGGATCCCTGTTGACATTTAACTGTAGCATCTTTTCAGAGGCAAACACATTTCTAATGACTCCACAGTGTCAAATGAAATGTCACAGAACATTAGTGCAAGTATAAGGTGAATGAGTGCTGGATAACCCCATAACTTTCCTCTTTTACATTGTAGGTCCCAACTCCCCTTTACTCCTACCACCAGTCAGTTCAATAGGATTAATAATGTTCTCATCGGTGCTATTCTATACATTCTAGTGACAACACAATGGCTGAAACAAGCTTGGATCTCAACTTCTGTCGAATAATGAATAATGCAAATTGTTTGATTATTACACATTTCACAGTTTTCATAAAGTAAAAACTTGCACAAACATGTATAGTTTAAATGCATTTACTGAGTTCCTAGACATGATTTAGTTTAATTGAGTAGCTAAATAAACAATGTAGTAATTTTGGGGATCATTTGATAGAACTAACCTTTTATAACTTCCTAAACTAAATCTGCCATTTGTCAATATCTCATTGTTGCTGTTTCTTAATTACGGTCTAATGCATTCTCCAGATAAAAGTATTATTTTCCTTAGAAGTTGATTTTCATCCAAACCACCCAGAGGTATATATATCCCTCATCTGCTGCTTTCAGTTTGAACTGAATTGCAAGTTCATGCTTTCTGTGTGCCATCTGTTACAGTCTGAGCTGCTGTCAGCCAAGAGAAACCCTCATTTCAGCACCTAGAGCTGAATAGAAGCACTCACAGTCATGCACAGAAGCATCTGCCAACAATATTTCACCCAATTCAGAAGGCCAGTATATTAGCCAAAGAAAGTTAGGAAATATATTTGTATATCATCTGTTATGTGTACAATTCCTCAAAACCATTTGAAAATGTCTATACTAAAATAGAGTATAATGTAAACAAAAGCAGCAAGACTTCTCATCAGTCTGGAATACTGATGCATTGTGTTTGTTTCTAAATTAAAAACTGCAATAAACAAATAAATAAATAAATATATATTTCTTATATACTTGTATGTAGAATTTATGTACAGTGTTGGGGAAAGTTACTTTTAAATGTAATGAATTATAATATTGCATTCACTTCCTAAAAAGTGACTAATTACATTACTTAGTTACTTTTTATGGAAAGTAATGTGTTACATTACTTTTGAGTTACTTTTTAAATCTGGGCAGGGCTTGCTTGTTTGTTTTTATTATAAAAAGTTATTATTTTACAAAAGTAAATGCTCTTTCACATCAAATGTGAAATGAATACGGCTCAGGCTGAAGGAAATGTAAATCCACATCTGTAAAGTAGAGGCGCAGCTCAAACAAATCGCATGAAGAATATGACGTAGGACAAGAAAGTTCAACAATATTCAGCAATAACAACAATTAAACACAAATGTGTAATTTTTTGCCGAGTATGGTTGAATTGGATCATAGAAGGTCAGTAGCAAAGACATTGGTTAATCAAATGGGATTAAATACATTAATTATATTTGTCTTATTTAACATAATTATTGCAGGTTTGAATAATATTCTGAGTTTGCATTTAACTGTTTGTATTGATTTTGAAGAATACTGAATCTGTTTTTATGCAGGTGAGATGAGTAAAAACATGTTCATATTTACAGTAACATCATGTTCACACAGCACTTATTCCTGATTTCTCTCAACATGGAAACACGAGAGCTGTCAGTCAAAACATGGGAAACAAAGTAATTGGCCTTAATTAAACTCAGATATTTCCTTCTAAATTAAAAAGTAATGTGTTTACTAGTTTAACTAGTTTTTAACAGTTCATTAACAAAATATATATAATATTTAGTATTATAATTATTATACATAAACGGTATAATACGGTATACCGCTGAACCACGCCCCCCTCGCCACAATAGGAAACAATATTGTGAAATATTATTGCAATTTCTAATATTGTTTCCTATTGTGGCGAGGGGGGTGTGGTTCAGCGAAGTTTGCAGCGGGAGAGAGACTCAGGAGACAACCTTGTTACACCTATTTTAATATACTTTAAAATAGAATTTATTTCTGTGATGCAGCGCTGAATTTTCAGCATCATTACTCCAGTCTTCAGTGTCACATGATCCTTCAGAAATCATTCCATCTGCGGCATATGCTGATTTATTATAAGTGTTGAAACTGTTGCGCTGCTTAATATAATTTTTTTGGAACCGGTGATACTTTTTTCTTTGATGAATACAAAGTTAAAAAGAACAGCATTTGTTCAAAATAGAAATCTTTTCTAACAATAGAAGTCTTTACTTTATGACACTTATTAATTTAACACATACCTCCAGAATAAAAGTAACTTTTGAATAACATTGTATATTGTAACACAAAAATCATGCTCAAGAACCATTTCTCCTTATTATTAATGTTGAAAAAGGTATTCCCATTTTTTGGGATGCTTTCCCAATTATATTATATTATATTATATTAGACAGCTAATTATTATTTGATCTAAATGACTCATAAACAGGTCCCGAACCGTTCATTATTGCAGGTTTTAACCAAAGCAAGGTCTCCGGCGCTGAAAAGGAATTCTCACTGGCTGATCAGTAAATAGCACCCAGGCTGTCTGTCTCCTGCGGGCTGGTGAATAATATTCATCCTCTTAAGTTACATGGATCCTCAGACCTACTAATGTGATACTCACAGCATTTGTAAATTACCATCTTGATTTAAATACAGAATAACAGAACACTTCTTGCCTCCTTTACAGCAGTGATGTACTTTAATAGAAAAGCCCCCTGTTGAGCCAAGCGGCAGCCAGAACAAACGTACTGGGTACCACCTGTCACTAGTGACTGACTAGGCCCTGTGCTACTGGTCTTTTCCTGTAGACAAACTGACCTGCCACACACCTCTTGATTTAGATATTCTTAGTAACCAGTACAGTGAGGCCAAATGGCTGTCAAATGTTGCACATAAAAAGGCCTTGAAAAGCGTCAGAAGATTACAATCTGCATTACGATACTGTTGAGGGTGTATACGTCACGATAATATGCCTAACACTATGGGCCACCTAGGATAGTGACAGGACAGACATTCTTCCTGACTGCAGACTATGTTGGCAGAGGTGACAAAATGGCAGTGCATCATCTCTTTGTGGCATGTATTGCCACTGTTTGACCGCTCGATCACTGTCTGACATTTTTTACACAAGAGGATCTATTTTTTCAAGACCCTCAAATGCGAGCAACATATCTAGTTCTCACTAGACATCTGAAAATAGGCGCATGTGGACTGTACTATTATTTGAAGACACACTTCAACACAATCCCACAAGCAGATACATTTATAGTCAAACACACTCATGCCAACAATATAATGTTCTCTGGTATGTTTTCATTATGATTTCAATAAGCTAAATCTTTCTACTAGGTCAACTATGTGTGCTTACAGAGCTAGAATTGTTACAGTACAATGAGAACTCACCCTTCTGTGATATCTGACCTTCCCATCTCACAATAAAGCCCTCATAAACACCCTTTTGCACTCATTCATCCTGATTTCCTTGTATATATATATCGAACTACAATTTCACAGAACTGGCTGTTCAAAGGAAGCATTAGTCATCATGACTTCATGCCACATGCAAGAGCAGAACAAGGATGAAACAACTCGAGTGCAATGAACTGACAACAAACATTACGATCAATACTGAACATCTACATTGGAAATATGGATTTACAGGATTCCTAAAAGCAGCACTGTAGAAAAACTACTAAATAATTCAGAAAAAAACATTTCACAATACCTACACAAACTTTACACCAAGATACAAATTACTTCTATGAGGCACAAACTGCACATGCCCAATGCAAGTTTTCAAATCCAGAAAGATATAGCATAATGATAATACAGTATTATAATATAGGAGAAGCATAATCATTATCATCATATGAATAACACCATTACTATTACATAACAAACAACTCTAGATCAGCGACAGATCAGCAAAGGATCAAATACCAGGATAACAATGAATGAATAAAGGAATTACAAATCATCAAGTCACACTGTAGTGAAATGATGGATCATATTTGAAGTCTCATAATAAGTGAATTGGACAGCGAGGTTTGGAAAATAATTCAAATTTGAGTGAAACCACTTAAGATTCTTCTTACACAATACTCATGAAAATTTCAATTAAGTCAATTAGATTCAATCTACACGGATTCGTGAGTAAACGCATGCTGAACTAACGAGTCTGTTTGGCCAAGATTTGGGGGTCTTACCCTGGAAACAGTGAGGGGCATGTTGAAGTCCTTGCCTCCTTGCAACGAAAGCCCAAGGCGAAGGTCCAGAGAGTGAAACGTTGTACGAAGTCATTGTTCAAAAAAGCCTGTGTATTGTTTAAGCAACAGAATTTCTCCAAACGGATGGGGGAAATGGATTTGGAGGGGGGCGGGGCACGTGCCAAACAGCTTCTGAAAGAAGAAGGGGAAAAAAGTGTCAAATTAAAGTAACACTCACACCTCTCCGAACAAAAACAAAACAAAACCTGCAGGTCAAAAGGGTCAAAGTAACAGCTTAAAACAAGGAATTCAGGCCCAGCCAAACTACAACTAATGCAAAATAACTGGAGCAACAGAAAATAGCTATGAGCCAGAGGAAGAGGATTCTTGCCTGTTCAGATGAGCTGGACAGACAGCCTAAGAATAGCTGCCCCTCTGCCGAGAGCGATAGCACTATGGCATTGTGGGGAGGGGGGAGGAAGGGGTACTTATATGGCATGTAAAGGGACACCCAGAATGCCAGGCCTCCCATGATTCATAGAGCTAATATAGCCCCCTCTTAGACTAAAATATTTTTCTAGTGCCTCATCTATCTGGGTCCTAGGCTAGTTTTGGTTTGGGTTAGGGTTAGAGTTAGGCTTAACTCCTTGCAAGTGCAACCTGGTTGATTCTGAAAAAAGGCTAACAAAAGGTTAGAGTTAATTGGCAGCCCCTACGGACACAAACATGCGTATCTCATTCATTCACAATGCATTCTGGGATTGAACTGTGTCTCCTGTTTAAATGAAGTGTCTATCATCATTCTAAATACACTGACATTTTAACATACACTACAGGGTCAGTAATACATTTAAATAAATTACAATTGTAATTTAAATAAAAACTGTAAGGTCATTTATAATGTTTCAAAAGATTTAAGAAATAAACATTTAATAGTTTCCACTGAAATATTAAGCAGCATTTCAACACCCATAATAAGAAATGATCTTTGAGCAGCAAATAAGAATGATTTCTAAAGGATTATGTGAAACTGAAGACCAGAGAAATGGCTGCTGACAATTTAGCTTTGCCATTATAGCAATACATTTAATTTTAAAATATATTAAAACAGTTATTTAAATTGTAATAATATTTCACAATATTACTGATTTTATTGTATTTTTAATCAAATAAATGCAGCCTTGGTGAGCATTAGAGACTTTTTAAAACCATTAAGAAGTCTTACCGACCCCAAACTTTTGAATGGTAGTGTATCTTTATGAATGCATTGACTTTGGATACAATCAATCACTCTAAATTCATACTAACATTTAAAACACTTCATTGGCATTGTAATCATAATGCAGGACATAATTTTTATTCTTAATTGCAAGAAAACCTTGAATGGCATCTACATGAGATAATGTAACCCCGAGCATTCAGAGGCATCTGGAGGTTCTTTATGAGCAGCTTTAAACAAAGAACGAGTGGCAGTGAGAAAAGCCTGATATGCTCTTATTGCTCTCAGAGAAGCGAGATAAGAGGACCTCTCGTGAACCAGCACATCACAAGCTCCGCACCGAGACATTGGAGGAAAGATAAGCACTGAGGACCTGCCTGTTCACCCAGCCTAATTTGGGAGACCTCTAGTTTGCAGCTAAGTTTAGCACTCTTTGTCAACGGAAGAATTTGAAGTAATACTGTACATGAATGTTCAACAATCAGGCCTTCACAGACCATTCAGAGAACAAGCGTCCAGGACAGTTTGTGACATTGCTTTGATAATTGATACAGTGCTTGTCATTGTGAGCCTTGGCAAAGACAACATACTATTATTGTAAAAAAATTGCACTGGATTTTTCTGATTTTAAGTATTTTCTGATTCAAGATGTTGTATCTTTTCTAACCGGTCATACTGCATGGTTTGTCCTACCATACATTTACCTGTATGTACTGTATATATACAGTAAATACAGATAAATGTACGGTGTATATATATATATATACAGACATGGCCAAAAATATCGGCACCCTTGGTAAATATGATCAAAGAAGGCGGTGAAAATTAATCTGCATTGTTAATTCCTTTTGATCTTTTATTTTAAAACTTCACAAAAATCTAACCTTTCATTGGATAATAAGAATTTAAAATGGAGGCAAATATCATAATGAAATAAATGTTTTTCAAAAATATAGGCAGAACTTTTTATTCTTGCTGTAGTATTGTTGCTGCCGCCGGCACCATGTCCTGGAGACGCTGTTTGGGTTTCGTTGTGAAAGCGAAAGTATTTTATTTGGCCTTCCAAAAGAAGTACACAACTAGAAATCAGTGGTTAAGTTATATTTACAACACTGTTCCAGAACAGTACAACGCAAATAGTAGAGAATACACAGATATTTGTAGATATTTTAATTATTTATTAATTCTCTCTCATCTTCTGAGTACTGGACGTGCCTTTAGAGAGAAATGCAAGCTTCATACAGATTACAATAATCAGGAAATATTTGTTTTTAAATTGGTTCATTTAAAAGTAGACATTTTAAACTTTCTATAGATACGGCCTATTTCACATGTCTGTGAGGCAGCCGTACGCTGCTGAGTTTCAGTAGTTTTTTCAAAGCGCATCCTGCTTTCATTATTTTACAAAGCAACGTTTTGTTGTTTTTAATGAGTTTACAGAAATAAATCAGTTTCGAATTGATTTTAAGTTGTTTTATTATTAGGAAACAAAGCTGTTGTCTTGAAAATAAAAGCAGTGCGGTTGTATTGCGAATGCAAATGACTTTTAATTCACGAATTACCTCATGCGGGCCGGTCTAGGATAGCCAGAGGGCCGGATGTGGCCCAGGGGCCGTACAATGCCCAGGTCTGGTCTACACGATAACACTGCAACCCAAATTTTTAATTATTCACCCTGGTAGGAGTTTCTTAAATATCCAGTTTCAGTGACCTGGTGCAGCGTTTGTGTGTGGACGAACAAACCGCATTGAAAAAGCTGTGGTTTTGAAGATAACTGAGACTGATTTCTAAGACTTTGGGACTCCAGCGAACTACGGTCATTATCCACAAATTGAGAAAACTTGGAACAGTGGTGAACCTTCCCAGGAGTGGCTGACCTACCAAAATTACTCCAAGAGCGCAACGACGAGTCATTCAGGAGGTAATACAAGAACCTAGAACAACATCTAAAGAACTGCAGGCCTCACTTGCCTCAATTTAGGTCAGTGTTCATGATTCAACAATAAGAAAGAGACTGGGCAAAAACGGCATCCATGGGAGAGTTCCAAGACAAATGCCACTGCTGACCAAAAAGGACACAAAGGCTCATCTCACATTTGCCAAAAAAATATCTTGATTATCCCCAAGACTTTTAGGAAAATATTCTGTGGACTGATGAGACAAAAGTTGAACTTTTTGGATGGCGTGTCCCGTTACATCTGGGGTTAAAATCAACACAGCATTTCATAAAAAGAACATCATACCAACAGTCAAACATGGTGGTGGTAGTGTGATGGTCTGGACTACTTTGCAGCTTCAGACTTGCCATAATTGATGGAACCATGAATTTTGCACTATCAGAAAATCTTGAAAGAGAATGTCCGGCCATCAGTTTATGACCTCAAGCGCACTTGGGTTATGCAGCAGGACAATGATCCAAAACTCACCAGCAAGTCCATCTCTGAATGGCTGAAGAAAAACAAAATTAAGGTTTTGGAGTGGCCAAGTCAAAGTCCGGGCTTGAATCCAATTGAGATGCTGTGGCATGACCTTAAACAGTCCATTCATGCTCGAAAACCCTCCAATGAGGGCCAAAAAGAGTGGGCCAAATTTCCTCCACAACGATGTGAAAGACTCATTGCCAGTTATCGCAAACGATGTATTGCATTTGTTGCTGCCAAGGGTAGCACAACCAGTTTTTAGATTTAGGGGGCAATGATTTTTTCACACAGGTTTGGACTTTTTTTCCCTTAATAAATGAAATCATTATTTCACAACTGCATTTTGTATTTACTTGGGTTATCTTTGTGTAATATAAAAATGTGTTTGCTCTGAATCTTTTAACTGTGACAAATATACAAAAAAAATGTAATAACAGGAAGGGGGCAAAAAGCTTTTCAAGCCACTGTGTGTATATGTGTGTGTGTGTATGTATATACACACACACACACACACACACATCACATTCATTTTATGTTCAGCATTTTTAGATAGACCACATTATCGACCTAACAGCAGATCAAATGAGAGTGTGTACATTATTTGAACCAGCAATAGGAATCTACACAAACACAATGCAACAGGATATTGCACTAGTTGATTTATTTGAATTTGAAGTGACGTGTGGCCAAGTATGGTGACCCATGCTCGGAATTTGTGCTCTGCATTTAACACATCCACACACACAGTAGTGAACACACACCCGCCCAGGGAGCAGTTGGGAGTTTGGTGCCATGCTCAAGGGCCTCACCTCAGTCATGGTATTGAAGGTGGAGATAAATTGTCCACCGACAATTCCTGCCGGACCCGAGATTCGAACCCACAACCTCAGGTTACAAGTCCGACGCTCTATCCATTAGGCCACGACTGCCCATGATAGATTGTGATAGCTTGGTAGCTTTATGATAGCTTGGTCAATTGTGTGCATACGGAGAACAATCTTTATGTAATGTCCCTCATGTACAACTACTTTCATACATACTTAATGTTTGCACCAAGGATTCCCAAAAATATTTTGATATTCAAAGAGAAAAATAAAATCACAAAGCTGACAGGAGCAGCATTCAGCAGTTTCCACCTGAAGACAACATGTATGCCACCTCAGTTACTGCATTAAGCTAAACACTTTTTAACCTTTTCACCATGCAAAGTAGTGAATTGCGTGTAGCTACTACAATAAGCAAATATAATTGATCCATCTTTGACCAGATAGAAACGTGCAAAACATGTAAATAATTTCCCATGCAAAAACAGGCATCAGGAAAGAAAAAAAGACTTCAAAGAGCTTGAGCATCACTCAACAAGTGTTGCCAGAAGCCCCAGACACATACACCTGACAACAAATTCAAAACAATAACATACAAGCCGCTAACTGCAGAATAGTCTATATTTAGATTCGAAGTAATATATAGTAATATATCGGTAGGTATGGAGGAATGGGAAACTATGAATGAAGCCCTAACGGAAATACGACGTTTATAGAAATGTTTTCACGCGACTGCAGCCACCGAGCGTCTCGAGAACAGTGTCAAGCCTGTTGCCTCCATTTCCATTCAACAAACCATTAAAGAGAAACAAGTTCTCAAAGTTTTGCTTCAACCTACATTGCATGCTTAAAGTTGCTTTATACTGACACCCGCGAGCCTTGCAGCTTGGAGTCGCTCCGTTTCCTCCAGAGGCGAGCTCTGTGACTGTCACTCACACGATCCCTGGAACCCCCGGTGAACGTAAGCACACGGGACGCAAATTGACCAATCATACTATGCTGAAGGATAAGCTCATGAATGTTAATTATGGAATGTGACGTTCCCCTCGTAGGCCTCCCTGATTCGCTGGAATGCAGACGCTGAGCTAATCACCTGGCGAATTAACCAATCATCGTATGGTGAGCGTTTGGCTCATGAATATTAATTAGCTTTTGTGACCGATGTGTTACTGGAGTTACCAAGCAACACAGCATGACCTGATACATATTCACGAGTTCAGTCTTTTTTCCATAGTAGGATTCGTAATTCCCCACACGGGACGGGAGACGGAGGGCAGGGGATTTTCATTAGAGAGGAATTATTAAAGAGACAGTCGTCCCACTGTTGCCCTTGTCAACTGTTTTGAAAATGAGTCAACTTAACATCTGACCTATAAAAAAGCCTCAAAAGCCATCAGACATTCTGCAGGGCCCTAGTATATTTAATTCGCTAAACTAGTTCTCAGCCCTATTTAAAACTGAAAAAAGCATCTTAAACCAGCATAAGCTTGTTTGCTGGTCTTTAAAGTGGCCTAGCTGGTCTCCCAGATAAATTGGTTCTCTTAGCTGGTCTGCAAACGGAAACACATATTTGAGCAGCTGAAAAGTCCTTCAGTTATTTATGTTATAAATGTTATTTATATCTGCTGATGTACAGGTGGCACACTTTAGAGGTTTGGGGAGAACTGTGGACCCCAGAGGACATGTCAGTTACAGTGACTGGATGAATAACTGCTGTTAGTGACACACTTGAGGGGGTTTTGCATGCCACATCAGGTTATGATGCAGATCCTGCCTCCCTAGAGCACACAGTAACTGCCAGAGTTGGGACTCAAAACATATTTAGTTTTTCATGCTCTGATACAGAATACATTACTTACAATCAGATTTGTCCATGAATCCCATTGGCACACTGATAATTGTGTAATGCGACATGGATTACTACTACGTTTTAGGCATGATAAACTTTTCCTCAAAGAGAAAAGAGTGCAAGAAATAAACTTTTGGTAATTTTTCAACCTATGAAGGAATATTGTGCGGACGTGTGCAAACATTTCTTGCTGTAATGTTTAATGTCATATGTGTGTTTTCAAGAGCCACTGCTGAATTGGCTAATGGCACATTGCCCACAGGAGGGCTTTGTGTGAAAGAGCAGAGGGTGCAAAATGACAACCTGCGTCATAGTTGCGATGAAAGGAATCAGTGTAAGAGCATTTTAACCACGCATCACAGTACACACACAGACATGATTACGTTCTCAGGTATCTTTGAGAAGAAGACATGCCTGAGATGAAAGTCCACACATTATTTCTAGGCTTTACTGAACCAAATTCCAGAGTATGCACTATTGTTCAGACGTTTGGGGTATGATTTATTAATGTTTTTTTTTTTTATTATGGTCTCTTGTGCTCACGGCTGCATTTATTTGATTAAAAATATAGGCCTAGTAAAATTATTATCAATTATCAAATAGATTAGTTTTTATTTCAATATATTTTGTTCAAAATTCCTTGACAAATATGAAAATAAAATAAAAACAGCATTTATTTGAAATAGAAATATTTTTGTAACAACGTAAATGTTTTTCACGTCACTTTTCAATTTTAATCTAAATTTAACCAGTTGAATAAAAAGTCATTTTTTACAGAAATGTACATCAGTCTGTATTTGTTTGTCCTCTTTACACCATGTTATTATATTAGAATGTTTTTTACTACGTCAGGTTTAAAGTTTAGGTTTAAAACTAAAAAGCAGGGTCATGCAGTTCAGCGTGTGGCCAGAAGGGCAGATGCAATTTACTTGCAGAACCACAAAAAGGAAATAATACCACTAGTAAACAACTTCCATTTTCTTTTTCATTGAGTTTAAGAGTAGGCTTCCTGTCATGTAAAAGCCCATTCATGTCCAGAAGCATTTATCCTGACAGTGTAGGGGAATTTCGCTGTGATTCTCTAAATGCAAATGAAAACCCTGAAAGTTGTGGTTGAGAAAAATAATGTCAAATCATTACTGACAGCATGTGTTAGTGAGGACAGTGATGTCTGAACAAACCAGCTTTTTTTTTATTTAGTCACTTGACAGTAATATTTTATGAAGAAAAAATGATTATGAAAGCACTTGCTCCTCTCCATATTCTATAGAGAAAACAAACAATGAGTAAAACTGCAGGTTTATTTAAAAAAAAATAAAAGGAACAACCACAAAAGAGCATAACAAATATACAATAATGCTCTCCTTGGTGTTGGATACACACACATGCTGTGTCTTTCATTTGAATGGATACACATTAACAAATATATATTCTGATACAATTTGAGACTATACTTAACAATATAAACACAGACTGTAGTCATCTGGACAAATAAATGATTCCTTTTTACAAACAAACCACAAGAACAAGCTTAACACTGGATAACTCTAAAGAGCGCCGCAGTGTTTATTTGATTAAACCGTGTCTTCCAGAACTATCTAGAAGAGCAGCCACCATCACATTTGAGTTACATCCAGTCACGGAGTAAAAAGGCAACATAATTGTTCAAACACGGTTGAATATAATTTGATCGTTTACTCTAAAGTGAATATTCAAACAGTTGTAATTAAAACAAATAGCAAAACAACACGGCTGTAGAGGTGGATGAACATGTGAGCATGCGATCAATATTAATCAACATTCATCTCAATGATAGATTGATGGAAACACACACAGCATGCATTACATCAGTTGCGCATTCTCTGTTGGTGTGATTTAGCGAGATAATGATGTGTCCCTGCTCCAGGCATATGTGGATTGACTTTTTTCCAAAGCAATACAAAAATCTTTTCATCCCTCCAATCACTAGATTACATCCGTTAAACAGATGATAAACAGATGCTTTGCGGGGAATTGAAGTGCTGTTTCTATTTTAGGCCTGATATAGGCCTAGCTCATATTTGGAAACTATGATAACAAATTAAATTCCACATTCTTAACACTGAAGTTCTTAGGGTTCTATTGCACCAGACTGTTACTTTCAGAGGCCATTAGTAATATTACAAGAATATTACATACACACTCACACACACACACACACACACACACACACACACACACACACACACACACACACACACACACACACACACTCACACTCACACTCACACACACACACAGAAACTAAAAGACAAAAAAAAAAACATTCTCACAACCAGACATTATTACAATGCTTTCACAAAATCAGAGGCCAGGAGAAGAATTACAGAGGCTTCCTATCTTAAAGCTACACTATTGGCATTTTGGATGAAAAATGCACCAAACATGCTCACAACATCAGATCTACTTTACTCTGTGTACAGATATGGCATGACAAGCACGGGAGAATAACACATGTATACGATTTTGTCGTCTAAATTATAAATTAGTATTATTGGTTTATCAAAGTGTTTTGGGCTAAAGAAAAGACATGTCTTGGAAGATGTATTTTTAGAAAATCTCCTCAATAACTTTTTTATTTTTATTTAATTTTTTTATATAAAACATTACATGGTGTAGCTTTAAGTCAGAAGATCTGATAAGTTTAATATTCAAAATGAGATCACCATGGTGACTAAACAGA
The DNA here is from genome assembly GCA_027564155.1 of Gymnocypris eckloni scoliostomus. NCBI lineage: Eukaryota > Metazoa > Chordata > Actinopteri > Cypriniformes > Cyprinidae > Gymnocypris > Gymnocypris eckloni. Next base: position 9,429,592 of record CM050429.1, read on the forward strand.
TAAAACAGGATTCTAAGTTGTAATATGGCTTCATATTGCATACCTTGATGTTCTGTAGAAGCAAGCATTTCTGTGTCTCATAAGCTAAACTCACATACCACAGTCTTAAGACGATCCTGTTAAGCAAACATTCAGGTAGAGTCTCACTTTGAATGAAGATGAAATGGCATAATAAAAAATGGTAAAAAAGCTCAAAATTACATTTATAATGATACAATAAACACAAATATTTGAAGCTTAATACTAAAGCAAACACAAATAACTCCCTAATTAAGCTGATATTACCTGTATATGCCATTTAACATTGATGACAGACTAAAATAATCTCTCCATCCATCCAAGTCTCCATTGACTGGGCAGTAACTTTGCCTGATTCAAAGCACTGTCTGCTAAATGTTTCCTTAAAATAGAGGAAAACCAAGATGCTGGACATTGTGTAACCATTGAGGTCATCAAAAATATATTACACGTGTAAAAGACATCAATGTATGAGTTTCATATTTTATATTCAGTGATAGAGCACTGATTAATCTCTCAGGTTTTGTCTTCATTTCAAGTTCCCTTACTAAAGGTCTAAACCACAGAACAGGATAACTCACAAAAACACTAAACCCCAACACAAAGCTTGAAGGTAAGATTTACATGGCGAGTGATGAGGTATAAGCACTAGAGATACGGTTGTCTAATAAGTGAGCGGACTCAAGTGTTTCAGCAGCAGTGGAGAGATGCACTGCCCCCTGCTGGACTCCTCCACGAGAGTCTCTTCTGGGTGGATTTGCCCCAGCACTGGACATACTTGAGCGGCTGCTTCTGTAGTTGGGCCGTACCAAGGGCAGGAAAGGACTAGACTCAGAGGTGATGACAATACTGGGAATCCGACCAATCGCACCTCTTGAAATTGGCATGTCTTTACCGTCACCAGCCTGCAAACAGCACAGAGGAGGGTTTTGAGAGATTAAATCTACCTATAGCCAACTATCAGAATTAAAAAAAAAAACTTCCTGGAGATAACACTGCTGTAATCAAGCTCAAGATGACCTCAGTAACAAAACACTGACAGCTAAATTATTGGTTTAATTAGTAGGGATTCATGTATGAAAGATGATTAGGATTATTCCTTCAAAGGCACATATTTCTTTAGCAGAAACAGGCATTTAATGGCAAAATGAAACAGTCATTTTATTACATGCTTTTCTTCTGCAATCAGAATTAAAATTAATTACATTTTTTCAACAGCACACTGTGATTCATCAAACAGCGTTCTAGCTATTTTAATATGCTTTCAGATTGTTAATGAACAAATTTGATTGCCTGGGGGACTGCCAGTCACACCAGAACAAAACATTCCTGACATCAGCTAATTTTACAAACCACGCCACCTACAGGATCCTGCAAAAGCCCGATTGGTATATACCGAACTTAAACAGACTTACAGCTAAAGGGTTAGTACGGTCCGGCTGAACGAGTCCAAACACAGACACATCATCCACATCAGAGGAACTCTACGTCAGAAATGAGAGTCAGGATAACAATCCAAAAAGTCTAGGGTCAGAAAATGTTTTTTGAAGAGAGCAAAAATTATATTCAGCAAGAACACATTCAATTGAGACATTTATAATGTTACAAAACACTTCCATTTCAAATAAATGTTGTTCTTTTGAACTCTCTATTCATCAAAGAATCCTGAACAGAAATAGTTCTCCAAAAATATTAAGCACAACTTTTTAATGTTGACGGGAATAAAAATGTTGCTTGATCATCAAATTATTTATAAAGAATCATATAATAGATGAAAATAACCGACTGACTGTACATTATCAAATTTATTTCACCCAAAAACGTACATTCTGTTGTCATCTACTCATCCTCATGTTGCTTAAACATCTGTACTTTTTTATTAGTGTAACCAAAACTTGCTAAAACTTGACTGATTCTTTTTCTATATGCCATATTGCTCATGATGGCCACTGTCTACATTGATTATATCATAAACAATTTGTTGAATTACGTTTAATATTCAACACATATGCGTAGCTTGCAGGGGAGCCAGAGAGCATGGCCTAGCGACTGAAATATTTTTAAACAAAATGTGAATAAATAATATTTTCAACTCAAAAGTTAATTCGCATAAAATGTAGTTATTTAATACATTCTTATTTTTTACATAAATAGTGAATCAAATCAAACTTACAAACGTCTCCCTCAATCTCGTTTGCCTAAGAAATTGTCGTGTTTTGTCATATCAGCATTTTGAAAGATAATATATACTGCTTGCCTGTTGTGTGGCATAATTGGATAATCAGCGTTTTTTACAATGTACACCAACTGCAGACAAATCTGGACGTAACAAAAACAGTTGGATATATTCATGTTGTGTTTGATGATCAGGACACAGACAATCTCATAAAAGTGATCTGCAAAGCTCAGTGTTCTGCATTTATGTCAGAAGGAGGACTAAAGGTTTTTCATTTACCACAACAAAACCTAAACATAAACTGCTTAATTGTCTATTTTTACTGATCTGAACAGATAGATCTGATAACCATGACAGATTGATTCACTTTAATATGTACACTCACTGAGTGTGAATTTGTAGGTTTACTATAAAAAAGCTGAAATGTGTTTAAAAGTGTGACTGACCAAATTGACTGGCTAGGTCAAATGTCAAGCTACGCCCATGCTTCAACAGAGTAACATGAGGATAAACAGATGACAGGATTCTGCATGAACACATTTTCATAAGACTCCTTTGATACTTGCCACATATGTAATACATTCAGCCTGCGAGGTCACCTTTTCAAAGATGCCCGAGTCATGGCTTTTGAGCTTTGACTTGAAGCTGGATGAGTTACACGGTTTGAAGTCTGGCATCTCCGCAGTGTCCTTGCTGATGTCACAAGACACCTGCCGGCTGGCAGACCTGGAGCTCATGCTTGAGAGATCAGCCTCAGTATCTGTCCAGCCCTGAAGAGTAGAGGCAGGTCATAAAATACATCCATTACAATCACATTTGCCCATGTGAAGGCTAATCATCAAGTCTAGAGATACATCAGGCTCACACACTCACAGATTCGCTGTCGGAGGCTGAGGAGAGCCGGGACTTGACGGTGCTGGTTCTGCGAAACTGTCCGGACATATCAGAGGACTGGCTTGTGACGGTGGAACGACGTGTGGACATAAAGCTGCTTTGGAGCGAGTGGAGGTCACGTTTGGGGACGCACAATAGCACACGAAGACACGGAATGTATTTCGCTATGGCCAACCTGACAAAAACACAGATGAGATACAGGCATGAGATACCATAGACATTGTGGATTTACATACCTGTATTTACTGTACATATAGCATGATTCAAACAAGATCAGTAAAATAATAACTACAATAATTACAATATAAAATAAATAATACAAAACAAATTCTAAAATAATACAAAAATAACACTGATTGCTGTGTGAAATGTCAAAATCATTTGTGTAGTCTTGTAAAAAATATATACACAGATATGTTTTTAATTCAGTAGCAGTGAAAGCTGTTATAAAGGCAGCAATAGTAATAGGCAAAATATGTTTATTATAAATGTTTTGTGTCAGAATATACAGTATGCAATAACTTCAGAGCTTCAAATTAGCTACATATTTCAGATATATTTGAAATAGTATTAATACACTTTAGACCTTAATCAAAACAAACTGTTTGTCATTGCATAAATGAAAATATGCAATGCATAGGGACTAAAATGTGTTTAGCAAAATGTGGTTTAGTGTTATGGAAGAAAATCAAATCAAAATGACTGTTTGACCCAGCAGATATTACATATATTACCTTACTGTCAGGATGCTCTGTGCAGGATTAATTATTCTTTACACTCAAATGGATATTCAGGTTAATGAAATCAACCAAAATGAAATTTCACACTTTAACCCGGAAGCAATGCATGTTTCTGATCAATTTGCGATTGAATGGCTCAGTGAGCTAGACATTAATAACATTAGCTAGAAACATTAAAACAATCACAATTTGCCTCAGGTGTTTAATCTAATGGAGCCAAATCAGGTAATCTAATCTCTGACCCTTGTTCTTTGTTAATGGAAAGTGATTTTGTCCATTAAAATGTCAAACATTAGCACTTATAGTGTCATTAATGTTTTTCATTACCACTTTAGGAGTCAAAACTAAGCCAGTCTGGTTTCAAACATATATTGAACTGACATCAACGATTGTCAACGAGCTTCGACAGTACCTGTATTTGGGGTGTGTGATGGCGTAGATGATGGGATTGTGGATTGCTGAAGCTTTGGCTATCACAGCAGGTACTGAATTCATATATGGTGTGAGCATATCAGAATACCTGAAAAAACAAGCGTATAGATTAATTAACATGTTCATTTATGTATATATATTTTACAGGCCATTACCTCAGTACTTGTAGTCTACATAATAAGAACACATGGAAAAATATAAATTAACATAATTATGCTAAATATATGTAAAAGCTAAAAAGCTAAAAGCTAAAAAGCTTAAGATCCTTCAGAAATTATTATAATATATTGATTTGCTGCTCAAGAACCATTTTTTATGATCAATGTTAAAAACTGTTGTGCTGCTTTTTAGTCATTGTTGAAACCGTGATGCATTTTTTGGTCAGGATTCTTCAATGAAAAAGAGTCCAAAAGAACAGCACTTACTTATATAGTAGAAGTAATATTTGAATGTGTTTACTGACACTTTTGATCAATTTAATGTGTCTTTGCAGAATAAAAGTAAATATTTTCAAAAAAACGATCTTTCTGACACCAAATTTTTGAATGGCTATGTATATTTTATATGACATCATATTGTGTTGTCAGGGTCGGGATTCATTTACCCAGCAAAAGCTGTCAGTGCCACAGTTGAATATGGAGACCAGGAGATGACATACATCAGAATGACAATCAGAGCAATTTTCGCCATCTTCCATTCATTTTTTAGCCGTTGAAATTGCTTAATTGAGTCTCTCTTGTTGTTGCCATTAATTTTGCCCACAGCTCTTCCAAAGACAAAAAGAAAACAACAGTTAAACAACACTAACTTTCTAATATTGGTTTACAGCCATCAAAAGCTTATCTATTTTCAATAGGTCACACCTTAAGATGAATTCAAATGCAGAATAAAAGTGTTAAAGTACTTCAGTGTTACATTTTACTGACACTTCTCCAATACAATTTACATTTTAAAACAAAAGACAATTAACAACTTTGAGACACTGCTGATGCTAATTAATTCATACTGTTCTGTTAGATCTGTATCGAAGAACTCACTCATTAGTGCTGCGAATGGATCGGAAAATAAAGAAATAGCAATAGATGATGATGGCAAGTGGAATGAAGAAGACGAAGATGAAGAGGAGCATAGTGTAAGCTCGCACAGAAGGTGTGAAGGTCATATAATCCCAGGTGCAAGAGGTCAACAGGCCTTCGGGAACATAAGCACCTGCAAAACAGAGACAGACAGACAGAATAAACAACTATTAAATAACAGAATTTGTGGAGGAAAGTGAAGGATAGCCAGTCTTATAAAAGACTGATGCATCCTGTGAAAAGAGCATCAAAGGTATAATCAACTCTGTTAACACACAACACAGGACCACACTTAAAGTCCTACAAATGCATAAAACAGAACATGTTGACGTCTGGCTTAAAATCAATAACATTTGGTTTGATTTTGTAACCTAATTCAGTGATTTACATACATTTATTTCATGCATGTGTAGATCGGGTCACTTTCTTTTACAAAGAATATCTGTTTTATAGTTTTGCAATATTGCCCTTTTTTCCTTATTCTGTATTTGAATCATGTTTGCAGAAATGCTTTTAGAAAGAGCAATGGAAGAGAATGAACATTGCTCATATGCACCTGTTTCTCTTACAGTGTAACTTGCACAGTAAACAAGGAATTGTTGAGAAAAGCTGTGCAAGGCAACGTGATGCATTAAGATATTTAGAACAGTGACAATCAACACATGTAAACAGATGAGCTCTTTACATCACAACACAGCAAATATCTTACAATAAAACAAAACAATAACCGTATAACAGTAGCCATATAGTTTATTGATGCATGCTGCACTAAATATTTCATCAATATTGTTCAATATAAAATTCTTTGTTGTTTGACTAGTTGGAACAACATTTGCGGAATTCTGTAGACTTTCTATAGAAACACATGCAGTGGATATGATGTTACACTTTAAGTAATAGGTCACCAAAAAATGAAACTTATTTCATTATTTATTTACCCCCATGTTGTTCAAATATGTCTTTTCTGTTGAACATAAAAAATATATTTTGCAAAATGTCTCAGTGTTTTTGTTTTGTCCATACAATGGAAGTCAAAGGTCATCAAAACTGTTTAGTTAACAACATTGTTCAAAATATTCTCTTTGCGTTCTACAGAATAAAGAAAGTCATACAGTTTTGGAACAACATGAGGATGAGTAAATGATGACATAATTGTAATTTTTGGGTGAACTATTCCTTCAGGACACGTTTAATCATGTATGAATGCCCTTGTAGGCCGGTTAGATAAAAATATCAAAGTGGCATTCATTAAAAACAAAACAGCATAAGAACACTTCAATTAAAAAAATTCTTAAAATGTTAAAACAACAGGTACGCTACACTTACTCCAGCCAAAGAAGGGTGGCAGGCTCCAGCCAAGTGAATAAGCCCAAGCTATCAGAAGGATCAGCAGAGCTCTCTTCTGAGACAACATACCGATGGAGGCCAGCGGCCGCGTGATCACTAAGTAACGATCCACAGCGATGACCATGAGCGTGATCATGGAGCAGATGCCAAATAAAGCCCCACAGAATGCATACACCTCACAACCTGGAGAGACAGGAGGAACAGAATGAAGTGAGTCCGTAACCAAACACAGCTTATACAGAATTGACATTTCGGTAAATTCTAGCAGTTATGTTGAGCAGAGTTAGTGCTTGTTAGGTCAGTGTGAAAAATACATTTATGTTTCCAAACATTCTTCATCCAGCAAACCAGCTTTTAGGCCTGGAGACACTTGGCTGGCAGGAACACAGACTGCCGCTGGCTCCATTTGAGGACCGACATCTGTGGCAGCGGTTCATTAAAATAATCTGCTCTGAAAAACTTACTATGAATGTTTTTCTTTCTGGTCACTACCGTCCATCTCCATCTGTTGCAAAACTGATTCGTGTGTATACATGCTTAGGTTAACTGACAGCTTAGTATTACAATACTGTATTTTGCCACATAACTATTTTGCAATGCAGTGGTAGCATTTAATAAATAAAAAAATAGCAAAATCGTTCTTATTTTATTTTTTTATTTTTAAATCAGTGGTTCTTAACCTTTTTGCCTCCCCCTATTGTACAACTTGAGATACGGGATAAACATTTTTTTAACATGACATTTCCACCTGATGAAATATTGAGTACTGCTGAGCCCCCTTGTGTGCCCTGGCTCTCTAATTGAGAAGCACTGTTTTAAACAAACTTTGTCCACCCCGCACATCCAAATGAACATCACGGTGTCATAGTAAAACTACTGTAACACTACTAAGTAGTAAGTAGTACTACAACAACTACAACTACTACTAAGTAATAACACTACTATGTGGATCCTAAATCAAATAAACACACACAAATACAGAGATAGAGCTAGTTTGGGTCTGTCTGAAGTCTATTTCACATAATACATCATGTCATCAATAAAGCAGGTCAAACAGAAGAAGAACCAGCGGAGAACCGAGAAACAGATGATTTCACACCATTATACTTGACACACATTAGTCTGGCACCTCCTCAACATCCACACACTGTCTTCTACGCGGTCAAGGCATATGTAAACAACACAATGAGTGGAAGTGCATTCAATCTGATTCATGCTCATTTGTGCTTGTTTTCTCACAACACATTTACTAGATGTACTTTAATAATGACAAAACAGAGGTGTCTGTTATTGAAGATAATCCTCACACATCAGGATGTCTTCTTTATTCTCTCACACCTTGTCAGGTAGATTATGCTTTCAGGTTAATCCTGGAAAAGAGCATTTTTGTGAGTTGAATCTGATTGATTGAGAAAGCTTTCAGGGGGATCAAGATCGAATTAGCAGTGGTCATATTTATATTTTGTTTTGTAGAGCAGTCAGAGCTGACAGATGCAAGAATATCTTTTAACAGTTTCCACCAAATGAAACTGGGTCAGAGTCCTTCCTCCAAGAGGAAGACTTCAAACTCTGCTTGGAAAAGCGTAACGCGTCAGGATCCCAACAGGGAGACCAGAGACTGCTCTGTTTGAATGGAAGTCAATGGAGCAGATGCCTTCAATATGCAAAATAAACAGTTTTGAGTGGAAATTACATAATAAATAGATTTTTGCTGTCTGGTATGACAAATTAACTGTTTTACAGGGGATTTGTCTTTCTTTCTTCCTTTTTATTTTATTTTTATTGTTGTTACAGGCAAGATTGAATTACGGCACTGCATTTACAGTATATTTAATATTTGAGAATATTGGTTCTCAACATTTTTGACTCCATGGTCCACAACAAAATACTTAAAGGCATAGTGATTTAATCAGCTGTTACTGGATAAGGATCAAGGACAAGGTATTTATTTGTTTTTATGTTTTAACTTTATCCCATAAAATATTGTACAGCTTGGCATAACTATAATTGTATTAATTCACATGACATTTCTGGGTGTAGAAACCATAATTGTAAAAATATAGCTGCAAACATTTTAAGGCATTTAAGCAAAGACAAAAAAAGGTGTTCCTGTGTGGCTCAGTAGTAGAGCATTGCGTCAGCAGCGCAAAAGGTTGTGGGTTCGATTCCCAGGGAACACACACTGATTAAAATAAATTATAACCTGAATGCAAATGTTTTTGTTTTATTGTTTTTAAATCAAATTTTGCCAAAACTTTTGCCAGAGTGGTGACTAAATCCGTCACATGCACTCATGTTAATCATGACAAAGGGTTACCGAGACGAGCTTTGGTGACATTGTAGACAGGATGGATACTACCATCCCTCAAAGGTTTAGATCTCTAAGCCTTATGGTTTGGTCTGCAAACCAAGTTGTAGATGTAGGCGATATCTTGATAAATACCTTGATTCTTTGTAGTTTTCTGCTTATTTTAATGCTTGTTTTATATCTGCAACTTGTTTTCCAATAAAACCAACCACCTCTCTATAAGACACTCTATGACTGCGTGACCTGATTTCCTGTCACAGAGAAAAGAGTGGACAACAATTTCAATGCTGCCCAGTAAACTCCCTGAACACAAAAGATCAGCATCAATCACTACAGTAATAACAATCACAGAGCTCCTGATTTCATTACAAACGTCAGCAAGAAGAAAACTCCAACAAAACCCAGTCAAGACTGATGAAGACAATTAAGATTCAGTCCTGATAGGAGCTGTCATTTAAAACATCTCAGGGAAAATAAAGTCTTCAATCATCTAATCCTACAAACAGTGGCATTTCACAGCTGGGCAAAATACTGAAAATCAACAAACAAAGCTTTGATATGCAGTTTTTTTAGAGGAATTTAGAGATATTATAATTTGGCAACTGATGAAAAGAAACAACTGTACTAGAAAAGGTTACTTGTAAGGACATTGCATTATCATCATTTGCGTCTCTGAGATCAGGGGAGTAAGGTTTACCTCCACAGCATCTACTCGCTAGTGAAACCATACATGTACGTTTCTTTGTACCTTTTTCCCCAAAGATCCATCTCTTGTGCATGCTGGTGGTGAAAAAGATGGGCGCCTGGGTGGCACACATGAGGAAGTCTGTGAGGGCAAGGTTTATTATGAACATGTTGGCAGGTGTCCTCAGGGTCCGGCTCCTACACACACACACACACACACACACACACACACACACACACACAATAAGTTGCTAATTACTCTGTTCATTTAGTAGTTTATATTAGCTATATAACGTCTTTGAGAATATCAGCACACACTAGTTTAGTTCCTGCCTGAAGCAGTGTTTTTTACTGAACCAAATGAGTGACTGATTGATGACTCACTCAGACAGTCACTTGTTTCGTTCCTAAACAAATCAGGGTTTTTGAAGAAATAGGTTAAATTGAGGATTCACTCTTAAAGTCAGGTGACTTATTTCTGAATTAATCTGTGATTTTGAAGGAATTGGATAAGAGACTGATTCATGAATAACTCAAATAGTAAATTGTTTCATTCCTAAGTGAATCAGTATTTTTGAAGAAATCAGTTGAGAAGATGATTCAATGACTCACTCAGTCAATTCTTTTCTGTCAAAATGAGTCAAAAGAGAATCAAAGTTCCACATCACATTCATAAGACAAGCACAAACTAACAAAAATCTGACCAACCGATCAAATTCAAAGAGTAGAACTATCTATTGTGGAAATGTGTCAAAGTTAGTGACAGAAGTGGCACAGGCCTAATGATGCTGTGCACCAAATCCATCGGACTACAGTTCAGCTTCTTTTGATAAAGAACAATAAAAATGTCATACACTGTTTTTATATTAAGTGTTCGACTTCTTCTTTCTCACCTGCTGAATGCATAGATGACCAGGAAGTTGCCCAACATGCCAGTGATGCCAACAGCAAGGATGACAGCACCAATCGTGTAATGAGCATGATCAGGCACGTCCACTGTTGGGAAAGGGTGAACGGATTCTTCCACCATGGCAACCTTGAAGACACAAGAGCACACATTAATTAATAGCTCAGATGAAAAGCAGAACTTGCTGTTTTATAACAACTTTTGCATCAAAGAGTGTGCAATCTGTTCAAGAAACACCATTAAGCCTGAACTCAGCGGACACCACCAATACATTAATTCATTATATGTGAGGGGAGCAGAAATATAAACAATACAGACACACTGTAGATGTTTTGTATATTGGAACTACGAGGACCAAGGATTTAAACAGTCCTAAATGACAGCGAGCTTGCATTTCTTTATGCTTTTCACTGCAGATTCAGGTCTAAATCAGGACATTTCATCTGTTCATATAAATATATGTTTCTGTCTTGTGTGTACTGAGAGACTAACTGGTATAGATTTGTTTAATATATAAACTCGAAATGACAGATCAGTTAGAGCAGCAATATACATTTTTATCTAAGGCCAGTAAGAGATGATTTTTGTCACTTTGAGCAATAAATGTATTTAATAAAACTGAAATAGATACTTAAAATAACGAAGGAATCCTTCTATGGTGATTTGATGACATAGTCTGTCACAACAATCAGATCCTGGGAAATTATGCTTGCATTCTTCCAGCACCAGAGAGCATGGTGAAAAAAGTCTTTAAGATTTTTTTAATGACCATATAAAGGTCAGAGTTATTTTTTGTAATCAATTGTACTTGTTTCCCTTGGCATGATACAATGTAAAAAATAACTTCTTTATTTTAGCTTTAATGAAAAGACCTCTAAGTGCCAAGGCTGTGGGCAAATGAGATGGCTGAATGCAGGACAAGCACTCCCGGAGAAATCATTTCAAGGCAGATGAGTGTAACCATGTGGTCATGATGGAGGAAATATGACAAAGCAGATTCAGTCTCTGCCTTCGGTATGGGTCAAGTGATGATGCGGAGACAACTCTTTACCAACAAACTGTCAAAATCATCATATTTGTTATGTAAAACACAGAGGCAGCTATTAAAAAGCCATGTGTTTTTTCTGGGTCATATCTTGTTTTGCGTAGATGTGTTCATGTTCTCGAGGATGTCACGCAGTCTGTCTAATTTCTCCAGAGTGAGCGATGAGTTTGAGCAAAGATTGGTTTGCTTGGACACAGCCTTTGACGTTAATAACAAAACACAACATATGGGAATTATTTCTCCGTTCTTTTAAATGTTTATGAGCTGATGCATTTTGCTATCTTTACTATGATTTTATGTTTAGCTGAATTTTTATTTTTGCATTTAGCACTAGTAATTTTCCTTAATCAAAACAAGCCACTGGTTGAGAACTACTGTGCGAACAAATATCTTTTGTTTCTTTGTTTCCTCCAAGGATGGCAAATAATATTTTGAACTCCAAGAGCATAAGCTTCCATCTTGAGCTGCACTGGTGAATGTATTTGTTTTGAAGGTTTTTCAAAATATAGCAGTAGCCATTGCTGTGTGTTTTCATTCATTACTTCTGAGTTTGGGGTCAAATGAAGATCTAAGCCATGAAAAAGTTTGAGGGCTGAGATAAGACGGTCTTGTTTCTCTGGAATGAGAAGGATTGTAATGAAATAGATACTGTTTGAGTCCCACATCTGTTTCTCGCTCAGAGTAATATGACAGTAACTGTGTTAAGGCATTTCGGTGGGATTTTGGAAGCTGTTTCAAAGTGAACCAGCCTCTTTAAAAGCAGTTATTTTAGAGAAGAAAGGTGGTTTAAATTATATATTTTTTAAATTAACTGCAGATGATAATGCAGATGGGATAACTCATCATGAAAGCATTTGCTTTTGAAACAGGATCGCCTCAAGACAAACACAACTAAATTATTTTGACATTTTTTTACCATTATGTATCCAACTGCTGAGGACAAATACAACTCAAGGTCATTGTAAATAGTTAACATTACACAGACTGTAAAATCTGAGCTTTTCTTTGACTTTGGAATTTCAAACTACAACTCCTTATGTTAAATAATGGATCATTTATAGTCATTTAATAGTCATGTAATTAAATCATAGCTACATAGTGATACGTCACCTATATAGTGAGCAAATGATTTAAAATTGATTCTTAAAATAAAACAAATCTTTTCCATCATTACAAATGATAATGAATGATAAAACCTTGACTCTGCTGTTAAAAGAACATTGCTTTCTATTTTGTCACGTGAAGAAAAACAGAAGTCATGTTCTATAACACTATAACTCTAGACGACTTTAATAATCTTTCATGATATTTAAGATTCCTGTAAATTAAAGGGATTGTTCACCCAAAAATGAAAACTGTATGATTACCGACATTACAGGTTTGAACAAGGTGAGTAAATGACGAGAAGATTTTAATGTTGAGGTGAATTATCCCTTTAACAGCATTATTCTGAAGCTTCAGATACACATTCATTTGGTATGTGAAAATTAATATGTTGATTTAAAAAAATCTCTTTAATGCACTGCACTTTACAATGCACGAGTGCTATGTCCTTGATCCAGATAACTGAGTTATGAATGTACTGTAATTCGCAGGATGTTCACAGCTGTCCTTCATATATGGATGGGTTCTCTTGCGCTCCAGATGCTACTGCGCTTGTTTGACCGCATTACCATGATTACTTAGCTCAGTTAGAAAGCAAAGCTGCCTGAGCTAAACACACACGCTGCCAATACCTTCCACTCTTTCATCTGAAACTGTTTTTCTTCTACACTCCCCAGAGCTGCTTAGTTCCACTGCGTTCTGCTGTCCTTTTGAGGACATTTCTCCTCAAATTAGAGAGAATGCTGCATTTCTATGAGAAACACTGTAAAAGACATTTTGTCCAAAGTTGGCAGATAAGTTTGTTTTGGTTTTTACACAATATATTGGACTTTAGTGCCAAATAATCACTCACTTAATGGTGAATGAATTCCTATGAGTCAAAATAATTTTCACAATAATAACAGTTTTCATCATAATAAACATTTATGCACCCACACAAATTGATATTAAGCAGAAGATCTCAAACTCAACAAACTCTCCTGAAGCAAACAAACGGTCCTACATCTACAAAACAGGCCACGCTCTGTATCTACTCACAGATCACATTATTTTAATCAACAGGAGGAAAAGAACACATTGAGAGAGGTCAATATGTGAGCATGGACCTGAATATGATTATAGCATTATCGCATTATTATGGTGTTTCTTTTTTATCCTAATCCCTCATGGTCAGTGAAGCTGGTTTTCCTGTGAGGTTTGTTTCCGTTAGTTTGAGACAAATGCGTAAAATGATGCTAAACACCCATTAAAGTTATTGATAGACTAAATCTACGTCACTGTGGCCTGGAAATAAGCACATCTTATCAGTCCAGGGTGTCACTGGGTTTATAAGTCACATTTTATTCCTGACGGATCATAAGCACAAGTGCGTGTGTATGGTTTTTGCATATTTGGTTCATCACCTAATAAATCCCACATAAAAGTTACATAAAATCATTTCAGAGTGCTCAAATAGTGATTCGTTAACAGCTTTTGGGGCTCTTTTTAAGGTCCCCCACATTCCACCCAAATACAGATTCAGGATATAAACACAGCAACCCCTTTGTTCATTTTGTGCTAAAAGATTGTAGCAACTAAGATTTGGTCAATAACAGAGTACAATTACATTTGTAGATTAATTATGTAAAATAAAAACATTCAAATCTCAATCCAGGTCATTGAACCATAACCTCATGATTAAAATCAAGTGTTTATTTGAAATCAATGACTCCCATACAGTGTTAATTTCGTTGACGAATATTTTTCGTTAACAACATTTTTTTTCACTGACGACAACGACACGATAACGAACTAAAACTCTTTTTGAATTACAAAATTATGTTGTAAATCTATTGACATTTTCGTCAACAAATAAAAACGAGACGAAAATGTTAGGGAGGGAAGATTTGGGAAGAGATTCATTCAGAACGAATCTCCTGCATATGAGGTTAGAGGTGAACATGTGATCCGGCGGGACATAAGTCAAAATACAATTGCTGCACGGTGCATAAAACGTAAAAGAAATGTCAATATGTGGGAGTACTCTTTCACAACGCAAGAGAGAACTCAATTCAGTCCTGTTTTCTGAACATACACACACAGAAAGCGAGTCTCGAAGTGCGTGAGTAGCTACTCTTTCACATCTCATGAACTGAGAAATACACACAAAATGATGTTGAAATGTCCGTTTTGACAAGTATTCACGTAAACACAGTCAATTACGTCTTAACTGAACGTAAACAGTAAGGATTTAAGGAATGTAAGGAATGTCCCTGCGACCCAATGTTCATACTATCCATCCTAAATAACGTTAGTATGTGAGATTACAATAAGTGTGTCCCAAAGCACGTTGGAAAGAGTATACCAAAAGTCCCAAAAATATTGATTTGGTCCAGAACTACAAACACATATAAACGCGTTAGAAAAACTACAAACGTGCCTGATGCGATCGACGATTAGTTAGAGGTTTGCAAAAAGGGGTTTAAGTTACAAATAATCAACATTTAACCTGGTAAAAAATATATATTTATTGTTATCCGTGTTATATTTAATCCACAACAGCAATGTGAACTTTTCTAAACATCCATTTGGTCGTTAACTTTTAAATGCATCATTATGCAGAAAATATGAGCAGAGTTCTCCGCATGAAAGACCTGCGACTGGCAGATCAACGAGCTACTTCTTTTCTCTCGAATACGGTACGAAGCAGGAGTGTAGCCAGAAAGGAGACTCTGGGTGTGCATCAGAAAAACTGGGTGTGCCACATTTATTGTCAGATTAATGCGCAAAAAAAAACAAAAAAACAAGCATGCTTATTGGGTATTAATATGTTAGTTTAACCATTTCATTTTTGTGTAGGCTACATGTGTCTGTTAACCTATTCTCCATTTTGGATGTCTTTGAAAATCACTATTTTATATCTGCAACAAAGTGAGTGTGTGTGTGTGTGTGTTAGCATGCGTGCTGTATATTTAGTATTATTAAACCTTTAATTTCTGCGTATGTCTGTGTGTCTGTGTTTGTATGCTTACTGTTTATTAAGCATTTTTAAACCTTTTATTTCTGCGTGTTTGTGTGTGTGTGTGTATGTGACAGAGAGAGACAGTTTTAATGAATTCTCCATTGTGAATGTGTTCTATTGTCAGCCCTGCATTTCACATTGGCCTACCAGGGGTCTTCAACCCTGCTCCTGGAGAGCTACAGATTTCAGCTCCAACCCCAATCAAACACACCTGAATCAGCTAATCAGTCTTCAAGGCTACTTGTTAATTTCAGACAGGTGTGTTGGAGCAGGGTTGGAACTGAAATCTGCAGGATGATAGCTCTCCAGGAGCAGGTTGAGATTCCTGATATAAACTCTTAAAAGAGAAGACTTGCAAAGAGTATTGTCACCTGTCATTTATTTCAAATATCTATATCTGCAACAAAATATGTGTGCATGTATATGAGTGTGTCTGTGTGTGTATCTGTGTAAGCAAGCTTAATGATTATTAATATGATAGTTTAACCATTTCATTTCTATTTGTGTGTGTGTGTGTGTGTGTGTTTCTGTGAGCCTATTGTCCATTTTCGACGAGTTTCACTGTCAGCTATGCATCCAGCTGTTGGCCTAGACCCTAAAAGCATACCACCTTAGGCCTTAAAATTCTTGAACCCTGGTTATCGCTGCTTGCAGCTATATTGTTTTTGTTGTTGTTGTTTTTTCCCATTTTTCGAAGCTTTCTCGCTCAAGAGGGTCACCGACAATCACATACAGTATAACCTACAACAGCTCTTTAACTGCGCTCTAGTCAAACGCGCTCACTGTAGCCTAATCATTAACTACACACATCATAAACCCCTTTTAGGCAAGTTCAATTTGTCACATATTTTAATAAGACTAAACTCATATTTAACCTGATGATCACAGGTTTAATAAAATACATTTTAAGTTTCTAATTATAACACCGCATTTCCACGATTATTCAAACAACGAACACATTATACAGTGAGCAAAGCACATTTACTTTATCAAAGAATAATCATTGACTTCAGTGACTAGGCTATGTAAAAATCTATTATGTAAAAACAGCTGTAGCTGCTCTACTAAATAAAAAAAAATGCTTTTAAATAATCCCTCCTTTTTTAAATCATTATCATTTTGCACATCCTGCAATGGTGACTTAAACTGTACATGGGCCTACATAATGTTCCTTTGAAATTACTTTTGGTGGAATAAACTATCTTGAATAGATGTCTTGCAAGACACATTAGAGAAAGCAGTAAAATATTTTGTATACATTACATTCAGGATCGCCAACAACACTACATTTAATGGTGCCTGTTAGCTGCTCAAAGGGCGAGACGGCGTGGTCTGGCCTTGAATGCCTCAATTATGTTATTATTATTTATTTATTTTTGAAAATAATTTAAAATTGTAATTACATTTTAAATTAACAAATAATTTAATAAAGTAAATTGTGAGGTCCCGGAACAAAGCGGGGTAATGAATCCGTCCGGCAAGTTTTTTTATATTATTATTGAACTTTCAAAATACAAAATTCAACAGCCAGTTCATATATATATATATATATGCTTTTATTTATGTAGGCTACACAGAGAAACAATAGAGAAACAAGATGTGCTTTCTGCCGTCTCATGCAGTCTCCGTGAAATGGAGCGCGTCACAGAAATGAACCGGCTACTTTATTAAACGAACGAATCAAGCACAAAATACAAATCTTTAATTACGTAGTCGGAATGAAAAGGTGCATTTCTTTATTAAAGTCAGCGTCGCATTCTGCAACTTTACATTTTCAGCCGACACTGACTGAGAAGAAATCACTAGTTTATTAACGAATAATTCAAATGTTTTATTTTGCCTTTCCCCCAACATTCATAATCATTAGCCTACTTTTGCCGTTGCACGCTTTAGACGTGCGCTTGGGCGCGGAATAGGCTATACGCCTATATATTAAAGGATAGTTAGTAGCCTAAGTTATTATATTAATCAATTTATGTGTGACTAGGGAAATCTTTAGTCGGGGACAGGCCTTCTTGGCACAAGGAACCGATCAGTTTTTTTAATAAAATGCTGTCAATTCGAAAAGTGCGCCTGCTAATCACGTCACGTTATATTGCAATGCAGAGTTATGAATGCGTAATAATAAGTACAATGTTTTTAATTTATTTCATTTCTTATGGGTGCAATGACAGTGCTTTGGTCTTTCTTGGGGGTGCTGAAGCATCTGCTAGCCCCTCCTTTGCGCTACCCATGTTTATTACGATTAAAAAAATAATTATTCTGCATCTGTTTTTAGGTGTGCCAGCTGCCACTGTGGGTGGCACCGGCACACCCTGGCACACCTGTGGCTACGCCCCTGGTACGAAGTTAAATGAAATGAAATGTGGAGGATGTTAACTGTGACAAGATGATTGACAGGCCAGTTTACAGTGACAGGGTGCGTGTAACAGGTGCGACAGAGCTGTCCGTTAAACACGCATGTGTGGCGTGATAGTATGTCCCAAAGCTTGCTCTTCTACTACATACTCAAAAGTGCATGCTTTTCTTCACCAAAACAGTACATACTTTAAGGGCGTAGCATAAGTAGGCACATTGGGACGCAGCATGTATCAGCACATTGCATTCGTGTATTCGGTTTTAAAGGGACAGCAGCCTAATTGATTCACTATTGTCCGAGTCACTGATGTTAATCAAGCAACAAAAGGAAGACAGAAAATCTGAATTTATTTATAGAAATAAATATGTCTGCTTGAAAGAATGGAGAATATGGTAAACAAGTTGTTATAAAGAATGAATAAGTAGCCAGATATAACCTTTGATATTGCATTGAAAAGAAGACCAGGTTCTTGTTCTTTATGAGAAGTGGTTTTATTAATTTTTAACATAAAGGCATGTTGTGTGTCACCGCAGTAAAATCGCAGTCTATCATGATAAAACCTTAATATTAAACCTATATATAACGTGTTTGGAAATTTTAGAGAAATGCTTAATAATGCATTACACTGGAACTAAACCCATTTGATTTTAGCTGACTAAATTTACTGTAGATTTAGTCAACTGAAACTAGACTAAATCTAAAAACAATTCAGATGACTAAAACTAAACAGCATTTTAGTCAAAAGTCTATGACTAAACCTAAATCAAAGTTTGCTGTCAAAATGAACACTGCTCCCATAATTTTCTTTCAGCAAATCCTATTTATTTTAGCTTAATTTTCAAATCTCATTTTCTGATGAAGACATGTTGAATTACAAATAGGAACAAGACATTTGATGTATCCTGATTAAAAATAACCTTCAAAAACATTTCACAAATCCTAATTGTTTCAAAAATGTAACTGTATTTATTTATTTATTGGTTAGCCTAAAATGAATATCTGTACTAATCTACCTCACTTTGTGTTGTGTGTGCACAGACACCCATCATACGGCAGGAGTCCAGACTATCTGTTGTTAGCTTCATTTAATGACGAGAGAAAGAGACATCAATATTCAACATGTAAAAGAAAGTATAAACAGCCCCAAGACATGCCTAATTAGCATAAATATGTAATTCAGTGGTACTCCTCTGAGGCACTGGCATGCCTTCATAAGTCCTCTCTCTCATAGCTCAGTTTTTAATAATCATCTTAACAGTGAAAACCCCGAAGAGCTCACAAATACATCTTCAGGCTCAAACCACAGACTCGAGTCATATATGGTAAAATTAAGTGATTAACGGCGAAGGAGAGTTTCAGTCATCTGTGTTTAAGAATTAAGATTGCACATGACCTGACTCGGTGGCATAAAGAACTCTCTAGGTATGAATTTAAAACAATTAAATAAGGTTTTTGATATATATTTGATCAGAATAGCTTAACTGCTGGAAAGGTGTAAATTAAATGTCAAAATTGTTGGATATTTTTCCAGTTTCCCTTACCATGGAAACTGATTTTCTATAGTTTATTTCTAAACTATACAGTTCTCAACCTGTTAAGAGATTGTCAACCTTGTTTGATCAAGCTGGTTAAGGCTGGTAGACTTTAAAAAATGCACGTTAGACCAGTAATAAATCAGCTTTCAGGTTAAGCTCACGCTGATGGATTTCCCAGAAGAACACATTTGCATTATATATATACATTTCATCACTGTAGTATTTAAACTTCAACTTTAAACCCCTGTCCACTTACTCCCACTTCACCTGAAAAGCTTAAATTGTTTAAACGTCACACAGAAATTATATACAAATTTAATTTAGCAAGAATGTAGCATCAAGATAGAAATCTCAAAGGCTGAGGATTCTTCCTCAAAAATCTTTCTGCATAGATCACCATAATTATGCAGAGTTAAACTTTTAAGCATCCTTACCTTTGCTCTAAGCTCGTTCTGTCTAGTCAAAAGCACAACATACACTTATCCAGCATCTGTACATGGCAAACTTATCAACATGTTGATGATGTAAAAAACTATTTACACAGCAAAATGAACATTTAAAGCATTTGGCCAAATATTTCCACTTACACCTGAGCATCTACACGAGAAATGACGAGAAAGACTGAAAGAAATAGCTTAGAGAATCAGGTTTGACTCACAGATGTGGTCGTGGGGGGTAAATCCACCAGCCTGTACGCGCTCATCACGGAGTTGTTCCACGAGGAGAGGTTTTCCACGATGCGCGTGCAGTTCGGGTCTCGTGTCGGGCACGAGATGCCCTTCCTCCCCGAGCGCACGGCGCCACTCATCATCACTCGCGTAACTGACAGAGAGCCGCACACCAGAAGCCTTTTCAGCCGGAGATAAAAGCGTTAAACGCGTTTAGAGCGATACAGATGTCAGAACCCGTTCCGTCTGCGAGCGCGTGGCAGAAAAACCGTGTCAGCGCGCGCCGTAGTAGCCCTGTGACAGCCTCGCGCACCTTTATATCAATCACACACAAAGACGATTGTTATGAAATTAGAGCAGCAGCAAGCATAGTGACATGACCTTACATACTCCAATTGTTCATGCACCAATATGACGTAACACGGGATTAAATGGTCGTTTTTGTCTGTCAGATTATTCATTTTACACCAAATTAATGAAACAGATTGTTTCACACAGACTTACAGCTGGGTTCAAATACTTCAGACCTCTGGGAAAGATTTATGTGATTTATGTGAAAATGTCACAAATTTAGGTCGTTGTATTTACCCTTGTGAAAAGGAAGTACACTTTAGCATACTTTTAAAAAGATTACTTATTACAGAAATAATATACTTTAAAAACTACTGCATGTAACGTTTTCTGACACAATCGCAATTAACATGCAATGTAGTCTAATTGTACATGCTGTTTTAGATGTAACCATGCACCACAAATGTGTTTTAACATTAAAAACAACATTATAAACTGTGAAAATGTTAAATTTGCAGAATGCCATCATTAAATGGAAAATTCACACATGTTCAGTCATTGTTTACTCAACCTCACTCTTTCCAAACTTTCTTTAATCTGTAGAACATAAAATACGATATTTTGAAGAATGTTGTTAACAAAAGTGAGTAATGACTTCTATTGTATTTTTTTCTCCATACAACTAAAGTCAAACACAATCAATGGGAACCAAAACTGCTTGTTATTAAGGCATCCGTTTTGGAATGACATGATGTCATTTTGGGCTATTCCTTTAACATTAAGTAGACCAACAAGAATATTTTAAACAAAGGTGGTCAAACTTGTAGAAGAGATATGGGAAAGACAGACATTGTGATCTGCAGTTCAGAGCACGTCAAACTGTCTCTGCTTGATTTTAGTGCAGATGAACAGAAGAGTCACTCACACACACCTGCACTTAAAGAGATAAATGTCAGTTCAACATTCCCCCGTCGGTCAACACAACTCCTGAAGGAGTCAAATCACTTTCCTTTGAATCAGTCTCAGTCACATTTTGAGCTGTAGTTCTTAAACCTGCCTTTACGTGCAGAACATCAATCTCGCCAGCTCAAGGTGCTGATGATGATATCAGTGCTTCTGAAATCACATGAAAGTAATAGGAAGATCAGTGAATGCTGATTTAATGCGATTTGAAAAATGCAAACCTGCTAATGGGAAATTAATGTCAGCACCTGCGTCACTGAATTGCATCTCTTCACTAAACCAGATTACCTTTTTATTCAGGCTAAATACAAATAGCACTTGACCGTACCAAACACTTTCCTGAATATATGAAATATTTCCTGTTTTTTCCCACAGTATCCTCTCCTTTTATTGTTTAATTATCTTCTTTTTTCCCACATAAAAATATTTTATAACTATAATAAATATGTTTTGTCACTCTAAGCCAAGGCCACAGGAGTATGTAATGCAATGGCCTGAGATCTGCATGGACTGATGGATTCTCATCAAACCAATGGACATTTGTGTTTCAGCTTCTCTCCAGACCAAACAAAACGTGGCTTAAAGAAATAAATACTCACAGTTAAATAATCACAAACAAACACATGCAATACAAATGATAAATACAACTTGTTCTCTCACTGACACAAACACAAAGTCTTTCCCATGTTGTTACAATTGGCCAAACAGTTACGAAGGTCACTGAGATCTTTAATAGTAATTGTATATATTTTAACTACCCATATGCACACATAAAGCCCCATCAAAAATTGAAATAAAACATTTGCTTCATACATAAAGTAATAACAATCCATTGGTGGTATATTAACAGTAAAGTCATAACTTTAATAAAGCACCAGATCAGACAAGCACTCACAGCAGTGAAGCAAAAGCTCAGTCACAGTCTCGTCACATATTCACAATAATCCCACTTATCTGATGACACACGGGCAGGCTTACAGAATTCACACCGCAAGACTACTTCTATCACAGAACAGAATACTTATCACAATAACGTCAGAATCAATATATCTGAGGAATTACTAAATGTGCATTGTACTGTTAAGTTAATAGTAACTTTGAATGGATACATGAAAGTACTTTCATAAAAGAACATTCTGTAAATATGTACACCTTATATATATTTCACACATAATTGCACTATGCAGTCTTTCAATGAATCCTTGAAAGATATAACTTAATGGTTGATTCGTGTACTTGTTTGACCTAGTGCACAAACTAAAGATATTTAGACACATCACAAAAATGTAAATATTAAAGGATAGTTCATCCCAAATCAGATTCCATGGAACACGAAAGAATATATGAAGAGCTCTTTCCAAATAGCATAAAAAAAAAAAAATGAGTTCGTCATGCCATTTTGCTGTGTACTGAACCTATTCACTGCTCCATCAATGTTTCATGCCAAATCACTATATTCCTTGTTTATCAGTACCTCACTCTCCTGACCTCACAAAGAGTCTAGCTGACTGACGTTTATTGTAGCCTTTGGCGTTCCTTGTTACGCATCTGAAGATGGAAGAAACCCGGGTTCGAGACCGCTTGTGATGGTGCGGACTAAATAATATTACATGTTCAGACTGAGCCAACAGACATTTTAACATGATAAATTGAATATTAACAAAATTTAAGGGTCTAGGTAAAAATGCTGCAGTGTGGACAAAACACATTTCTCAAAATATATAATTTTATTTTCCATAGAGTATAGAAAGTCATACATTTTTGGAATGGCGAGTAAATAATGAAAAAAGTTTTTGTTTTTGTTTTGAGGTGATCTATCGCTTTAAATAAGTTCAATCTCTACAGAATGAGGTAAACAGCTGTCAGAGGGTCAACCATGTGTAAAGTTTCATTACAAACAATAGTTGTAGGCCACTGTGTGTCATTCAGTGTATACTATTGTAAAATATTTATTATATATATATATATATATTTATAACTGTGAATAGTCAGTGTTCACAGTAATAGTCACAAAATTACAGGAAGGACATTAAATATGGTATAGAATCAGACATGATTGTAGAGAGAAATGGTATCAGCAATGTCTACACTTCACAACACTGGGGAAAAAAGGAGATAAAAACAGCTCTAGCTTGAATGGAAACCGAGGGGAAAAACTGAAAAGATGAAAACAACAGACATATTCAACTGATCAAGGTCACTCAGCATTAGTAATCATTTCTGTCTATGAGACATGTTGAGCAGATGATGTGACACTTAAGCAGACTCTGGAGCACAAAGAGTCTGACGAAAGATAGTCATCTTCACTCTACTACTTGTGGGTCATCTATTGTAGAAGAGCTGAGTGAATGCATTAGTTCAGCACTGCCAATTCAGGAACCTGAATAGAATTCATAAAAATAGAACAAATGTGACCATTTCTGTGAAAACCCAGCTAAAGTCGATTTTTTTTGTAATTTACTGTTTTCTACATAAAACCATCCTTCATAAGGTAAAGAACATTCTGTGAAAATGTAACCTTTATATCTTTAATATTGACTGAGTGCAGTCATGTCAAAGATTGAAAGTATAGTGAAATTAATGGTTGAAATGCAATTTGATGCTTGTTATCTCATAATTCGATTTTGAGACTTTCTTTCACAGAGAGGGTCACACATTATGTCCATTCACTCAAAATAACCACAGAATCGCAACTCACACAGGACATTAAGTTTACTATAGCTTTTTATTTGCTTAAAATGTATTCCCAAGTGTTTAGGATTTACACAGCAAAACAAGATAACTGGCTAAAAGTAAAAAGGAACCAAATGTTCCCCCATATTTATCAGTAATGTTTTGAATGAAAGACCAAGTCAGGAACCAATGAATGGCTTTATTGGATCCCACTCTGGACAGACACGCATCTGAAGATGGAAAAATATCCAGTAATTTGATTCAGAACTAAATAATATTATGCACTTTTAAGCAGATTAAAACACATTTACAAACCTTCAAGGGATTAAACATAATTTGACAAACTTTTTCTACTATCATCAACCACCGATTCCAATAAAGAATGTTTATATTTAAGAGAGTGTGGATCAAAAATAAAGTTTTCAAGAAGTGTTTTTTCATTCCTAGACAGACGAAATGTGACTTTCGTGGTCACTGCAGCAGATTTAATCACATTTTGCATCTTCTTGGCAGCATGAAGACTTCCCATGCCGATTAGATTAATGCTTTTTAAATCTTTATAAGTAATTCCAAATGGAGAGCTTTGAGAATAAAAATCCATTACGCAGAGCAAAGTACAGTAACTTGAAAACCAACACAACCCCTTATTCCCTTCAGATTTCAGAAAGCACATAACTCCCCTGCTGATGATCAAACCATTTGCAAGGTCTTTTCACAGATTACGATAAAGCATGGCTCTTTTCTTTCACATGTCTTTAGAGTTTAGCTGGACAGCAGGTCTATTGATGCTACAGTAAATGAGAGATTACAGTGACTGTGTCCAGTACCGCATGGTTTGCATCTCCATTTTTCAAGAGCTCAGTTTCTCACTGCTAGACCAGTGTCAGGTGATCCCACAGCTTGAGATATGCCCTTAAAATGACCCACTTACATCTACATGTTCAGATGAACGGAGAAGGCATCATTGCTGAGAGATATTGAACCACGGTTGGCTGGTTTGGTGGATCGATGGCTCCACATTAGTGTGTCTTCATATCTGCAGCTTAACAACAAGCATTCAGAACAATATTGTAAATAAGCATGATTAGGAAGCATGGTGTTTGTTTGGAACAGTGTGAATTACATATATTTGACTTGACAGTATCTTATACAAAAGAAAATCAGCTTGAGGTTTTTAGAGTATAGGGCCTACAGAATATTGTACTGAACCCTGCATATTACTTTGAGAACGTTATGTTCTTCGCAGGTACTTTCTTAACAAGGTTATCTTATAGGGAGTACATAAAGAGCAAGAACAATGTTCCCACAGCAGGTAGATTGGAACCTTTTGTTGCACATCAAGGGATTTATGTAAAATGGGTTTCCACCATAGTTTATGTGCATAACTTTTTATTGGACAAAAAAACTCCAACTCCAACATAGCTAGTGACTGAACACTTATGTGACAGGAACACAGTACACACACACACACACACACACAGGAATTGTTTTTGTGCTAAATTTAAAAGGAATACAATATGTTTTTGTCACTTTAAATGGTTCATTTTATTCACAACTGGTTTTTTTTTGTTCTTCAATAAAGTTTTTGCATAAATTGGAAGCGTGGGTCTTATTTCAGCTAATTACTCCACACTGTTACATCTCACCCCAGTAGTGGGGTAGGTTGTAACAACGGAACTCTTTGTATTTGACATTAACTCATATAATCTGTGATTATGCAGTACATGTCCAAGTGAGTTTTATTTGTAGTAGACAAATGTGGCTACGATATATCAAGGTTTGAGAGATCTAGCCAGGCCCGGCTCCAGAATCAAATCACAGAGGGTGCTTCTTAAATTAGTGAGGGTGCTCTAACATACATACACACCACGTTGACGTTTATTACGAATGATCACTTTCAAACCTTTTTTTCCCCAGCTGTTGAATGTTAAAAACAACCAGACTCCCTTTAAAGTGCAGGCCATGTTATTGCAGCGCATTTATAATAAACAAAACTTTTATCTCGCGTTGGTACTGTAGACGGTGATATAGTTATCATTCTTGTTGTGGACGCGACATGTGTTGTCTTACAATGTGAAACATACTGCATCCGGTGCTATGCTTTTCAACGAAGTGCCAATGTTTCTCTCGAGCACAGCCTGGCCTTCATCTGCAGATGCTGCTTTGGCCCATGATGTTCTTTGTGAATCTGCAAGAAAGGAACTAAAAACCTTTTGCTCCTTTCCTTCCAGACAGCACAAATCAATTCGCAGCAAACTGAATTGTCAGTTGCCACTCTGGCCTCTTGAATATAACTTTGCGATTGACTTGCAGACTGTTTTGTCATTGCGGTGACATTGGTTAACACATAACTAGTACAGTCCTAGAGCAACAAGACAGTAATGAGCCGTGTCCTTATGTGCAGGTCATTGACTGGCCTGCTTTTAATTATTTTATTTACCTCGACATATTAACTTAAATTACCTTCTTGCATACATCACTTTTTTTTCAGGAGCCCAATTACTTTATTGACTTAAGTCTTTCTTTTGCTTTATACATATTTATGAGTCTCATTCTTTCATAAAACATACATTTATACTTCATTTAACTTTAAACAAAGGCAATCATTCTATCAACATACCAACTTGTTTTATACTTAAGTTCTTATATTAAAAAAAATATATTTTCTAGAGAAAAGACTTGAAATTTAAAGTTGAAATTTAGTTGAAAATGAGCAATCATTGAGATACAGTACAAACCATAAACTAGATAGTTGAGAAATGAGCAATCATTGAGATACAGTACAAACCATAAACTAGATCGAGAGAGAGAGATAGAGACAGAGATAGAGATAGATAGAGAGGAAAATGGACAGAGACATTTAAGAAAAAAGACAGCAAAAAAGGTACAGCGTTCTGCTCCTGACTGGAGCTCAATATAACTTTATTGCAAAAATACAAGTTTGATTTCTAGCACAGCATTTACAACAAATCCGAATCTGTCTGTACTTAAGGTCAAAGACTGAATATCTGTACACACTTATATATACAGCCTTGCTTTTTTGCCATATCTGTTCATATTTTAACTTCGAAAAAAAAAGAAGGGAGGGTAAATCAGTCACAGATCCCTGTTCTGTCAATAATTACGCCAGGGCAGTGTTACACTGCATATTGGCCAAACAAAAATAAAGCTTCAGATAATTCGCCCAGTGGGAATTCAACGCAGAGGCACTCTGATTCACCTTTAGGTCCTGATTTATGAAACCATAATACATGCAAAACTGTTCTGGTGAAATAAAAATAAGAGAGCATGTGATTGGTTGAGGTTTTTGACATGCTCTAAATTGTAAGAAGAAAAATGTTTGGCCCTGTTTCAATATAAAGTACTCTTGTGTTCACTAGGATGAGCAGGTAACACTTTCATTTCCATGAAATGGCACATTGCACCATCAAACTCAGCTGATAGACACTCTCAACACTTTCAATGTTTAAGACTTAAACTAATTAACCATCTCAAGCAACCAGTTCCTCAACAGCGTTCAAGAAATTAAATATAACGAATATAAAAAGCATTCATTCTCCAGTAGGGGATGCTATTGAAAATGGCAATTCTTGAATTTAGCACTAATATAATAAGCATTATTATACGACTGAACATTTATTAAATGGACACTGGCACCCAGTTACGTTGCCTTTCACAAACCAAGGCACTGCAGAATGTTCTGTCCTTCTGTGTTCGATCTCTTAAAACAGCCTGAAAAAGTTTTGCACTTAACAGTTAATGTAAGATATACTGTAGAAACCAAAAAGTTCAACTGCTGCTACTACAAAAGATTTCAAATAAAAAGATCACAACAGGTGTCGGTGCTACTATCAGGCAGAACAATACTGTGCACAAAAATATCAACACAAATGCCAATGAGGTTGTTGAAAGTTGACTGTTGGTACCTGATGTACCTCTGACTACTTGCACACACTGACGTTACAGCCCTCTAAAGGAAGTAGTTACACATAAACATCGTTTTCCCATAAAAATGGGAGAAGTTACAACAGAGGAACGCTTCTAACTTAACACTTCTGAAGTGCACTAAAAGAGTTAACGGTTAAATTACAATCACAGAACTAAGTAAGGTTAGCTTGGAATGCTAATTGGAAACTAAAGCATATTTGTGCATATAAGGAGCAGACACTGTATATCAGCAGGCTAAAGTTGTCAGTCTTGGCGTTTTGTGTTTGCATCAGTTAAGATGCAGCGGCCCACGCAGCAAAGTGCTCTGTTCTTCACAGCTTTGTGCTGAGAGGGTGGCCAATTAAAGTGAACTTAACTCTAATTCTTAACTGAATTAGCAGTGGAAATGTTTAAAAGCGCAGGGAGTGGACATCCTCCATTGAACGTTTAAATGCAGCAGCTGCGTTTAAAATATGCTTTCGGAAAATGACCACTCCACATTCACATATGAGCCAAACTTCATTGTCTTTCACTTCAGCCAAAGCTAACAAGACCTTCCTGCTTTTTGCAGTGTGAAGAGCTTCACAGAATTGGCATGGGCTCTCACATTTACTTCTGAGTCAGAGAATGAGTGCGTTGAAGGCTGCATGACTCAGCTGGTCATCCTGTAGTGGTTCATATGGGCTCTGCAGGTCTGGCAGTAGCTTCTAGTGGGCTCAGCTGGGTTCTGCTTGCACAACCCGCAGATATAAACAGGAGGCCCACGAGATGTCCCACCACGTGGTTCTGTCCTGGGGAAGACACGTGTGTCCCTAACAGCCCTCCAGTCCCTCTCGGGGGGCATATCGAGGCGGCGGGGTTGGGTCGGCGGCTCTAGGCGAGGGTGATGATGGCTGGAGTGATGCGGGATTGGGGTGGTTGAAATAGATTGTTGGTGGGGCTGTCTGTAAAAGCCATCCATCGTCCTATTTGATGCTGTAGTGCGATGAGGGTGGGATAGTGTGGCGTAGGCTGCGTCTGGGTAGTTCCGGGGGCCTGGGCCCGCTGGGAGTCCCGGCTTTGCTTGGTGCACAGGGGGCCCAGATGAAACTGACCTACGGGGGGCCCTTGGAAGGGTGCCGTAGCTCATTGCGACGTTGTGGTAGTTTTCACGGGAGAACGTTTCACCCCTGTCAAGCACAGCCAAAAACTTGTTGGCCTTTTGACAATCTCCTGCAGAGAGGAGCGAAGAAACTTAGAATTGTTGTTTATAGCAGTGAAGCATCCTGTGTAGGGCTGCATGATTAATTAAAATAAAACAAAATCTTGATATGACTTAGAGCGATTAACAAATCACAAAGACAATGATTTAATTATATAAATATGTTTTACTTGTTTTAAAACTGATATTTTCTATATTGTAGTGATTATTATTATAAAAAATATTGAAGAAATCTAAATATTAATAATTATCTATTTATTTCTACAAACAAGCACAGAAAACCTGGAGCTTAAAAAAAGAAAGAAAAAAATATATTTTAAATCAAATTTTTCATTTTGTATTTTTCAGAGAAAACAATGCAATTAGATTTTATGCAAGGTCAGAAAATGGTCAAATAGACAAACTGAATACATCTTGGCAGATGAATCATCAAGCGCAGCCTCAATAGCGTTTTAAGTCCTTTGACAAGCTTAACATCAAAAGTGTTAAAACGCAAGATCACAGGCTAAAACACAGATGGCAGCCTCTTGCAGTCAGAGAAAAAAGCATCTGTGTCCGCAGCATGAACGCTGAAAGTGCATGTGGGGTGAGATGGTTACCTTTTTGTTCATGAGAGGGCTTCAGTGTCTGCTGGTGCAGGTGTGATGGAGGGGCGGGGTGGTGGCGGTGGCTTGGGTGAAGGTATTGGGGCTGCGGTTCATGAGGGAACATAGGAGGATCATGGGAAAGAGGGGGTAAAACATGCAGGGAGGTGCTGGAGCGACGTGTGGGGAGCTGCACGTTCACATGCTTGGACATCCTGGAGACATGGGGGTCCTTTATGAAAGAAATACAAAAAATGAATGAAAGGATGACAGAGGAGGAGACATGAAAATAATACGAGTTCCCAGCAGCACTATGACAAGGACAGAAATGACACACACACACACACAAAACTATTGGTAATTAAAGAACAAATGGACACATAAATGAAAGAAAATAAAAAACGAAAACAACTTAAGCTCTACTTCAGTGGTTCTCAAACTGGAGTTTGCCAAAAACTGGTGTCCATGAACGATTCCAAGAGATCTGTGAGATGATTGGCTGATTTAAAAAATAAATAACTAAATAAATCTTATTAAAACGTAAAAAGTAGTTTTGCAGTTGAAGTGATACGCTGCCTGAAAACCACTATGTACTTAAGTTTCCTTGTATTCTCCACAGCCACACCAGGTGGCAGCATTCCTCTTTCAAAGTGAGTTCACAAACATTTAAATCCACACTGCCTAAAACCATGATGTAACATTTCATACACACTGAGAAAAGTACTTGATAGCTGATTTTGCAGCAAATTAAATGGTGCTAATGTATCCTGAGTGCATAATATGAAGTTTGAGTGTTTGACCAAGTGACTTTAAATTGTAAGACACTCACAAAGTTGCGAGATGGGGGTATATCAGTCCGTCCTCCAATGACAGTCCCACTCAGACTACGAGCAATTCGTCGCAGGTTCTCGGCATTGTATGATTCATCCTCACCCAGTGGTGCATCATAGGCTGCAGCAGACACAGGCTGCACACACACATACACTGCATTAGCATTTCACATCCTTATCAAATACTAAGAAATATCTTCATAATCCTATAAATACTACAGAAATAAAGCAGGTATGCCAACGCACCCTCTGAAGAGATTTAGTGCTGTATGCTGGCGTCCTGTAGGCACTCCTCTCGATCTCTGCTGTGGGGGTTTTAGAACGACCAAGTGTGGCAGAGTATCCAGCGTTGTGCTTACGAGAAGCAGCGGGACCTAGAAGAACACTACATTTATACAACCTGGTTCCAGAAAGGACAACTCATTTATTAATAAATATATATATGCATGTATGTTAGGGATGTACCAATAGTATCAATATCATGATATCACGATAGCAAAACTGTCTAGATATTATCGTGGTCACATGACTATATGAAACGATATT
Organism: Gymnocypris eckloni scoliostomus; assembly: GCA_027564155.1. Classification (NCBI taxonomy): domain Eukaryota; kingdom Metazoa; phylum Chordata; class Actinopteri; order Cypriniformes; family Cyprinidae; genus Gymnocypris; species Gymnocypris eckloni. The sequence goes on from CM050429.1 coordinate 9,460,901, forward strand.
TCATCAGGGCAAGAAGTGTAGTTTTTAAAATATATTTAAACTTCTTATACTAGCATAAAATGTTTTTAAAGTTGTGTTTTGGGCCATTATGATTTGGCACAGTATCTTTCAAATGAACTAAAACCGAAAGCACAATATGGCTCATCCCTTCATCAAGTCTGACAGTTTCGAAGTACTTTGTTCAGGTGATCAGCTCGTGATCTGGTGTTTTCCGTGCCTAAGAACGGCTCTGGTCACACAGAATGAATGCAGTGAACTCGTTTACTTCATGTGCTGCGTTTAACGCACGTTTGGAATAGCAATGGCCACCAGTTATGCTTTATTTTCGCAGCAGATAATTACAGCATTTCACTAGATTTGTAGTGAGACGCGTTTTATTAAGCATGTTTTCACTTCAGTGTTCCTTCAAAATAAAAGCTCTACTACCATTTCAGTCAAAATAAAAGCTTAAAAGTGCAACGAATTACTGACAGCTAGCGGTTTAAATGCAGTCCAAATTCTAAATATCTCTTTCAAGTGTAGAAATTAGGAAAGAAGTATTGTAATTTCCCTACTGTAGTGTAGCAACAATAATATACCTATGAAATATACATTTTCATTTATTTTACAGAGCAACTGTTTTAAAATATATGACTATTACTGTCATTGTTGTTATTATTAATATATTTTAATTTGTTTGGCTTCCTAAAACACCAGTGCTAATGTAATTTAGACTGAGACAGTATACCACAAATAAAACGAGAGTTGAGTCCCCTTTGAAGTTCAGGTAGCCTAAATTCACTGACTTTTTTCTGACTTAAGTTTTCTTAGTTAAGAACATGGGTTGGAGGCAGCTCTTAATTTTGAACTCACAAAGTGCATTAGAAGAATTTAACTTAATGTTTAAATTGTATATCTATCTATCTATATATATATATATATATATATATATATATATATATATATATATATAATGTGTATTTTTATATTGGATTTTTAACGGTAAAACCTTTCATTATTTTTAATATGTTTTTAAATAACTGAAATGTACAGTTTTTTGCAGGTAGCAGATCTTTTCAACAGAGAGTTCATGAGATCTAGTTCAAAATCACCTGATCTGTTGGCCAGCTGAGGGCTGGGTCCCTGTGGGGCTCGGGGCATGCTGGGAGCCTTCAAGCTGGCCTGATAAAGTGAGTCCAGCTCTGACAGCTCCTCACAGGGTGATCCACGTCCCGACTGTGCACAATTCTGGGAGTTGTAGTATCGATTGACATTCTCAGCCCATCGCTCCACGGGCATAGGGCCGGCTGAACGCTGATCCCGTGCTGGTGAAGACATGGACGGAGGACAGGGGACGAGGGGGAGCGGAGGTCTGCTGGAGAGTATGGGGAGGACTCTATCACAGTAGGACGGCCATCAGGACGTCCCAGACTGCGACAGGACCAATTACGCGAGGGTGCCGGGAGTGATTTCTGACAGGGATCAGAAGCATGGCTGTGGGGTGTGTGGGTTATGCCGTGGAGAGACTGAGGTCGAGGCAGGTTTTGCAGTCCTTCCCCAGAGTTGGAGTGATCTGAGATGGAAGGTGTTTGATGGGCAATGAAATGAGATGGACTAGAGGGCGTATCATGAGGAACAGACGACTTGAGAGGAGCCTCGCAGCCATTCACTGCGATCACAGGCACAGTGGCAGAACTGCGCATACTAGCAGTTTGTACAAGAGAGTTTGTGGTGGTTACAGGGTCTCTGGGGCTCCAAGTGTGTGAGTGTGGCCCATTCTCTGTCACAGCAAGAGGACTGGAGTTGTCCCCTGCATTGACTTGCGGCTGGCAAAGTGTATCTGTATGGTAGGTGGAGAAAGGAGGGCCGGGAGCTTCAGAAATCGGTTTATTTATAGACTGAGGTTTCATGTGGAGAGGTGGTGGTGGTCTTAATGCATCTTCTGAAACTGCCTTCTCATCCTCTTCTTTAACATTTGTCAGAAGTATTTGGACCGGGACAGACTGCTCACTAAATGCAGAACATGAAAACAACAATGAGTTTCAGATAATAAATAATGTGAACCTACCTGAGTCAGTATCTTGATTCAGTTCTTGACGATGTCATGCAGTATACAGATTTGTTTCAGCCTCTCTAACGACGTGACATTACCTGAGCAGCTCGTTGCAAAATTATCTCTTACACTAACCTGACTTTCAATTCTTAAAGTTAAAAAAAGTATTGATCATTTTAAGGCACAATGCATGTTTCCTCTTCCCGTGTGCAGGGCTCCTGGAGTGCACACACACACACATACACAACTGCAGCCAGCAGCAGGTACCTGAGGGGCTGTTTCTGTTCCTTCTCTTCCTCCTGATGCTTCTGCTGCAGTTCCTGCTGCTGCATGCGCTGCTGCAGACCTCGTGCTCTCCTCATGCACTTTTGCATCCTGCCCTGAGCGTTAGCGCTGCTCTCATGCAAGGTATGCCTGAGTTTAGCTACAACGCAAACAAAACATAACAAAAAAAGGCAAAAGAAAAATGAAACAGATGTAGAAAATAAAGAGTCGAGTCATGGGGGACATGCAAACACACATTACAAAGAACTGAAATGAAAAGGGTTTTGAAGGGTCTTGAATTATGAGGAAGGGGTTGAGGGGAGGGTCACACAAATAGGGGAGATGGGGAACCTAGCTAAATCCTTTACACAAATGTTAAATTCTCTCAAGCACAAAATGATTAAATTATAATGAAATTGACTTAAATCAAAATGATTTGTAGTTCAGCCACTGAACTTAAAACAAAGCAAATTACACGAGCCTAACACCTCATCTCAGTATAATTAATTATAAATAGTTACAGATGCAAATTCTTTCCTCGTCATATGAGCTGCAATCTACTCAACCCTACAGAGGCTCTGGAAACCGTGAGGCAGGGGGGGAGTGAGGTGTAGGTAACACACAGGGGCCAGGCCATGGAAGGTGTGAGTGAGTGTGTGTGTGTGTGTGTGTGTGTTAATGTGTTCGTACATGTGGTCACCCCATAAGTGACAAAGCTCAGAGTATGACATAAAAGACAGACAGACGTAAAATGACATTGGTAAGTAAACGACAATAAGACAAATTATGCCAAAATTATACAATTGAGGTCTCTATTTGACATATTACTAGTATTTATCATAGTTTTTAAGAAAATTATTTTCAAGAATTCAAAAACATAATTTTAAGAAATGTTTTTTGGTATACAAAATATTCTTAACTTTATTCTTAAGTTAGAAGTTAAGAATAAAACAGCAGTTAAGAATTTCATCCTTAATGTTTTGTGAATCCGTCCCTAAATTCTGGTCAATTCCAGTTACTTTAAAACACTTGCTATAATCTTGGGTTAATGATTACATGCTAGGCACTGTACTTAAAAAAAACAGATCGTTTGACCACTAATGTTTAAATGTAATAAGTATATTAAAGAAAATGTATTAAAACTATTTTAATAACTGCAGAATAAAATGGTGAGTGTTGCAGATAGAATTTGGAACTAATACAAAGATAAACACCTTTTGTTTATTAGCCAAGGGACATGGTGATTGGCTGATGTAGATCTCAACATGGTCACACTTGACTAGCATTAAATCTATTTAAAATACTGCAGACCTTAGTGTACATCATACACTACACAAGGTATTCATTAAGGTTTAGGCCTTTAGGTCTGCTGGTGAGTTTCTATGGTTACCGACAAATCAACCTGTATCATTATGACCTCACTCTGACAACCAAAATAAAAAATATTCAGAATAAGGAGGCATGTCGGCCCATGAATATGCAGACTTAAACCATGACACTACTATTGTCTGAAGGCAGACAGTAAAAGTGTATCTGGTGTATTAGTCTTTATATGGAACAGAGACAGACGCACTCAAACACAGAGATGTACAGACACACAAACAGCAGTGGCAGCAGTTATAGCAGGAGCAGGCTAAGGGCAGGATTACTTACACATTGCTTCGTTAACCACAGACAGAGCGGCGGCCACCTCTCCTGACTGTTCCAACCTCAGAGACTGGTCTAACAGAGACTCTGCCTCCAACACACACCTCTCAAAGCCTTCCCCTTTCCCTGCAGGTAACAAACATCATAGCACAGCGCTTTTCAGCACGGAAACCAGCACCTGTGCTTCACACACACGTACACATGCAGTCCAAAGCTCCAAAGGATAAGCCACAGCAGAAACCCAAGGAAATGCATCCGGAGACAGAGCCACTCCCTTTGCCCTTGCATAGCATGCTGACGCCTCACCTTGGTTCTGGAGCTCATCCAGATCCATGAACTTGCTAGGTCTGGGATTGAAGCCCATGGCCGCCTCTTTCTCCTTTTCCTTTCGCCTCTGTGACTCTTGCTCCTTGGCCCGGCGAGCTACTTCCTCCTGTAACTCATCCAGTTCACTGCGGCCTTCACCTGCTACACACAAACACAAACATGAAAATATTAAGGAAACAGACAGAGAGAGAGAGAGAGATCTTTTTTTGGCAATCAACTTTCAAATGTCATCTGACTTACATGTATTGTTATTGCTAACTAAAACTTAATCTGTTAACAATAATTTTGGTAATTTTATTTCAAAGCTGAAATAAAAAGATTAAATGAAAAATTAACGAACAACAATTAGACATTTTGCCAACTAACTGAAATAAATCTAAGCTGAAGTACTAAAACTACTGAAACTAAAATACAAATGAAAGCTTAATAAAAGTAGCATATATAATTTTGTTTATAAAAATGGCAAAAGCACAAAATTATTCAAATAAACTTCAAATTAAAATGACAATATAAAAATATTATTAAATACAATAAAGCATATAATTAATACTAATTGTAGACTGCTAACATAAAAAAATACTTTGTATCTGATTCTCTTAATTCTTGAATCTTTCATCATTGTCACATGGTTGAGACAGCTGCTGTCTAAACTACAGCCAATCAGACCAAAAGTACCTCTTAATAATATGAAAAATATCATGCAATTATTGTGTGATTGATCACTGCTGTCACTTCATAAATCTGTAACATACACTAATTGCTACTATTAAATGTAAACACAGTCCTAAGAGAATACAAATAGAAAGAATAAGAAAAAAATAGATGCATGGCAAAATATTGTATTTGTGCATTAAGCCTTGCAGTGTGATATCAGCCTAAGAGGCACACAATTTTAATATGTACAGAATTCTATATAACGAACAGTAGGCGGTGACCAAACACATCTATTCTGGTCACATGGAGAAGCACAAACAGATATAGCAGTTGATAGTTCTCCAGGGCAGACTCATGTTCCTCAGTTTACGTAATAGATATACAAAGATAACTTTTCACAGAAAGGAACAGGATGTATTATTTTGCAGCTGATTCTGCTCAATACTGCTTGCTTATTATATTAAGTTCATATACTGAAACAGCAAAAAGGGCATGTGACAACTAGTTTAAACATGATTAATGCCGTAAAGTAAAGAACAGGTGAAATCGCCCACATATTGACCGTATGACAACTATAAACACACACGTTCATACTGTACACACCTAAACTCATGTGACTGCTGCCCTTGACTGATGCTTTGACATCCTGCAGTAGGACACTGCTGCTCTTGGATTTGGTGACAGTCTTCCATGATGGGCTGACGTCAGGTGGAGGCTTTTTCATTCCTGCCTCTTGTAAGCTGGAAAATGCAGAGAGGCAGAGAGAGAGAGAGATGAATGGCGTGCTAACAAAGACCCTTATCAGTTCTGAGGAGCTTTTTTCCATTATACCTGTGTGTGCCATTACTGGTGCCCTCGCTAACAGGCATGTCGAGGCTGACAGGGCTGTTACTGTTCCTCTCACTGCTCTCATAGCCACTCTCCATCCTCTGGATAAGCCGTGGGGGCTGCTCTGATCCTCGTCTCAGGAGTCTCGGTAGATCTCGAAAGGTGGTCTGTTCTGATGATGCCGCCAAGTCCCCTCGAGGCCCAGTGTCTTCAGACAAGAGAGCACCTAGCAGACTGTACCCGCCCTGCTTGCGGCGTTCCTGCTAAAGATGCTGTCGATGTTGAGGGCCTCACGGCGAGGCTTCCAGGGTGGACGGTATCGCCCTCCAGAGGAGCTGGACTTGGACTCACTGCTGGTGCTGTCAGCTTCCCAGTCTCGGACCTTAGCGGTGGAGTCAGGTGGGCCAACAGAGCCCGAGGATGATGCGGAAAGCGGCCGGTTATGGATAATGTTGCTCATAGTCTCCTTAAAGTCTCGAAGTCGACTGGAGCTAGGTTTAGGTAGGGAACGGGGAACCTGCTGCTCTTTTAAAGTCTCACCTGTAAAAGAGAAAGAGAGGAAATATTTTTTTTAAAAGAGGAAGGAGGAATGTTATTTTTACATAACCTAATATTACACTGCCAGTACAAGCAACAGTGAAGACTAATGCAGCTCACATTTATTGTCCAAAATGCTACTCAATCCACTAATGATCTGTCAGAGCATCAATCAACTGACCACAGTTATGAATTATTATCCAGGTTTCCATTAAAATAACACAGTAATGTTTGCATTGTGGTTTGGTGACAACATTATATTGTGTAAGTGCATACCTTCGCTGTGGTAGCCGGCAGACAACACCTCATCTGTCTTAGAGCAACGACTCCGTGAATCACCCCGGGCCTCAAATTTTCGTGGCCTGCTGGCACTTCGTTTCCGGTCCAAAACTCCTCCCTTTCTGTCCAAGACCCTGTCTTTTCTGAGAGTGTGGCGCTGCACTTGATCGCTGTCAGGACCTTCACAAGTGAGTAACAACCAAAGTCACCATTTCAGTTGTAGAGCAGTAGGACCACGGGTGGCGCAACATTGACGTTGAACCAAGGTACTCCGAGACACTGAAAATACTTGATCATGAGCTGCTCATGTGTAAATGAACACACTGTCATGCTTTACTCCAAAACACTCAAGCACATATTTCTTATATCACAGCATTTGCTATTTGATAAATAAAACAAAATCAGATCGACCATTAATTGAGCAGCCCTAAGCAGGACATAAAACAGATCACGTTAAGTTTACTTCTGTATGGATCAACTCAGTGCCAATATACCTAATATGGTGTCTAAACTGTCTTTGATTCTAGTGTGAGTGTACAAACTAACGAACCTGTGGTTTCCAGGCTGCTGCGGGAGGCAGAGTCGTTGTCCGGGTTACAGATGACGGTTCCCTGGGAGTCAGAGGAGAAATGGGAAGCCATAGACTCGTGGTGGGAGTGTGAAGGCTTATAGCTGTAGCTGTCTGTGGATGAGTCTGTACGTGTGTCGCTGGAAATTGATGGCTCACGGCCTGACAAAACAAGCAGAAGATCTGATGCTTATCACTGAGGCTACCAACTGGGCTACCATATTGCTTTAAAAATGAGATTCTGGAATTTCCTGCCAAAAACTGAGACTGGCGAAAAGAGTTTTGAGAGGTGACAGGGCACTGCAAGGTATTCTGGGTGGATGTTTACTCCCATCACAAGTTTATATTATGTTCTGGTCCCTAGATATAGCTCTGATTTAACTATAATGTAGCACAACATTTAACTCTTAGGTGAAGTTTTGTCTTTGTGTGTTTTAGCCTGTGCACCATTTATTCATGAGTATTGGCTATGTTTTATGGACAGGCCACTTATGATGAACTCTAATACTATCTATATTATCAGAGTGGTTATCGGTATATTTTAAGGTAAAAAGCAGATGTTGGTAGTTCAAGTAGCTCATTATTTTGACATCATATCTTCTTATGAAATATATGGTTATTACAGCTGCTGATTCTTTACCGTAAATGTAATTTATTTTATTTTATATACTGACAGTCTCAGCAAACTCCACTAAAGATTTGTCTATAAAGCAATGCATAGATATAATTATTGAAAATAATAGTGAAATATTACTCATTTTGTTAGGAATTGAAACATTTGCTTTACTATATAAAACTTCCTCCTGAAGGTGCACCAAAGAAATGCAGTAAAATAAATTGGACCAGTAAACCGGCCTTATGCTGGTGTGCAAGTACCTGAATCCTCACTGTCGTAGTATGATTTAGTGTAGTGATGTAGGTCTAGGCGAGAAGCCAAATCCTGAGCTGACACTGGCGTCCCCCGAGGGTCAGCATAGAGCAGCAACAGCGGCTGGTAATGCCCCTTTATACAGCGGGACACCACATCCTTCCACTTGGGCCCAATCTGTGAGAAAATAAAAGGCAACGTTTTGAGAGTATAGTTTTAAACGAGTTTAAATAATACATTTAACAGCTTTTTTCCAAATTAATCCCTAAAAAGCTCAACCGAATATTACTCTCGCCTAGTGAAAAACAAAACAGAAAAGCATAGACCAGTTGTTCTGTTCTGAATACCCCGAATGACAAAGCTGAGACCGAAACTCAAGTCCGACATGTTTCCTTCATTTTCACACCAATCTTACCCCCAAGACTCCAACTTCCCAAATGGACAACTTTCTCTACGCTCCCTCCATAAACAGACAGGATGCCCGAGCGAGCCGCAGTAACCGCAGTAAACGTGAAAGTGTGAGCGGGACAGTGAGCTTTAGTGTGTGTGTGTTTGTTTGCGGTGGACTATCATGGCGGTTTCTGTCTGTAGGCCACGCCCTGACACTGTCCAAATGGGATTGTAAACAATAGTGGGATATCCTTGTTTTCAGAGGGCTTTTGTAAGAGCTCTGCACAGCTCACGTGCAGGTCAGCATAGGCTTGCCAGACCCCACAGAAAAAGCTGCTTCGTTTGCAACTGTCTAGGATCCACAGTCCTGCACTGCTATTATGAAGATACAATTCTGCAAGTTCAGAAATAGTGACATAACACATTATTTGTTTTTCCAAGTAGCTTTAATACTTGCAGTAATTAAGCAGTAAACATATCACTGTAAAATTAGGAATGTACCAATTTATTGGTACCACATCAGTCATCAATCAATATTAGAGATTTGTATCAGCTGATGTTGAGCATTCTCATTTTTCTATTTAGATTATCCCTGCAGCCATCTAAGTCCAACTGAAAGTACTTTTTTTTAAATGCACTGAGAAATGCTCAAAATTAATGTCCATTTGTCATAGTGTACATTATAAAACACTGTTTTATTTCTTATTTAGGTAAAATAGCATAGAAGTTTAGTATTTAATACCATTAATACTTAATACTGAAATCAAATTCATCATTTATTAGTTACCAGTCATAAAATGGAAAATGGAAAAGCTTGGGGTCAGTAAGATTATTTTAATGTTGCAGAAATTAGTTTTCTATCTGATTTCTATTTTAATATGTTAACAAATGTAATTTATTCCTGTGATGGAGTCTTTACTGTAGATTTTGATGAATTTAATGCCTCTGACATGTGCACATTTACCTGCACACACAGACAAACACAGACTCCTAAGTGGTGAGTCAACAAGCTGTCGAATTATGTAAAACGGCACACACACGTACATTCACCCACCCACCACATGCTGGGAGCCTGTGGGGCACTGCTAAATAACGAGCCAACACATTGGTCTATCCCAGTTAATGATTCTACACAAACTCCCCGTGGACAGAGCAAGCAAGGAACATTAGATCAGGGCAAGTATAAATAAAGCCCTACGAACAACTAAGGGTTGCATTTTTCACATTCACTGATTACACAGAGCCCAGATGATTACCTCTTTCACATGAGCGTCATCGAAGTAAATCCACTTGCGGATTTTGGTTTGGAAGAAGAAAGTAGAGTAGTGTTTGCCATAGTAACAGACCACGCCCACAAGGTAGAGTTCCGCCTGTTTGGCCTTGTCCTCTGTCACTCTGTAGAACAGCTATGGGTGAAACGAAGGACGAGAGGTCGCTTATTACTCAAATGAAAGCACATTCACATACACACATAAAAGTAGATCCACACAACCAAACCATTACAAAGTAGGGGTGGGAATCTTTAGTCACCTCACGATCCAATCCGATTCCGATTCTGGGAGTCACGATCCGATTCCAGAACGATTCTTGATCTACTTATTCCCCCAATTAATTAATTAATTAATTAGTTTACAAACTTGAGAATCTTAAAATCCTTACATTTACATATCCTTACAAAAGTAATTAAGTACTTTTTAAAATAATAAAAATGTAAAAAAATTATTAAAACAGTTTTATGTTAAGAATTTTAAACTAATATAATTTCAAACCATGCAAGCAAGTAGCAAATAATAAAGAGGAGCATATAAACATATTACAAACAACAAACAAAGAGTGCTTTCAGAATTTAAGATTATCTGAAGGTTTTCCATTCAAGAACTGGGAGTGATTTTTCTTCATTTTTACTGTTGTTTTTTACCATAGACAGCATGAGATCTATTAAGCTGCATTCACGAACGGATCTCTTTTGAAATATAAGAAGTAATGTGGTTTGTCCTGTCTGTTTAATCCCTTAAGACATAACTGTCTGTGTTTACATTATTTTTGCGTCATAAAACCATTTTGAGACACAAGTACATTAAACCACTTACACGGAGTTGCGAGCAGTCTACACAAACAAAGCGTGTCAGCATTTGAAATTGAAAGCAGCCTTCTGTTAGTGAGGTTCATATTTTAAATATATAAGTTCACTGCATTCCAAACCACATAAATAAAGACTTCGTTGGGCATTTGTAAGGAAAATACAGACGGGCGAGACCGCACACTTCAAGTGTAACATCAAACAAAGCGTGCCTCTCACAGCGCATCTTGTGCAATAAAGCCCATGAATGTCCTTGTAATTCACTTCAACCTTTCTGAACTTTATGAAAGATTATTTTACAGAAGGTTCGAGTGGTGTATGAGTGTGAGGAATTGGAAGCAAGCAGAATACGGTTGTTTCTAAAGCAAACTCAGCGTCATCGCGCATCTGGTTAAACACTACGCTCAGAATAAATCCAGAATCATTGGAGAGAGAATCGCGATGCATCGATGGATCGATTTTTTCTCCACCCTATTACAAAGATGACTTATTTTAAGTGACCATGATATCTTTCAAAGGCATTTAAAACATCTATGATGGAGATTGTCAAATCAGCACTCTTGATCTCTAGATGTATTTCAGTTTAAAATACACATTTGTTTAGGCCTTTTAAAACGGTTTAAATTTCACATTGAAATGTGAACCCAGTACTTAGTGAAATGCAAACCCACTTAGCACACCCTGTGCCCACCCTGTGTCCTAAGTAAGCCTGAAATCAGTGGCAGAGTTGCTTTTATATGAGAGTCATTGACGCAAGTTTGACAAGTTCTGCCTGTAATTCTCATGTGCATCACAGTGATCTCAGAGTTGCAGGACTGCAGTTTGGAGACGACTACATTTATCACCATCTATAACAGTCAAAAGCTTTGTTTTCAGCAGTGGCTTTGTTCATCTCTCAAATATTGATTTATATAAGCAAAATTGTGTAGTTTGTGGGATATTTTAAATAATGGCAGGGTGTATGTCTTACATCTCCGAGCCGCAGGACGGTGCCCAGGCTATGAATGACGTCTTCTGCCAGGTCAGAGTGGTCTGAGTCCCACACCAGGCCAATGGTGATGATCTCTGGGGAGTTCATCAGGACACGTCGAATACGGAGCTTCTCTCCACAGTTGCCCTGTAGAGGAGAAAAAAGATTTTATCTTTAAAAAAATATATTTTTATCCTGGAGCTTAATGAAACACACACACACACTTACATTAGCCATTCCCATTCCCTCCACCCAAATTACACAGTCACCCTAACATAGATCATAAATCACAGATGAACACTCATATTTTGTGTGTGTGTGTGTGTGTTTAAGGGTCAAGATCACATGTCTGTTTCAGATCTACACACATTGTTCTTTAACTTTCAAATGTGTTCGATTCATAAGGAAAACCTTGCCATAGTGTCAAATCTCAAAACATGTTTACTTCCATTAATACTAGTAAACAGACAAACATAAAAGCACAATATCATCGAATAATGTAATGATTCATTATTATATGAATGCCGTATATGAATATCAGAGAAGTCAAAATTGAACCCCCTGGGGTTGAAGCCCGCACCAGTGCGATCGGTCATATTTTCTTTATGACAGCAAACAGATCTAAAAATACTCTGGCAGTTTTGCTTGTACAGATAAGAATAAGGTATCGTTTGAAACTGCAAAGGGTCTACTTTTATATGTGTATAGTCATAACGACAATGTGCTTTTGTAAAATAAAGAGGCTGTCACCTCTCTTCACAGACACGAAAATAAAACAACATGAATCTCAAAAACTAATATTATCTGTTAAAGTAATCCAACCAAGTGTTATCAGAATTCAGCAATTCATATTTTTTTAAGATACTGAAGAAAAAAATAAAATGTCAGGGCATGTCAACTTCTCCAGGGCCCCAAAACACCCTCAGACCCCAGAGGGTTAAGCTTGGTTTATGTTTGAATTAGAAAGAAATACTTGCCAATAGGCTTTTTTTAAGTAACCTGTTTTCCCTTTGAATATAAGAAGTTTCTTAAGCTCAAAATATGGTGAATAAGGTGAAAAATATTAATACAATTTAGAAACTGGTTAGTATTTTCATATAATTTTAAAACGTGATTTATTCCGGTGATGTCAAAGCTGAATTTTCAGAAGCCTTTACTCCAGTGTTCAGGGTCACATGACCTTTTCAAAGCTGAAAACAGTTTAATATTTTTGCGGAAACCATTATACTTTTTTCGGGATTCTTTGATTGTTAGAAAGTCAAAAATAACAGCATTTATTTGAAATGGAATATTTTGTAACATTATAAATCTTTACACTCACTTCTGAAGGAAGTATTAATTTTGCACAACAAAAACATTCCTACTGACTTATGTCATTTTGCCTCTGAAGTAAATATATTTTGTTTCAAGGATGTTTAGATATTTTTTCTGAAAAACAAGACAAAAATACTGATTAAGAAAATATTTTGTTTGCTAAATGATGCATGTCATCCCTTATCCAAGGAAATCCTGATCTGACATGAAAACAAGTGTGCATGTTTTGCGCAAGAAGTTGGGCCTTCTCAGGGCCACGAGACAAATAACATTCCACTGATTGCATCCTGTTTTGACCTAGCGATTACTTAATGGTCACAATCCTATTCAACCCCCCGAGACAAACACGCACTCTCTCAGGCTTCATTATGCCTAATTAGCACTTTATTTGATAGAGCTGGGTATGTGGCAGTGTGTGGTAATGCTAACCGGGCAGTTGCGCAGGTCTCCCACAGTGCTGGCGTTCCTCAGCAGCTCTCCGAACATGTCTGGGGTGGGCTTCTCGCGGCATTCAAGCATCCGCACTGCCTGGTTGCTGTAGCATAACCAACACATGTCACACATTAAGACAGCACAAGAAATATCCTGCAGCTCTCATATCTGTAATTACGGGTGAAGTGTTTGTATTTGTTGGCTTTGATGTAGTAAACATGTAAACAGCCTATAATTACCATATGAATAAAAAAAATGATAAATGGAATTTGTGACACTAACCTAAACAACTGACTCAAGTGTTTAAGGTGTGTTTGTGTACAGTATTTTTTGGATTCAGGAGGGGTCACCGTCCAGACCGGTTTGATCTTATTGTTGCAGCAGAGGTCACTGTATTTCAAAGACACTGCGTGCCTGGAGCAACATCGCAGCTCAGGCAGATTTCAGAGAGACAGCCTTGCCAATGTCACAATATTATCTGGACAGGCTCCTCCCAGTGAGTGTGTTTACAAAAATATCTTAAACAGTAATTCCCACTGACATTAAAATACATCAAATAGAATATCATAGAAGTCTAAAATCTTCTAGTTCAAAACTTTTGCCTGGTTGAGAGCCATGTATGAAGCTGTTATGCAGATATGCTATATCTTTGAGTGAACATCCTTGAATTTTATATTAAAGTGCCAAGTTGCTACATTCACTGGCATTAATAAACAGCATACATTAAGGCTAATAAACAGTTTCAAAGGCATCTGAACTGAATCTGTAGGCAGCATTTCAAGATATCACAGGCCTGCTCATGAAGGCAGTCCCAAAAGTTAAGAAACGTAACTCCCTCAGATACCATATTTTCCCAAATAATTGACTTTTTTCTTAAAATCAGTGTTAAATATATTTATTCTTATCAGAATACTGAATAATTCCTTTTTTGTTGCATACATTGCAACTCATTTGAGCCACTATTTAACTAATTTCCTGCACATTTCATGTTATAGGCAGTGAGGCAGATCACTAGGTTTAATAGTATAAAACGATACTATCATTAGAGACAAACTATACTGCTTAGCTAAATAATGTTTTTTTATTATTATTGTATTCATTTATTAATCCATTAGCTGTAATACTTGCATTGGGACAACGACAGTACTCTGGTTCAAAGACACAGGGGAGTCAATGTCCTTGTGCAGAACAAAGCACTTCTGCACTGCAATGTCAGCTATTATCATAAAAAGCCTCCTTAATCACAGAGCTGCATGCTGGAATATTCATGAAGTCCTTTCATCGCTGTTGTGTTTACGAATGTTTATTCACAACTCTAAGTATCTGCTCCACTGGCGGGCTGAATGCAGTAATCCAGACTGTGTCCGCAAATGCGCAACTCTCAAACCAGATGCTGACAACATTTGACTGGAGAGTTCAAGGGGAGCTGCTCTAACGTGAGGCTCGGCGTTGTATCTGGCCGCTCATCACCCATGATTAAACGCAGTGGCACTGCTGTCCAGGAGACCTAGAGTAATATTTAAGCTGGCTGTTGCCATGTGCTCTTGGCCATTGAGGGAGTCTCTCTCTGTTCTGACTGATTTCACTGTGTTTGATGTGGCAGAGAGCTCATTTGCTCAGCTGGAGAAGAGTATAGGACATGATGTTTTCTGTGCCATACACAGTGTGGCCCTTTTCAGTCCCAGCTTTCAAAATGACCTCATTCTTTAGCATCACTCATTTGTGTGCAAGTGTATGTGCTGCAGGGATGATTTTGCTCACCACAGAGAAGTGGTGGAGATGTAGTGGACCATCTGAATGAAGGGCAGGGGGTCTGAGGAGGCTCCACAGTTGCTGCACACACACTAAATGAGAACAAAAAAACAATATCTGATCCTTTTCTTTTACATACAAATGGACAGCATGTTAAACATTATTTTATATTAAAAACTATGTGTATTAGGGTTCCCACACTTTCTGACACAACACAAATTAATGAATTGACAATTGAGGCAATTTTATTCCATTATTTTTATATGACTTTCCCATGTCATATATGAACTTTAAACATTTGATGACTGGAATATGATTTAAAAAAATAATTTAAAGATATCACTTACAAAGAGGCATTGGCTTAAAAGTAAACAAAAAATATATTTTTGTGCATGATACACCAATGCATGTTATTATAAAAGAGAAATGATCAATTATTATTTATAAAAAGAAATATTACAAACATTTACTGACATGTGCAATGTAGACAGGTCAGACCATGATCCAATTAAATCCTGATGTGTAATATTAATATACATACATGTTTTTTCTACCAACAAATATTATGTCATTTAGAAATATGTCCTATTATGGAAGTTAAATACATTATGAATGGATTTCATATTGCCTTCAAAAACATTGCTACTTGTTAATAAAGAGGCTTCACCTGCTCAAAGAGCGTCATGGCAAACTTCTGGTGAGGGATGCAGTGTTTGGCCGTACAGATGTCCTCCTTGGTCTCATCAGAGATGTGAAAGTGGATCCTCATGAGGATATTCTCCTGTGAGAGAGACATTACTTAATAATTACCAATCAGTGTGCATAAATCAAAATCCCACTGAAGAGAAACAGCATACATCTCTCCTGCATGTTTCATGTTAATTGATTCTCGCTGTCCAGTGGGTGTGTATTGAGTCTGTGAATAACAGCATGCTCAGCTCTTTTGGCTGAGAGATATAGCTGAGAATGTTGTGTTGGGGGAAGGCTTGTGTTCTTTAGGGAGATGCTAAAAGTTCACAAAGCAACTGCCCTTCACCAGTGTCTCCAGTCTTGCATAATGTCCAGACAACAATAGTGGTTAAGGGGGAAAAATGAACATTTGCAGTCTGTGGTCACAGCACACAGTCTTTTTGGTCAGCACATTGTACGATGTTGCAAAATCAGCAATAGAAAGAGGCTGAGACAGGGAGCCATTCTTTATCTTATATGTTATGATGCTATGGCCTTTAAAATGAGCCATTAGGAGGAAATTAATCACTGTACAAAATAGGATGTGTGTCTATGAGATTACAGAAGATTACACCATCAGACAAGATGGTTTATATTTCTGTACTATCAAGCATCCTGCCGAGAGAGATAATAACTGACATGAAAGCAGACATGCAACCAAAAAAGACAGGGAAGGACATATACAGGGTAGAGCCCTGCACGGGACTGTTTTCTTAAACCCGCACCCGCCCGCTGAATTTCTGACCAGGACCGCCCACTCCCGCAACCTGCGGGTTCCACTCCCGCTCGCGCCCACAATGCTTGTGTCCACTCCCGTTCAATCTTATATTAACATTAGGTTAACTAATGTGAAATTTTGTTCATGTGTTAGTAGTTAATGTTGGCCAGTAGACTGTTGAGAAAATAAAAGCATATGTTAGCGAAGTTAAACAAGTTTTATGGCTAGCTGCCTTTTCTAGTTTTTTGGAGGAGAACAGCAGCAGCAAAAGCCGTAATGCGCTATAGGGGAGGAAAGCTAAAGGGCGACAGTGAAGAATCACGAGCCCTTACGAAGCACTCAGCTGCGTCATCCATAATGCCGAGCTGGAATCGCTGCTCATCCTGGAAGGTTTTGGCCAGAGCGCAGCGGAGAGCATCGGAGGGCAGCACCTTCTCACTGCTGAACTGGAACTGCACAAAGATGCTCTGAAAAACAACCACAGCTTTCGATTAACGTTAAAGAAAACATCAACACCACCTCATCACACAACTTCTTTCAAAAATGTCAAAACAGTTTAACACCCTGTCTCCAATTACAAACTGTTATATAAAGACTTCAAATCTCTTTCAAATGTGCTAAGATCAAATGAATAAGATGTTTTAAGATTAATTTTAGTTTTAATGTAGCCAATAATCACAACCTTTTTTATATAAAAATGTAGAATGACAAGCAAAGATGTTTTAAAGAGTGTGTTTTATAAAGGAAAAAAAGTAAAAATGATACGACGGTGAGTAAATGCATTATTTTTTTTTTATTATTGGGGGGTGAACCATCCTATTAAAAGCAGTATTTTTTATCTTAAGCCACATTTAAACACAGCATGATTAAATGTCTCCTGTGAACACATCTAAGATTTCTCATGCTGTAAAGCAAGACTTCTGTGCTAAATTAAGAAACTCCTCAGTAAACAGAGTTATTACAGGATTAACTTCTTCTTTACTTTGAAGGCTGAAAACTCTGAGAGGTTGGAAACAAGAAAGGCACTGCACTTATGTCACTGCCCGTGAAACATACTGGAGTAAAGTCAGAAAGACACAGACAGCTAAATACAGAGGCAGTACCAGACCCATGAGAGTGAGCGGACAGGCTGACAGACATTATTGTTCCAGTCCTGTGTGTGAGAGCAGACAGACAGCCCCCTACTGAGCTAGCACAGGGCTCAGGAGAGAGATCTATAATTTCCAGCTGAGTTATTGAACTTTTGATGGAAAGCACCCATGGCAATCCTGAACATTAGAAGGAATCTAATATAAAATTAGTGTAAATAAGGGACTGAAAAGAAATGGCACTGCAAGAGTAGAATTCACGCAACACTGCTTGCCACGCAGCTGTAGTTAAACACGGGCTAGCTAGTTTTTTGATGCGTATCTATTCCTTCAATACCATATATTTGACGTTTTCATAATATATCAACATACATACAGTATAATGGTTGGAAGCAGACAAAATGATATCCAGAATTGGTTTTCTTTAGGCTTTTTGACAAAATAACTATGCCTAAATAATAATTAGAAGAGACATGGTAAACTAGTAATTATACTTGTGCAAACAAACAACGAAACAAGTTACTATCCTTTTGGATGCACAGTAGTGTAATAGAGTTGCTGGGTGCAGTTCTTTATAGACTTATCAAATTAAGCCATTTATTAGTAGACCCAAAATAAAAACTAGTTTTGGTGACCACTGACACTGAAAAGATATTTTTAGAAATCTCTAAGTTTGAGTTTTTTAATGTTCCACAGAAGAAAGTAAGTCATAGAGGTTTGGAACGACATGAGGGTGAGTAATTGATGGCAGAATTTTCATCTGTGGGTGAACTATGCCTTTAAACTAAAAATTTACTTTTATCTGTAAATAAAGTGGGTCAAGCCAATTATCTCTGCTTCTACAATAAAGTTCACTATTTAATATTTGATAACATTTCAGAATCTTGAAGCATATACAGATGGCAGAAACACATTAGCCTTCATATAAAAAGGGAAAGTACTGAATTAAAAAAGCTATAATGGAGCAGAGATCCCTGTCAGCTCTATGAATTTAATGCATCATGAATAAAGTCAAACCCTGATGGGCTCAGTGCTTTACCTTCAGAGCGCAGAAGATGCACGAGTCCTCCATGCACTTGTGTGTGGTGAGCTGCCGGAAACTTCGCCGGAAGATATCCAGATGCCAGAGAACCTATAAGAAAAATGTTCAATTAGACGAAATAAATGTTTACATCGTTCTCTGATCTTTGATGCTGCTTGCGCATGATATGAGAGCACTCTGAAAGGCTGGGAAAGGTTGAAACAAGCATCAGACACTCAACACACCTTCTAAAATGCCTGAGAAGCTCTAGTCATCAAATATGCATCAGCCTCAAAAAGCACTTGCACCGCCTGCAGTTGACTTTCCACCTCTTCCTAAGTGTCTCTCTCAGAGGGGCAAGGCATCTACAGAAGACGAGTCGGGTTGGAAATAGAGATTGTGCAAGCTGTATCTGACGCTGACCGACTCCTCAACAATCTCCTAAATCCAGCTTTCTTGGCACACCGTAGTACAATCTCAACCAATCACATGAAAGAAGCAATAATGTCTCACCAATCATGTGTCAAAGATCTGACGAGCATGTGTGCTCTATCCAAGAGTTTGAAGAAACGGAGCAGAGAAACAAGCAGAGCAAAGTCTGATAGTAAGATGAAGTGATGAGCGTGTTTCCCAGCTTTATTCTTTCATCTTGAGGAACGTATGCATCTCCAGGTGAAAGATGATGCGGAATGTCAGCTGAACAAACAAAGACCTGCTAGCTTCCTGCTGGGCAGCTCACATGCACGCACAGACACACAATCATGCACACCTCCCATCTGGCCATGCCTGGGAGGCTGCGGAGGTCGAGCTGACCCCACCTGCCCGCCATGAGCAAGGACTTTGTGTGCCATGGCCCCGCTACTCGCCCGACAGATCTACACGCTTGCATACTGAATTATTGAGAGAGCTGTCAGTCACACTTAACACAACTCAGTTACCCAAATGAATATGCCATCTAACTTTACCTTCACAGATGCCTTAATCACTCTAATAGTGATAAAGTCTGTCAATGAACTTCAAAAGTTAGCTGGCCTGTAAACCAAAACCTTTAAGAGACCTGCTTATATTTCAGTCAGAAGTCTTAAGAAGAGCTGTCCATTTGGCTTACTTTGAACCCCTTTAAAATCTATAGTGCTGACAGAATCAATTTCAGAGAGTTATTTCACAAAGCAGAGACACAAAGTAGAAAACATCTGTTTGACTGCGGTTGGGACTGTGCGTGTGTCTCTGCACAATAAAACTTAATAGTACTCTACAACATTCATCTCCATAAACCACGTGGTTTAGGAAAAGCAGGTTTTACTTGAACCTTGCCAAGCAGTGCTCAAATATAAAGATGTGAGTCATTTGTCCTTTTGGGCCATTATATCTAAACTAACGAAAAAAATTATTGTATGATTAACTGCACTGTAGAAGAAAGAAAAGGTTCAATTTGTGACCAAAAACCTTATATACAATGACATACATAAATACATTTTCAGTAGTTTCCTACAATAACCGTTGTTCTTAAAACACAGTTCTGGTCTCCGGGTGCAAGTACGCAGGTCTGCAAATACGCTGGAACTTTCTGAGCCAGTGGCCATGGACTAGCCAGTGTGTTCATGTCTCAAGCGGTCAACATCAGGGCACAGTGTCCCCTTCTATTGATTTGACGTCACTGATTTGACACTTAAGTTCTGGGAGCTCTTGTCATGCCACTGAGTTTGCCTCTGAGAATGTCTAACAAAACCCAGCTTTTCATTTGTTTGGTTTTTAAATCTGGAACTGTCCAGTAGAGTTTGTATAGGAAGAGGCTGGCCATACTGATGAGAGGCCTGCAGGACCTTACAAGTAGTACAGGTGTTTGCTTGACAACCTAGGTCACATCTGCTCATTAAAGCAATGTTCTGACTTACCATCATACTGAGGGGATTGTCAAATCTCTGATCTGATGCATTTTTAAAGGGTCATATGATGCGATTTCAAGTTTTCCTTTCTCTTTGGAGTGTTACAAGCTGATTGTGCATAGATACGATCCCTGAAGTTGCAAAGACTAAAGTCTCAAAACCAAAGAGATATTCTTTATCAAACTTAAGACTCTGCCACGCCCCCCTAAAACGGCTCATTCAAACACGCTACATGTCTACGTCACGATGTAGAAATATTTGCATAATGCCGCCCAAATGTTCACACAAAGAAAGAAGACGTGGTTTCAGTAATCGCAGTATTGTTGATGCAGCTGTGTCAGGGAGACACTGTGTGTTTCTATGTGAAAGCCAAAAGCACTTTATTTGGCCTTCCGAAAGTAGATGAATTTAGGAATCATTAAGATTACTTACAACAGAACAGCAATGCATTTTATGGACGACCGTTTCATGAACCTAGGAGAGGAGGTAATTCTGACTTTGCTCTGACAATCTGGCGCTTCTGTATCAGCGACTGTATGATGTTATTAGTTTAAGTATTTGCTATTGACTATTCAAATGCAGAGTTTTGCAAGTCGTGTGTGTGTGTGTGTGTGTGTGTGTGTATGTGTGCGCTCACATGTGTGTGAGAGAGGGAAACACGGTACTCATACGAGCTTCATTACTGCATCTGTCACGCAACTCTGCTAAGACTGTGCTTGTCGGCACTGTAGAAAATGAAGCGTTTGAGAGAGGTGAGGAATAGAGGACCTACTATAATGTACAGTATTTGAAAAATAATGTGTTTTTACATTAAATAAAGTCAACTTATTATGTTACACCAAATACACAAAATAATGATCTTTTAAAAAAGCATCATATGACCCTTTAACAAACACATAAACGGCAGGAGATTACTTCAGACAAGATCTTTATAAAATGGTCTTTTAGGAGAAAAGAAAGCTGAAACTGATAAACCGTGGAGTCTTTCAATGTGAAATATGCAAACTGCAGTAGACCGCTGCTTGAAAGATTAGGTCAATAAGAGCCAGCAAAACTGCATGAGTCCCCAAACTGGACACATCAGAGATAGCCCTCTGCAAAAAGACGACACTGCACGGCCCATTACTAACCATATTACAACGCTTCAGATCCAGGGGACGGAAAGCAGACAGGAGGCTGGGCTGATGGAAAGATAAACTGAAAATAACTATTAATGAATGAAACCGAGTTACTTCCTTCAGCTCATCAAACATTCAAACAATGCGTGCTGTCATGTAAAGACTTCCCTTCACGGAATGTGACCATTTCACACCAACAAGAACGAACCTGGATTTAAAAATTTTAATAGTTGCATAAAAATATTAGTATTATAAAAGCAGCACATCTATTTTCAACATTGATAAGTCTTGAGCACCAAATCAGCATATTAGAATCATTTTTGACTGGCTATTGAAAATTCAGTTTTGCCATCACATGATCACAATTAACATTTCTATTTTAAAACCATTTCCATATAATACTGTTGTATTTTTGATCAAATAAATGCAGCCTGTGTTCGCATAGACCTTATACAAGTCGTTTAAACTCACTTTAGCTTGCAAACAATACAAAAGTCCAGTTTTTTTATTCAGATTTAATAGGGATGTGACGAGATCTCGCGAGATCCGAACGTGACTATATCCTCGCAAAATATTTTGCAATGCTTACATTAGAACTGCACAACTAATTGTTAAAAATTGTGCTTGCGATTCAAACACACACGCGATCTTATTCCTGAATGACAATGATTCAGCTATGTCTATTTAGACTGTTTCACATCACGAGTGTCAGTGGAGCGTGAGAAGCATGTTTTGTAGCTACCCATGTAGGGGTGGGCGATATGACCAAAATCTTATATCACGATACGACAAATTTTATATCACGATAACAATATACATCACAATATAGTGATTTTTTTTATTTTAAAAAGGTTTTTATTATATTAAAATCTTTAATACTATATAATTGTCATAATCCTTGTCACCAATGTCAATATCAAACTAATACAAGCCTAAAGAGAGAGAGAAAAATATAACTCAACCATAAATAAACAGTCAGTGATGAAATAAGGATAAGAAACTAATTGCAATAGGACAAATATGACAAAAAATACAATAAATAAGAAACACTACATACATTGTGTAAATGAATTAGTCTTCACTGTGTTAATTATATCTATCTATCTATGATATATATAATTAACACATGTATTATGTATAGATTCTATTCATATTATAAATGTATCATTATTTTTTATTTATTCTCATTAAAGTTACAAAAGTGATTTAGTCAAGAGCAGTGAGAGATTTTCTAGCAGTGTGCTATGATTAACATGATTCCCTTTAAGACCGAAGTCGGATCTAATACACTGTTACATATCGTTTTCTCTTTCTGCCGTTTACTCGCTCTTAAGACCTAAATCGCTGTGTTTGAGGATACTTGCAAAGACGGGGATTCTGACGCATATACGTGTGTTTATGTAATGGTTCAAAGTCGGCAAAAAAGAAAAGGCACGCTCCTCTCACACAGAAAGAGACGGCGCACGCATATAGGTCTGTTGTTTGCGTTTCAACGGCTTAAAATTGGTTGTTTTAAAACTGCAGTGCTCAAAAACGCGTGACCATGCTACAGATGTAGTCCGTCATTTAGGAAGGAGCTGCTCATTCTCCACCCGTTTCTGTCTCGCGTTCACGCCCCGTGGGGGGCGGCGTATAAAGATCGCAGTCACTCAAATTATGAAAATGTATTACCGTAAACAATGTATTTTGCGACACCACGATATAAACGATAGAACATAATATGAAACGATAGACTTTATTTCGTCCATCCGATATACTGTATATCGTCATATCGCACAGCCCTATATCCATGTTGATGAATCAGAGGGTCGGCCATCATCACGATTCCGATGTGAATGCTGTCATTCACTGATATGGGCGGCGACAAAACATGCACTGCTCAAGCCTTATTAGCCTATTGCATATAATTAATTACAAAATTAATTTAATTTCATAAAGTATAAGCTGATTTCAAAATGCACCTACATTTTTGCATGTGTTTTTCAGTTTAATAAAATACTATTTTTCCCTATATATTTCATCATTGAGGATTAAAAAATTAAAAACATTTAGTCTCGTCTTGTTTTCATGAACCCAGTCTTGTGTCTCGTCTCGTGGGATAAGTGTCTCGTCACACCCTAAGATTTAACTAATCAAGAGCCTTTTACTAAAAATGAAGTTTGTAGCAAGTTGGCTAAACATTTATTAATAGCCCAAAACCAAAAATTCCTTTAGCTGCAGCCACACTCAACAGGAAGCTGCTGATTTCACATCCTGACTCTTACCTTCTGTCTCAGAATCAGCAGGAGACCAGATGATGTCAGCTTTGAAAACCAAGGCGGTCTAAACATAACCATCTCCCTCTCCTTCCTTCAAACTCATGTATGCTGCATCCTTGGATTTTCAATCAGGAGTTTATTGATTGCATAACAGATTTTTTTGAATGGCTGTTGAGAACTATTGATTTTGGAAGGGGTTTCCGGGATAGATTAAACAAGGACAGCTTATGCCATTAGAGGGCATGTAATGCACAATAAAGTTATTTTCACTTCATGTGAACAGAACGTCAAAAAGAAGGGACAGATAACAATACTAGAGAACTGATTCCTCTTAGATGTAAATAGGTCTATATTATAATTTGTAAAGACATCAGAGCCAAATTAACGAATGCTTTAATGGGAGTAACATTATTATAGACTTAAAAGTTCTTAAAATCCAAGTCCTAAAAATTAAGATAAACATAAACTACATACAATTCATCAGAAAAGTATTCAAGAAAGTTATTAAAGCACCACAATTTGTTCTGTAGACAAAAATACTGTTTTCTGCCCCAGGTTTTGAGTTTATTGTCTTGCCATATTGTTATGCTTTATGGCAACAGACAATCCAGCCGCGACGCTCCCTCAAACACCCAACCCCCCAAACCAGTCATAACTGACTCTAATTTGTAGCGTTAGAACATATTATCAGCCAGCTAAGCCCCTTTATTTCCATATAGCTGATTATACAGTAATCCAAAAATAGAGGGTAAGTAATGGCAGGTTGCTGTGCAGGGTAATTACCGGCCAGGACAGTGTGCGTCTGACAGTTGGTTGTGGGGTCTAGTGCAGGCAGTGCTTGAATCATCACTAAATCTAATGCAGGCTTCACCGAGCAGAACAATGGATTAAAGGCACAGCGGTTTCTGTCTAATAGCACTCATGCGTGAGGAGAGCAATGAGTGAAGAGTCAGCGCACCGTTTGTACTGCTGCCATATGAATCTAGCCGCTTGACTTGTTGCTTCAAATGTCTAATCACAAGAGGAAGGGGGCGCAATTTCTGCCCACAAGAGCAAGCATCTGTTGAGGTCATGCGTTGCATGAGTCATTAATTAATCAAAGAGCTTGCACAATATTTATCCTTACAGATTACAAGTAGTGCCTAACGGTTGATGAAAACATCTCAGCAAGCTCATGCGGGGTGTCCTCAAAGTGGAGTTTTATGGAGTCCATACATCACTAAAAGCACTATATAAAGGCTAATGATTTGTGTCTAGAGTCTTCTGTTCAACTAAGAAACCGTTTGTACATTTCAGAAAGGTAACATGTAAGATGTGTTTATAGCATGCACATATGTAGTCCTACCTGGAGAGCGCTGTTCAGGAAGCAGCTGTTCTGTCCCGGCTCATTGATGAGTCCTTTGCTGGGGGCGATTGATGTCATGGTTCGTGGGGTGAATATACCCTGTAAGCCACTGCTGCCAGATGCAAAGTAGTTTCTTTTCCATGACATGGTGGAGGAAATCAATATCACTTGAACACTAAACCGTCCGTCCGCTCAACAATCCCAAGTTCATCTTTCCAAAGTTGAGGGGAAATGCATTAGCTTTGTATTCAAAAGATGTAACAAGAAATTAGAAAATAGTAACAAAATAAAAAAATGATTTCTGGGAAAAACTTTTATCCAAGGGCGTTGGCTTCTTGTTGTCGTCTTGCATCAGACAGAAAAAGCCAATGCCGTCTCTCTGCCTTGTTAACTGCTCTCAGGGATTTGGTTGAGGAATTTCACACCGCTATACTCCGTGTTCTGGGTTGTGGGAGGTGTGGTGATCTTCACTGCAGCGCTCTGTGCTACACCCTTAAACAGAAGCAACAGTGTGCAGATTGACGGCAAGAGTCTCGTCCTGCTTGTAAACAAGTGTAAATCTTCACAACACTGTGTATCTGCAAAAAATAAACAGAAATAAAAACGTTAACAATGTTATCTCTTTACACTCAATCCAATCTAAAGTTCATGCATTTTTTTACATTGTCATTTGCAGAAGCAAAGTGACCACAAGCCATTCATTTTCACAGAGAGTCACATATTCAGTGGCTCGCAGAAAGTTTTACTTCATGCAAATGGGCAGTGAATTGATGCAGCAATGTCTAATAGGAGTGAATACACTGGAGCACGTCATCTCTGAAATACTGTAGATTTTCAAAAGCAATGGTATCGTCAGCACCTAGAGCATCAGCAATAGCACTCGGCACAAGAATAATACTAGTATAACTATAAAAATGTACATATTCATATATCCCTGATTTTTAAAACTTCATTAATTTCAATATCAGAAAATTGCTTATATTTGGGAACCCACATAGTTCATAGGGGATATTTCACCCAAATATATACATTTTGTCATAATTTCCTAACCCTCAAGTTGTTCTAAACCTCTATGACTTTGTTTCTTCTCCATAACTTGAAGCACAACTGGTCCTCCTTGATTTTCATTTTAAGTTCCCGAGACTAAAGATAGCCATTCGGATTTGGAACAACACGAGGGTGAATAAATGTGACCCTCTCTGTGAAATCCAGGCTAAAGTCTCAAAATCTAATTACGAGATAACGAGCATCAAATTTAGATTTCTACCATTAATTTCACTATAATTTCAATCTTTGACATGACTGCACTCAGTCAATATTAAATATATAAAGGTTACATTTTAACAGAATGTTCTTTACCATATGAAGAATGATTTTTTTGTAGAAAACAGCAAATCACAAAAAAATGACTTTAGCTGGGTTTTCACAGAGAGGGTCACAAATGATAACAGTATTTTGGTGTAAAATATCCCTTAGAGCCACTTATGGTGCTTTTCCACTGCGTGGTACGACTCGGCTTGGCACAGTTCAGAACGGCACAGCACGGCTCTGTACTCGGTTTGCATTTCCACTGCAGTTTAGTACCGCTTTAGAGTGGGTGGGAATATTCATGTGTCGTTATATTTGCGCCGCCTCTACTGCAGTGACTCCTGAAAACGTTTTAATTCTCGTCACTCCATCACACTCTCGCTGGATCCGCTACATGGCTATCAACGAGAGGAACAACTGTACTTCCTCAACAGACCACGAAACAACCATTTTTTTGGTTGTTAAAAGAAAGGTGCGCTCATTCAAAACAGTTGCGTTCGATCCTTCGCTGACTGTGCTGATATAAATCTAGCAGGTCTGTTCTGCGCCTCGTGCCACAAGTTCAATGACGCAAGCGGTGACGATTTTCTCCGACAAACCAGTGATCGGCAGAATTTACACATCACGTTTTAGTAACGGTACCGTTCGCTTGAAACCTCAACTGAGGTGGCACTGAAAAAAGCACCAGGTACTGTACCCAGTGGGGAAAAACAAAAGTGAGCCATACTGAACCGTACCGTGCCGTACAATGCAGTGGAAAAGCGCCATTAGTGACCCACAGCAATAAAAATCTCAGTATGTGTGAACACATCAAGTGAGTATACACTCGCTCCACAAAACACAAACGGTGACCTCTTAACACTGTAGCTGTGAAATTTCCTTTACAATATGACTTGCTGGCTAAAATAACACTTAGGTGCAGACAAGGATTTATCGGTTTGTCCCAGTCCAAGCTAGCATACAGAACATCCCCCTAGCTGAGTGTTGATGTGCTGCTCCAACACATGACTTACAGGCTGACCTCCCAGACACGACTCTGACATAACTCAACAAGTGATGTGATAGACAAAGTTTTTAAACCAGTCTCCCACTGGTAGGCTTATATTAGCAGCACTTAGCCAAGCAGCGAACTTGCATTAAGGTGAAAAAGAACACATCCATCGCCTGCAACATTTAGATTGTACCTCAAGCTCCTGACAGAAAGTTTAAAAGTAGCAGCTCCGAGCATTTCCTCTCAAGAGTTTAATCTGTCTACATCCATCACTGTCTGATGTGCTTTTAACGAAAGCAGACTTGAGGGCAGTTTTCAAGGAATGTAGAATAAAACAAGAGAGGGAAAGACAACAGAAAGACAAAAGCCACATACAAATACTGACAGGAAAATGCAGACAGAAACAAAGATTCCAAGAGCCAAAGTGAATGGATGAACAGAAAAAGAAAAGGGGCTGATAGAAACTGAACTGAAGAGAGAAATTCTAGTAAGATGAGTGTTTATCCAGCTGTGAGTCATCGGCTGACCTTACACTGCTGATGTCAATGGTTTCCGTGTCTGTGTTTATGACTTTGAAACCTCATTGATGCCTAAATTCACTCTTAAAACATGCCTTGCCTATAAACTAATGTCCACTTTCAAACACCCATCTGCATTAGTCTTTGGAACAGATTTATCATGTGATGAGTGGGAAAGCTAACTGATAGCTGGCAAGCAGGTATCAATCAGACCATTATAAAACATACAAAGAGTGCATGTCTGCCTATTATAGAATCAAAATCCATTTTAGATCACAATCGGAAATTATTACAAGCACTCGATGATGATTTAAAGTGGGTTTTTGAGCAAAAACGTTAATAATTTTCAACATTTTCAACGTAGCTTGATGCTAATTGTACCTCTAATTATTTCAGATGTATTATTGTAAGCATTATGGATATTTTATGTTTCTGATGGGTTACTTATCTTAATTTAATGATATTGAGCAGCGGACAATGTAAAAACCACACGAGATACATATGGTACATGTAAAAAAATTCATTGTTGGTCGGCGCCACCTAGCGTGTAGGCGTGCATTAGCAGAAGGCAAATATTCGTTTCACGCTCGGTGTAAAAGTAACATTTGCGGGCGATGTGCCTTGCTTTTTCGCATCACACTCAGTGTGGAAAGGTCTTTAGATGTCTCTGCACATTAAACTAGGATAGTAGAGTACACTTTAACATTGAAGAAACACTCATGGTGGGTTCTTTATACCAGGTTGGACTGTACTGTGCCTCTGCTTGGTCAGCAGCGGGTGAAGTAGGTCAGAATGCAGGTCAGGCAGGCAGATTATCCTGATCAGATGGTGGATTATCCTGTCTGGCAGAAAACAGAACTAGTAGTGTCTACTTTAAGGTCCTCATTAGCTTCCAGACAGTGGCTAAGACTGTCTTACTGGGACCCGTAGTAAGTTCTTGTAAACAGGGTTTTGGTGAGCCACAAGCTGATAAACAAGCATGTCTCAGAGATTCAATCAACATCCTTAAAAAAACAAGATGTGCATATGGATGGTTATTTTTTAATTGTTGAATGGAGTGAAATAAAATTGTAACTTGTTACAATTTTGAAATTGTAAATATTTGTAATAATCATGTATATAATAATATAGTATATAATATGCATCCCTTTGATGTTCCCTGCATCACAGCAGACAATCTACAGTGCCAAGAAAAATATGGCACATATTTTACTTAAAGTCCATGTGCCACAAAATGACAAGAAAACACATCGACATGCTGAGAACAAAAGCATATAAGACATGGTAGCCAGTGTATTCCAACTCACAAACAAATGACCCTTATAAACCTAACAGTTCAAACACACTAACAAAGGTATCGGGATGAATCAGTCTGACAAACCCTTCCCTGTATGAGCAACATGAATCAGCCAGAGTGGCTAATGAATCAATCTGACTCACTGTCTCAATCCTACAAAAGCTTTGTGTACTTACGGTTTGTGATACAGACTCATTGTAACTATGGACTGTTTTTTCATGTGTAGTTTAATAGTTTTTAATCATAAAAATAAATAAATAAACTACAATTAAATCATAAATGGTTTTATTTTTGCCTTAAACTGAATCCCTACAGTAAGTCAATAATAACTGTTTATTTTTTTGTGCTGTTGGGACAGATTTTGTATGCATGCGTCATTCACTTTAACATGTCATATCCATGTATTGTGCAAAAGTAGTGTAAAGCTGAAAGTTGTCAGAATGAGTAAGAAATACTAACCACGAACTTCGCAACACAACAAACCTCCTTTTAATAAATGATTGTAAAACAAAGAAACTCCAAAAGGAACGAAGTCAGCATTGGTTTGGCTTTTCAGAGGTGGCGAGAACTGAAAGGATTTAAAAGTGACCTAGAGTTGACTTCTTTCTTATGCCAGGTATACACAACACAATTAAGCCCCAGTTTTTTGCTCGCTGACAGTTTTCTGGAGAGAGCGCAGACAAAAGGCTAAGGCAAATTGTGTTGGCTCACATGAGTGACGATTGCAAAGTGAGAATAATAAAAATGCAATCTGAGAGAAGCACCGATGCATCACCAGTGGGGACCAAACAGTTGCTGGTCCCCACTGACTTCCTTTTTTTTTACTATCAAAGTCAGTGGGGACCAGCAACTGTTTGGTCACCCACGTTCTTCAAAATATCTTCTTTTGTGTTCAGGACAAGAATACAAATTAATGCAGCTTTGGTACAACATGGCAGCGAGTAAAAAATGACAGAATAATTTTTTGTGTGAACTATACCTTTAATGAAACTCAGCAGCATGTTTAGTTCTGTCCCCTTAAGACCTGCACGCATCGGTCTCACACTCACAACCGTTACTTTCACTTTAGACATAACTAACTGTGTTTATATGTAAACCTTGTGTTTTTAACAGTATCAGCCCAATCTGACGATAACTAAGATAACCAAGTAATCATGTGCTGAAATGTTTAACCAAGGCTTTGAACTAAAGCACACGCAAATAATGTACTTTAGTGATTGTAAATAAGTGCAGTGTCTCGTGAGTGTAACTCTACCGCTGAGTCAACATTTGATGTGAATGTGTCTCGCCAGTTGCAGCTGGAGCCGGGAGACATAGTAAATACAGCGCATTGCATGTTGTGTTTTGTTAGTAAATGTTTCATTATATTACTGGTGTTGCCTCCTTTGTTCACTATTACACTACTGTATATATTGCATCTGACGCTGGTGTAGCTTAGTTTTGTAATGTCACTCTTACCGCCACTGACTGCACGCAAACACACACACACACACACACACCGCATATGCGCACGGATATCACACGCACGTCGAGCAAACAACGTCCACGTCATTCAGTGAAGAAAAATTACAAGCAGCAGCTTCTAATTTGTCATTAACATTGAAGTATATGGAGATAAACAACGTAAGTATCAATAACAGTATATTTTGTCCTGAAGCTTACCGGTAGTCCGGTATTGACCCAACCACGTACCGGTCCAAAAAAAAGAACAGCTCTCGCGGTACTCAATACTAGGGCTGTGCGATTTGGGGAAAATTTCTAAGTGCAATTTTTTTACGATTTTACATTTGCAAAGTCAAGCTTCAGCTCAATATTGTCAATAATGTGCAGCACAGAATAAGTATCGTTAAAATACAATAGAAACCATCAAAATTCTTATAATTTCCATAAAAAACATTAAACCTTTTTGTTTTGGGCATTATTCCTATAGGAATTACTGTTGTTCTATTGGTTGCCATCTGCTAGATTACACCCCACCAATAGAATGCATCAAATACCAGTAGACACCATTATAGTTTACATTAAAACCAATACAATTACCACTATAACCATTAAATCATTACATTTTCCATTTTGTTTTGGGAATTATTTCAAATAAATCTGTTGGGGAGATCAAATGTGTAAGATAACGTTCATGTAGTGTACTAATAAAAACATCTAAAAATGTATCTGAGCGATTCCACAGTTTCTGTCCACAAGGGGTGTAATGAACAATATAGATTGAATAATACCCAGTTGTTGTCATTATTTTATTTTTAGTTCACTATTTTGTTTAAGATAGATGTAAGAGATAATAAAGTTAATTGTATCCCACTAAGCCTTGGCATTATCGTGTAATGAGACTTTATTTTATTTCCGTCCCCAGAAATTGCGGATGTCAGGGTGGGACATTCATTGCATCTGGATTTTTCCTAAGTCATTTATTTCATTTCCTTTAATAAAATCCTGAATTTTGGCGCATAACATTTATTTTGGTGTGTCTTCTACAAATACTACTACTAACACTAAAAGTATAATTCCCTTAATCCACCACGATGCAATGGAAACATTTACTAACGTTATACACCTTCTGTCCAAACAGTTACGAACGTTAAACTATGATTCTAAAGGAAACAGAGATATAATTTTTCCATGTAATTATATCAATAGCAAAACGATAAAACATCTTGTGTGGGTTAAATTCTCATATGCGTTGCTACATGATAAATTGTTAATAAATCGATAAAACAGGGGCAGAGATTTTCTGTCCAAAAATCATAACGCTTCAGACATTTTATTCTGACGCTGAATTTCCATCTCCTAATGTCTCAACGGTTCTCATGTCAGAAATAAGATTGTTAGGTCACGCAT
Source organism: Gymnocypris eckloni scoliostomus (assembly GCA_027564155.1). NCBI lineage: Eukaryota > Metazoa > Chordata > Actinopteri > Cypriniformes > Cyprinidae > Gymnocypris > Gymnocypris eckloni. Next base: position 9,492,970 of record CM050429.1, read on the forward strand.
GCTCTGCATGGGAGGAAGAGTTACCAGGATTTTCACGGATTTCGACGAATGTTGGTAAGTTTGTGGCTTCTGTCCAAAAGTTTACGAACATTAAAATGTATAGTGTCAGCTATCATAAAAGGTAATTTCATTATGGGTTGTTTGTAGTGCTGGATTTTATTTTCAAGAATGGACCACATTCATTCGCACAGAGGTGCAGAGTCAAAGCACAACCAAAACAACGTTCTTACACAAGATGCATGCAATTTTATATATTAACCACTAGGGGGCCACTAATGGTTTAACCACTAAAAGTTACAAATATATTACAGTATCACCCTTCTCCATTCATGCCACTTAATCGGAGTCTGAATTTGGGGGGCAGAACACATCCTAAAGGTTTCTGACAATTGCTCCCATGACAGTTTGGCTCTACTCTGTTATACAACATGATAGCCTATGGAAGACATTCAGCTCTTCATTCCACGGTCCAATGCAAGCCTCTAATCACATATGATGCCTCAACCTGGCTTTTGTCCAGCATCACACGACTTCACTCTCTGGCCAACAGGCTACAATTCAACCAGCAGTCACCTCGCACTGACAATCAATGCTGAGCAGCTAGCAGCTTCTGCAGGCCGCAAAGAAAAAATAACAAGGGGTCTAAAAGAACAAAGATCCAACCGCATCCATTGGATATTTCATTTAATAAAATATGTTTAATAAAGATTGGGGTCTAACGCGACCTTGTGTCAGTTGTATCTGCAACACTGAACAACTCCGCATGTCCCACAAGCCTGGCAGTTTCCATTTTAGGAAAAGCCAGGAAGACGCAGGTGACAGATCCTCTGCCCCAATCTAACATAACAGGATTATTCCTGCAATAACAGACTCTGCCGGGAACAGCGATGCCCATTTAGCCATCAGGGGTGAGAGAATTCCATTCCTCCCAGCCGCCACCTCTGACGCAGCTATCTGACATTTTCAATCCAGCAGGGCATATTTGTGCCACTAATGAAGTCTGTAATGTCTCACTGGCGAAAAGCTTCACACCTCAGTCGGAAACCGACCGCTTTGCCAAAACTTCACTTGAACCAACAGTGAGAAAATATCCAACAGGGACAAAAGCTTGAGGGAAACATGTCGCCAGGTGACCGTGCGGTTGGATGAGCCTGATAGTCTTGGCATCCCATTTCTATCACTGAAAGTGAATGATAAACAAGCGCGCTATCTGGCCAAAGTGTCGCTACGGTTTACTTTAGCGAAAGTGATTTAGAGGCCGTTTCGTCAGAGGCTTTTTTCCATTTTATCTTCAGATGTCAAATGAACAATGCTGTTCAGACAGATAGTGCACAGGCTTGCGTGCGGCAAAATCTATGTTTGGGATTTTCTCTGTCCAGTTAATTATATTAATAAGACATAACTCTGCTTACGTCATCAGCCTTAAACTACTTTTAAAAGGCCGCTTCTGGAGTGCAAAAGGACAAGAAAACCTTGAATGTGCACACATGCTGATTTGCCATCGGAGAGAAGTTTAGTAGGACAATATGAAACAGGAACAGGCCCATCCCTGAGTGATACGCTCTCCACCATCTCCATCAGACCCAGACTGACATCATCCCGCAAGGAGCCCGGTGCTGAGGAAGCACAGGTCCAGGCTGGAGTGCAGTTATTTTCCACTAAACAGAAATAAGACAGGGTGGGTTGCGGTTGCCATGGAGACCTAGACCTGGTGCTGTTTTTGGAAGGGTGAGGTGCAAGCACATGGGGTGGTCAAGCACAAGATACAGCCAGGCACAAACAGTGTCCTTATGTTTATATGTCCTATTCCAATACTTGCATCCAAGATTACTTAAGCATTTATTTAAAAAACATTTTAAACAAATGACATTTTTGTTATACAATAAATATTGAATAAATGCATATCATGGCATGGCACAGACCACATACCAGGGGATCAGAGGATGTGACCCATGGTTGGAGAGTTTAGTCGTTCTCCAGTAAGCATGAGCCAGTAAGCATCACTTTGGCCTGGCACAAGCAACTGCATTTCCCTTGTACCATCTGTGAAGCCACCTGAATCTGGGCCAGTTCGCTACAAACTCTCTCTCCACAGCGCAGAGAGAGGCTGAGAACACAAATGCAACTACAGGGCAAATTTAGCCTGTCGGTCAGTAACCAATTTGGTCACATCAAGATTGGCTTCAGTGCTGTTACAACACAAGTCTATCAATTCAGCTGTAGGAAACAACACCATTTTTCAAATAATCATGAATAACATCTGAAAATAAGTTACATATCATCATCCAAATGCTTTGTCACTTTAACAAATCCATCTATGCCAATCTTCTGTGTGTCTGAACAAGAATACATCCCTGCTATACAGCATGTAAAAAGTAGGATGTCCCATAAAGCCCCATGGATCTAAGGAGCCGTCAGATTCAAAAAGCTGAAAACAAGCAAAGGCAAAGAACTGTAGGGCAGCTCTTTTCAAGTCTAGTTCAATAGTTTTTGCAGAATGTCATTCATAGGTCAGTCAAAGAACGCCACAAAGTGCAACAGTGGGGTTCTGGAAGTAAAAATCCCATTCACCAATTCTCAGTAGGGGAACTGACTACTGTGAGCTACAATGTTGTTCAATTATGGTATATGCTTTTATTGAAGCCATCAGCCTCCATTAATGGAACTTATTTTTAAATTATCATGTTTAACAGCGAAATTCCTGGTGACATTACCCATGACTTTGCAGGGCTCGTAAAATTGTCAAAATCCCTGGTAGCCTTTCAGGCAGGCACTCTTCAGATTTTGGAAGCCCGAAAATTCATTTAACTAGCCCATATAAAATAAAGACCAAAAAATGTCAATCAAAAACATTTTCAATACACAAATATCAATGATTATCAGGGAAAGAGTTTTATTTGACTATTTGCAGGGTAACTGCAGAATTAAAAAAAATCTATTTAAGGTCATTTGAAAAATTATAATTAAGAATTTTATTTAACGTATTTAAATATTTTGAAGGCCTTAAAAACTCTTAAATTTAGTTGTATCAAATGTAAGGACCCGTGGGAGCAATGTTCCCTCTAACTTTCCTCTATTGGGTGGACATTTCAGTCACCTGAGCAAAACCTTTCTTTATAGTTGTACTGCTTAATATTTTTTGAGACCTGTGATATTTGAAAAAAAAATAAAAGGTTACAAAGAAGTGTTTATTCAAAAGATAGTTACAATATACACTATTCAAAAGTAGCACAAAATGCTGGGTTAAATACAACCCAGTGCTGGGTAAATATTGGACAAACACATGCTGGGTTAAATGTTTAACCCAACCTTCTGGGCAGTAACCCAACCGCTGGGTCAAAACAACCCAATTGCTGGGTTCGTCCATATTTTACCCAGGCCAGCGCTGGGTTGTATTTAACCCAAACATTTTTAGAGTATAGGAATATTTACCTGCATACCTACAAAATCAAAAGTAAATCAATATATTCTTCATCAAATTCAGCACAAATAGTACAAGAACTCATGCACAGCGCTTGTCATGTAATTGTGGCATTACTACCAACGGCTTTTTTCCCACGAGCCCTTTCTTTTGTGTGCCAAAGCCTGTTAGTGTGGTCTGTTTGATCTGGAGCTGACCCGACCAAGGGTTTAGCCAGATCTCACATTAGTGCCATTAGACGTGACTACTAGAGCTGGCCTGCAAAGCTTTACGCCAGTGACTCTAGCAGGGTTCGTACACATTTTTACCAACAAATTTCCATGACTTTTCCATGACTTTTCCATGACTTTTGTGACAATTTCCATGACCTAATTTCACATTATTTTACAATAAGAATAAAAATCTGTTCAAATTATCATAGCATTTTAACTAAAATGAATGACTATTAATACTATTGTTTGCTTTTTGTTTTAGTACAAGCTTAAACTGGCGCCAGATGTGAAGGTCCTTGCGATCCGAAATTTCACATGCAAATACAAACATTTCTGACTTCTGCTGTGTAAGGACCTTTACTCCACACAGAGAACATATCACTATTATCATTTATTTAACTCAGTTAAACGTACGGCCAGAATTTCGTTAGCAATATATATATATATATATATATAGGGCCCTATGAAATCCGTTTTAATTTTTCCCAAATTCCATTTAATTTTTTTTCTAAATTCATTTTTACCGTTTCAATTTTTCTAGATTCCGTTTTTTTCCGTTTTCATTTTATAGACTCCTTTTTAATGATCAAATTAAATTGTATTTATCAAAAAGCATGTCTAATTAATTAAAATCATGAAACTTATACAATTTAATTTATTAAAAGTGTAAAACAAAATGACATGTTTAGGGCCGTATGAAATGTTATATTTTTTTCTTACCTTATGTTTTATTGTTGCCAAATTCTGTTTTAGCTCATCTGATTATTTGAATGCATACAACATTTTTTTTTACTCTTACAGTAGCCTTATGAATTGTTATTTTCCTCAGAAATTCTGTGTTGTGTATTTAAATTTGACTGGTTATCAGATTAAGGCATGAAACATCGATTTAATTTATATTTTAATGAATGAAAATTAAACATTTACATGTTGAAAAATAAAGGGGATTTAGCCTACTATTAAAAATAAAATATTTTGTGATTATGTCTTAATAAAATAAAGTTGTATTATTTTTTCAACAGTAGTAGACGTTTTTAAAGTAGAACTAAATTACAGTTTCATTGTTTGTAGGGACAAACAGATGCAGATAATTAAAACATGCACATTTCTTCTCTTTCTCTGTCACTCTCAAAATGGGCATATTTGAGAAACAAGTCGAGTAGTTTGCTTCACTGAATAGAATTGTCGGTCATTTAACATTTCTTTCGTAAAACAGTTGACTAAACATCTCGCTCTTTTTATTAATCTGACGCTCGTCGCTCAGCATCTGTGAACGCTAAACTCCGCCTACTTTGATTTGATTTGAATTCAATTACTTTGACATTGGAGCGCTGTTTGCCGCCGAGGCAGAGCAGACTTTAAAGCTTTTTGTCATCCTAACAAGAGCGCTGCGTAATCGAGGACAGATGCTCATGTAGGCCTATAATTATCTTTATTGAAGTGAGTTAGGTTTAAATCGCAATCGTCAAGCATTAATTAATGATTTTTGTTGTTGCAATTTTACACATAATAATCCACGATGATCACAGTACACAAAACTGAAATTGCACGTCAAAATAACAGTCAATATTTTTGAGACCCACCCCAAAAATAAATTAGCCTACTTTCCACAAATCACGTTTTCAGGGAGCCCATGTATTATTAAGGGCCTAGCTCCCCGTAGTTCGCACCATGCTCACCAGGATGGCCATTTTAACGTTATTTTGTGTGTAATTTTTAAAAGCTGCACTTTTAGAGCCCCATATTTCAGCCTCGACTTTTAGTTTATGGCTTGGACAATTTTCACGCCACGCGGGCCGGCATCGGGCTTGTTTTAGGATTCCTCCTTATTTTTTGTATTTTAGAAATCCATCAATTATTATGGTGATGAAAAGGATTAGCTCGTGGAAACAATACCGACTGACAAGAGCAGCTCGACCTGTCTAATAGCACACATTTGTCTAGCTTAAACGTTTAAACTAACATTGTGATATGCTTTTAAGTATTTTATATAGATTTAATTTTAGTCAAGTGGTGATTTAAGAAGGCTAAATTGATCAAACATAATAGTCAAACTCACTGTCTGCAGCTGGCCGATTGCTCAAAAGCTACTTTAAAAACAAAAACTTGAATTTAATAAACAAATACATTTTCCAAACATATTTCTAAATTAACTTAATAAAGAAACGAAACACGCTTTGCCATTAAAAACGAAACTGAACTATTTGAATGGCTAGAACAGCAGCTGTGTAATGGGGAAGAGAGAAAGAAAGACATGGGCTCCAGTCGGACTCGAGAAGGTAATTCTGATAATCTGCTGGACAAGGATTGGACTGGGGCGTATGTTTGAGGCCCGTGCAGGATTCTACTGAGGTTGTTTGGTACCAAAGTCAATTTGGTGCTGCTTATCGGACGCTATTTGGACATGACTGAGTGCAGCGGAAACCGCCTCTAGCGAGTACAGAACGGCTTAAAAAGGCGTGCAAATAAATAATAGGCTACATTTTAGTGACAATGCAACAATGACCCGATTAGGCAGGTGACAATTCTGTCAACTGTACCAAAATGCCAGAGAAAGAATTGTATCGCACGCAGCTCTTTAGTGCAGACGAGATGCGCTGATTACGTGTTTTAAGAGAAAGTCAAAGAGAAAACACAGCTGATGAATCCGTTTTCAAATGACCGATTTGATATTCTGTGTGGATCTATTTACTCTTCAGCCTACAAGCTATAGGCTATTGAATAAATGTGTGAATTCATTTTAAATTCGAAAGAAAGAGTAGAAATATATATAGCCCATGCGCAATCCCGTGCGAAATTCAGGACCCGAATAAACATAATTGTATTATACAAAGATTTGTAAAATAGATTTCCATGACTTTTCCAAAACTTTCTGGGTTTATTCATTTTTCCAAAACTTTTCCAGGCCTGGAAAATGCGGTTTTAAAATTCCATGACTTTTCCAGGTTTTTCATGACCAACCCTGCTCTAGTCTTGAGCAGCCTACCGATCTTTTTTCAGATTAAATCTATTGCATTTTAAATAATGGGTGGAACTTACAGTTTGGAAGTGATTGAAACAAAACATTTCAAATAATACAGGCTACTAAATCCTTATCTGTCAGTTTGACTGACTCAAACATACATTTTCTGAATACTGTCTTTTTATCCATAAGGAAAATAATGCAACTTGGTATTTTAATGTAACATTGGTATTACAAGAATATCTGTGACAAGAGCTCTTTTCAGTCCACTGCGTCACGTTCTTCCTGATCATTTTATTTTCCAATGTAACAATATGGAGAAGACAACAGATACTGCAATCTTGTGGTCTATTCTCCTGATTTAATGGACATGTCCTAAACATGAACGTTTCACTTAAATGCACTAGGAATACACTGTTTTTCTCCACAAGGCCTATCTCACACCTCTTTCCTGTTTGTTTGTTTTCTAATCCCCATTAACAGTGTTTATTGGAATGTTTCTAAAACAGTGAAATACAATTTGATGTCTGTCAGAATGATGGAAAGCTCTTTGAAACATTCATCAATGTTCTTGAAAATGACGTAGCATTTTTCATTCACACAGAATTATATAGACTTATTACTACAGTTATATTTCTGTGCAAATACTTGTTTGAACTTTTGGGGTTATTCATGGTCTGCTGAAAATGATTTGTCAATGATTTCACGTGTTTAAGGTTCCTTTTGATTGGGGTGGGAGAAAAAAGCGATCCATCGCGATTCTCTCTCCAACTGAGAATTTCAGAATCGATTCTGAGCTTAGTTTTTAACCAGATGTGCGATGACACTGAGTTTGCTTTAGAAACACCTGTTTGCTGCTTGCTTCCATTTTCTCTCACACACAAACACACTACTCGAACCTTCCGTAAAATAATATTTCATAAATTTCAGAAAGGTTGAAGCGAATTACAAGGACATTCACGGGATTCATTACACAAGATGCGCTGTGAGAGACACTTTGTTTGATGTTACACTTGAAGAGTGCGGTCTCACCCGTCGTATTTTCCATACAAATGCTCGACGAAGTTGTCATTTATGTGGTTTGGAATACAGTGGATTTACATATTTAAAATATGAACCTCACTAACAGAAGGCTGCTTTCAATTTCAAATGCTGACACGCTTTGTTTGTGTAGACTGCTCGCGACTCCGTGTAAGTGGTTTAATGTACTTGCGTCTCAAAATGGTTTTATGACGCAAAAATAATGTAAACACAGACAGTTATGTCTTAAGGGATTAAACGGACAGGACAAACCACATTACTTCTTATATTTCAAAAGAGATCCGTTCGTGAATGCAGTTTAATAGATCTCCCGCTGTCTAATGGTAGAAAACAACAGTAAAGAAGAAGAAAAATCACTCCCAGTTCTTGAATGGAAAACATTCAGATAATCTTAAATACTGAAAGCACTCTCTGTTTGTTGTTTGTGATGTTTATATGCTCCTCTTTATTATTTGCTACTTGCTTGTATGTTTTGAAGTTATATTAGTTTAAAATTCTTAACATACAATTGTTTTAATTATTTGTTTAATTTGTAATTATTTTAAAAAGTACTTAATTACTTATGTAAGGATATGTAAATTTAAGGATTTTAAGATTCTCAAGTCAGTAAACTAATAAATTAATAAGGGGGGGGTCAAGAATCGTTCTGGAATCGGATCGTGACTACCAGAATCGGAATCGGATCATGAGGTGACTAAAGATTCCCACCCCTACTTTTGATGACTGATAGTTGAAGGGTGTGGAGACTGTCATCTAGTTTTCGCACACTGGACCTTTAAACAAGTTCACTGGCAGTATCTGAATGGTCACAGTTTAACAGAAGTTACTCTCATTATTCACACAAAGCATTAGGTGTGTAAGGTAAAAGCATAAGGAAAAAGGCAGTTATGCTGCATGTAGTAACACAAATTTAAGCATCACAAAGAAATCTGAACTACAATTCATGACAGAAATGCCTTTTTGCACTGCATTAGTTACATAAACACTCCCATTTCTGAGAAGACCATATTCAGCTTTCTGAGTTCAGATTCAATTCAGAGTCACATTCTGTCATGATATACGACATTTAACATGCTATGTGATATTTAACATCCTGTCTACTTCAACATTACACAACTTCCTCATGTTATCACAGATCCCTACCTGAGTAGTGAACTAAAAAGAAACTGGTAAAATATTGGTATTATGATCCAGTTCAGCAGGTGCATAACGTTAACTATATATAAAAATAAAAAATCACGCACCATTAAAGGTACTCAACAGGTTAAAATTTGAGATACAGTTTGTTTAAACATTATCTCACATGAAATCACATCACACACGTTTAGACGTTAAGCACTTGTTAAAGTAGAACTTTCTCAAGATGCACTAAACATTCTCTGAAACATCAAAGCTGCGTGAAACACACTAACGTTAACTTAGCGCTGCTATGTCCGCGAAAAAATGAAGTTAATCTCAACAAACTTTCTCAACATATCTTCTATTCAGCTGCAGTGCGCTGAAGTAAAACATGTAACGTACATTTCTATGAAAACCTCGCACATTTCTTCAAGTTTTAACACAGGAAAAATAAATGATATACTTTTACATGAAAAAGCCATTTCTTTTGAATGCTTCCTCTGAAACATGCGACTGCGTCTTCAGTTTTGCTCCACAGGGATTCAGGAACATTACAATACGCGTCTCTTCCGAACCAAATTATGTGAGGAATGCCTGAGCTATCTTTTAAACTTTTCGTCATAGAAATGTTTGTAAAACTCACCCGTTTCATTCAAAACTGTGTCCGTACAAAGTTATGGCGTATGGGTGAACCCCTTGACAACGGGACCGTTAGCTTCAGTTACTGGTATCCTCGCGAGCTCCGGATTCTCCTCCGCACATAAATTACGGCGCGCGGGCGGCGCGTTCATTGCGCTCTGTGATAATGCAGAGACGGCTGGGGGAGGGGCGGCGTTATTACCTGCAGCTCCTGCCCCCAGACACACACAGAATGGGGCCGGGTGAACAACTGAGCAGTGCCCACCCTTGAAAGCGGATGAGTTTTTCCTTCAAAGACCTTACTGAATAAAATCTGTAATTGTAGAGCTTTTACTTCATGCCTTTTATCTTTAAGGGCACATGCTAGTGTACACTTCAAATCCCATTTAGCATACATACCTACTAAAACACAAATTATGACTCATGCTGCTTAATAACTCTTTGTCCAATCAAATGAGCTTCATAATGAGTAACTTCTTCAAATGAGTAATGTCAGTTTCTTTGTTTCCCATGTATTGACTGACATCTCTCCTGTCCCCAGGAGTAAGAGCAGAGGTGTTGTGTGCACCGTATGAACATGATGTTACTGTAGTTCTAGAATAAAGGTGAACATGCATTTAGTCATATCACTTGCACAAAAACAGATTCACTATTCCTCAAGATAATCATAAAAACAGTGAAATGCAAAATTAGAATATGATGCAAAACAGCAATTATTGGATGTATTAAATAACAAATATCCTTTATGCATTTAATCCCATTTTATTAACCAACTTCTTTGCTGTTGACCTTTGATGAGCCAATTCAACCAAACGAATATGTCTTTAGATATATAAGAGTGTTGTTGAACTTTCGTCTCCTGCGTTATACAGTTTCATTTACATTTCCTTCAGGCTTATTCATTTCACTTTTGGTGTGAAAGGAATTTTGTGAAAGGTAAATTATTTTTTTTAACAAACAAGCAAGCCCTTTCCAGATTAAAAAAGTTATGCAAAAGTAACGTAACATTACTTTCCATAAAAAGTAACTATTTGTTACTTTTTAGGGAGTATAATGCAATATTGTAATGCATTACTGTTAAAAGTTACTTTCCCCAACACTGCTCCAAATAATATATAAATCATAAGCAGTGTCAAAAATATACCTGACGTACTGAAAGTATATGAATTATGCTGGTATAGAGTATAAAGGGCCTCCACATCAAAACGATAGCTATAATGATAATCAGAATCTAAGCATAATAGCATTCTGTTTATTAGACATCCGCAGCAGTTCTGTCGTCTGTCAGTTTAAATGCTCAAGTCCTTTCAAATCTGGTGGATTCTGATTGGCTGCTAATGTTTTTATCATTCCTCACGTTCCTCCTTCTCATCATCATTATAGTTGTGGTGTAGACTTCCCTATTCTCATAAAATTAGAACAATTATTAAAACGTTTTGATTGTAGTTTCATATCTTTAAACTTATTGTATATGTGATGTGATTTAGCAGTCAAAAATCAATATAGTACAATGCGTTTATCTCAATGATTCCTAGATAACATGACTTTGGTATTTATTGTCAGCCAGTCTTCTTAAACTTCAAGTTTGAAATTAAGTGACCTTAATAAAATACAAAAAGTAATTTGAGAATAAAATGAGCATGTAACTTACTGAGAATGCAGACAAAAGAAGATCTAGTCTTGATGGGGGCTACTCTTCAGACAGGCGCCAAGCATCAAACACATTTGTCAAAACAGCAATTTTACAATCCCAAACTGTTAACTGAATGACTGCTGATTGACTGAAAATAACATGTTGTGGGGCAAGTTACTTCCTCCACCCAGAGATAATTAACAGGGCCATAAGAACAGTTTAACCTGGAGAACAGCCAGCAACTCGATCAAAACTCATGATTAAAAACATATGACGAGTGGGAAGACCAAGTGTCACAGACTGAGAAACTACTTATATTACATATTAAATGTATTCACAACTGCTTAAAGGGATAGTTCACCCAAACATTCTGTCATAATTTACTCATCTTCATGTACAACTTATTCTGTGCATATAAAATATGATATTTTGAGAAATATCTCAGTGTTTTCCTCCATCCGATGGAAGTCAAAGGCCACTGCTCGATTACCAACATTCTTCAAAACATCAACTTTTTTGTTCAACAGAAGAAAGAAAGTCATGCAGGTTTGAAACATGAAGAAAATTAATCACAGAACTTTCATTTTTGGTTAACTAGCCCTTTCTCATCAAGTTAAAGCTAACCAAGTTATGCTGTCAAATATAAATCAAGATTTAAATATCAGTCATGATATGAACAATTGTGGTCAAAACCAAAAATTGATGTATTGCACACCCAAATGTCCCATTAGCCCATCAGAGTATGCAGTGCCTTTTCACAGAGAGCAAGTCTAGTTGGTGTTTAGTGACCACACAAAGGAAGGAAGGAGGGCAAGTCCACATAACTTTACATTGGCAGATGTTAAAGGCTTTTCCTTCTGAAAAAACAGACTGATGTGGTGACAGTAATGAACTTTTAAGTATGAAAAAGATTTGACCACACCAAAGCATAACATCAGAGGCCCATAAACCATGATGAAGGCAATTTCTGATATGCATGCATAGGATTTAATATAAATTTTGTCTCAAACAATTTCACTAATCATCTCACAAGCTTGCCAGGGCACTTTGGAGAAAGTGGAATAACAGGATAGTGGCAAACATGCAATGGCATTTTGTGTTGTTAGTGATTTTTGAGATGCTTGTGCTGTATAAACCAAACAGGTTCCACACCATTCCATTACAAAAAAAGAAAACAAATGAGGTTACTGTACACATCACTGCATAGAAATAGAAATTAAACTGTAAAATACAATACAATTTTTTATAAAACATGTACAGGAAAGCTGTACAGCTTCTAGTCTCAACAGGAATAAACAAACCCTGAGTGAATCAAACACAAACCACAACAAAAACCCACATGATGACTATGAGGGAAAACAGAATCACTGGCAATATTTCACAGAAAATAACCTCCCCAAAAATAATAATAATAAATGAAAAAAGATATATATTTTAGCAGTGTCAATTTAAAGAAGGAAAAGCAATACAGTTTCCCACAATGGGCTATTCATTGAAAAGACAAAAGCTTGTTAAAAACAAAAGGTTTCATTCACAATGCTTGCGCTCCTAGTTCCACCTCTAGCTTCCTCCCCCTGTCCCAAAGGCATGACAAATTGTTTTCCTAGCTTCACAACTGCACTCATTAATGATGATTGTCCCCCCATTACTTTCCCAGAAGAAGCATTTGTGTTAGGTTAGGGAATTATTCTAGCAGGCAAGACTCAAACTCATAAAAGTTACTCATACAATTTCCAACTCGCATAACTAATGAACTTTTCTATCAGTAATGTTTTTGATTTGTGTATGAATTTGATTTCTGAAATATCCCAAATCCTGAAATTATCATATTGTGCAACAAATCATTTTAAGATATAGATCACACCATATTAAATGCATTATATCAATCTGTAGCCTGTTTAAATTAAGCCAACATCTCCACAGCATAGCCTCTCCACTGACAAATGGTGACAAGGCTATAGTAATGACCTAGTGACAAAATCAATTAATTATCATGAGAATAGTGTAGTGTTACTTAACTTATGAAACAAAACTAACTGTCACCTAAAATAGGGACAAAAAAATTCCCATATGAAAATATTTGTTGGTAAAAATTGCATGCTGACCTTTTAATGTCCTTCAGAGATATTATCTATTCTTCCTGGTTGAAAACGCACATTTTAAATAACTAGTTAACAGCCCACAACATTTTACTTTAAAATTTATAGTGCAGATAAAAAAGCATGTCACTTTTTCTAACCACTTTTTAAATTTTGCCTTTTGATTTGCATGGACTTCAGCACAAAATCTCTTTTCAAGACAAGAGGAAAGAAAAAATAAGAAACATCGGTACTTCCTGTAAGTTTTCATATCTAAAGCACAGAACAATAAACCAAAAACTTAATGGAACAAAAATTGCATTCACATCCTTCATGAGAAAAAGGAGTGACCATCCAGGTGATTCAGAGGTCTGGGTAACTATTCCTGTTTTACTTGATCTGCTTCCTGAACGACGTCATCCTCGCTGAGTGACACCTCCCGGACAGTGACGCATGCTTTACTCACTCGGTCATGTGATTACCCCACACAAGGGATGTAGTCATGCATTATCTCACAATGTGATTACATCAGAGGGCATAAAGGCTCCTTATGCATAAACTCAATGCCTGACTTAAACTACATCTGCTCCAGAAATACTACACTCGCTACAATCTTAAAATAGGTCACTATTGTTATTTATTGTTTTAGTCTTCACCACTTTTCATTGCATGTTTCTGAGTCCTAATGTTTTTAGCAATTTCCTCCAGCAGATTCATATCCGCTGTAGGTATCATTTTCATACTCTGAAACAGCACAACAGCTCATGCTATGTAAAACTGATCTGTGCAAAGTGAATTGACTAATTTATGGCATGAAATGCAGCTTAAATAAATCTGTGCAGTGACAAAGACTCGGTTAAACTGTCCAAAAGCAAAATATTTACAGGGTCACAACTCCAAGGAAAAAGCCAAACTGTTCATCTCTGATGACTTCCATACACAGTCTAGTGCTAAACGTATTGTCCTACAACATGAACAGAACCCTCTAGAATTTCCTCTTAAAAGACAGAAAAGCCTGAATGAAGACACTAAATGTTTAAAACGCCGCAATCGCACCTGTCAGCTACAGCTATCTGCCGTACAGTGCAGTAAAACTGTAAAACAAACCCTCAGGCTGACAAAGGAGTTCCTTATAAAGCTTTATACTAGTCTGTGTGTACTTACAGCGTCTGTCTGGCAGACATCTGGGATCCGGTCATGAGCAGCTGTAATGTGTATATCTTGCTGACAATCATGCAGGTTTTTCCAGGTGATTCTGAAACAATGACATCATCCCTATCAGCGCACACCTGTTTCCTCAGGAAGCTCCTCCCACCTTCCTGCTTTTAAAGGGACAGTCAGGGTACCGCAAAAAAAAACATGATAAAGAATATTATCTGTTTGAACAGACTCAGTCATGTGAGCCGATGCCAAACAGTGCATTCTAGACAAATATGACCTCACTCAGATAGCAAATATGATTGAGACAGTTAACAGAGACTGAACACAGAGCCAGTCAGCCAAATATAAATAGGCATGACCATTAATTTGTCATGTGAAGTCTTGTTTTTTTGTGTTGCATTGCAGATGCCTCTGGCTCTGGGTGCAGCATCCACCTGGATGATGATGCGACGGCAGCCATAGTACGCCAGAACACCCACCACACACCAGCTTACTGGTGGAGAGGAGACAGAGTGATGAAGCCAATCAGTGTATGGGTATGATTAGGAGGCCATGATGGTCAGCGGCCAATGGGCGAATTTGGCCAGGATACCGGGGTTACACCCCTACTCTTTTTTGAAGGACATCCTGGGATTTTTAATGACCACAGAGAGTCAGGACCTCGGTTTAACGTCTCATCCGAAGGACAGTGCTTGTTGACAGTATAGTGTCCCTGTCACTACACTGGGGTGGTAGGACCCACACAGACCACAGAGTGAGCACCCCCTGCTGGTCTCACTAACACCTCTTCCAGCAGCAGCCTAGTTTTCCCAGGAGGTCTCCCATCCAGGTACTGACCAGGCTCAACCCTGCTTAGCTTCAGTGGGAAACCGGTCTTGGGCTACAGGGTGATATGGCTGCTTTTGATAATAATTGGATAAATGTATACTGGAATTGAAGCGATGTGGCTTGGTAAACAATTTATTGCCAGTATAAAGGCTGATAATGGCTGAATAAAAACAAATAAATAATGATAAAATAATAACAAGGATGTCTCATATCTGGCAGAGGTGTGAAAGGTTCTGTTTCCTTAAACTAGGTTTGTCATGCATTTCTTTATTTCAACACATTTACAGTTCAATTCTATTATTTAAAATTTGCGATTCATCGTGATTAATCACAGTCCATGACTGATTAATGCGATTAATTTTTTTAATCGATTGACAGCACTAATGTAAATATAAATGAAAGTTTTAAACCTTGTCCAGGACTGAAGAAAGAGATTTATCACTGGCAATTCAATTCAATTCCAACCTCATCAATGGTTATCCTCATGGCTGACCTGTTTACATAGTCACTCACTATATGACAAAAGTGTCCTCAAACAGAGGCTTGTGGGGTCAAATCTGAATTACACAACAGATCCGTCAATTTGAGTGCCGCGTCGCCTCGGGTGGTCGGTAGTACACGCACAGTGCCAATGGCACACGCAAGTAGCCATTCACAAATGTGTGCTGTGCTCCCATGGGAATTCTGGGGGAGGGATAAAAATAGTTCAGAGTTTCAAATGGGTGCCTTTCTTAGAATTTCTGTCTCTCTGTGTGTTTCCACGCTTGAACTTGGCCACTGAAGCGTCTATATTTTTTTATCATCTATAAACACTGTGGCCTCAACCATGAAATTATTATGCTAGAGATAAGAATATCGATATTGTGTTTTCATTTAAAGCCTGTCTGGGTCAAAATAATTTAGGTTATGCTATTCTTTTCATATCAGCAAGTGATTGCAGTGGTTATTAGCCAAGTAAAGTCTCCAGGAGTCTTTCATTTTTAGATGGCTTAGGCATTCAGGGTGTAGACTTCCTTATGGCAGCCCACAACTCTGTCTTCACGGCTGTGTAGAAATGTCATGGTTTTCAAGGAATGTCCGTGACTCAAGCTTTTTCAATAATGCGCAGATATTTAAGCAGAAACAGATGGGAAGGAGAGAGAAAAAGAATAGGAGGGAGTGAACAAAGAAAAAAAAAATCCTGTTCAATGACTCACAGACGCCTATTCAGAACAAGGTCAAGCTGTTTTTGTAACAAATTTAGTCTTTTCACCAGATTTTATTATTGTGCCCAGTAAACATCATAACATCCCTTACCATCCTAGTGACCTATATGAGGTCATGGCATGGCTTAAACACACTGCACTGTGTAATGACCCTGTATGTCAAATATACTGTCAGCTTCAATTAACGCTCAGTTCACTGCCTCCAAATCCAATTATTTGTTAAAGCTACTGCAGCTCTTTTCTATGGGAACAGCAAATAGTTCACATGCACCCCACAATGAGACATTTAATAAACCGGCCAGCAGATTAAAAAGCGCAGGGCCTCCATTAATTATGTTTGAGAGAGACCGTGGAAGTCTCTTGTGTTTAGGCATCAGCCTTTTAAGGCTGGCTGATTTCCTACAGGTTTTTAATGGTAACTGACCTAAACAAGTCATTTTAGGAAGCACTGCAGCATTAAAAACTAAATAGCAATGATAGGAAACATGTTTTACAGGGAAGCAATCAGCTGAAATGTTTACACTATGACATTTGTAGGAGGGTCATCCAGAATTCTCAGTAGTACTGTCTTCTAAATTACTGCTGCTAGTGGCTTTTTTCATGGAAATATAAGGTATAAATCATATTATGTATGTACCTTACACTTCACATAACTTTTGCACAAATGCTGCTAACAAGCTAACTAACTAACTGCTGAAAATTCAGCTTTGTCATCTCAGGTATAAATTACATTTTAACATTAAAATAGAAAATGGTTATCTTAAATTTACAATAGTACTGTTTTCATTATATAGGAGATTTGATTAAAACATTACCCCAGACTTTGAATATTAATACACCAAACCAAATGGCATATGTAAGCAACTGATGCCAGACCTTTTCTATTTTAACATTTGTTAATTATTTTTTTAATTAGGTTTATCCACCTGATCTCCAGGCGAATTTAGTGGATGCAAGTCATAGGTGTCCAGACACAGGTGTCCTAGATGAGTAACCACAGGTGTACATCAGCACATTAACCATGTTCAACTTACATTTGAGAACCAGATGGTGTCCAAACATTTTAGATTTTATAGTTATCTAAAACTTAATAAACTAGGTATTTTGTTTAATTGTTTTGCTAGCACAATGTGCTTGTGCTATCTTTAAAGAAAATTAATGTCACAGAGTTTCAAATTCATACACGATTAAGTGTTTAACTGTTCAAATTCACTGCATTTCTACAGAAAGAACTCTGCTGGTTTAAAGTTTTTTAAAAGACCAAACGCAGATCAAGAGGCTTGTGGTTTCAGAAACTGTTACATAACGATGGATCCAGACTGTCACACGGGTTACAGGTAAGAGGAGGGCCTCAGGCCAGCAGACAGCATTAATCAGAAACAGGCAAGTGCGTGTGAGCTGCACTCGAAAGAGAGCTGGACCGCTGAATGCATTAATCATTCTCCATTTCATAACACAATTAATAAAGAAGAAGAAACAAAAGGGCAATACGGAAAAGAACTAGAAAACACAGACCCATTAAAATCCTGCAAAGACACAGTGGCTGCAAATCATTTTTGGACAGTTAAGCCATAATTGTTGGTTTGAAACTTTATTACCAATGTAATAAAATGTGTACATTTCAAGTGTGACTTAAAATGTTCACATACTTTTAAGGGCAACTGTACATTAGAAATTGTATAGAGAGCCTATGGGAAAAAAAACTGCATTATTCTTGCAGAAGAGTTTTGCCACTTTCCAAATCATAACCATACATGTGACTTTATTAGTGTTAACGCAGCTGTTTAAGATTTTAGTCTGTGATGTGCAATTCATGCAAGTTTGTCTCTGATAGGACATTGTGTAATATTGACAGGCGATGACAGTCCAAATGTGCAAGATTATTTACACTGACTGCTGCGAGACTTGAAAACTGAAAAGCAATAGACCAAGCACACGTGCAATGCCAGCAGCAGTGTCAGACTCGTTAAAATCTCCTCACTGTCCATGACACATTCTTCTGGGCTGCAGACTACTCAAAAAATAAATGTGTTATTATTTGTATTATGAAATCCTCAAAGTGCATTATAAAAAAACAGTTATACAGGCATACAATAAACATATAAGCTGTTTTAATTATATGCTTCTAACTTTCACTTAAAAAAATACAAATTCTCTATTAGGATGTATGCAAATCCTGTAACCTTTGTCTTAATGTATACACGTACAGTATACTGGAAAGTACATAAAATGCCTTAGCCTGTAATCGCACATGGCTGTGATTGGTTCAACGCTGATGAAAGCAACAGGAAACATATGACAGTATCATAATGAGTGCATCAATACAGAGAAGAATTATTATTGACATGCATATGGGAGAGTATATGAAATAGTAGAATCATTATGCGTTTCTATGACAAGCTGTTGTTAAATTCTGTCTGGCATTAACAGACTGCAGCTTATTTGTGTTTCCTCTGCATAGAGTGCATACCACCACAGAGAGAGGAGTGCATGAGAGCTGAGAGTGCAGATCTAGAGCCAGACTCAACCGGGGGCTTGATGAAGCAGGAATTCTGCTCTCACAAGGAAAAGACTTGGGCTACTATCAAATGAAGACAGAGAGTTTTGATTTACACATGAATGTCCCCCACTCAGCTCAAATGTGCCTTTACATTGAGAAGTTTAATAAAAGTTACCCTCAAGGGCTTTTCTGTCCCTTCTTGCCGTAAGCCCTTAAAAGCATGTTGTGAAATTTACAGGAATCCCATACACCCCTAACCAATTAGCCAGACTGAAGGCTCTGTCTGCTGATGAATACATGGGAGCGCACGCCCTCGAGGAGTGACCATCAGTATGTTAATTTATTCATTTCTAAATTTTACATAACAATTAGTAGGCTTCTTTCGCATGCATGCCAGGGCTCTTATTTACTTTTCACAGAGAGATTGCTAAAGGAGGGCTGATGAGAGAACATAAAGAGAAGTTTCGGATGGAGGGGTGTCTATTTTGATCACATCTATTCGATATTAATAGAGACATCTCCTCCTTGTTTATGTAACACACTGAAACTGACTGATTTTTGTGCACGTAAATACAACAATTCATTAAACTTCAATTATTCTGTTAAATATAGGAAGAAAACCCAAAGTTTATAAATGCTATTATGATTTTATGATAATTTATGTAATTTCCTCAGAACAGTAGGTGATAGGAATAAATAGATCCCAACGCAGATGTGTCTCCAGACAAACAACAAATCTGAAAGTAATGAACCATAGATAAATAGATTTTCAGCACACCTGAATGACCTACACTTCTCCCTCTCTCGGTTTCTCACCTGCACAGCCTCTGAAACGCCACCAGATGACATTGGCGGCTAGAGGACAATCAAGTGTATTGAAAAGATGAGAAACAACTACGTCACTGAAAATGGTGAGGACTGAGGAGCATATGGTATTGTGCTGGGTAGGTTAAAACGCATGAGACGGGGCCAGTAGTAAAGCACCTCCATATACACAATATCTCTTTTTATGTGATGCAGGCTGCATTTATTCGCTATAGAAAATAGAAAATGCATGCGTAATTTGCCATGTATGATAGAATTGATGCATGCATCGAAACGGTCGAGGCTCAACCATGTGGTTATTCTACTACGTGGCGAACTTCTAGATGCGCCACAACGCACAGTGTGCACAGCTTCGTCAGCACATTACAGCATGTGAGATTAAGCGTCTCCTTCGCACTATACCTGTATTACAATACAACCCTCTCGGAAAAGCATAGCCAAAAAAGAAAACGCCAATTTGAAACCCGCCGTGCAGCGCAAATTATAAAATGCATTCGTTCTGACAGTGATGCATCCCTACGTTTGTTTACTAGATCAGCACATGCCCGTGGAAGAGCAGCTACGTCTTAACTTCCCAATTCACACAGCGAAACGTCTTCTCTGCCCTTTTTCATGTCGCAGGAGCAGACTTTGCTTCGATAGGATGGTGAAAGGGGGTTTCCTTACCTTGCAGTATGCATCATCCCCCTGGCTGGTCGGCAGGGTAAAAATCTGTAATTTTCTGCCGCTAAACCTTAAACATCCCTCAGCGTCACTGTGTGCTGCAGCCAAGGCAACCAACTCTCGCGATGTTTGGCGTCTCAGGTGTCTGTGACAAGGAGACTGGGCCGTAGTCAGGGATTGTTGTAAATACAGGGGTTCATAATACATGGGGAGGGCTTCCTTAAATGACCATCAGTATGTTAATTTATTCATTTCTAAATTTTACATGAACAATTAGTAGGCTTCTTCGCATGCATGCCAGGGCTCTTATTTACTTTTCACAGAGAGATTGCTAAAGGAGGGCTGATGAGAGAACATAAAGAGAAGTTTCGGATGGAGTGTCTATTTTGATCACATCTATTTAATATGTTTATTTTAATGCTTTAAAGAGAACTGGCTCGTGCAAGTCATTTGTTCAAGAACTGAACACTTGCATTGTGCATTTTTCATTCACTAAAAAGAACCGGCTCATAAAAGTGATTATGAAAGTCCTCATGAAATATTGCATACAACCGGCTGGCTGAGGTTAGTATTAGCACCATAAAACACAGGCAAATATGACCCACTTTCTCCTTCCCAATTTAATTACAGTAACAAACTGTATATTCACAAAAGACAGCAACATAAATATAAGCAATCAATCATTTATTAAAGAATGGGCATGTAGGGGTGCGAAGACAGTAGTTTAGAGTTTTTATTTTTGAGTTGTTGCATTAATGTTTGTGAAGACATGGATATGAGTAGTGTATCAATATGCATAATGTGCTCGATGTAATAAAAGTAATCAACTACAGCAGAGACAACAATACTGTGCAAGATGTTCCACACAACATTATAATTAATAGTACATGATGATCATGACTATAATCAGTATTTACTCATGTAAATGACACTATAATGAAATGGTAAAGTGGGACATTAGCTTATTTTAAGGGAGGTTGCAGATTATGCAGTCAAAACTGTTTACCTTTATCTTAGTGACAGAAAAAAAGCAGCACATGCCAAGCAGTCCATCACTGCGAATGCTAACTGGACATTGTTGCCCAAGGCACATTATGCTCATTTGTTCACTTCTAAAGTGCAACATGCTGACAAATTAACAAGCGAATCAAAACTCCAGTCTCCACCTGACACAAATGAGATGTAAAATTCCTCCACAAATACTTATGTGTTTCTTTTTTTTAAAGCTCACGTTTAGAGGCAGATTTAGATTCAAAGTTACATGTACAGCGAGAGAGGTTTGCCATTCACATTTTACATGTCCTCCTGACGCATTGTTGCATTGTGACTGTGTGCATAGGTGTGTGTGTGTGTGTGTCTGTTATTAGAGTGCAGGATCATTAGGACAGGCATACTTCCGTTTTTCTTTAGGGTTGTAGATTCACAGGTCATCAGTCTCCCCATCAAATGGTATAGTATCCAACTCCATGTGAATGCTGCCTGGTTCAGCGCTACCCCCCCAGCCGATGGGTGTGCGGTTAAAGGAGGGTCGTGAGCCGATATCATGATGGTACACCACTGCAGGTTCAGAATCCTCAGCGGCCACCTCGATGTCTGGCAGCTGGAAGGTCATCAGCTGAGAGGCCTTCTCAAAACCTCCAAAAGGCATAGCACTCCTAGAAAGAGAGAGACCAATTAAAGGCAAAAAGGAAACCACGGGTTTGAAAATGTACAATTGTTGCATGCACAGGAAAACAGAAGAGGCAGATTGCCCAGCCTATATTATAAAATGCAACTACACCTGTTAAAGCACTTATATTTGCACAGCTCATTTTGAGAGCAGGGTCCTGCCATTTGACTCTTCATTGTGGCTAGAAGTTCTTCATTGCCCTTCATAGCCTGTTCCCAAGGGGAAACAATCTTCACATATGCGGCGCACTCTTTTTGCCTTTTCCAAAGCAGCCTTAGAACTTTCCTCACCTATAGAGAAATATAAACGGAATGAAAGTAGTTGAAGTACAAGAGTTCCATTAGTTAAAGGCATAGTTCACCCCAAAATTAAAAATCTGTCTGCTATCATTTGCTCGTGCTTATTCCATTCCAATCCTGTGTGACTGGTTTTGTCCATACAATGAAAGTCTTTAGAGTCCAAAAAATGGACAATCGTAAAAAATAATCCTGGATTGTAATGACATGAGGGTGTTTATTTAAATTAATGGGAAAACTGTCCTTGTAACAAAAGCTTTATTTAGTATTACAATATACTATTAGAATTTTCATTGCCTTTTATTTGTGCATTGTATGTTGTCATTTTATTCAAATGTGTTGTAATCGGTTTGTTTTGTGCTTTTGCCATTTTTATAAATTTTTGTTTTTAAACTTTACTATTGAGATTTTATGTAGTTTTATTTCCGTTTTAGTTCAGTTTAGTTTCATCTCTTCATAAATATGCTGAAGCACTATTATTAGTAGTATTATTTATATATGTAGTTCTCATTAATATTTTGAAATTGGTGTTATTTTATGTTTGTATATTAATTTTTTTGTTGAATTTTTAGAACTGTTGTAATATGCTTGTCATTTGTTTATGAGATTTTGATGTTATTAAATATTGCTATATAGTTTTCATTCAATTTATTTAGGTTTTAATTTTACTGCTTCAACTTAAACTTGTTCAGTTGCCAAATAAACATTTCAAATTTTCTAATAGTTTAAGTAATTTTCATCAAATATTTGTATTTTATTTTATATCTGTTTTTAATACACTGTAAAAATAAATCCTAGTTTTGATTGTTTTTTGTTACAGGTGTTTTACCTGTGTTTTTAATTTTGTACTTCATTATATTGTTATTTACGGTTAACAGTAATGTCCAATTCATATGTATGCATAATGTCCTGGCACAAAATGACCAGTAATTTGTATTAAAGTGAAGTTTTTTTGTTTTATTTAATAATATTAACCTAAATGTCTCCATTTGGGTTCGTACTCACTCTGTGAGGCATCTCCTGACACACCATCCTTCCCCCCTGCTCCTCCTGCCACTAATCCTTTTCCATAGCTTCCGGGTTTAGGAGGAGGCACTGGTGCATGACCGGCTCCACCAGCCCGGCCAGACATATGTCCACCAATCAGATGGCCACCAACATCCATCATCTGGCCCCCCAGGCTGGGCACGAACTTCTGGAGGTTATCCTTTACACAGAGTAACATCATAATGAGTGGAAGAGTTTCCAAATCAGCATTCAAATCACGTTTGGAATCTTACATTTAAATAAGAAATAAGAACTTGACCAGAATATTGAATCGAATAGTATGAATGGAGAACACTGGAAGAACTAAAACAGGAATAATGATCATTTAATGCAAATAATCTAACAACTAATACAAAGATGTAGATAGATCTTATCCTGCCTTACCATGGACTCACTACTGAAGAGGTCAGGATTGTTCTCATAGATGAACTTCTCCACACGAATCTGCCTCCTCTTGAACATCTTGGAGCCTTTGTTCTTCTGAAGGGATAGTTCCTCCAGCATGATATCCCTGGGTGCCCTGATCTTTTTCCCCAGGTCAAACTCTGAGGCCTCCGGCTCTGATTCATACTCTAGAAAACAAAGAGACATTATTCACTACTGTGCTAGTTTAATGTTTATATATCATGGCAAATCATATATGTGACCCTGGACCACAAAACCAGTCATAAGTGTCAATTTTTCGCAATTGAGATTTATAAATCATCTGAAAGCTGAATAAATAAGCTTTCCAATTGATGTATGGTTTGTTATGATAGGACAATATTTGGCCGAGATACAATTATTTGAAAATCTGAAATCTGAGGTGCAAAAAATCGAAATACTGAGAAAATTGCCTTTAAAGCTGTCCAAATGAAGTTCTTAGCAATGCATATTACTAATCAAAAATGAAGTTTTCATATATTTACTGTAGGAAATTTACAAAATATCTTCATGGAACATGATGTTAACATCTTAATGACTTTTTGGCATAAAAGAAAAATGGATCATTTTGACCCATACAATGTATTTTTGGCTATTGCTACAAATATACCCCAGTGACTTAAGACCATGTTTTGTGGTTCAGGGTCATATATGGCAAACTAGTAAATGTAATATAAAGTGCCATCAGCATTGTAATGCTTTGTTGGTTCGTGCATGGTTTTATCAGACTAAGCATGGAAATAAAAAACAATCCCAGATTCGCTATCAAGTGTCGTCATTCATATTTATACAGATGTATCTTTTTTCCTGCATTGTAATCATAACAGTAACTAAATAGCTATCAGTCATCCTACCACCCACTGTTTGTGCTGGAAAAACAGACGCAGTTCCTTGGAAATGTTCGTAACAGCATTAATATAAACAATAAAATCATTTAAACTTTATCAAGTCTACTCCTCCATTAGATTTAACATCCCTGGCTGCATGGAATAAGAAACAGTTTCCTCATATCAAAATAATGTTTTCGAAGGAAAAACATATAAACATGTATCAGGTTTGCAAGAGCCTCCCATTCTTTCACAGATTTTTCATTCTTCCACAACAACTATTTTTTCACTCACATTCAGGAAAAAAGAAAATATAATTTAGACTTAATTTCGGCTGGAGACACTTATGTAATGTTCTTTCAGTGGAGTAAATGTCCCATGATTATAATGATGAAAGGGAGGGAGAGGTGCTCCGGTAATAATCAGAGACACAGCTGACATTTCAGCTATGAAATCTGCAAGATGCATGTCGTTACTGACATATTACTCCTCATTAAAACATATTAAATCCAGACGCGTGAAACCTTAGTGACAGGCCCTGAAATGAAGATGATGTTCCCAATAAACAGTGGCACTGCAACACAGGCGGTTGAACAGGTTGTATGCGGTCTGTGTTGTGGCATGTTCATGGTCTAATCTCTTTAATGATATCTTTCAGAGAAGACATCTTCTCACCTGTCAGGAAGGCTAAACAAACACACCCTTTAATTATATGAATAACACCTGTTATTTAATGCCAGGCCACAATATCATAGTCAGAAACGTACAGTATATTGTTATGAAATATTATTGCAGTTTAAAAGCATATTTTGAATAATAATCAAAGTTTTAAATTGTATTTATTATG
Organism: Gymnocypris eckloni scoliostomus; assembly: GCA_027564155.1. NCBI lineage: Eukaryota > Metazoa > Chordata > Actinopteri > Cypriniformes > Cyprinidae > Gymnocypris > Gymnocypris eckloni. Next base: position 9,518,366 of record CM050429.1, read on the forward strand.
CAGATTTGGTACTCAAGAGACCTTTCTCACTATTATCAGTGCTGAAAACAGTTGTGTTGCTTAATATTTTTGTAGAAACTGTGTAACCTTACCATTTCAAAAGTTTGGTTTCAATAAGATTTTAAAGAAAAATGAATACTTTCATTCTGCAAAGACGCATTACATTGATCAAAAGAGATTTATAATGGTACAAATGTTTCAAATAAATGCTGTTCTTTTAAACTTTTTATTAATCAAAGAATCATGAAAAAGGTTTTTCCACAAAAATATTAAGCAGCAACACTGATAACAATATTCATTGTTCATTCCATTATACATAACTGATACTAGCCGAGCACCAAATATTAGAATGCTTTCCAAAGGATCATGGGACACTTAAGACTAGAGTAATGGCTGCTGAAAATAATGATTATGCAACAAATCAAGCATAAAGTCGAAGTTGTGGGTGTTTTACCATCTTGGGTTATGTGTGACAGGTCAGTGATGATCTTAGAGGACTTTTTCCTCTTGTTGGGTGGTGCTGGTTTCACTGACAGAGGCATGATTCCAGACTGGGAAAACAGAGATCAGAGTAGATTTAATTATATAGTAAAATGTCTCTTGTCATTTTGCAGTAGTTTGGAGTAGTTTCTGGTTGAAAGTAAATGAACAGGTATCATTTTTTGTGGTGTAAGCAAAGTGTGCAGATCACACTGTTAGTCCCTGAGGAATAATACATTTAGACCAGACACTTGCTGAGTGTAGACATGAATGACCTCACGTTCCTCAGATTACAAGGACAAGTACATGTATGAAGACACACAGAAATACACCACAGTGTTTGATTTGTTCAGGGTGGTATTTTTACAGTTTACAGATATAATAAGTATGAGCCTTGCAGAAAAGGAATCTCTAGAATCACAGAAGAAATGAAAATATTTTTTTTACGGTTTATTAACTCATTTTTCAAATCAAAACCCATTAAATAATACTTTTTTCTTAAATCATAAATTTCACTTTCCATCCTGTTAGTCCTTTATAAAATTCCTAGCAAAGGCTAATTTGGTAATGATATCCATTTCCAATAAGTTTTTTTGGTGGGACATAACAGCACTGACATCAATAAATGGCAACTGATTAAAAAAACAATGGAAAAACATTCCATCCACATTTCACAAATCTATTTACAGATTTTAAACAAACACTGAAAAATATCCAGCTTTAGCTCTTTATTTAATTTTCATGTTCCATTTTTATTCATGCCATAGTTTAAAAAAATGAAGTTATAGTTAATACAGTTTAGGCAATGTTTTTCTTTTAAAGAAAGAAAACTCTTAATTCTTATTTCTGCACACAGTGTATCTGCTATTTTTTAAGGCTCTGTTAATGTCAAACACTGCGTTGACTTGACTGTAACTCAATACAGTATGGCTATTTTTAAAGCAAGACCATTTAGTGGCAAGTTATGCCATTGGTTTTTATTGTCAGATACTCAGGATTGGTCACAAACATACACACATAAACACATGTACACGGTTACTTAACGCATTGTAGAACATGTAAATCTCCCTCAAACTGAAACGACACAATGGATTGAGGTGTGGTGAGACGAGGGGGGCGTACTGAACCACTCTGTAAAATAACCACGAGCTGGGATCCACCGGGCTTAAGTTCCCCCAGCTGGACAGTACAGGCTTTGCATTCCACATAAAATCATCAGCCAGGTTGGGTGGGAGTGTTTAGCACATTCCCACTTTCTGCCAGCAAAAAGGCATCGGAGCATTCGAACTTGATTTTTCCTATCAATCCAAACTTAAAATGAGAATGTGCCATCAGTGCTTGCAAACTTGTGTATCGCACCAGCGACAGGAGTGTCTACTGGCCATGTTTTCATTGCCGTCATGCAGCTGTTAGTTGAACAGTGTGTGCGATTAGTAAAGTGACAGAACAAAATCACACAATCCACTTACCAAGGCTCGGCTGCTTACAGGACGTGGTCTCAACGGTACGGTGATAATAGGAAAAGGTTTGTTGCTAAGAAGTTCACCAATTCCAGGGTACCTTTGACCTGTGGCTGGACAAAGAACCCAAGGCGTGCAAAATCCAGTCAGGATTTGGACGGCAGATCTTCATGGGGAGGGTATGAAAGGGGGAGTGAGGGGTAAGAGGGGGGCTGGGGATGGGGCATTTGGTCTGCACAGCACTTTGCTGATGGGAATATCAAGAGACTAATATCTTTCTTGCAGATGCTTCATTAGCTAAATATAGAGAGAAGGAGAGAGACCGGGTGATGGCATAAAGTTATCAAATAACTTCACAGGGTGAAAGGGTTGTGGTATATTTACACCTTTTCTTCTTTTGTTAATCACCTTCCACTCGTGAGAGGATTTTCACTCTTTAAATCCAATAGTGGGCCCCGTAACTGTGCTAAATGTATTTTTATGAGAATGATTTAAGCACTCCGAGGGGTCGTGTTGGACAGGGCAGCCAGTGCTACATTAACATGACATTCAAAATAGCTGTTGTGTGAATGAGAAAATGATTGGCAAATTTGCAATCTCTCAAGTTTGATGCTTGGGTCTAATTTAAAATCAGCAGTTACCCTTTGTAATCAAAGAAGGAATTTTGTTCCACCATTTTTGCACACACACACACACACACACACACACACACACACACACACACACACACACACACACACACACACACACACAATATAGTTTTTAATTACTTAATAAATTATCTGCCATTCAAGTATTATTATTTCAGGAGACATTTTCCTACCTGTCTCAGAGACAATGCTTATTATATCGCTTTTCTCACCCACATCATTTGCACCGTATGAACCTGAGAACTCGTCAGATTCTCTCTATCTTTGTCAATTCAGGAAGGAACCACTCATAAATGGAATCTAAGCAGGGAAAGCATGGAGCAGCCATAAAAAGTGCCTGAACATTATCAGGCCTAAATATAGGAGGACAGCATATGCATGAGAATGGTGCCAGCCTCAGCTGTAGTCCACTCATCCAGCAGTGTGCAATACAACACTTCACCACTACTGAGACAGATTTCAGGTTGCTTACACACTTGGGCATATATAAATGGCATTTATTGTGATTTGAATTTACAATAATTGTAAAGGAAACCGGAGATCCACAGGTGTGTATGTGTGTGTGTGTGTGTACAGGCTTATCCTCCATTCTGGGGACCACATTTCTCCACAAGGATACTAAAACTTGCGATTTTTCAGTCCCCACGAGGGAAAAAATTATAAAAATACTTAATGATGTTTATCCAAAATGTAATGTTTAGAGGTCGATTTAGTTTTAGTGGACGGAATATATTTTTAGATCAGTATAAAAATAATAAAAGTCAAAATAGAAGCCTGTGGCAAGTCCCCACAAAAGAAATCTAAAATATGCAGTCTTTCATATTTCTAAGCATATTTCACTGCTTAGCCTTACTTCTATTATGAAAAGTAAGACATAAGCGCCACCATGTGGTGATCAGTCATCGTCAACCCATAATAAACCATGTTTTAGTCTTTCTAAAAGGTCGACGCTGATAATCAGTTTTTCAAATGAATGAATCTGAAACATGTTACAGTCAGTAAAATGAACACACCAACATTTAAATGAGCTTCACGTTCCTAATCAGATTAATTCAAAATGACTTTTCTTCATTTGTAAAAAGTTATTCAGACATCTTTAGGTTTAAGTGCATTCATGTGAGACATTGGGACCGTGTCTGCGTTTGTCGCTTGCCATGAGACAGAGACACAATATGAAATTTAAGGTATGTTTTATTGAAACTAGTCATTGTATTAGAAATACAAAGACACTTTCAGTAAAAATGACTTAGGTCCTAAAGTTCAGCTGAGCTCATCATAAGCATTGCACAAACAAAGTTGATTTTACCAAGACAGTCACATCGATCTAATGATTTGTACAGCCAAAATGAAGAGCACTAAACATAAAACATGACTGACACTAACTGGAAAGACAAGCAAAATTGTCAGGCAGCTCAGATTTTAAACACTGTATCTACTCTATATCAACTTCTTATTCAATTTGTAAATGTAATTTTTAAAAGGAGACCTTTCAAAAATGTAATATTCTCAACTGCCAGTACTACAATCATTATTTTTTCATCCTCTCTGTATATCTCATTCACAATGATATAAACTGTTTTCCTTCTTTAAACCTCTATCCATTGTTCCCTTAATATTACAAGCCCTGTTTTTTTCTCTTAAGACATTGCCATGTTTTGAGAACTTTGGGAACACATTCAAAAACCACCCATCCCCGAAATCATCAGCCTCACTGCCGTACATGCCATTCAAATATTTCATGTTGCTATGAGTATTCTGACTAATTCCAGAAAAGCCAGTAGGCTAATTAACCTTCTGATAATCCTGGACAGTGCTAGCTTTGCACTTTTCACGTCTGTCTTCATGAGACAGGTTTGCATCAGTGCTCAATTAGCCTTTCTCTAGGACCGTCTCCAACACTGTACCTTTCCAACACTTACAGATTTGACCACTTAAATACGTTTCTATAAAAAAAACTGAAGTTTTCATTAATGTCATCTTTTTTGTAAATCAATAGTCGGATATAAAGACCAAAAATCAAGTCAGAGCACATTTTAAGGACCCAGCCTGGTTCCCTTTTTACTTTGCTCCTACAAATAGGCTGTGACCCTCATGCACCTGTTCAGTGCAGGCTCTGCCAAGAGATATATCATTTCTGACTGACCTATAAGAGCATACAGCAAAACAAAGCCTCAGCTTGCCTTTTTTTCTTAGGTATTTTTTCCATGCTTTCATATGTCAAGTAGATCAAGTTTTACACCCAAGATCCACAAAGCATCTACACTTTAGCATTTTAAAGGTGCCAAACAACTCACATATGTGTGTGTCGTAATGGAGAAATTTGAAGGAAAATATAAAAAAATACCTCAGTCCAGTCCATGTGAAATGTTTTTTTCTGGTGACGTCAATATATTTTTTCTTATCTCTATAAAATTGGGAACACATGAATTGGCATTTGCAACTCTTTTTAACTGCCGCAATGTAACTCGTTGCGTGTTTGTACACACTTGGTGAATAAAAGCTTGCTCTAATTCTGATGTATGGATGAAAAGATATGCATCGAGGGGGAAAAAAACAAACAAACAAACAAAAAATAATGTATGTACGACACATCTTGATGTTATCCATTATGAACTGACTGGATTAAAAACTGGCCATTCTGCACCACTAGAGAGCCAGACCGAATGCAAGTTTGCTAAAACAATGCCCAAGTAGCAATTTGACTATTGGTTAACATTATCTAAGTGAAAAAGGCAGAACCATTTCAGAGGAAGAGCAAGCTACACTTTGATGTTCACAAAGCCAAACAATGTTTTTCTTTGGAATAGCATCTATAAATTATTCACAAGAACAGGAACATGCATTAAGTAAATAGATTTCATGTTAACAACACTGAAGGTTTTAAACATTGTTTAACATTTAGAAGAAATTCAGGATTTTTCATCTAAGTTTGGAAAAACACTCAAAACAAAACAACAAATATACTCCACAGTATATTTTCATCTCAAATGGAGAATATAATTTATTTGCATCTTCAAGTTATATTAAATCATATTTGAAAAGTATGAATTTTGAGTCTGCAACAGAGGCAGAGGGTTCAGCTTCTTACACATGTAAAGTAACATCATCAGTGAGGAAGGGTTCCAGGCCTCCAGATGTGGGGCTGATTACCCACACGTGTTGCAATAAAACGGGGTTTGGGAACTTGGATAGGAGACTTTATGGGGTTTGGTGGTCGGGAGCTTAACTCAGGGGCACTTTTAAACTGTTTGGCAGCTTGAAGCCCAGAGTAGCTTAGGCTTGACATACTTGACATGGGAGCTGGGGGTGAGTATGGCATGGGGTGAGGGATGGGCACAGTTGAAATTTTAGGGAGCTCTGGGAGGCCAGGGGCTCGTGAAGGTGCTGGAGTTGATTTGGGTACAGGTTCATATAGAGGGGACGTCATGTCAGAATGAGAGATGCGCTCACCAAGTGTGGTCCGTGAGCGTGGTACAATCACTGTGGGGTTGAGAGTTGGTGCTGACATTGGGGTGGGAGTGGAGAATCTTTTGATTTCATACACACGTGCCGCCTTTATTGGGATCTGCTTGGGTGGTGTCAGAGTGTGGCCTTCCCTTTGTTGCCTCTGGTAGTAGGATTCTGAAGACTGTGTGCTAGTGCCACCACCAAAACTGAACATTGCAGGGTTCAGTTGGTAAGGCTGCCTCCTCATAAAGTCCAAGGCTTTGATACCCTCTTTTGGGACACCATAACTACCCTTACTTCCTTTAGAACTTCCCTCAGATACCTTGGCACCCCCACGCTGCACCCCAACAGGACAGGATGGAGACAGCAAGGGGTTGTAACCTATCGGTGGAGGAGCACGAACATTAGGGGAATACTTCCAGTGGGATGGGGTTGGTGAGGTTTTTTGTGGGTTGATCAAGTTTATGACTGATTGGGATTTTTGGGGTTGTAGAGGTGCAGGCTGCAGATGTGGAGAGTCTACAACAAACAAATCCATGCGACTCTGTCTACGAGCAAAGAGCTCTGCACCTTTTCCCTCCGCTTGAGGGATCTGTGACATTTCAGGGATGACCCTTGGTTTAGGAGCCACAGGAGGTGGCACTCTTGCCCTATTGTCATCGAAGTTGTGAGTAATATTTTCGGGTTCATTATATTCATGTCTGGGTCTTTCATCTAGGTTCTGCACCATAGATAATAATTGAGGGTTTGGTGATTTCTTCTTGCTGTCAGGTATCTTAAACATTGGCTTGTAGGTACTACGTCGGCATGCCTCTTGGAGAATACCAGTGCGACCAGTGGTGGCAGAGGATTTTTCACGATAGACTACAGGTGGCACCGGAGTTCCAGTTAAAGAGGTCTCAGAAACTGCAGAGGTCAAAATAGAAGAGGTTTGGGATAGTATTGCAATGGCCTGAGGAGTAAAAGGAGCCATAACAGGAGCCACAGCGGTCACAGTGTTGTCAACAGGGATTGCTGGAGGAACAGTTGTTTCGGCTTCTACAGGACAGGTAGGTCCTTGGGTTTGAACTATGGGAGGTGGCACTGATGCAACCTGGATGTTTTCCACTGAGGAGCAGTGACGAGCAGGTTGAGAAAATGATTCCACAGATACAGGTGGAGGAACAGACTTTCCAGGCATAAAGGACTGTGTGAGTATCCTTTCAGGAGGGACATTGGCACTCATTTGACTCATTGTGACTTGGCTAACAAAGGAGGTCGGGTTAACCCTCATGGCATGCTCTTCTGATGGTGCAGAGAATGTATGTGCAACCACAGCCACTGAAACAGGTCTAGGTGTCTTCTTACTGACTGTAGGCCGAAACACAACAGGAGCAGTGGCTGCCCGACTGGTAACACAGCCTGGGGCAAAAGGTCGGGCAGTTCTGTTTAACACAGAACTGGAAGGAAGTTCTGGTAGAGGAGCTGGTTGTGGAGGCATCACAGGTTCGGCAGAAGGTACTGAGAGACTAGTCATGGGAAAAGCAGCGGGGGCCGGTGCCATTGTGTTTGAAGTAACTCCATTAACCATAACAGGGACAGTGGAAGGGGCTTGAGGTGTGGCTATTTTTGGCATGTTTTGCGTCTCTGCTGGTGGAACCTCATGATGTAGAGTTTTTGAAGGTCTGGCAGGTTTCGGAGCAACTGGTGGTGGCTGGACATTAGGCTTTGTCAATGGGTCTGGATGTGGTTGCGGTGTCTGTAGTTGAGGAATTACTGGTGTCTCTTTAAGTACAATTCCCAGCATTTGGTTTTGTAACTGTTCTTGCGCAGCTTCCATTTTCTTTGCATGTTCCTCAGCCCTTCTCCGCTGCTGCTCAAACAACTGTGCCCCCTTCCCAGATGTATCACTCAGACCAGGACTGAGAGCACCACCTTCTCCTTCCTGACCTCTGAAAGCAGATCCTTTCTCCAGCATCTCAAGGTAGTCACTGTCCCATGTGGTGTCTGGTGCAGCAGAGAAACCTTCCTCATCAAATTCTGATTCACTGCCAGGAAATATGCCATCCTCTTCTTGAGAGTCCTGTCTCATGTCCTCATCAACACTTCCAAAGCTGGTCAGTGTGTATTTCTTGGAGCGTTGTCGACGCTTTTTAAACATCAAAACACCCTTTGAATGAGGGTTAGGTGCATCTGTCAGTAGTGAGGCGATGGTGCGGCACTTGGACCGAGCTTCTTTCACCTGTTTATCCGTGCTCGTATCTCCACGGTTCAATTCTGCATAACATGAAATTAAAGTTTGAGACAGAATTAAGTTAAGAATTGATGTTTATGGCTTTAAACTATTCACTTTATATCGGTCAGAAATTGTGTTAAATATAGCTAACAGTGCTCTTCTGAATCATTGGGCCTGTAAAATTGTGCTAAAAGAGTACAGAAAAATGTATATGTCCATGCACATGCTACACTCAACTCCTCAATTAACAAACAATGGTTAAATATCTCATAAAAGGCCAGATAAGAACATATTCACACACAAAAAAAAAAAAAGTTTTAATAAAACTGTATTTAATCAGATTTTTGCAACAGGGACCACTCATTATATTAATCTACAGCAATTTTAGTAAAAGAGCATAATCATTTTGCTGCCAAGTTGATTTGTCTACCATGGGGAGATGCTTTATTTACCAGTGCTTAATTGTGGTCCCTGAGAAGAGCATGGAAAGGTTAAGAGTACAGATTAGGGTTGTCTTTAGATTTATGACTGTTTATTTATGCCGGTGCTTGAAATTACACGGCTTCAAATAGCTGTGGCTCGGAAGACGTTTGTACACTTTATAAAAAGTGTTATTATGGCACATAACCCCAAGTCTCACCTCTAATCTATTCTTTAAACCTAATCATTATCATAACAGGGGAAAAAACTTTACTCTAAAATGTAATATCACTGGAATTAATAAAAACAATTAATGTAAATCGTGGGGGGTTACCATCTGTTGAATCTAATGTTTTCACGAAATGGTTATGATACATATTTTGTTAATGCATATTTAATATTAATATTCCATTAATAGCATAATAGATTCCACAGTAAGTAATCTTGCCATAAACACAGATGTCAATGTGTTGTTTATCACCTGATTTGGGATCAACAAACACACATTCCACAGCTGCCATTCAGGATCAGTGTCATACCAATGTAATGCAGTGTGCGGGCAACGGAATGTTAAACCCGTGTAACTAATTGTGTGTTTCTCATTTAATTAACACTAACCTGGCTTCTGAAATATGCTAATTTGTGATTTACACTGATTACTTTTAAATGACTTTACATTCCATCCAGATGCTTCTATACATGTCTGAAAACAATTGGAGAATACTAACAACACAGTCCAGTATTTCAGCTGAGGATCTAGGTGAAGAGAATGACTGCTGGCCTGTGAGGAGCACGGTCACCTGATATAAGCTAGCAGCTGGAGATGCTTGTGCCAGCTCATGCAAAGCAGTGCTCAGGTTATCAACCCTGCAAGCCTCAGGACAAATATAGACACTTGTGCTGGCTAAAAGACTCATGACCCTCATCTCTTCAAGGGTTTACATGCAAGCAATCACACGCTGTGACTTTAAAAACACATTTACAAAGCTAAGCAGGTGTCCATGACAGTATATTTGAATCTAGTTGATCAATGATCAAAGCAATGATCTTCATATACTCACTTGCTTGTTTTGCTTTATCCATGTATGTCAATGTGAGTTCCTCATCCACTGGATTGTCAACTGGCCCAACCATGGGCACCAACTGAGTACGAGAGATCAGCATGAAAGCTTCTTTGGCTCTCTCTGGAGAAACCAGAGGGGGAACGTTTGTGGGCTCCTGGAACCCACTGTCCTCTTCCATTAGCCCTTCTCGTGGGCTTTGGTCATCCGCGCTCATGGATGAGGTCTCGGTGGAGGTCTGTGAGGACCAGGTTCCATGCGGAGGGGGTTGGTAAATCACTTCTCTGCGGGCTACACCAGGCAATGCATCTTCTCTTTCTTTAAGCCCCAAAAGATTGAACACTTGGGCATCCGAGGCACTGTCATACCAACTCATTTCTGAAGTCTCTGCTCCCTCCGGTGAGGCTCGACTCGCCTTGCCAGGTGAATTGCTCGGACTACGTCGTTTTGGTTTGCGTTGCCTCTCATGAGCAGCCACGTCTGCATCGCTGTCTGTTTCTCCGTAGTAGGCCTCACTGCCCGGCGGGGAGGTCAATCCACTGCGTCCGGTTGGGGACATAAGGGATCCGCAGTGGATCTGCCGCACACTGGACTGGTGAGGTCGGGAGCTGGATGGAGACATGGTCCTAATGGCAGCACGATACTCTTTATCAATGCGGGGAGAAGGAGCTCGAGCAACCAGAACCACTGACTGGAAGCCAGTCGGCACCCTGATAAACATGTAAGAGGGTAAAATAGCACAGGGGAGGTCAGAAACAGTAACTCACAACAACCCTGGCTTGGAGTTAATACAGTCATTTACTTTCAGTTCCCATTTGAGTTAAACACACACTTTGGCTTTGGAAAAAGAAAGGATGACTTACCTCCTAACCCGGATGTGTAGTGTTCCTGGTATGCTGTCGATCAGGTTCATGGCCTGGGCATGTGACAGACTCCCACAGGAATTCTCATTGATGGACACCAGCTCATCTCCCTCACGCAGTCCGGCACGACATGCTTTACTTCGCTTACGCACCTACAGGTAAATGTAGCAGTTGATAATGGATGAATAGATCAAGAAGACATTTAACTTGGTCTTGAACGTTTTCCATAGATTAGGAAAAGACTATGGCACTGATATCGCATTTCTAATTCTTCCCATCTTTAAAAGTGGATCTGCAAGAATGAGTGATATATGAGTTTGGTCATACACATTAAATCTATATTAAGTCATCCATTCTCTAAACCTGGTCTTTTGTATGTGCCTCCAATTCACTTATCCTGAATATCTTTAGATTATAAGGGAAACCATAGCACATGCAAACTCCATACCGAAAGACCTCCTGGAACAGCTGGAACTTGAACCAGGGACCATCAATATATCAAATGGGATGAGCCAGTGAAAATTGTGGAATATTGTACACAATACTTTAAATGCTGTCTTTTTTAATTTCAGATCATTTTACCTTAATATTTGAAAAATGGAAAGAAAAAAACATGCAGTAGGCTGGCATATAGACAGTTAACAGATGCTGCCCATGTGCCAGTGTTGTTTATCAACTGGACCTTGCAATGGCATTGCTCAAACCCGTCCTGTCTTTCATCTTACTCAGCACAGGAGGACAGGCTCTGATTTCAGTGGTTTTGTTCACACTAACAGGTTCACATCTTACCGAGGATGCAATAATAAGTCTATAAATACTTAAATTTAGACTATAAATAGACAGTGAGATGGGTTCATGCAATTTTCTCTGCTCTTTAATACTGTGCGATAGCTCCTGAGTCACTATACTGTTAATAAGACATTTTAAAGTCTGTGTGCTCCTATTTGGCCTTTGATTGTGCAGAACAGACTAAAACAATATGGCATTTGGGTCATTGGTCTGCTTTTCCATTTCAGACGCCAATCCTGTACTTGGCCTGTGGTTTTTAGGATACAGTTATAATGCAAAGGCTATATTCAGGACCAAGTGGTGAACTGGGATCTGTATGCTGCCCTGTCACTAAACCGTATCGATAGGGAGAGAGAGAGAGAGAGAGAGAGAGAGAGAGTAGACAGATAGACAGATAGATAGATAGATATTTACATAAAATAGTCCACAATAGTCTTTACTAATGACTTGAATTGTCATCTTTGGTGTTGGATTAAAGTAAAATACATAACCTGGGCCATTTTTTTTCCTAAACAATTGCAAGCATGACATAACCATCAACTAGAATAAGCTGCTTTATCATTAAAAACTGTGTATGACATTGTATGTTGTATAAAGAAAAAGGTCTGCTGGAACTGGAAGTAGATGATTTGAGACATAAGCATGGTGTGACATGGGACCAGATTACACTCAATTAGGGCAAATGCTATTAAATTTGACCCGAATGCTCAAATGCTAAGGCAAGTCATAAACTACAGTACAGTGTGTGAGAGCATAAAGTCCAAAAACCTTTATTTATATGTTATTATAATAATCACAATCTGCTATTTAGATCACAACTTGCTACTTAGTAAGTAACGCGTAATAACAAAAAGTAATTATCAAATAATAGCAGAAACCAGTATCACATAATGTATTATATGTACCATAACAAACACCCTGTTTCCTTGAAGTGCTATCTAGATAGAACAATGTTTGATTAGCTTCTCATGATCTACTACAGTCATAAACTGCCCTTTGTTTTACATATAAAGTTTTATTCTACGATCTTAGCCTTCTACTGGTAATCTACTCTTGCATTGTCACTATTACAAAATGTAAAATTTGTGCACATTAGCTATTTAGGACTCAAAGGTTAAGAGGGTTAAGGGGGATACTTGAAAGTTCACAGCTCTATGAATCATTTGGCTTTTTTTGGTGGAGGATCAGTTCCACACCACACTTAGAGTGCAGGAGCCTGTGCTTCTGGTGTCCATTACATCTTCAGGCAGCTCTAAACACCTTAAGTTTCTTTAGAACTAAACAATTGTGGGCTGAAATAACTCTAAAAGACTTAAAGTGAGGTACAGTGCATTCATTGATGTGCTTCCTGGCAATCATACCTTGGCAACCTGCAGAGGCTTCTGGTGCTCGATTCCTCCCTGTAGTCTGAAGCCCCATGGTGCTCCTCCAGATAGGGTAATGATAACCTCCTCAGCCACCATGGTGCGGTTCGTGCTTGCGTCTTTGAATCAGTTTGTTGGCCTGGGGGCCCTTAGTCCATGTTATTTCAGGGCCCCCTTAGAGAAGACAACTACTACTGTTCCTTCTGGTTGCTCTTGCAAGAATACGAGCGCACATGGATCCCCTCCCACACCCTGAGCTGGATGCTGGTGATGGGGGCACAGCCATAAAGAAGTTAAAATAGAGGGGAAAGAGAAAAGATACCCACCGTCTCCCTGTGCAGTGCAATCTCGAGTTGGATGAAGGCAGAAGCTAGTTCGTCACAGCTGTGCTGTCACTCATTGCTGGCTTAAAGGGAGGGGGCGTACATTGCTGATATAAAAATAGCCCTTTGCCTCTCTTGCTAAGCGGTCAAGTTTTTAACAACTTCAGAATAGCAACAAGTAGATTTAATTCTGAAACTGAAAGAAATTAGTTATGTTTACAATATCTCATTGAAAAATAGTTTATGATTTTAATTGAACCTTTTCAGTAAATGGTGGTCAGGGAACGTTTTTACTGACAAGTGAGGTTTTCCTAAATGGTTAGTCTTTTCTAGGTGTTATATTATAACATCAGGACCTTGTTATAGTGTGGGATGAATCACAGAGCTAGTTTGTTTTACCATTGCATCTGTACACATACTGACAGCAGACCTGTCCTCTTGGCGTCCAAACTGGGACACTTGGCCAATCAATCTCTCTTTAGACAAGCACGCACATGCCTGACCCAAGTAGGAAATTAAAAGAGACTTAGTGACACTTTATATCCACATACAATGTTTAGACCTTGATCACCAGTTCTAAAGGACATTAAGACCAAATATTTCTATTACAAATAAATGTATCTGCTTTCTATTCATAAATTAATTCTGAAAACAAAATGTATCTCACTTCTACAAAAATATTGGGCTGCACAATTGTTTACAACATTTATAATAATAATAATACATTTTTCTTGAGCACTAAATCAGCATATTAGATTTTTTCTGAAAGATTACTGAAGACTGGAGTAAGGACTGCTGAAAGTCACGGGAATAAATTACATTTTAAATGTTTTAAATGCAATAATACTTTGATATGAGTGTATTGTATGGGTCAAATTATTATTAATTTTACAATAAATAAAAATAAAACAAGTAGATAGAATAGAAAAAGAGCAGAGAACACTAGTCATTTGTAATAAATAGAATAGAGAGTGGATAGAGAATAAAAATAGAATAGTGGTAGTGTTAGCGGGTCATGTTTTTTTAACTGACAAAAGTAGATCAAATAGAAATAGAATAGAGTGCAACTGTTAGAGTGTCAGTTTTTGTAGTAAATACAAAGAAAACAAGTAGATAGAAGTAGATTAGAGCGTGCCAGTGTTAGAGGATCAAGTGCAGATGGAAGATATGTGTTTTTAGCTGTTTCTTGAAGATGGCTGAAGTCTTCGCTGCACTGATCAAGTTCCGCCAACAGGGAACTGTTAAAGTAAACGTCTGTGAATGTTAATGTGCACTACAATGTGCTGTTCACTTGAAGAATTCTAGTTTTTGGCTGACATAAGTCTAACATAAGTGTGAAGTAGGGAATTTAGGTAAAGGGGTGCAGAGCCAGTGGTTGTTTTGTAGGCAAATATCAATTCCTTTAATTTTATACGAGCGGCTATTGGTAGCCAGTACAAACTGATGAACAGAGGTGTGACATGCACTCTTTTCGGCTTGTTAAAGACTATTCTTGCTGCCACATTCTTGTTTAGTTGCAGAGGTTTGATAGAACTGGATGGAAGACCTGCCAAGAAAGCACTGCAGTTGTGTAGCCTGGACAGGCGATTTATAAAGCACGATTCACACGTAATTTTTTCTTATGTGACGAGACATACAGCCAAGTATGGTGACCCATACTCTGAATTTGTGCTCTGCATTTAACCCATCCAAAGTTCACACACACAGCAGTGAACACACACACAGCAGTGAACACACACAGCAGTGAACACACACCCAGAGCAGTGGGCAGCCATTTATGCTGCAGTGCCCGGGGAGCAGTTGGGGGTTTGGTGAGTTACTCAAGGGCACCTCGTTGTGGTATTGAGGGTGGAGAGATCGCTGGACATTCACTCCCCCACCTATAATTCCTGCCGGTCCGCAACCTTTGGATTACGAGTCCGACTCTCTAACCATTAGGCCATGACTTCCCCACTATGCGGACATCTGTAAAAATAAATGTACATATAACCTCAATGTTAAAACTCATGGATTTGGATGGCGATTTATTAACAGTGGAAGAGTGAGTTCTGTGATCCTACGAACCCGTGGCCAGTCACATGATTGTCTGCTGCAAATAAAATGAATTTTATTAACAAATGCATTATTTTATTGTGTAAAATGTATTTAAAAATACTTATGTAAAATGTATTATTATTCCAAGCACATTTTATAATACATAATCCTATTTATTATTTGATTACTTAAATCTCCTGTTTAAAAATAGGAAAATAGACACACTATAGTTGTATATAATTATACACGATATATCGGTTTATAATACACATTTAAGAATTGTATTGCATACCTGCTGCTGCCATATAATAAAGACCCATTTCTAATGTTTACGTGCTTTTCTTCTCTTTCTGCTCCCAGTCGCTGTGATGGAGCTGTTATGAAGTATTGTTCTTTTAAATACTTTCCAGCATTTCAGAAATAAATATGTATGCAAATTACACCGAAGTACTACCTTACGGTGTTCGGGAGTGAATGAATGATGCATTTATATAGCGCTTTATTGTGTATTGCTGTACACCCAAAGCGCTTTATAATCATGTGGTTCTCTCCTCAACCTCCACTAGTGTCCAGCATCCACTTGGATGATTCGACGGCTGCCACAGGACAACGGCGCCAGTGCGCTCACCACACACCAGCTACAGGTGGAGAGGAGAGAGATAGAGACAATCAAGTGGATTTAAACACTGAATTTTGAATCGATTTCTTCTCGTAAACTCAGAGATGTGGATTCGGACTAGAGGTCGGCCGATCAATCTTGACGCTTTGTTCAACAGGTTGTTTGCACATGACGTCATTGCTGTGGGACTCCCGTCGACTGCAGAAGCAAGCCACTTTTTCCTGCATTTTTCAGTCAATTTCTTGACTTTTCCCCTTATGAACTACACATTGTTTTCTCGGTTTGGCCGATTTGAGCATTCATAAACAGCGCAAAACACAGGCATCTTGAGTTTCTGCTACGGATTCCTATGGAGAAAAAAAAATCACTTCCTGCCCTCCAGCAGCATTTTGCGCGTCATCAGAATCACATGCTTGCAAAGAACCTATATTCCGCTCTGTCGTTCTCCTCAGTTACCGCTCATGCTCACCGGAAAAGCTAAGTGGGATGAAACCAATGAGGTCTAAAATGTTTCACGCAGGAACAGTAGCATATGTGGCCACTTCTAGTTGTGGGCCCTCTCTGGCCCTATGACACCCACCCAAGGAAAACACAAAATACCAAAATATTTTTATCTGGTAAACAGTACTACAAAGAAATTTGACAATGTGCCAAAAGGGCATGGGAACCCTTGGTAGCATAATTGATCTCTGCAGCAGAGGCTGCATCTGGCATGGCCTGGTTTCTCTCTTTAAAAGAAAAAAAAACTGTGACTATTGAAACAAGTCAAACTGCTTTATAGGGAGAAAACTTTACACACTGTAAAAAATGCTTTTCTTAAATTTTTGTCTTAATTCCAGTCCAAATATCTCAATTCTTAAAACAAATCAAATTCTTTCCAGAAAAAAAGAAGTCAAAATAATAGTTTCCGGTTTGAAATAAGATTATTTTGCTTGTTTTAATGAAAAACTCACTTAATTTTGAATAATTTTTTTCTGAAAACAAGATAATTATTACTAGTCAAGAAAATGCTTTTGATTTAAATATTCTTAAATATTTGGACTAAAACAAGACAAAAACTAAGTAGGAAAGCATTTTTTCAGTGCACCATTTAAGGATAGACACATTTATATGATTAAAAGACGTTCGAACGACAAGTTACTTGTAAGTCGAACAGTTCTAAAATCGACTTCATGTCAGAAATAGCGTACTGATATGTGAGACAAATGTTAAGTTTGAGACCGAGGAGCATTTTTTTCAAATGGTAGCGAACTAATGTAGCGATAACGTAACTTACAATCTTCACAGATATCGCAACAGCAGCCTCACGCAGAAAAATAAAAAATAACAGCAGCCTCGCGCAGTAATCACCATCTAAACTGGAACACCATCATTTACAGCAGATACAAAAGTGACCCTGGTCCACAAAACCAGCCTTAAGTGTCAATTTTTCAAAATTGAGATTTATGCATCATCGGAAAGCTTAATAAGTTGTCCAGTGATGTATGGTTTGTTAGGATAGGAAAATATTTGGCCGACACACAACTTGAAATCTTGAATTGAGGGTGCAAAAAAATCTAAATATTGAGAAAATCACCTTTAAAGTTGCCCAAATGAAGTTCTTAGCAATGCATATTACTAATCAAAAATGACGTTTTTATATATTTACAGTAAGAAATTTACCAAATATCTTCATGGAACACAAACTTTACTTAATATCCCAATGATTTTTGGCATAAAAGGGAGAACAAATAGATCATTTTGACCCATAAAATGTATTTTTGGCTACAAACATATCCCAGCGACTTAAGACTGGTTTTGTGGTCCAGGAGTGAGATTGGTTGGATGAGGAAAATAACGTTAAGGTAAGCCAATCAGAGGCAGAGTGCGGGTCCATTCCTTTGCCAACAGGTAAAAAACTCTACTGGTGACGCTTAACACATCCGGTTTAAGGTGCAGATATGTCGACAGTCCAACTCTAGAACATAAGCTTGGTCCGTGTAAGCGTCTGCATTCGTGTCTACTTCAAATGTACACTGAGCAGGATAGCAAAGTCAGAGATGTTGACATGATGTTTTATTAAATACTTTCAAATGTTTCAATAATAACAAAGCTATGATGGTTTAACAACATTCAAACAAACACTTGACAGATTTAAATTCATAGTTTTATTAATTTTATGGTCATGCAAAAATCCAGCATCCAATTAAACCTCAGAGTACAAGCATATGTAGTCCCGTCATATATGGTTACAATGCAAAACAGACAAGAATGGGGAAACATATCAAGCTAAAGCTTTGTTAATCTCTTTTAGTCTATTTCTTCACAAAATTAGCATTTGATTTTAGCATTGGAAACCATATTTCAGAGCCACATTTAATTTACCTTGAAGATGCAGGTAATATACACAATTCAATTTTAGGTAACACAGACAGTGAAAATTATTACTAGAAAGTTACACATGCATATTTTCCTTCTGCTGAACTGCATACATGGTTTGGTTGTGGGAGTTATTCACATTGCATACAAAGGCGGTTGTGTCCATCTAACAGTCATTCAAAATGCAAGAACTACAATCTCCTGCATATGAAAACATCTCTTAACCATTTACATTTTTTTAAATGGATGTTTGACTGACTAAACTTCACTTTTTAAAACCAGGACACTCTCATATCTGAGAGGATACACTATGAGTGACAGAAGTGGCCGGAGACTAGGGCTGAACACAGTTAAAAGACACACTGCAGCAGGGGGCAACAGAGAGCGCAGTATGAAGGTATGGCAGACATCACAGTGCCAGACGGTGGACAAGTCAACTCACTAACAAGATGCCTTTAAGGTAGGAGTACTCTCTTTCCTCCCTTTTTCAACATATAGGGTTGGGTGGAACATTTGGCCCAACTTCAAAAGTTAAAATGTCACAAGAAATGGCTTAGCACAGAGTAAAAGGGGGAACGTTAAACCCCCAGGCATCACAATTCACACACAGGATCTACATAATAACAAGTCAAAAACAGTGTTCTGATGTATGACAGTCACACAGATAAGCTTTAAAGGGAGCACAATGTGTCCATGTGCTTAAACACACCCAAACCAAGATTTTTTTTTAACTATGTTTGTGGTTTACCAACCACCGAGTTGTGTGTACTGAAAGTCTGTGTGTGTACGTGCATCTGGATGAAGACGGATGGCTGAGCGGTCGATTCATCCCTCATCAATGATCTGCATTACTATTTACAGGTTATACTGATTTTTTTTTAAATAAAACAAGATCAAAATACTCGGAAAAGATTCAATCACAAAATGGACCCCAAAAACACCATGGAACTGCATTCATCTCTGCAAGTCATTTTCATTCAAATCCCTGCCTATAGATGGTCAGGTGATCTTAAACCACAATCAAGTCTTTTAAAGTCACAATGTATAATGAGACAATGCAAACAGAATCAGAACAAGTGTACAGACACTCATGGAGGGATGATAATGTGACAGTTTGGGTCTTCTTCTAGAACACGGACCCCTATGGATGGATTTCATAACCTGAAGTTGCAAAGCAGTCCACAAAAAGTGAACAGAACAGCAGAGTCTCAAGCTTATGTGCAAAACAGTACAGGCCATTTCCTTTTTCGACATGCGTATAGTCTAGAAAATGATATGCATCGCAGCTGGAAGCCTAAAAGGATGAGCTTAGTAACTCGGTGAGGGGGGGCAGGGGCTATGAGTGTGTTGTGTGTAGTGTTTAGCTCCCCCTGGGGACCATAAACTCAAATCTATGTGAGAGTTCTGCAACTTCAGGTTCAGAGACCCGGGAGGTTGAGTGCAAACATACAGGAAGGCAAGTAAACCAACCCAACTTGAGTTCAGGCCTCATGTGGAAGTGTGTAAAGAAGATTTACGCAAAACACTACATAGCAACAAGCATCTTGAACCCAAGAAAAAACATTTATATGTACACAAACACACACATCTCCCCACCCTTCTCTCCCTTGGGCACCGGACATTGTTTCGTCCTTTCTCTTTATAAATATCTATTTTTATGCACAACTATAGTAAATCGTGTCCCACTTAAAAAATATTGAAAACTCAAAATACTTTCAAATACAGCATCATTCAGGAGATAAAAACCAAGAGATCCACAAAAACACGACAGAAAGCCAAAAAAACTTAAAAATCTTCCCCAAACCCATTCCTTAATTTCAAAGAAAATAAAAGCAACATTAAAACATCCTCTTCTCAATATCTAAAGTCTACACTTTGGTGCTCCAACATCTGATACATCTTTAGTTCCCTCTGATATGCCATGCCATCACATTCTTTGCGTAAAAAATAAAATCAAAACATAAAAATGTTTTCTTAAACGTACTAAACTCACACCATTTAAACTAAAACCACCCTTAAACGGCGTGTCATTTTCAAAGATTCCCATTTCTGATTCTAACTTCCATGTCTACCAGCTGTTAATTACACAAGTGAAGATATCAATATTTTACAATATATTATTAATACTTTAAACACCATTTCCGAATGTTGGGCAGCAGACATTATTGGTTTATATGGGTAGAGACAATACAGTGCCCCGTGTGGGCATTAGAAGCATGCAGCATCCAGAAGGCAGGGCTGCTGCCGTGGCCGCCCGCCCCACGTCTAGCTAGAGTTGGACTGAAGTGGTGGCCACTTTTAAATATATTTCTTAGTTGTGTCAATTTTTTCTCTCACATTTTCAAAACTTCAAGAGGTTCTCTTCTGGCCGGGCTCCAGGCGGCAAGACGTGCACGGAGAAGAAATGCTCCAATCAGCTTTAGTATTCAGGCATGCTAAGGAAGAGAACATAAATATACTAAATAATGTTTCCCTTGTTGTGTTGACACTAAGGCATTTGTCAACCAGTACCTTTGCCCTGTGTGGTTCACTGTAGAGGTGCGGCAGGTGCTCCAGAGCAGTGGAAGTGGATGTTGAGCCACTTGGCATCTCGGCGGTGCCACACACGCGTCTCCTCTGATTGGCTGCTGCGTGGCCGGCCCTGGCTGTCCATGTACTGCGTCAGCCGGATATAGGCGATGCAAGCAGCGTCTTCTCCAATCAGGTGCACGTGAGGGTTCAGGATGGTTGTATGCACAGGCTTACTGTTCTTACTCAGCACTGGAGTCAAACACAGGCAGTAGATAAAGACAGGTTAGCTTTAATACCCTTTAACCTTAGGAATGTCCAAACCTGTTCCTGGAGGGCCACTATGCTGCAGAGTTTAGCTTTAACCCTAAATAAACACACCTCAATCAGTTAACCAAGGTCTTCAAACTCACTAGAAACCTTCAGGCAAGTGTGTTGGAGCTGGTTGAAGCTAAACTCTGCCAGGAGCAGGACTGGACACCCCTGCTTTAACTGAATGTGCTGCTTATAATTCTATAGAGCATGAAAGAATGTTATTAAAAGGTACAACAAACGTATACACCTTTATTTGACATGAGTACATTAAAAAGCATTGGGCTTACAATTCTCAAAGTAGAACTTATGGAAGTCCATTCCCTCAACTAGGTTTCCAAGAGCTTCGGGCTCAAAAGAGGTCAGGCCAGGGTCACAGATCCTCCTGAAACAGTAAAGGTTACCGAGATGATAATGCAAACCACTATTCAGTTTCGACTCAATACCACAAAACATCTAGAATGTTTAATTCTACCCATTTAAAAATGGGAAATATGGAAATTGGCATAATCTTACTTAAAATGCATAAATTTGCACTGTCAAAATGTTTCATGCATGTTATAATCAAACATGCTTGTGCTCTTCAAGATACGATACCCACCATAAATGCTGATAAAACAAGATTTTCAAAAATTAATTACCTTGTTAATTACCAGCAAGGTTATTTTGAAATTGTAAATAAGCGGTTTGGTTCCTGTTATTTAATACAATATATTTAGTTTGCAATATATGCTATTTTAAAATTCATAGATTTAGCTATTATTTGTGTACTTTCACGAATGATCAGCTGAAAACTGTTCCAGAAATGTATGAAATCATTACCTATGCATGTTGTACCTCATAAAGCATGATTTTAGTTCAATTTGAAAGTACATCAAAATCTACCAACAAAAATTATGAAAATCCATAAATGCACAGTTGCAAACAAAGCTGTTTAATCAGTGGTATGGTAGCTGAAAACATGATATATAAACAGCACTTACGTGTAAGCTTCAAAATCTCCATTGTTGATGGCCTCAATCAGCTGCTCTGTGATTTTAATGATCTCCTGCTTTCGTGCTGGTGTTTGGAGAAATAGGAGGAACAATCAAGTTTTATCCACAACCATTATTTAAAAACTGCAAACCACGTTTTGTTCCTAACTATCTGCTATTGGTTGTAATTGGGTGCAGTCTTTCAAGATAAGCACTATTTTCCTAGGCACTCTGATCTTAAATGACTTATACGCAACAGTTATTAAATGCTTCTGATTTCAACCTGCTCGGTAACCACAACCCAAAACTGTAAAGCACAAACATTCAACACTTGTATCGTCTCATAATCCCTACGGATGGCCATGTTTCACTACAAACTGTTTTAGGGTGATGAACTGGAGGGACTCTGGTAAAGCCAGAGGGAATGTCAGGACTTACATTTAGCCGCTAAACATCGGCCACTAAATCACCAGTCTAAGACTTACACTGCTGCCTGTGCACGCTGCTGCCCCCTGGTGTGGTGGAGGCTGGAGCAGGTACAGCAGGCTCTAAATCAGGACAGGAGCTCTGACCTGAACTGCTCCAAGCAACATTCTTAACATCATGTGGTGGATCGGCTGCAAGACAACGGCACAAATAAACAAAGCTGCAACTAAGCACACCGAGATGCTATGCCACAGCAAAACAAAACTGAGCAATACTTAGAGACACATGCTGCCTTCAAAACAGTGTACTACCTTACTACGGCTTCAGTATATAGTATGAATACTGTGCACAATATGCTAATGTTCTGTGTCATGAAATATCTGGATAACCTATTAAATGTGCAGCATTAAACAGAGATTAACTGAGTGGAATACTACATCTTATATTGAAACGCATTCAAATTCACCTTCCATTTATTTTGTAGCAAAATCATTGCTTTTATTGCTTGACTCATTATCTGATGAGAAAATTGTCCTTGACAAAAATGTCTTGCAAAAAAAATGTATTAAAATGATTTACTTATAGATTACATTTTCAATTTTTATTATTTTACATTAAAAATAGTATTTAAAAAGAAATGATAGTGTATACACAATATTCAGTTATTAGTAAGATAGTATTCTGTTCCAAACATTCACAGTCACTTATTCATACATCTAGATCAGTGGATGCCTTGGGGTGGGTATGACTTAAAAGTATTTTGCAATAAGTATTAAATTAAATGAATAAATTACTGGCAATAATATTAAAATAAACAAATTTAAATAAATATATAAAAGCGAGATGTAAAACATCCTATGATGGGAAACTGTGGGAACCACCGACCAAGATTATATCGCATGCTGCATAAAAATATCAAACTACTGCGAATGATGCTTAAACCACTGCATGTCACACAGAAAACACTGCAGACATAAATTCAGTTATTAGATGATTACTGAATTTGATTAATGAACAGAAAACACACACTGGCAGGGTTGATAAATATGTATGAGAATCATCTAGAGGATTACAGTAGCAATACTGCAGCATACTGAATCAGAGAGCTGGCGTTTGTTTTAACAGTCCAGCAGATGGTGGCAGATCTCATGGGTTTTTACACAGAAACCTGCAGCAGTCTGGTTCAGTGGTTTGAGCAATCGCTGAACTCAGCATGCAGCCAAGACAGACAGATGCAAAGACGATACAGCCTGTGTTATGAGTGATCTATATACAACAGCAGCATAAGCAGCAGGAGTTAATGAAGAACACAAGAGGAGAAATAGCCACACTGAGTAGATCTATACACAGTATGTACATGTGTTGAGAGATGTCTGTCGTGTACAGTCCCAGCAAGGGCCCTCTGCTCATCCGTCACACTCAAAGTATTCAGTGTCACACAGATACATAAATGAAAAGTTCACTATGACCGAGAAGGTCAGTGCAATTCTTTCCATGTCAGAGGTGAGGAAGGATGTACATGAGTAAAGGGCAAAGATGGTGGACTGCGAGAGACTCAAAGATAGGAGACAATCTCTGTCCTTGATTGCACTAATAAGTGTACAATGTGGATTACAGCAGATCGTGTGGCCTGCATTTTATTTTTGAGTACTGCAATGACTTAGGCAAATTTAACATATTATTGTCTTGAAGGGGTCATATCATAAGGAATCGAATATTCCTTGATTGTTTTTAGATATAAAAAGCTTCATACACTACAAAACACACTGTAACTTAAAATTGAGCTTACTTTCTCCTCAGTACAAAAAGAGAATTTACTCCAACAACTCAATCCAAACATTCACAACCTTCCTGCATTACACAGACAGATGAATACTTCAATATAGTATTCAGTTTACTCATATACTTTTATGAATCACATTTGAGCAGCAAAACTGCTGCCCGTGTCTCAAGTAGACAACTAGGCAAAGAAACTAAAATATAGTTTCATTCAAGGGTCAAAATGAACATCACGAATTGAACTACTGTTTTTGCGGCAACAAAACTAAAAACAAACAATAACAATACTGCATCATTAATACAAATAAGATGTATCATATGACCCCTTTCATAATGATACCAAACCTTAAAATTAGGGTACTTAATGTAGAAGTCAGTGAGTCCATCTCAGCCTGATTTGTTTTGAAGCATATTAAGTAACGACAAGGTTAGAAAGGTGAGAGATTTTAAGTTAGCAGTGGGAACAGTAGGAACGGAGAATATGTGAGGTAGAGATCGGATGAGTCCAGTAGAGAGTTGTAGAAACAGCTGATAAGGTCACTGCTGTAGCAGTGGACTTACTGGGTGGTGGGCAGGGGGGCGAGGCCTCGGGCTCCTCCGAGCCACTGCACTGGCTCACCACTGCACTGTCATTGCTAGCCCCACCCACCGATACTGACACAGACAATTAGAGGGAAAAAAGTTGACATTTGTTGTGGTAAGTCATACCACAAGCCTTTTTCCAGCTTGGCTTTTGTGCTATATTTATATATGAAATGATGACATAATTTGCATGATGATCTTCCAAAAATACAGCTACCAACAGCACACACAATAGAGTACACAAAAAACACATGCTGAAACATAATGAGCATGCAACTTCAGTGCAAAAAGCAATTAGTATAAAGGGTAATGTTATGTGAAAATTTAAAATTAAAAAGCTATATTTTCTAAACTTTGAAGTCTCTTAATACCTCTATACAAGGATATGTTACACAACTGTTTGTATTTAAATGGAGTTTCAGAAAAAGCTGAAAGACTTCTCTGTCTGGGTCATATTTTCACTCTGGTATCGAATGTGAGATCTTTGGGCTTCTCTGCTATGACGCAAGTCGATGGTTTGTGAGGTTTAACACTCAGAGAACCACTGTTGGCAAAACTGCAACACTTTTTAAAAGTATTTAAATATGTAATGAGTAAATAAATGTGAGATAAAACTAGTTAAAAACATTGAAACCCAATGCTGAAAATTGTCAAACATTTTCCCAAATTTACTTCCCAAAGTTTTTTCCCCAAAAAACAATTTAGGTCTCCGAGGTTTAGGTCCCGATATATTGCCTGACCATCAAACTTACATTAGAGTTAAGTAATGAATGATCCTAAAGCTCTACTGACCCATTAAACCTCTGCTTGTGTTTCTCAGACTGAACAGAAGTGATTAAAGTAAGGTCATGTTTTATTATCTAACAGCCCTCTAAAGACAGTCTCGAAGCTCAGAATAACTCAGAATAGAACAAAAAGACTGATCTGAAGATGAATGATGCCAGGGTTGTATAAAATTAAATTGAACTGTTGTGTAATATTGCTGTGCTGTAATGAAACACCATGTGACTCTGTTAGACAACATACTGAGATGTGATAAGGAGGCTCAGTGATTTTCAGAAAGGGTCTTTGTTGCCTGTAAAGGTCAGAGTGGTAAAACTAATATTCCCTCAGATATTGTGGTCATTCATTACTTGAACACACAACTTTGTGATTCATCAGTGGCATGGCAACTCTGGTATTCACAGCACGGCTCCTTTTCTTAGCTAGCTTGTGCTGATTCATGATAGCAATCAGTCTGTCTGACCCTGTTTTGGTGCCTTACACTACACTATAGCTGCTGCTGTAGTGACCAGCAGTGTATCTACAGCCGACGAGCTGGCTGTCAATGCACACTCAAAGCAAATATCATGATATGAAGGTCCTTTCACCACACAGGAATAAAATCATTCATGGCCTGTATCTGTACAATATTTATTCCCTCTGGCCCTCATTACCACTATTTATCTTTAAGAGTTGGAAAATGTACAACCCTTGACCCCGTTTACACCAGGTAATAAAGTCTGCCCAATGCACTTCACATAATCACATTCAGACGTAGTCAGAAAACATTGAATTTGTAGTATAACCACCATGTAAACGGAAACTCAAGCGTACTTGGTTGACACGTGACAAGTCTCAAACACATACAGTATGTGTTGTGCGTTGGTCAATGTTTATATGTGAATAAAAGCCTAAATTAAACATGTTTATCATACAGACTGACCGTGTCTCTTTAAAAGACTTGAATTAAATTGCTAGATTCAAATGGATTTCTTTTACCATCTCTATAAACTCTGGAAAACATCAATCGACTTTGGATGTAATGGACTTTGAGCAGAGGGACAGAAATCTGTCATGTTTCATTAATAGTATATTTATTTTGTATTTCAGAGATATAAATGGTTTCTGATGTATAAAAACAACATGAGGGTGATTGAATGCAATTCGCAAGTTTTATATTTGGTGAATTGGTGGCAAATTCTGATTAATTCTTACGATCTCATTCATACATTTTTGTGTGATCTGAAATTTAAGGATGTGTATTTTTTGTTACAATAATCCCCATGACTAATAAAGGTTTTTGTGCTTCGCTTGCTATGTGAGTCCCTAGATGTGGCTTTTTGTTTTGGCAATGGAATCCACTTTTTGTTTTTGAATCCCATGACTAAACTGAAGTTATTCTATCAACTTCCATAACTTAAATCAAATCACTTTTAAAACCGCACCACATCTCTGAGCTACACTTTCATAAAGTTTTATACAGTTTGCAGGCAGGTTGTTCCAAACAGCTTGGAAACATTGGCAAAGTTATATGGCTTTAGACAGTCTCAGTTGCTTGTGTCTCTTCATGTAATCCCAGATGGACTCAAAAATGCGGTGCATTGTTTTGCATTGTTTTGGGTGAAGCATCTAAGACTTTTGTATGCAGTCACAAAATCACAGATAGATCAAAATATCAGGTGTAAACAGGGCCTTTAATACACTGACTAATGGCCTTTTTAATCATATTTGCACTAATATACACACATCCCATTCTGCAGATCCCAGAGAACGATATGCAGAGTTCATGAGAAGTTGATAGTGTACCTTTGCTACCTTTCATGTCCTCCTCTTCTGTGGTGTTACAGCTCTCTGTAGACCCCTGTGACGAGAGAGAGAGAGACAATGTGCAAGATGGAAGGATGGTCGTATGAAGGTGGGAAAAGTAGTATAGAAATACAGGTTTGCAGACAGAGTCTATAAACCATGTGGAACAATATACAGTGCACACTGTGAATCAGCAAATACACACACATAAAGAATCACCCGCAAGCACAGATATACCCCAGCACACCCTCACACACAAACAGAGCTCTCACAGGAACACACCAAGCCCTGCACAAACCAGCCAACCCAGCATCATTTGAGTCATATTACTGAAGGTTTGGGGTTGTGGCATTAGGAAGTGGCTCAAATGACTGGTGTTCAATGCGGAGCTAAAAGAGGTGGCTTACCTCGATGCCATCGGCTGGATTGTGCACGACAGTGGTCTGTGGTTCCTGGGGAGGCAGGAGAGAGTTTACCATGCAGGACTGAGGCAAGAGGTGTAGGGACCCTAACTCTACAACTAGCACGATGAGCCTACACTACTGTCATGACTGTCAGCAGCCAGAAGGTATATCAAACACTGACATTGGAGAATTATGCATTTGAGTTCCTTGAGTTAATACGATGTATACAGAGGCCCAAAATGTATTTTGGCACTTATTTTACACTTAAAAAAAGTATGAATTTCATTGCATTAAAATAAACAATATAATGCATGATATAAGATACAACACGTGATAGTATAATTTGTTTGTCATTTACAAACAAAGACTAAAAGCAGAAAAAACAATCTTATAAATGTGCTATATTTATTTAAATGAAATGCTACTTGGTTTGGTGTATTTTGTTATATCATGCTTGCTAACAAGAAAATACAGTAAACAAAACATACTTGTGTGATTTTTCTTAAAAATAAAATACCACTTGGTTTGGTGTTTTGCTAAATAATATACATATTCTGGTAATAAATCAAATTGATAATGTTTGATAACCAGAAATAACATAATAAATAAAATAAATAATTCAATTAATGTATTTATTTGTTACATTGTTTTATTTATAATAAACGTTATACAGTGTTTCTTTAAAATAAATGCTACTTGGTTTGATGTTTTATTAAATCATGTGGTGCTAATGTTTGAAAACCAGAAATGATCAATAAATAAATAAAGCAAGCATGCAAGCCTGTCCTATTTTTCCTTAAAATAAATGTTACATATGCAATGACATTTCTACATGAGATAGTGTCATGTAGGTGTCTAAATACTTTTTTAGGCCACTGTATACAAGTGTTCCTGTGGCTCAGTGGTAGAGCATTGCATTAGCAGCGCAAAGGTTGTGGGTTTAATTCCCAGGGAACACATACTGATAATACAAATGTATAGCCTGGCACTGTAAGTTGCTTTGGATAAAAGCGTCAGCTAAATGCATACATGTAAATGTAACTACAATGTAATGAAGGGTATTATACAATAGAATTGACGGTCAATGGAAATACAAGCAGGATTGGGTCTAGTTAACCACAGAAACGCAGTGGAAGAGGAAGTAGTTATTAAGCGTGATGAGTCTCTCTCCAAGACCAACCCCAGTCACCAACAGCACACAGACATGAAATAAATGATTAACGCCACACAAACAGTTAGCTTTCAATGCCACAGTATGTTATTTCTCCTGAAAGCACAAAGCATTGATCCCACCTTTGCACATACACACCCCACATACAAACAAACGGTCTAGCGCACTAGATTCTACTTTATTTCCACCACCACTAACACAACACCCTCTAATAAGCAACCTGTCAACGCAGACTTGAAGATGCAGTCCCTACATGCCGAGAGCCAATTACAGTTTCATTCCCTTTGATGCAGTTAAGACAAAACGCCTCATCGCCTGTCAGCCCGAGCAACTTCATGGTCTGGGCGGTGAGCAGGATGGGCGTATTGATCAGTTACACAGTGTAGTGTGAGGACAGGGACACTGTAGTGTCCAAAAGCCTGAGACCTTACTGAATATTGAGAAGAAACTGACATAACATGAATATCGACAAAACCAAACACTGAGATATACTGAAATTAAATAATATACAATTCAACATTATATCTCAGTTAAATATTTAGATTTTAAATTGGTTTTAATCACATTTTATGCTGATAATATTAAAATATCTCAGACTTTTAGACTTCATGTCGTCTGAAGGCTGTACCAGTAATAGCCATTCGTCAAAGGAGGAATTACCCATAATGCAAAGTTAGGGATTGCATCTTCAGAACAAACAGAACAGCTCTGCTTCCTGACATAAAATGATCCTGTTTTACCCTTGAAGACTCGACTGAGATAAAAACAATGTGCAACCAGGTTTTATCTACATTTCACTAGCCTAAACAAAAGTGTTATCTCACTTTAATACGGCCAGAGCAAGTTATTTGACGTTTTTTAAAGTGCAGGGTTTGTCTGTTAAGCTGTCAAACTTCTCCTGCGAGTTTGTTTGGGTAAAATAGGAAGTCAGAGAGAAATCCACAGGCACAAACCAGATGTTTTAGTTCAACTCATCAAAAACCATGAGCAACGTCACACATCTTCATCTGAGTGGATTGAGCGATGGGTGGTGGAAGTCAAAACAACAGGTATGGGACAAACTGATAAAGCCTTTTACTAAAAGACTTGAGGACTAAGGAAAGGAAAGGCTATGGGTGAAGGAAATAAAAAGTTAAGATGAAGTACCATTGGTGCAGTGGATGACATGCTGCTGTCTTTGGTGCTGCTGCTTACTACACTGTTTTTGTTGTTGTTTGTCTGTGGCAGGGGCAAAAACAAAACAAAAACAACACAAAATGATTTTTGTTCGGTGCCATTCAATACTTGACACGTCGAAAAGCCACAGTGCAGCATGTAAGGGGACCTGTATGGGTCAATTTGCTTAGAAGTAAGAGAACACTCACGCAACGTGCCCTAGAGCACATTTAATGACACACTTTACTGAAATAAGCACTTTTAGCTCTACTTGAATTAAAGACGCTCAACTGTATGTGCTTGTTTTCGTGAGAGGTTCGCTGATTATCCACATTTACACTACTGATGGTGGATAATAGTACAAAATGAAAAATAATAAAGCAATTCTCACGCATCTGTAAAATCACATGACAGTTCTTGATAAAAACAAAGATAAAACATAGTGGCTGTATAAAAGGAGCCAGTAAGCTTCCTTTACAAGGTTATGTTCATAATTATTAAAACTGTTCAATAATTCACAGTGTTCCTGTGGTAGATTGCATTAGCAACGCAAAAGGTTGTGGGTTCGATTCCCAGGGAACACACATACTGACAAAATAATGTATAGCCTAAGTTGCTTTGGATAAAAGCGTCTGCTAAATGCATAAATGTAATTCTTAAAATATATGATATAGTTCATCATGTATTTTACACAGTTAGTTTTGTATTATTTAATAGTAATACTAATAATAAATTATGTAAATTTGTATGTAAGCATCTTTCAAACATCTACGTGGCGTGAAATCTATTAGTGTTGATAAATATGTAAATATATTTCCATATATTCATGAAATTGAGATCAACAGTTCCTCCCGTGCTTAAAAACCCATCAAAATCAAAGAAATGTTACAAGGCTACAGATAAAGTGTTTGGTATTTGCAGAAATAATTAAATATATAGAATATAGATATTTAAACAAAAGATATACTCTATTTAAATGTACTACTATACTATTTTGTTGACACAGTAACAGCTGGAGGCCAACGTTACTGTCATGGAGCCACAAGACCCTGATAGTTCACTAGTGCATGCAGTGAAAAGCTTCAGCGCTCAGACCTCTTACTCGGTGAATCAACGCAGGGCATAACTTATGATTAAAAAAACAACAAAGTCTGACTATAGGAAAGAAAGAAAAGAGACGGCGGTAAAACAGACGATTCTCGAGAAGAAAAGTCAAGAAAGATTCAACAGGTTAACAAACACTGAAGCAAAAGAGCAGCCAAAAGTTATTCATCCCAAAAGTTCAACAGCCATAAAGAAAAGATGATTTTTTTTAAAAGAAAGTCTTCATTGGAAGAAACTAGCCTCCACTATATCACCCCATTGCTGAAAATGTAATTTTTTATTTATTTAACATTTTTAGATGTTTACAAAGAACTTTTAATATTTTATGTCAATATAAAATATATTAATTTGTATAATACTATAATATCATGAATGATAAAAGCTTTTGAAAATGTATAACTTAATATAAGATGTTAAAGATGATTGATTTTGTATCCAAGAGTCTAATTAGAATCAATTAAACTACGATCGGGTGATATTTAAGTTTATTATTAGATTTCAAGACCACAAATAGTTCACTGGAAAAGGACAAGGTCTGCTTGATTATACGGACCATGAATGACGGTCAGGGTGTGCATATGTCCAGATCTGACGGAGAAACGGCAATTTATGCACAAACCCCTCGCTGGTGTTTGTTAGATAATAAAAACGCAGAACTGAGCTTCCCCTGTGACGAGGATGAAACAGAAGTGCCATGTCTAACTGGCACTACTGCTGTAATTTACTTTCAATTGCTTGATGACAGAAGAAAATATATTTATTCTTCAGGAGGAAAAATTCACTGAAATCCATATGGATAATTAACCATAATTATAACCACAATAACAATTTAATAGAAAAAAAAAGACGACATACTTTTTTTATTTTTTATTAAGGGGATCCTTACTTATTAGGACAAATCTGATGTCACAGCCACTGCAGCTATTGCCATGGCAACAGAAATCGCCTGGAGCACTATGGACAGTGGAAAAAAGGGGAGTTCCAGTGAGAGAACGGCTTGTTTGTCTGTCTTTAGACAGTCTGCTCCAATAGTGTTTAAATTATCTCTTTACTATTCAAGAGCACCAAGAGCCCTTTGTCCACTCGGAGCAAACTTCAGCCTCGGTAATAATCAGTGGCTACATGCTACTGATTCTAAAGGCCCGTGAAAGAGGAGAAGGTCGAGCTGGAGGAAGCTCACAACGTTTATCAGGGGCTTGCAGAAGACAGACCAAACTTAGGCAGACAAAACCCTGGCCTGGCTCACCAAAAAAGCACTGCGATGCAATGGTAATGAAGAATGAACTTCAAGGAGAATGGGCGTACAATATAAGCGTGTGTATGTAATAAAACAGAGTTGAACGGGTGAACATGGCTCTGTTAATGTTTGATGATCCTATGACTCACAAAATCCTACAATGAGACAAAAAAGAGACCCAAACAAACTCTCGAGCATCTCGACCAAGAAAAAGAGAGTGAGAAAGTGTTGAGGGAGAGTCAGAAAAAGGGGAGAGACACGGAACAGATCTCACCATCAAATAAACACTGGAGCTTGACTTCCTTTTCTGAACAGGGTGAAACAGAGGAGGGCAAAACAGGGAAGCATAAAAACAGGCCAGTGAACACAGAAAAAAATAAAGCTGCTAGTTAGACCCCACAGAGAAGAAAGAGAGAGGAAAAATAAACAACCACAAGAAGTTGCAAAACCATGTGTGATGTGACAGGTGTTTAGTAGCAACGGTTGAAGTGTTAAACTGCTGAAATCGATTTATTGACAAGACTTCATTTCAAGCATTTGCTTCTCGTTTGCTTGGTGAAAGGCTGACGATTCACTGCATGCACAGAGACGGCACAGGGTCGAGTACGCCTCTCTGCTTCAACAGATTTCACCATGACTCACGACTAACAAATGGGCAAATGTCAAGAATGGTCTAAATGTGCCGAATGCTTTTCGCTTGGGCTTATTATTCAAGATCACACTGAAATATATCAGCCTAATAAAATATAAGCAGCTAATCATTTGAAATTACAAACAGAGTCATTATGTTCATCATCCAAACTTAATAATTTTGGTTTTATGTAAACCATTTGCTGGTTAGCTTGACTTTCAGTTCTGTTTATAATGTGTCCTTAAAAGAAGGAAAATAAATATGACAGGAAAAATCTTGAAAACAAAAAACTGGAGAAGAATTGTGCATTCATATAGGATACAAAACATTATATTTTATAATTCCAATGCTGATTCTAGAACTTATTGTACTGTATGAAAAAGATTTATAAAATGTGTTGGGCTTACCTTCACGCCATCAGACTTCTTGTTCAGTAAACTTTTGCACGCTGAAAGATGAGAGAGAAAACAAACAAAAACATTTGATGAGCTGAATAGTTACCGACATACGAATGTTGCTCGATTCGAGTTTAAAACCAGTACTGGTATTACTAACTACAAATATATAAAAAAGTCAAAATAAAATTGAAATATATAATATATAAATGTAATATATAAATATTTGATTAACAAAAACAAAATAGAACAAAAATGAAAAGGTTTCCTTAGTATGAACTTAAAATAAGTTTCAGTTCAGGTACTAAGTTACTAAAATTATATAAATTACCATCTACAATCTATCTATCTATAGATTAATAAATAAAACTAATAAAAAAAGCACAAAACAAAATGAATACATCTTGAACAAAAACTGAAAATATAAAAATGTATTATGAATAAATACTATGATAGCATATAAATATATAAATGAGTCCCACATTCATAGGGCTGTGAAATGACACCTATTCCCAGTGAACAAGCAAAGCCCTGGAACCATAGGATGTGGATAGAAGATTTCTCCACCAAGAAACATGAAAGACCACCTCAAGTTTGATACGAAACATTTCATGAACACGTCTTACCCTGTGCTCTCATAAACCGAAACATGGTTTGGAAACTAAACAGATCTAATGAGACACGATTCCCAAAACATATGCACAAAGAAAAAATAAATACAAGGACACGAGTAGACTTTCTAAGTATGACCTTCAAGTTCCCTTACCTTTGAAAGTAGATTGAGGTAGGAAAGAATGCAAAAAGGGAAAAGGTAAGATAAATCAATCAACAGATTATTCAAAAGAACAATAGCTGTGGCAAACTAAATAATCAAGCAAATCAAAGCAAAACAAGAGGATTTTCTGTTCATGCTGGGTCCATGCTGTGCAGAGGCATCTCCCGTCTGGCCTGCTGTCATCACTGAAGGCATTTCTCCTGCACAGATCTCCATGCAGATCTGACAAACCAATGCCAATGTCTGCTTCAGTTCACTCCAGCACATTAGAGCCGAACTGCTGATTCATTAGAGGACTGAGTGATCAGACGATCGAAAAAGTCCTGACCTGTTCAGCTCTTGTGCAGTCCTCCTAATTAAACTGGTCTCGTAATTTAAATTCTATAATGGGTCAAATGAGTTTGTGTGCTGCACTTGTTGATAGTATGCAATGGATCAAAAAGTACTTTAGCATGAGTTTTAGCGATTAGCAGTGGACCGATAAGAAGTTTTTGTTTTATTTAAATCGATGCCATTTCCAATAGAGAGAACAGGGAGGGTGATGGCCAATAAAATGCTCCTACGTACACTACTGTTCAACAGTATGGGATCAGTAAATATTTCTGTTTTCTGTATTTCTGAACATAAGAGACTTCTTAAAATCTTACATATCCCAAACATTTGAACGGTAGTGTAGATATTGCAATTTTGATGATAGGAACTTAGACATACACACATTTGCTAAAATTAAATGAACTCATAAGTGGGCATCTCATTATTGGCCAATGCTCCCAATTTAGTCAAATAGCAGCTAATTTAATGGCCTAGGCCGATAAATCAGTCTATCATATTATCAACAGTTGCATCTGATTATTAAATGATATGTACTTCTGAAGCTTAAATAAACCGCTGCAACTGTTAAGTATCATTGTAAAGCAACAGAAACAAATGGCAGAGCATTCACAGACATGCCACTTTCATTAAGATGTACATGAAGAGAGGCAAGAAACTAAGAAATAAACAAAAAGCAAGACAAAAGGATGTGGGTCCTGTTGTTTCGGGTCCTCCATGCACAAAGACACCCCAACACATGCTGAAAGGTACTTCTGAAGCACGCCACAGTGATCCTCACTGTGAAGACTTCAGTAAAGTGGTTCTTCTCTTAAGAGCACGCTAATACATGCATGGTGTAGACATCCATTCGTACTACAGGCAAATGCATGTCAGCATCTACCCACAATTTCATACCAGTGCAGTTGGTTGACCAAAAGCCGACCTGACTTTGGACTCTGAGGTATACAAAGAAAACGAGCCACCTTAAGAAACCATCAACATAAAACCAGGCAACTAAATCTGTAATGCAACTCTGAAATATGACGCTGTTCCTTAAGGTGACTCTGGGCGAAATACCTCCACCAGAGCATCCCTGGACCACCACCAAAAGAGCAAACCCATAATGCATTATGTTTCCAGAGAGAGACACCACTTGGATGACATAATAAATTTTTTGTGATACTCTTCTTACCATCCCAACCTGCTGACAATGACACAAAACATCTTCTGACAAGTTCACAGCACATTCAGTGCAGTGCAAAGGTTGCCACTGACAGGAAAGGGCTCTTTCATCCTAGACTTTGGTCAAAAGTGATGAAGCACAAAGAGATATGAATGTGCCTCAGGGTTGGGAGTGACAAAATTTCAATTATTCTTGTTTTGCATTTGTCAATTCACTTAAATTTCAGAACTCACAAGTTATGCATTCACTCAAGATTTCTACTGAAACAAATTAGAATTTAAATATTCTAAATTCAGTCAACAAACCCAAACCCTGGAGCATGTGTTACATATTCTCTGCATAGCGAATGGCCTCTCAGAAGAGTTTCAGTGCCCGTGCATTGGCAAGGGTATAGCAGGCTCCCCTTGGTCACATGCTGAGGCTGAAAGTGGGCAACGGCCCCCTAGCGCCCATCTCACGTACCTTCTTGTGCCAGTGCAGCTGTGCTGGTGGTGGGTGCGGCGGGGCTGGTGTGCTGCCGACCCACTATTGGACAAAAGAGCATGTCGTTTTGGAGAGGCTCTCTCAAGGCAGAAGCTCAGCCTTTCCGGTATCACAAAAAACTTACCCAATTTGTATCCTAACAAAGCAACCTAAAGCAAAGCCCAAATGCCTCAACGCCAGATTACAAAATCAAAGTTTTGAAAGAACCTACATAAACATACTATTCCCTCAATTTATGCACAAGTCTCACTTTTATGTCTGAAGCTAATAAGACATTCACCTGAGAAGTTCCTGGACACCAGCATGGTGGTCAAAATAGCCCCCTGCAGGAAACACAAATGTTTTATTATCTTATCTAGAATTGAAATAAACTTTAAAACTGGTAAGGACAAAGTCTTCAAACAATCATACATTTGTATAAAGTATTAATAATTGGTAATACTAAAGAACAAGTTTGAGTTTGTTAACATTAGTCATTTTATTAATTTAGGTTAATGTTCAAGTATGAATTTACAGTTCATAATACACTGATTAATTTTAGTGTATACTTAACACTTGAAATGTAACAAATGTATAAATATGCATAAATAAAATGAACCTAGATTAACAGTACTGTACTTGGTTTATTCATATTAGCAAATGCATAAACTAATGCTAACATATTGAACCTTATTGTGCTGGAAATGAATGAATCAGACCTTTAGCTTTCTGCGGGCGTTGAACTTGCGCAGACACTCAACGGTTTCTTGACGATGCATCATGGAGGCGACAGTGGAGCGTTGCTAAGTGGGAAAGAGACATCAGTCCATAAGACACATTTTTATTCATATACGTTATGACAGATTGTATATAATACAAATTGCATGTAAAGTCTCATATGAAGTTTTTGATCAACCAAACAGGCTGCAGATGTTTACTTCATTGCAGACTGGAGTGTAAGCTATATGACATTATGCCAGTTGTTGGATGTAATCATGAAAAGCTAAGTGACAACAATTTCCAAGGCTTGAGAGATATAATGAAAAGTTCTGGGGGTTTAAGTCCACTTACGCAGACCCATGGATGTTTGAGCGCTTGGTCAGACGTGATCCTCTTCGCTGGGTTGATAGTCAACATCTGGTTGATGAGGTTTTTGGCCTCTGGGGTAACCGTGTCCCACTCTGGAGAAGGAAACTAAGACATAAAGGGACAAGAGAAAGAAGACGAATGAGTTTTCTTGAAATACTGTGAGGTCTACAGTGAAAACCTGTGGTTTGTTTCATTTAAACTTGGAAATTCAAAGAAAGATAAAAAATCTTTTTTTTTTTTTTAAATATGCATTCATAAACCATTTAAACACACATTTTCTGTATAGCTACCTTAAAATTATATGTATTATCAAAAGCTCTACAGAAATAACATTTCAGCAGTTCAGTCTGTGTCCTCCCTATAGATATTTTTTTCGGATGCGCTCGTATCAAACTCGAAATTAACGGTATTGCTTCATACTGTATTCGCTTATAAAAATATATCGATATATCGTACAAACTCGATATACCGCCCAGCCCTTTCCCGCACACACTATATATATATATTCACTTTTTGTTAACCCGCTGTCCGCTTTAAATAATTTTCTTCCCGACCCGACCGTTCCCGCTAAATTCAGATCTCGTTTCCAGAATCTCACATTTAAATTTCCGCTACTGAAAGAGAGATTGGCTGTAGTCTGCACAAAATGTTATATTATTAATCTTGTCAAGAGTCTTGAATTTATTGACTTTGATTTGAATTTATATGAATTAGCCTATCTTAATCGTTTAACATTTTAGGAAAAATGTCAGAGAAAAAACAAAAACAATAGTTGTGGGGATACAATTTGTTTAACGTTAACACTATAGGAACAAGTGTTGCAGAGAGAAAATTAAAATAATATTGTAGGATGATCAAAAATAGCCTATTAGCTATTTTATTAATATTGTCAAAATACTAAATTGTTTGCCATTTTTCTGTGAAAGTGTCGCAGAACAAAATAAAAAAGATATCTGTCATTTAAAATTGCTAAGCAAAATATAAACAAACCCGAGCTGAATGTTCTTCAAGGACAGCGCATCCACATTTTGCTCCATCCTCATTCTGCTTTGTCACTCATTGACAACCTGCCTGTTCTGTCTGAGGGCCGTATATTCACCACCGGTACAGCTTGCTCTGAGAACCGTTATGCACAGACCTCGCAAATAAAAACTGTGACGCAGAAAGCATGCGTGCATAACAGTCCTGAGTGCAGGCTGTACCGGTGGGCAATAAGAATAAAGCGCCGATGTGCTGTTTTGAATGTACGTCTGGAACAGGATATTGTTAGACCCCCCCACTCCAGTACAAATTACACCAGAGTTACCGACCACTGCCGTGTTTTATTCGGGAATTTAATCCCGCGGCGCAAGAAATCTGGTCGGGTCAGATTGCAGATCTCTACATTGATCATGTGTACAGGTGGTCACATGTTCTATCAGTGAAGCTCAAGACACTCTTTGGATAAATAATGCTGAAGAACATGATCATCAGGTTTTACAAACAACTTGTTGAGTTAATGAAGTTCAACATTAACCAGGTACTAATAAATTAATGTTAAATCAACTTTATGCTACTGCTAATAATACAAACTGCAATGAAAATGTGCATTATATTAGGACACAATGAAAAATAGAAGCATTTTCACTAGTCTCAGGCTTTTGTATGTAACAGAGCACTCAAAATACAGTCATGGACAAACACGCAGATCAATGGCTTCCATGGACTGTAATGGATGTTAATAAGATTAAAGCAGGGCAGCTAAAGCAATGGATGGAAAAGTGGTGTTTTACACCTGGATGGCTGAAAATGCTGAAACCAAAACTGGCCTTTGTAATCACATCTCTCCCAAGCCGCAGCACTCCATCAAATGGACAATGCCAATATGCAACGAACACTACAAATACACTATACTCCAATGCACTTAGCGAGCCTATAAATCTGGACTAAAAGGGATGGAGAAAGCTCAAATGAAATCAGATTAGTGTGAATCCATACTCGGATCATGCTAGATTGTTTACAAACAGCAGCTTTGAGCTACAGCTAGTCACTCCGAAAATATGACACTATGCCATCTGCAAGATTGTTGTAATCTCATATAAGCTATATAGAATAGTATTAACAGGAAATATCCCACTCTAAACTGGTTTTCCTTTGGGGTTTGAGGAGGTGATGATGATGAAGACTCCTCGGTTGTATGTTCCTCTCCTGAGCACTAGAGGAGGGGGTCGCCATCATTTATTATTGAGTAACTCTGCTCTCTATCCAATTAAATATTAACAAAGGCTTCAATCTGAGTTTGCCAGTCTGTGTCTATGTGGTGGCAATGAAATCTCTGTATGGGGATGGCCATGAGAGCATCTCTATCAACATGCTGATGGGCAATTAAAGACAGGTCTAATAAAAGGGCTTTCACTTTCTCTTTCTGGTCGAGCCATGCACCGCTTAAATTGGGTTACAAGAACTTTTTAAAACAAAAAGACCCTTTGTTCAACACGCCTGTTTTGTATACGCTTGCTTTAATTACATCAGATATGTGAGCAGTGCAAAGTGAAGCTGCACAATTTTGCCAGGAGCGAGGAGTAGGTTCTTTGAAAGTTAAAACACTGGTGCAACTGGGCGACCCAAAGGTTCATTTTTACAGGTTTTCATTATTTCGTAACAAAAGATTTCTATTTCGAACAACGTTATTGTGGATGTAAACAAATGTGCAGATCTGATTGGATCTAAAACGGAGTCATTCGATTATAAAGCAGTGAGAGTTCATTAAGGCAAACAGTTAGTGTGATTACTCACATCATAGGCTCCAGCCTTGATCTGTTGATACAGTTTGTGCTGGTCCTCGTCCCAGAAAGGAGGGTAACCCACCAGCAGGATATACAAGATCACACCTGCCCAGGACACACAAATTGGTAACTTCATACTAGTCTACTGTTTTTCCAAAGTAATGAGTCTGAATTACAATTTTTTTTACACTGACTATTCACAAAATTGGACAAATACACAACACTATAAGACACTACAACAAAGGGTCTTGGAATGTGGACACTAAATAAAACAGGTGAAATTTTACCACAAGCCCAGATATCCACTGGTTTGCCATAGGGGTCCTTTCTCAGGACTTCAGGGGAAAGGTATCCAGGGGTGCCTGCAAAACCTGTAGAGCCATAATGTGATTACACGCATTTAATATCTAGA
The DNA here is from genome assembly GCA_027564155.1 of Gymnocypris eckloni scoliostomus. Taxonomy (NCBI): domain Eukaryota; kingdom Metazoa; phylum Chordata; class Actinopteri; order Cypriniformes; family Cyprinidae; genus Gymnocypris; species Gymnocypris eckloni. The sequence continues at coordinate 9,558,693 of CM050429.1, forward strand.
ATCAACAGATTTCAAATGACAAAATCTTCAACACCATCTCTTTATGACAATTCTGAGCATTACAAATAAGGCATGAACATTTCTGTTCACATTAAACAAGTTAAAACACAAAAAAGTTTTGTTTTGGAAAAAAAATCTGTTTCTTATAAGGCTGTATGTGAAAAATGTGAAAAAGCATAAAACATTTCCATGGTGTTGGACAAGCTTAATCCTATTTGTCCACTGGCTATGTCGTCTGTGACCTTTGACCTGGTTCAAGTGAGTAGTCTTGACTCCAAAAGGACAGTAAACATTGAGAAAACTACTCCATATTTCCCAAGAGCACAGAGTAAAAACACAAGCTGGCTACTCTCCAGAGCTCTCTAGTCCCACAAGAGCCACAGATGCCATGGAGAGCAATAAAAAAAGTCATTGTATGAAAAACCAGAGAAAATAAACTGTTGAATTTAATTCAATCTTGCATCAGGATTAACTAGAATGGCTTCAAGCCAATTTAGCCAAATCCCTTTAAGAGATGAGACTACCAATGAGTTGAAGGAAAAACAGAGCAGTCTTACCAAACCAGGACTGCTGATCTCCCTGCACCTCGATGGCAAGGCCAAAATCAGCCAACTTCACTGCCGCCCCCTTCATCTTACTGGCCAACAGCAGGTTCTCTGGCTACAAGAGGACACATGACAGAGAAAAGGGTAGGAGAGAAGAAAGTAGGAATAGTGAGAAATAAATAAAACGAGGGAGAAGATAATGTCTTCGCAGAGTGTTCTGCAGACTGTTTGACGCATGTTAAGGCAACATTTCACAGGGCAAAAAAGGTCTATTCACTTTTGTCAATAGTGTAGTGATGTATGAAACAAAGCAGCTTTCTGCTGGTCACATGACAAATTGAAACCTGTTGCAAAATCTAATTGTAAGAAATGTTTCACCCTCACGCAAAATTCCCACTGAAGTGCCTGGATTAAAATTAAACTTGTTTTGAAGGCTACAAGTATTATTTATATACTGATATACTATATAATTTAATATCATTTTTGAGTAGCTTTTCATATTTTCACTTACATTTTTTTCCACTTTTAAAATGACCACAGCTTCATTATTTTACCTAAATTAAATGAAAACCAACAGAAATTGTTTTAGTTTATTAAGGCATCACCTAATTAGAAATTAAATTAAGTGTTTTTCAAGATTAATTTAAATGAGCATTTGATGACAGAAAAAAGGTAATAGAAATATAAAAAAAAAGGGAAATTAAAATATCCAGTAGCACGAGGCAAAAGAATCATGAAGTGCAATCCACAGGCATTCAATCCCATACAGCTGCTCATTTATGCTGTGCATGATCATGCTAAAGGTGAGGATCAAGCCTACTGACGCCGAGTTTAATCAGCTGTGATCTGCATAAAAGGACATATCCAGCATGTTCTATGAGTTGAGTCTTTCATCATCACAGTGCAGGAATACTGAGATCCGGACTTGAACTAGTGTGCATCAAGTGAGAGAGACAGAAATGTGCGCATGCTTGTAACATGTGTGAGAGAAAAAGGGAGAGATTGCATGTGGTGTCTATATCTTACTGCGTGTGTGTGTGTGTGTGTGTGTAAGGATAGCTGTGACCGCACGCTCATTGCTCTGAGCTGCATAATTCATGAGACAGAGAGGAGGGCTTGTTATCTCATGCTACGAGAGCAGGGGTGAGCTGTCCTGCACACCCCACTGCCTCTGAATGCTGCAGGCACAGCCCTGACCTGGACACTGCACAGTCATCCTGCAACAACTGCCCCAACACGTTTATAGTGAGATGGATATAACAGACTGTGACATCATATCATGACATATTGTATGAATATTAATCAGGAGATGCTGAAATAGCTAGATCACCTTCCTGAACTGGCCAATGATGTAAATCATTTATTGCTTATATCAATTACTGAAAATTATTTTCAATCGTTTTAATTTTAGTTAACAATCACAAGACAGTGATGATTTTATCTGTGAACTTCATTCTTATATTTTCAATCAAAACCAGCCGATTTGCCCCCCCCCCTGCAACCCTAGGGAAGGACTCTCTCTTTCCTCTTAAACACTCGTTCTCTGTCTAGCTCCTGCTCGGCTATTCCTGTGACTGTTGTAAGATTTACTTTTCCTCCTTGTCTGCCTGATTTCAACAGTTCTGTCTCTTTCCCTCTGATGAATTAGAGGAGGTAAAATGACTCCCCACCAGACACGCTCACCATCATACCATGACTCTGCAGCCACTATGACATCACACAGGTTTCCATAGCAACCGGCCTGTCTGCAGTACTCCTCTGTCTGCCTTTACTTTTAAAGAGGTGAACTAATATGGAAAGCAATGGTTCGGGCTTCGACCATTTTTTCCCACCACATGCCACTGATTTATTATGTATTATATATTATGTACATCAGTTATTATTGTAAGGAAAGAAAAAACACTTGCACGCACGCACGCACAGACTCTACTATATGTACTAAAGATGTGGAGCTACAAAGAAAAATCATTGTAAAGTCTGACAAGCAAAAAGGAAACAGTAATTTAATTTCAATCCAATATGAGGTTCAGATTGAATGATGCATTTAAAAAACAAATCTCTCCATCATCCATTAAATGCTCCTTTGTTTGCTTTCTGCACTGTGCTTGTTATCAAATGACCCCTCAGGATTGGCCACGCTCTGACGTCAAGAGATAGAATTAACACAATCAAAGAGCATACATGTTCTCCAGTGTCCACACAGCGTTTAATGTTGCAAGCACGAGTCTGAGTGTGTGCAAATGACGTCACAGAGCTGCCAAGAGGAGGAGGGTTGGGATGACGCAAGCTCCCGTATTGGCATGTTGCCACAGTGACGGCATGACTCACCTTGAGGTCCCTGTGCACAATGTCATGCTGGTGGATGTGGGTGACGCTTTCCAGGATCTGATTGATGCAATGACTGAGAAAGACAGACAGGGAGAAACAGAAAGCAGGGGGGAGGAAAAGAGGGTTGGATTAGGGAGAGAAACCCAGGCATTAGTACAAGGATCTAACTCCAGATAGAAGATTGGGCGGAAGAAATCCAGCTGCAGAATCTGGCCTGTGCAGAAAGACTGAGCTTTGCACAAACAGATACATACTCTGGTTTGTTTTGTGGTTGTCAAAGAAGCCAGAGAAGCTTTCCAGGATGGGAATGAAAATACATTTACCATGTCATCCTGATGCCAAACAAATTTCCTGAAGCTGAATGTGTGTTTTCATTTAAAACAGAAACAGTTACTTTTAAAATTGTAATAATATTATACAATATTACTGTTTTACTGTATTTGTGATCAAATAAATGCAACCTTGGTGAAAATAAGAGACAAAAATCTTACCAATCTTACCAACGCTATTCTTTTAAACAATAGTGTTTAAACAATATATCTATATATATCCTACCAATACTACACAGACGTGCATTTGTTGCTCTGACAGACTTGCACGGTAGGGGTCTTTCCATAGACTATGAGGTGACAGAAATAACAAGCACCGGTGGAGCAGGAATGCTTATAAATGCAGCGAGTGGAGCAGTTCATTACGGAGCTCTGAAATCTGTTTAAAAGGTCGTGACCTGAGGATAGAGGGCGAGTTGGGTGGGGATGACATCTCTCTGAAGGTTCTTTTGTGTTTGTTTGGTAGAATACTTGAAAAATAACACATTTCTGAAGGATTCGGTTTATGTAGAGAGAGAGCGAAAGAAAGCTCTTAGATATTCCCTAAAGCTCTCTTGAAGAAGGATGGCGAGGAAGGCATTTCTTGTGTCCAAATTTGGCAAAATCTGTGGACTGCATTCCATTCCATCCCATTACAGAGGCACTTTCCAGTAAAAACTCTCTCTGTTCTCCTTGATGCAAACTCTCAGAAGCAGCCTTCATGTTGTAAGTCTGGAGAGTGGCTTCCAAAAGTAATTGCAAAGTGACACCAATTTTGTTGTTCCGTCTTAGTGCTGAATATGAAGTGGAAATGGACTGAAGTGCAGACAGTCAGCTTTAATTTAAGGGGATGCCTATCCCGGCAACAGATTAAAAATAACACCACATTTGAACCAGCAACCATCCCTGTTAAAGCACAGAGTATTTACATAGCTTGACATTATTTGAAATAAAAATATCATGTTTAATAATTTGTTGCGTAACCCTGGCATTTAATGATGTCTCGCTGTCTGGAAGCAAAGGGCAGCGTTAGAGACAGAATATTTTTATTTTGAGGCCTTACAAAAGCAGTACATTTATTGCTGCAGAAAGTAATATCATGGTCCTTTTTTTGTTTATACATTTTTTTCTGGGAACAGTAGCACAAAACAAAAAGCAGCAGTACAAATCCAGAAAATTACCATGGTACTTTGAATAAATGAAAAAACTATGAGATTGATGTACCATTGTATTTACATTAGAAATCCACAAAAGAAAAAAAACGTTTGTGTGTGTATGTACAGTATATATGCATGTATCTCACACACACACACCAATAGTCCAAAAATATCATCTGTATTGTACAATACAAATAATTTTAAAAAAGAGATTTTTATGCAAAAATTAGGACATTAACTAAAGATCATGTTCCATGAAGATATTTTGTACATTTCCTATTGTAAATATATAAAAACTTAATTTTCGATTAGTAGTATGCATTGCTAAGAACTTAATTTGGACAACTTTAAAGGCGATTAGATTAATATGTCGATTTTTTTGCACCCTCAGATTTCAGATTTTCAAATATTTGTATCTAGGTAAAATATTATCCTATCATAACAAACCATACATCAATGAAAAGCTTATGTTTTCCCTTATGACTGGTTTTGTGGTCAAGACAGTTGTGCTGCTTAATACAGTAGTTTTGTGGAAATTGTGATGCTCAAATGTCTTTACGGTCACTTTTGATCAATTTCATGTATTCTGGCTGAATAGAAGCATACATTTATTTCTGCCTCAGTGACCCCAAACTGATCCACAGTAGTGTATATTATATAAGTGACAACTAAACACTGATATGATTTTAGGTGAATTTTTAAACTTACCTTGCATCTGCTTCACTGTAATATTCTCTTGCGACGATGTCTTCAAACAATTCTCCACCAGTCACACTACGAGAAGAAATACAGGCTTTATCAACAGCTCAAGTATGGAGAACTCACAGCGGTTCCATTCAGCTATAAACTATAAAGAGCAAAAGGCCTGTAGGAGTATGTGGCTAATGGAGAGTTTTATCATCACGGGCGGCACTTGAGTGTTAGGCGAGCACTATCAGATTAATGATACAAGAGCCCTGAGAGAGGGCCATACAGTCACAATCTACACACACATACACTTACACGTATGCCTTGCTCTCACACACACTGCATCTCAACAACACTGATGATTAATTGTTTAACATGATGTCAACATAACTTAAGCAAAGGAGTTCAGAAATAAAGAAAAGTGTTCTAGGCTTTTTATGGTACAGAGAAATAGCCCTACTGGCTAGAGAATAAAGTTAAATCGACAAACTTCTATTACATGTTCCTGTAATTAACACAGTTAATTACTGCCATACAAGGCTGAAAGGAAGTGGAAAGTGTGAGTACAGGGGCGTCAATCCTGGTTTACACCGAAGTAAGATGGAAGATCAGTGTCTGACTCCGATACTTACAGGTCAAAGACCAGGTAATGAAAGCCTTCTTCTGAGATACTGTCATGGAGACGCACTGTTGAGGAAAAACAGAAAGAGAGAATGAGGTAAGACAGAGAAACAACATAAGCAGGATGAACAGAAGGAGCTTTTATCCTTTTCTTGACCTGCCCATGAAGTCATCCTCATTAGTTCTATTTCAAACCCCAACCTTGCTGCCTAATGCCTTCTAAGGCAGCATCCTAGCAGAAATGAACCTTAACTGACCCAACTGAAACATTCATAAAGAGCAACTCCAAATGCCACACAAATAAAACTCAGCCCAGGACAGTGGTCCTTCTTGACTCGAAAGCCTCCATAGTATAACATAATATTTAAAGCACCCCACACATCACATAGGGCAGGATACTTTTAGTATTTCTGCTGTAATATTGACAAAGTTGCTTGTTTTTATACACAGAACTGGGAGTATGTGTATATTGAATTAATTAACAACAGTTCATGAATCACGATGTAGCTTCAGACGTGTCAAGAAATGCATTTTCTTCAATGAAAACAGTAGTTAAGGCTTAAAAAGAAAAAAAAATCTTGTTTTTACCCTTTTAATTTAGAGTTAAATTATTTCAATATATTAATAATAATACATGGTTCAATACATTTAAGTTGTCCTGTGGCCTCGTTGGAAGTTTGCTGAGGCTCTCTAGTGGACCCCAGCCCCTGGTTAATTGACATGTAAATGGAAACACATAATGGGAAAAAGTATTTCACATTTTGTTCCCATTTACATTATTAACAAACAATTTGTTTTCCTTTTATAAACGTTTTAAATAACCCCCCCCCAACCCAAAACACAAAAAACATTAGCATTTTTAATTACACTGCAATTCATAATTGATGCCAATATTAAGACAAATATTTTATCTTCGGAAAAACATCTTGATACATTTTGCACAATAAGGCCGAGTTGCGAAAATAAATAAATGTGAACTTCATGCCCACTTTAAATTAAAAAGAATCACAGCTGACATCATTCGTCTCAGAGAAGGGACTCTGGTCTTTGCATTACTGAGGGAGCGATGGCATTGTAAGTAAGGCAAGGAACATTGTTATCTTGATTGAAGGTAATGAATTTGTCATCGGTAGTTACAGATTTGAAACTGATCTCACACACGCAGCCATTAAGAGACCCCCAGCTCGCTCTCATTGTGTGTGGGTCCATGTAAATGACAGCGTGCATTAATCTCAGCTATGTGAGGGAGGTGGCTGTGCTAGAGGAGGGCAGAGAGGGCAAAGCAGAATTATATTATCTCCACATTCAGCCCAGGATCACCCGCGGCGCTGACACAAACACACACGTTCTGACAGGAGGACTGTGTTTTAACACAATTCAGACTGAAGGTGCTGTGAACAGTGTTTGAATGGGGAGTCATTTTAACAGGTTGGCCTGAGAGAGGTGTGGAAAGAGCCGATATGAGTTGTACTCTGATGAAGATGATACTCTGAATTTGAGGCCCTAATGTTTTTGACTTGAACTAGTGCTAGACTTTACTGGTATATCACTAAACTGGGAAAATGTAATAATACTAACCGTGTCCGTGTCACAAGAATATGTGTGTTTTGCAGTAATATAACTGTGTGAATATACTTTTTTTTTTTTTTAAGAAATAAATACTTTTGTTCAGCAGTTTGATCAATACATAAACTGATCAAAAGTGAGAGTAAAAACACAATGCTAATGTATAAAGATTTCTATTTCAAACGAATACTGTTAAAAATGATAGTTTTATTGCATTTATTGGATCAGACAATACAGCTTTTGTGAACAGCGGTGCACTTTATATTCCCTTTTCCCCCAAACATTTACTTGTATTTTATACTGCTTTTACAGATAAAATGTAAAATGTATGCCTGAAGACGTAGCTCTGGGTGAGATAGCATGAAGAATGTATGTAGATGCATGTGGGTTATGTGTGTGAGACAGGCTTATGTCATTCCATCTGCTCTTGTTGTGTCTGTGGGACAACGGCAGTCAAGCGTTCATATATGCTGTTTTTAGAAATAGGGTTTGTTGATAACCTGTACAATGTTACCCTGTATGTGTTGTGTAAGTGTGTGTCCAAGACAAAAGGAGAGGAAAAAAACAAGTGTGTTAGCGTGAGTCTTTGTCGCCATAGGCAATGTGCTCCTTTAGAATGCTCTCGCTCTCATACACACACTTGATTGCTCTTTTTGTTAGGAGTTTACCGGCAGTCCATGCAGAAAACATGACAACCTGAAAGAGAGAAAGAGGAAGAAAGGGCCGTTCAAGATGACTAGACAATAAAAGGTACAAAAGACAGATTTAGGCCGCTGGAAATGGAAGGGAGGGAATACACGAGAAATAAAAAAGTGAGGAAGGAGAGACAAGAAAGTATGAGGGTGGGAAAGGACAAACAATTCATAGAAAGAAGAAAAACAAGGCTACAAAAAAGGAGACATTGAGCAGAATGTCTGAGGTTCTGTTTGCATTACAACAAACAGATGACTTATGCTGCCAAGAATGAAAAAGCAACTTTAAAACTATCAAAAAGAACTACATTTGACTTTCCAGCTGTATTTATTCATGTTGTTTTAGATGTGTTTGTTGGAGGTTAGATGTCACTGATACCAAACACCACAGGTGATTGTGTCACATGAACGATTGTGGGTACTAGGGAGTGATTATCAATAAACAATAACTTACATTTTAGATTGTTCCTCCAGTAAAGCTATAGTATGAAGATTTGGAATGGCCAAAGTTATATGTTGTATCTCTGCCTTTTTTGGAGCCTTTCAGTTTACAGTAGATCACTATTGTATGGAAAGGAGCAGCTTGAACATTGTGTCGGACACCTCATTTGTGAGGGAAAGTAAATGTTGACAACTCGCCACTTCTGGGTGAATTCTCCCTGTTAAATTAGCTTGTGGTATGTGTCATTTATACAGTTAAGGGAGATTTTCTTGAACAGTACCAATCATTTGTTTTAATCCTGTTGTTCAAGTCTTCAAAATCCCCAAATACTTCATAATGTTTATTTCATAAATACTTGTTTTGCACCTGGTGGTTATCTCATTACCCTCAATGCCACCATCCTGAAACCTTAGCCACTTACATTTTACGGTCTTCCACAGCACCGTGTTGTTCTCAAACACAGAAGGGAGCCTGGAGGGATTATGCCTGTGCTATTTCCATGATTTTGCATGAGGTGCAGATTTTGTCTGTGTGATCGGTCTTGTCAGCCACATCCTTTCTCATGCCATGCAAATAATCTCGGGTTGACTGTGACTAGCATGTTTGTACAGTATGTCTCACTGTGTACAGACACACACACTATTGTTCTTAATTACGAAGGGAGAACAGGCATGTTGCATGCCGGACTCGAATCTGCACTCCCTGTATGAGTATATTGAACACAAGCAAGTTGTTGAGACTCACCTATGTTGGAGTGTTTGAGCAGACGGCAGATCCGGGCTTCTCTTTCTAGCTTCTGATGATCTGAGAATCAAACACAGAAAGAACAGTTAAGCACATTTAACCACTGCACCTCCACAAGTGTCAAAACACAAACATTATCAGTGACGAACTGCATACATTAACATACATACTTTTTTTTGAAAGAATACAGTACAACAATAATAATAAGAAGTGTTTTTATTTTAATAATTTAAAACAATTTATTCTTATTAAGATGCTGAATTTTCAGCAGCAATTACTCCAGTCTTCAGTGCCACATTCTAATGTGCTGATTTGCTCTTCAAGAAACATGAGATTTTTTCAGTACAGCAGTAATTTCAAACAGAAATCTTTGTTGAAAAAGTAAAAACATGATAAATGTGTTTACTGTCACTTTTCTGTCAATCTCTTACAAAAAAATTAATAAAAATATATTCCTGACTGACCCCGAAATTTTTCAACTATAGTGTAGTTTTTTCACACAAAGCTATTGTTCAGCTTCAGCAGACTTGGAATTGAGTGCACAAGTCATATAGATCACTTTCATTAGGTTTATAGTGCTTTTGACTCATTTTGGAGCTTGACAGCATCTTTTCACTTTATTACATGGAAAAGAGTAATGTGATCAAATAACCCTGAGACGGATATGAATCCCAGGTGTAAACAAGACTTGTGATTTGGCCAATGCAACCGTTCAGTGACATAATCAATATCAAGCCTACCGCCCTATATTTAGCATAGTAATGACAGCAGTTAATGACTGTGCGTACATGTAATGGGCATGAAGTAAAGATGTCCACTCTATAAAGGAAGAGGCTGAGATTAATATAACTGCCCATCCTGGAATAATGAGCATCGCTCTTTAAAAGGATACAAGGTCATAGCCTCTTTGAGAAACCTTTAGAGAGCTTTATGAGAGGGATAATCAAACGGACACACACAAACTGCTTCAACAGCATAAATACATAATACAAATATATAGTTATTCTCGGCCCATAAACAATAATGTTACACACAACAACCATTTAGGATAGAGAAAGGGCAGGTCTTTTAATGTACGCCAGCTGCAGGGTTCTTGGTTTCTGGTGCCATGTACATTTAAACAAAAGACTGATTGATGAAAAAAATAGTCAAAAGTCTTAACTAGAGTTGTCTACATGACGCCAGACAACACCCTAGTTAAAAAGAATGCACACGTGGACTCAAACATACAGTCATCTGCAGCAGCAGGGATCTGCTAGTAGGAATTCAAATCATGAACTCAATACAGACACTCCTGCTGGGTCGGATCAGTCTCACATAAACACACACTGCTCTTACACATAACATATCCTCAGTCCAAGATCACACTGTGCCAAGCGTGTGCTACTCATCTGAAATTTGCCAGACCTCACACTAAAGAAATTTGACAAAATATAATAAAAGATGAAGAAAGTATGAATGTATGTGTGTTTTTATGTTCCTTTCAGAGGCCTTCGTAAGGTCCAGCCCAAACCTCTATGGGACAAGTTTGTGAATGCATGTGCATCTTCTACCCAGAAAGCATTCAATCCTTCTGAAAGCCCCAAAGCACGATTCTCAGAAACGACATCAGCCTCAATCTTGAAGTATCAAACATTCATCTAAAACAACCATCACCACTACACTGTACTAGCAGTCACACAGCCTTAGCATTCACAGTACTTCTCATGAACGAACACACACATAGGTTTCAGACTTTAAGTAATAATGTTTTCATGATATACAAATAGATGTGGGTGTAGGATCACTGATGGCTTAAAGCTTTTCTGAGAAGTGTGATCAAATAAACATACCTCTGAAAGAGTGACTGGTGACTGCTGTGAGTGATGTGCGTGTGCGTACGCTTTACGGCAGCAGATGTTTTTATTACCTAACAGAATTAATGCAGGACATTTAATATTCAGCTCTGGAACGGCTCCCTAAAGAACAGTTAATCTGAGTGTGAGAGATGGCCGGACAACGACTGTTGGCATACAATGACTGCTGAGAAAACAAACACACACATAAACGACACACTTTGAGTATGTGTTATAAAACTTTGTTTTTATTATTTGCTGTACCTTCCACATACAATTCATCCACTTCATTATAAATCAAGCTTGAAGTGGAATAAACACAAATCCACTGATAGCTCGGATCTGATGCAAACGATAAAGGCTTCTAGAAAGAGAAATGGCTTTGAGTGGCATGCTCCTCCTTTTGTGCGCTCTCGTTTTCTTTCTTTTTATCCCATTACTGAAGAGATAAATAAATGATGTGTTGTTCAGTGACCATTTCTAAAATCCAATAAGGCTAAGTGCTGCTTTCTCACTGTGCGGTCGGGTCCATGATGTCATGGACTCTCAGAAAGAGAGATTCAGAAAGCAGTAGCGATAAACTGACTGATATAAACAGATATGACTGTAAATGAAACATTAACAGGTGTATAAATGTCCTGAGATTGGATCAGCATAACACTATCATACTGAGCATTGACAGGATATTATGAACGGATTATAGAGCAGCAACTGTATTTAAAACACACACACACGTTTGTTTTAGTGAATTGTGGAGACATTCCATAGGCGTAATGGTTTTTACTGTACAAACACTATATTTTCTATCGCCCTTCACCAACCCTACACTTAAACTTCCCCCTTACAGGAATCTGTTTGCATTTTTACTTTCTCAAAAAAACTCATTCTGTATGATTTATAAACCTTTTGACATACTGTGACACTGAGGGTGTACTGATAGATCACCTTCTCCTTGTAATACCCACGTCATACCCATGTCATTATACAAATTAGTGTCCTCATACGTCACAAAAACAAACACGCACATTCAAAATAACCAACAGATGGCAGGAACTTTCCATAACACAAATACATGACAAAAAGTATGGGTCAATGGAGATGACTAAATATAATTTTAAACTATTATTTGTGTAATTTTGCAATAAATATTCAATATAAAAAAGTGCTCATTACTTCGATTGCTTAACTGCAGTTCAAAAGTGGGGGCTTGGTAAGATTTGGCATTTAAACAAAAGTCTTAGCAAGTTTGCACTTGGTTGTACAATAATATTTATTATAACTTATTTTGGTAAAATATTTTTAGAATTCAATATAATAATATAATATAATATAGTGTTCTATAATATCATATAGTATAATATTGTGAAATATTACTCTTTTACTACTGTACTAATACTGTGTGGACATTGACAACATATTTTGCTTAATATTTTTGTGGAAATGGTGATACATTTAAGATTCTTTGATGAATAGAAACTAAAGAACAGAACTCATTTGGAATATAAATATTTTGTATTATAAATATCTTCAATCACTTTTGATCAATTTAATGCATCCATGCTGAACAAAAGCATTCACTTCTTACTGATCCAAACCTTTAGAACAGTACAGTCAGAATTATTCATACAAATGAGCATAGTTCATTGGTCTAACTGTAGCCTGTTTATGCTTCGCCAGGCAATGAAGAATCACATACATTAATCTTGAACTGTAATAACAGATCAGCTTTTATGAAAGCAACATAGCTCATCCAATCAGAATAGTGCAGTTTATAATATACCATAAATATAGATTAGTTTTTAAAGCACACTCCATAAAGCACCGCTAGAGCTCTTTATGAATGTTTGCAGGTGCTCTTTCCAAGTTCCTTAAACAATAAAAATGTCAAATCAATTATTTTCTTTCTTGTCTATCATTGGCTACAGGAGCAAAGTAACGTCTGTAAGGAAGTCAATACAATGATGACAATTAAGCAGCACTAGTATGAACAGATGCATCATGGGCCAATCACCTCAAATGCGCCCATGGGAGGGTGTAAATCTCTGTGGTGAAGCTCACAGCGCAGAGAAAAACACATAGAACTAGGTGAAAGAGTGCAAAAGAGGAAGGAAACCTGCTGCTTCATGCCTTACTTCTTTTACAGTTACATTTCAAGACAAGCATGCAAATGGTTCCATAAATATATGTATCTAAATTAAAATGGTACCATCACCACGGTACCACCAATGCACTGTGTTTTAATGGGTGCCAGGCAAAGCTGTACGTCTCATTTCTGTTCTGGGTTTGTAAACAGATGCAACACAGCAAAAATGAAATGGCTCAATTTCATTTAGTTGAGTCCTACACCACTGAAAAACACATTGAGCAAATGTGTGCACATATGCACCAGCTGCTCTCACAGATCCTTTCACGTCACAGGACATGAGACACGATACCGTATGTATCAGCACACATTATAAGCCCAGACTCTGAACAGATAGTAGGGTCACTCCGACACAGATTGGAAAGGCAGAAGGACTAGATATTACAGACTAAGTATCACAGGTTATCACGGCCCAGACGGTTACAAATAAGCTCCTGCATGAACTAAAACGTGAGCTTTTGTGCAGTGCACAGAGCTCTGATGAGAGAGACACATGCAGAGGCAGTTATTTAGCCACTAGAGGCAATGGGCAGACATCATTGTGCACACATTCTTTTCAGATCAGCGTCAGGGTAGATGAAAGGGCTCAAGTGACGTTAAAGATTGAATCTGAGGGTACAAAGAAGCAGGGGTTGTGCGAGGTCAATTCTCAGCAGGTGAATCTCAGGAGAAAATGTCAGAGGCTCCAGGGAAGACTCTGTGATATAAGCGCATGGTATCTGGGGCAGGATCAGGTCTCTTCTCCCAGCATTCGAGCTGCGAGCAGATTTCCAATGGTTGGATTTATCCTAGCTGTGGTGATCTACATACATCTAACCCCTTGGTCAATCTAGACATATATCTTAAACTTTAAGATAAACATACAGCTTGCTCATAAACAAGGGGCATGCACAATTACGTATTAAAATATTTTGGCCTATTTTTCATGTATACAGAATCTTATAAACAATGATTTCTTAAGACTGGTCAGTAGGGCTGAATTTTGAATATTTGTTGAATTTAAAATAAAAATCCACATTCGAATGCAAAATGCTGCATTCGAATTTTAGGTGTCCGTCACAAAACTTGGCACACAAAATGCGATGACGAGGTGTCGTTGCATTTTAATTCTTTTCTTTTAGGCTGTCCAGTTGAACCCACTCGATGCGGTGCAGCACATTCAAAATATAGCGGAAAAAGAGAACATCAATGTGGAGAAGATGTTGTTTACCTCAAAAAAAAAAAAAATATATATATATATATATATATATATAGAAAACATTTATTTTTAAGTCATACTATTTTCACAACATGTCTGTTCTGTATTTAGTGTATATTTCATATAATATTTTAAATTGCTTTAGTACAATGTCAACACAACTGGTGATTTAATTTGGGAAACCTTTCCTTTTTGCTCGTTCTTCTCTCTAATAATCATTTATGCGCTCCTCTCCTCAGCACCTCAGAGACGTGCCCTTGTTGTGACCTTTGTACTCGTTCTGTCTGCTTGCTTTATTTTTTCATCCTCTGTTGGCTCATCAGCTGACCTTAGTGTCCTCACTGCTTACAAATCATGGGCTAATGCTCTGCGTCGCTCCCATTGTCCTTTTCGGTTCGTCAGTTCTTCTTATGTGACGACAGACACAACATGGTCGAGTTTCATCATCAACTTGACTCATTAGTCACAACCATGCCCATCTCTTTAAGATGTCCTGCCCTGATCTGTCCAGTCCTGCCCCCTTTCTGATGTTCTTGTTTGCTATTCCTTTGCCGTCTTGCAAGAACTGACATTACCTTCATGAAATGTGAATTTATTTAGCAGTTTCTATTCCATTATCCTAATGTTCCTACAGCAGTGATTCATAAGTGCAGATATCTAGGTCTTTGGTGGGGATTTAGCAGACTTTGTTTTAAGGGAATTACTGTAACCTTATTACAGTGAGAATGTCTCTGGAACAATCTGGAGTAGAGTGTCTTAATTAAAGGTATGATAACAGGGTTTGAACCAGCAACCACCTGATTTATCACACCCGAGACACGGCTACAGCAGCGTGCTTCAGAAACCCTCCACCTTCCCCAGCTCCACTTGGGGTAATTCCATATATTTTAATATATATATATATATATATTATATATATATATATATATATATATATATATATATATATATATATATATATATATATATATATATATATATAATTTCACTTAAATTACATGAGAAGCAGCAGTATTTCCTACATGCTCACAGCAGCATGTCTGTCGATGTACTGGCAGTAGCAGTATAGCAGACCTATTCGGCTAAGACCAAACACATTAATTAACATTGCCAACGCTACCATGCTAAACTTTCTGAAAGTTGTCATGACAGAATGACTGATCCTGAGATCAAAGATACAATTTGATGACAATTTTGAACTGACTCGAGGCTGAATCCTGACAAACCACCTCTGTCAATCGGTCAAATATGGCGCTTTTCCACTGCATGGTACGGTACGGTTCGGCACGGCACGGTACGGCTCAGTTCGGGTCGGTTGCATTTCCACCGCAGTTTAGTACCGCTATAGAGTGGGCGGGATTATTCATGCGTCGTTATAATTGCGCCGCCTCTACTGCCGTGACATCATCGTAAACGCGCCACAAACAAACTCACAACAAAGAAAGGAGACGGAATAGTGTTCTTCATTCTCGGCATGCGGATGTTTTAACAACAACGGAGAGGTCTATGAGAATGCTTGTGATTTACCCCCAGCAGCAGAGACTGTGGTGACAGTGACACGGGCTGTAGATGAGGAGAGCAGGGATGTGTTTAACAGCAACGGAGAGGTCTATGAGAATGCTTGTGATTTACCCCCAGCAGCAGAGACTGTGGTGGCAGTGACACGGGCTGTAGAGGAGGAGAGCAGGGATGTGTTTAACAGCAACGGAGAGGTCTATGAGAATGCTTGTGATTTACCCCCAGCAGCAGAGACTGTGGTGGCAGTGACACGGGCTGTAGAGGAGGAGAGCAGGGATGTGTTTAACAGCAATGGAGAGGTCTATGAGAATGCTTGTGATTTACCCCCAGCAGCAGAGACTGTGGTGGCAGTGACACGGGCTGTAGAGGAGGAGAGCAGGGATGTGTTTAACAGCAATGGAGAGGTCTATGAGAATGCTTGTGATTTACCCCCAGCAGCAGAGACTGTGGTGGCAGTGACACGGGCTGTAGAGGAGGAGAGCAGGGATGTTCGTGCAGGTGTGCTGCGTTACTTGATTAGTTAACTATTCATGCAGCGTGTTCTGTAAAGTGAATTATCAATAAACTTTTGAATATTTCAAAATGTACAATGTATCCCTTGTTTTTTTTATTTATGTGATGGTTTTTATAATCGCGGCATTAATCATTTGTCTTTTTCAAGAGGTTCATTACGTGCTCATACAATGATACATATTTAATATAGTCTGGAGGTACACTTATTCGATCAGATTGTTTTTAATTGAAGCAAAACACAGATACAGAGGTAAAATATAAACAGAAAACATACTCTGAAAATATAGCAAGTTCAAAAGTAACGTTATACATAAGGCTTTTCCTTGGCGTCGTGCCATCAAGCTCTCACTGGATCCGCTCCTCGGCTATCAACGAGAGGAACGTCTGAACTTCCTCAACAGACAACGACACTGCTATTTTGTGGTTGATGCAAAATGTGCGTTGTTTAAACAGAAGTTGCGTCCGATCCTTCGCTGGCTGTGCTGATTTAAATCTAGCGGGTAGGGCTGTAGAGGAGGGTCTCGTGTCGCAAGTTCAGTGACGCAGTAATGACGATTTTCTCCGGCCAATCAGTGATCAAATGCCAAACAGTAAAAATATCAAGATATATCAAGAATATTGATCGAAAGACTGAAGAACATTTGTTCTTATATTTAGAATTGTAATTTATATTTAGGTTTTAAAAGATCTGAAGTCATTGAGGGCAGGAGTGGGTGTGAGACGGTTCTTTCTCTGGGGTAAACAGAGTGATTTGGACAGGGTGACACTGCTGGAAGCGACAGTGAGAGGGAAGTTGCTTCTACCTGAAACCAGATCTAGTCTCCTCTTATTAATGCAGTGGATTCAGAACAAAACAGGCCCTCAGACAGCAGCAAAGCCTGAGGGGAAGGAGTGTGTGTGTGTGTGTGTGCGCATGTTAGAGAGATGTGTGTGAAGATATAAGAAATAATGAAAGAAAAAAGGAAAATCTTGTGTGTGAGAATGTGTTTTAATTAAGTCCATTCCTCTACGACACTTTATCACTGGTTCAACACAAGTGACATCCACACAAGTGCGCTGTGAGACAAACAGTCAGAGTAAATAAAATGATTTCAGTGAGACAGACACTCCAGTAATGCAGGAAAGCAGCTCAGTTTGGTTTTTCAGTTCAAACTACCAGGCTTCATACTGCCAGAATAAACAACCAAAAACAGCTCCCAATATCCAAAGCTTGAGAAACACCACATCTCAGCCTGCCCATCCGATCAAATTCCTGCAAATACAAGACAGCCAGCCAGCCTGATGTCCTCAGGTAGCACACGTTCCCACAAACAGAGACCCCAGTGTCTGTCACTTTTACAAACAGTTTAAGGTGCTTTGGCGGGACGTCTGATCCCTCGCCATCATAATACTAATAAACCGCACAGAGCTTTACTTACACTGACGACTGCAGGGGGACGTGGACGAGCACATGTCTGTGTGAACACACATTTATTACAACATTATATCCTCTCCAGCCACCATTGTAACACTCACCTGACTTCTCTTTCCACCTCATTGAACTCTCTTTCCGCCCATATGCTTTCCTCCACTTCTCTCTATCATTCAATCTGTCTCAGGAGGTGTGTGCGTGGCACTTTTTCTACAGCTAATGAAAAAGTCAAACAGTTTGTGTGCTCTTGAGGCCTACGGTCCACTTGAAAATAACTGGACGGTGTCAAACAAAGATTGTGAACAAACAAACAATTGATAGTGACAAAACACTCACTCTCTGTAATATTTCACATTTTAAATAATATTGATGCAGATATATGTATGGAAATTCACACATACACACCGAAATCTACTGGCCATCTTGTTTTTTCAGTGTGTGTATGTTTATGGGAGCAAGTCCTCTCTCATCAGAGACTATCCCTGCATCATATTGGCTGCAGATGTCGCAGGACTGGGCGCAGTCAGTGTTTAACACGGCTCCGCACACACCAAGACACAAAGCTTGTTTGACAGATGTGCTACATGTGGTTAAACTGATGAAATTCATTGTAAGGGATTGTGAAGCATTTCTGACATCTTTTTCTACTGATGAGCAAACAAAGATCCAGTCAGATAAACACACTGTGGTTGTTACAATAGCTACTAGCATCACATGTTTGCGTACCACTTCACCAACCAGTTAAAACAAATTCACAGCTTTATCAGCTATTCTGTAATGCAGCAATATGCATGGCTGACTGCAAAACGTTTCACCCAAATATAGATATTCTATTACATTCATGTTGTTCACAAATTGTATGATTTGCTTTCTTCAGGGGAACATAAAATATATTTTGAAAAATGTTCATGCTGCTCCAGAAGTTTACAGTCATCAGGCACTGTCAAGATCCATAAAGCTTTATTAAAGCACCACAAAACTACATGACTCGCTAGACAGTATTAAAAATTAAATAATAATCTATCATAATCTCATATGGATCAAAACTGCTCATTTTCCATGCCTGCTGGTGTTTCAGCGACGATACCAGTAATGCCTTAGAAATACACAGGCAGAACGGACAATCCTACTTTTGATTCAATCAGTTAGACAGGGAGTCTTTTATCTGCAGCACATTAATAAAGCACACGGGGAGCAGCAGCAAAAGAAGCTGAAACTTCTCAGCATAAAAGAAGAGGACAGACTCACACTACTAACTTGGCATGAGCTAAACTAAAAGAGCCAAGCCTGCTGGCTTGAGTGACTTCCTCTCTCTGCTCAGTAAGTCTGAGATGGATTGTGTTCACTCAGTGTATATCAGCGGTGTGATTAAATCCTGGTGTTGTGGAAAGGCAGAATTGTTAACTTCAGGTCAAGGTCAAAGGATGATGGCCCCCAGAGAGGATTCAATTATTACCAGAGCAAAACAAGTCTGCAAGCATTCAGAGGAACAGCAAATTCTTTCACTCAGGAAGGCTGACTAAATGTCCATCAACTGACCATTTGATTAGGGAGGTCATAAAGCTGTGCAATTAATCGAATTCAATTAACATGCGCATCTCAACAGTAAAGCCGGTTCTGTGATTGGCGGTAAATCTCCATCACCTGTTTTCAGATGGAGCGGCAGTTAATACACAGAGCCGTAGTTCACTGAGAAGCTAGGACTTATCGCGTTTGTAATCGCAGACGAATCGCCTTCGATTACGAATGCAATATTGCGTAGCTTGTCAGTGAACTACGGCTCTGTGTATTAACTGTCACTCCACCTGAAAACAGGTGATGGAGATTTACTGCTAATCAAGAAGCCGGCTTTACTGCCAATATGCGCATGTTAATCGAATTCAATTAATTGCACAGCCTTAGGAGGTCATCTAGTTTTTGTTTTAGCTTTAATGTTTTACATGCTTTAAGTGTTTTAAAGTTTCTTTTGAAATCCGAGCTTGCTGAGAGCATGCTATGCTTTAGCATGTTGTTAGACTGTCAGCATGGTAAACACTCAGAGAAGTTGTGTCTCCAAATTCATGCCCTTTAATACAGCACCACTGCAGCCAGTAAAGCAGTTTGTCAAACAAATACACCGCCTTCTACATAATAAATGGCTTCGAGACAATTGCTGTTGAACTTTAAATCGCCTGCTGTGAACAGTGTTCCCATTATTATGTATAATCTGAAGGTTTATTTTTTTGGAGGAGAACTAATCACAAAACTGCCATATGGTGATAGTTCTGTGACTTACTATAGTCATCTCTGCATATTAAGATGGTTTTGGATAATATATTTAAAAGTCAGCATGAAATGAAAATACATACATATGTTTTCTGAATGCATATTATTGATCTTACCTCTGAATGTTTTAAACCATGCATGTTTCTTTTTGATCTTGTAATTTTCAAACAAAATGTGATTTTGACATTGATGTTGAAACGACCCTCTGGTGACATATGTCTGACTTCTCTAGTCATTTAGTTCACTTAAACCTGCACCCTTTTTTTTTTTACAACCGATTTCAAGCTCACATTTAGATCCGTCCCCATTCAAATCAACAAAAACAGATAGACCAAAGTCACCATCACTTTACATTTTAGATAATGTTTCACAATGTGTCACAAGTTCACAACACAGAAGAAAACATCTGTTGCTACTTCCGTTACATGACAACTTAAACATTCTAGAAACATAAAAATCAGATAGCCACATGACTAGTCAAATATAACTGCTCTTGAACATCCCTAATATGCTTATACAAGTGCTTTCAGTTCAAAACTCTTCCTCTGATTCATTTCAAAAGTTCAATTGCATACTTTTGTGGAGAGCCATGGAATGAGAGCCATTCAACCACAAGCTCTGCCATCTAACCCCCACTGAATTTTATTTTTTAACTACAAAATAAAAATAATTTTTTAGAAAAGGAGTGTGTGTGTATGTATGTGTGCTTTGGCAAGTTTATAGACAAGCTATGATAAAAGCAAACACTCAATGAAGTACAGTAAAACTGCCAATCGGAAATTATGTAATCAAACTAATTTCTAAACCCAGAGTTTTAAACCCAAACATTCAAACACTTGCTAACGGTAACAATGTTTACAATGCACGCAAACTCACAGCACCTTAGCTCAACTCTTTCTAGGAAAAAAGGATAAGCGCAGCTGCTCTGTGTAAAGTGGAGGGTGCCGGGTTTGTGCCCTGACGTGCGTCTGTGCAAGAGTGTGAGCTTAAGCCGAGAGTCTGTCCTGCACCAGACCATCTACTGATCCAGGGTGTCACTACGTCTCCCCCCCGATCCGTCAGGGATTATCCTGTTACGTGCTTTAGACGCCTGCAGATTCCCAGCAGTTAAAACAAAGCAGATAGGACAAATCCCTATGACCACTGCATGACAGACAGTGGGGGGTCAAGTGTTTACTAATCGGTTCACAGTCGGCTTGATGTAGCCCATCAAATTTACATTTGATAATTTCTGTAGAATTCTAGATAAATGAACTATGGGTCTACAAGGTCAAAACAGCAAATGATACAATTCACGTCATATATAAATAAATTCTGCATAATTTCTTTAAGGACTACAACATCAAAAAAGTAAAGTTTGAGAACTTTCTATATTATTGCATCATCAACCATATAATACAAGTAGGCCACATCTTATTTTCTGATACAGACTGTAAACAATCTATCTATAATGGTGTGTAATGTAAATTATAGAATAACAGAATGCTTTCTATAAGTGGAAATTCTCAGGTTAAAGTTTTGATCTTCCGATAACTCATTCAGCACCCACTCTACACAGCTTGGTGGCGATGGCCTGAAATATGAATACTTCATGAATATAAACAATGAGTCAGCCACCTGAATAATGGTGTTTATCCGTGTCAATGTTTGTACAGTGTGCCACATGGTACAGGCATATGCATATCACAGAATATATTGTGTCCTTTCAAAACACAGAGCAACACTCATTTGACATGAACAGAGCCTGCGGTGTAAATAGCATGACAGGCTTGTGTTCTGGTTATGGGAAAAAGGGAGCTGGGCTTTTGTGTTGATATTAATTGTGTTATACAAGTGGCTCATTACTCATAGGTGGTAGATGTTAATCCATCATCTAAAAAATCCCTAATGCTGGAACTCAACCACTTAAATGAAAATCTATACAAACTATTGTAAGTTGGCACCAACATTCCTTGAAAACTCATTTAAATCAGAAGGTGAGTCATCATAAAAACATAAATATGTGTTAATATTCTGCAAATATTTATGGCACCTATTAAACTAGAACTACAAACTTGAAAATGTTACATTTATAGACCTCATCTAGGAAAATTAACTCAGAAAAACATTCCATAGTTTGGAGTGTTTTTATCCCCTACTAATTAAATCGGAAATTAACTTTTGTTTTTGAGAAAGCATGCTTGGTTTTCTTTTGAGAAACACATCAAACTTCAGGGTAGTGAAATGATGGCTTCCATATGCTCTCAGCTGCAAAGAAACATAAGAGAAACCAGCACAAGAGAGTTATTGCAAGATGATTCTCCAATGCTATACAATTAACAGTCCTCCAAATGATCCAGTTCCATGTTTTCAAAATCAAACCTTTCATAAACCCTGCTGCATTTATTGCACCTACTTTATTATTTTTTATTAAAAATAACAGCCAAATTTATACTCTCATGTAATAATTAAACAATGCTTACCATTATCGTACATATATCTTTTCAATATTTTTCAGCAATACATGATAGTTCAAATAAATGTCATTTTTCTAGCCCCCCCCCAAAAAATCTGTATTTAACTGTCCCAAACTAGATAATCGAAATGGCTACAAAATCTCTGGTGCTATGCTATTATCACTAGAAAATAAAATAGGGACTAAACTCACATTTATCTCCAACTTTCAATTAAATAAAGTAGAGCAACTGTTGTTCCCTCAGTACATTATGTCATGAGCTAACTGAGCTAAGGCTGAATTTGCAAATATGTCAACTCAGGACAGATTAATCTCCACAGATCCAAGACCATTCCTTATAATCTGTCTACATATGGTCAAGGTTCTATTTGAACACTGATGAACTCAACACTCGGGATCAGAAATGCGGTTTAATTAAGGCTGGATCAAGAGATACTGAGCAAATACTGAGAACGTCACTACCCATTCTTAAAGCAGCTTTCCTTTCGAATACTCCTTTCTGGTCAATTGTAATGAAATATTAGCTATGGTTACAGGAAACATGGTGACACCATCAAAGTAGAACTCTGGGCATCTGAGAAGAGTGTGACAGGAGATCGGTGCATACACTGATCCACTGCTTTAATGTAAAACCTGATGAAGATGCTGTTATCCTGCATAATTTGAGAGTCATCCAAAGAGAATCTAATTACATAATATACAAACCAAACACATGTATACTCATGTATAAACTAAACAACAAACAACTCACGAGTACACAACCATCTCTCCTTCCCTTTCACACCTCTGGCCCTCACTGGTACACAGAGATCATAAACATGTACATAATTGTTCCTTTCCTTTAAATGTGTCCCAATACACTCAGCAATCACCCACGCTCTTCACGGTTTATGTGCACACACACCATTCGGCTGGGTTTTTAAAAAATTCACAGTTTGTCCCATTAAAGATTCACCACAGCAGTGCTGTTATGTTTATCAGGCCTCTGCCAGTCGCCCTCCAGCGAGCAGCGAGGAATCATTCCAGGGCCCTGATAATACAGCAAGGCCGCGATGCTGCAGCTGATCTGAGGGAGGTCAGAGAGAGTGAGAGAGATGTGGAGAGGCAGAAAGTGGTGAAGGTCCTAGCCTCTTTTTCCACTTAGAGCTACGGCAGGCTGTGTGCCTCAATTATTCAGCAGTGTTTAACACGCCTCCTGACATCACCACTGTATGCTCGCAATGCCTGCGTCTTAGCCACAGGCTCCACGCTGCCCTGGATCACAACGCTGACCACCATCACACACATGCACGCTATCATTAGTACTGTATGTTCAGGCAAACCATACATGGCCACAGAACTGTGTAGGAACATATTGCATCAGAGTGGGTACAAATTAATTTAGGTTCTGAAAAATAATGAAAATGTGTTAAAAATACAACATTACATGTACATTAAAGGTTTCATTATACCATATTCAAATGTATCATGTACAAACTAAAATGAACATTATTTGAAATTTAAACAATGCAAATCATTATTACAATGCAATTATTATTAATGTAGAGTCGTATACTTAATAATGTGACCCTATATGTTTGTTATTAAAGGCCAGGTTTAAAATACAGGGTCCTTAGTTTGAAAAAATTTTTTAAGTCTACTTTTTTAATAATAATAAAATACAGTAACACTTGATATTGAGATTCAATTAAAGTCAGCATGAAAAATTACTGTATATTTTCTAAATGTATTTTATTGATCTTCTAGTGAATGATTCATCCATGCACTTGAATTTTCTTTTTACATTTTTTTTTCTTGTCATTTTTAAATCAAAATATCATAACTTGTGTAACATATATAGCGGCAGGAATTCAACTCTACAAGTCACCAGAAGGGGGGGGCAGCTAAAGAATCAGCAGCCCTCTAAAAGCCCCTCCTCCGCCTCAGCGAAAAAGCGCGCGTTTTCTTCCTGTTGTGGAACAAAAGGAATGTCTTGAGGAACGCTTCTCAAAGACATTCGTTCATTTCATGACTTGCAAAGCATCCACAAAATTATATATGGAGATTAATATGTACTCTTTCCCTCATAGGCTTGATGTGATGATTTTGAATATGAATTACATAAGAAATGTGGGATGACTTTCCTTTGTGCCTTCAACTGCATAAACTGTAGTGTGTAGGTTGTGCCCAATTGCAATGTTTAGTCTCTAAAAGAAGCTAGTGTCGTAAGTCAGAAATGTGTGGATGACCGTTAAGCTTTGGCATCCTAATGTATGTTTACAACAGACATAAAAGATCTATGCGTTATCTTTCACGTTGAATTAAATATCAGATGACAGTGGGCATGGCCCCAGAAAACCATGGACATGGGTGGAGCTCCGCCCCATGCGGACAATCTGATTCGATCAGCCGCGGTGGGCGGCGTCCAAACCGGACAGTTGAAAAGATGACGCCAGCGGCGCGCTCGCTCTCTTCTCTTCCCTCTTGCAACTCTCGGGCGCTCCTGAACTCGGCGCTGCTCAAACGCGCAAGGCTGACCTGGAAGCCGGCCCGCTGACTCTCACAACCAAACCAACCATCGGAGGGTCTAAGGCTGTGCCAAAGCCAGAACGGAGCCACGAAGTCAACGATTGTGAGGAGAGCTTTCCCGATGACGTCCACGCAGCCATCTCAAGTCTCCACACGAGAACAACCCGAAGGAGCCGAGTTGAACACGTGACGCCCAAACAAAGAACTGAACTCACGCGGAAAACGAAACAACTCCAAACCTGCTTTAAACCCATCCAAGCAAGTACAAAACTGAATTCCTAATCCTGACTAAACCGTTAAAATTCGATCTGAATGCAGTAACAAAGCATACGTATTTGTTCGTGATCTTTTGGCTGGTTAGTTAAGTTATGAAATAGTAAAGAATGTCATTCTTTAAACCTTAACCTCAAAACTCTCGTATGCCTATGTGTGTGTATGTCTATGTCTTATCAGTTAATCCATTTATGTTAGAATAGCAATATCACGAATAAATCGTTTTTCATTTCATAAAGAATTGTCTCTGGAATGTGATTTTAAGTATTTTTATCCTTACTTGCCCTAAAGATAACGCAGCCTAGCTCAAACTTAACGAAATTATCAATCTAGCTTATATCTACCGGGGCCACGGAATGGAAGCGAGATTGTAATTGAGAGTAACAGAATGTACCTTTTAGTGATTGCTGGACAAGCACTTAATAAGGTGTAAACTGTAGGTTAAATATTAATATGACTTTAATCAAGCCATATTAAATATTTAATAACTAATTCCCGGAGCTGAAACAATAGCTCTATATTAAACTGGTATTTTTACTACATAATGGTGGAGGATGCGGGCATTAAAGATTTAGATCTGATGAATCAAACCAGAGACAATATAAATATTTCTCACTTTTATCCGGAAAAGAATTGAGTAAATATAGAGAAACAAACGGTTATTGGTGATATTGCATGCTTGTTTGCGAAACACAGTGAGGTTGAATGAAAGAGAGTGTAACTGTTAACTCGAGTTCGAGAAGAAATTAAACTGCAGTAAATAATTAATAAAAGTCGCTCTAAAAAGCGCATGAGAGGCAACAAGCGTGTCCCTTGTTGCCCCTCTCTTAAGGCCTTCGTGGTAATGCTTTGTTAGTGCGTGTTCCACTGCAAACCCAGCCACGTGACTCTCCGCTGTAGAATATTAAAGTAGCTATTTAAGTAATTCTCAGCCAATTTTTGATTTCACGAGTGAAATTCAGGCACGCGCTCAAAGGAGTGGCCAGTCGTTTTTGAGAAAGGGAGACATTTTGCAAATCGATTTAATTGTTTGTTTTGTTATGTGTGCGGTCTAAACAGACAAATATTCACATAATAGCCGCTGAGGCTTTGTTGGGTTATAAGTAACCCGTAGATAAATTTATCTCGCCCTAAATGAGTGAGATTATATGTGCTATAGAAAATGCGTGAAGCACATTTTCCTCCTACAGGCACTGACGTGCCCATAGCGACCAGCTTAGCCACGTGTAAATAGCATTAGCGCTAAGCTAACAAAGAAACTGTAGCATTGTAGCAAAAGCCATGCTGGTAGCATTCTGACTAGCGATTAGCACATAGCATTTAAAGCTTGAATGCAGTGTGTTTGGAAATGTGGTTCACAGCTAACACTAATTCCTCTCTCTCTTTCCCTCTCTCATTTAAAAGACTAACTATGTTTTGAGTTGGCTGTGTTAATGTTCATCAGTGTTAACAATTTCACAGGTTGGTTTAATATAACAGCTGATTAAAGTCTTTTTACCTTTTGTGAGACCAGCTTAATAAGTGGTGGTAACATGGTTACCATGTGATAACATAGTGAGGTTGATTTAGTTCAATTATAATGGCTTTTATGATTTCATAACACATCAATGGATAAGCGCTATTGTTAGGAATTTTAATTGTTAATTGAATGTCACAATTGATTACAAATTAATTTTGAATTAATTTCATTTAATAAAATTTTCAATTCCTGCTTCCAACAACAGCATCCATTTATGAACCATAAGCGCTCTTATAATTTGACCACTACAATAAAACCTTAAGTTATCTAGAGGGCCAGAAATTTTAATTTCATTTACAAGTAGGATACCGATTAATTATTATTATTATTAATTTTTTTTTGGTGTTAAGGACAATGAGAGGAATGCTTAAGTTTGGAAATTATTTTAATTACTATTATGGGAATCCAAAACTAGTGATTTAGAAGCTGTAAATTAATTTAATAATTAATTATGAATTCGAACATTCTAATTACATTTAATAATTAATTACACTTCCTGTCTACATTTTGCAACAATATTGGTTTGTCAACTCAATTGCAGATTGCATTTGTAAATTCTAATCCTAAGTGAATCCTATTAATTTTAATTATAACATCATAAATTTTAATTAGAAACCACAAAGTCTAATTTTAATTATAATTTCAGACTTACCACAAGTCTGGCGCCCTATC
Source organism: Gymnocypris eckloni scoliostomus (assembly GCA_027564155.1). Lineage (NCBI taxonomy): Eukaryota > Metazoa > Chordata > Actinopteri > Cypriniformes > Cyprinidae > Gymnocypris > Gymnocypris eckloni. The sequence goes on from CM050429.1 coordinate 9,586,093, forward strand.
TGTAGGCCATACTTCATTTCCTTAGGTGATCTGATTAACTCAAGTAAAATTAATAATAATTTTATTAAAATAATTTTATTAAATTAAAATTAGTCCTCCTTACTTAGGCCTGAGAGTAGATAGTGCTCCCCTAGTGCTGTGTGTTGGAGAAGTGACAGTGACACCATACAGGTCATTTCTCACCAATCTGGAGCATAAAACGTAACCTTAGCATAGCGACTCAACAGCACCACCTTGTGCCAACGTATTAGTTTTAAATCTTGGGAATAAATCTTAATTTCTCTTTTCTTTTCTCCCTGTTACTAACTTCTAATTTGACTTGTTTGCTTAAAGCTAGCCAGGGAAGATCACGAATAGGCGAAATGTCACAATTGAACATATGTATGAAACTTGAGAACCACATTCAAACTGTTTATCATTTACCCTCTATTGTGAAATCCTATTCCCCAGGTTAAAGCAGGCGCAATGAGAAGATAGACATCGGCAAAAGTTTTAACACGTGACACACGCTGACCAGCGTGCGGTGTAAAATCCTGCCATTCAGGGACAAGTACTGTCATTGCTGTTGTTTTCCTCCATCAAGGAGAAAATTGGAATAGCAATACCAGTCTTGTTACAAAAAGAAAACTCGCCTACAATCCTCTGATTAGAAGCGTCCTTCTAAATCAGACTTAACAAAGCGAAGAGAGAATCTGCTATTAAAAGAGATCGGTCTAGTGTTATTGTCCCTGTGTACTCATTCTGTTAGTGTGCTTTTCTTTCTGTTTCCCAACAGTGCTGCCTCTCACGGGCGCAATTTCTACGCAGAAGCTGCAAATTACACGCACCCCATCACAGAGGACCACAGAAACAGAATCACACTCAACACTAGCATACACTACACTGTGCACATTCACACCCCTGTTGTTTTGTTTGTGTTTTTGTTTTGCTTTGTTTCCCATCCAAGGTCTGTGTCAGTTCGGTCCAAGATCCCATCACCGCCAGAACATGTATCACCAGCCAGAACATGTCGGTCACTGGGAAGGACTGGAAATGTGGCTAAGTGCTACAACAAACAGCATCCTCCCTAAAGCTGCTGAAGCACTCCAACATCAGACACAGGACCAACTAGATGACAACATCACAAGCATCATGAGACAAGACCCAAGTCAAAACTACAATCACAAAGAATTAGCCAAGATCACCTCAAGCTTAAGTCACACACTCATCGCCACCCTCAAACTGGCGACAAGCACGCCGCTGCGCCAGCAGGAGCTGACAAGCGCACAACGACGCATAGAGCAGCTGGAACGTGAAGCTCAGGTACGACGGAAGGGACCGATGAGGTGGAGCAAGCGCCGATGAGGAAATCAACAGGCTAAAAAGAAACTCTAGAAGCTACCAGCACGAAATGCAGCAACTCAAAGAGGATTTCGCTGATCGTGCAGACAAGCTACAGTATGCAGAGAAGCTACTAGAGAAGGCAAAGACTGACTTCAGGGACAAAAACAGCAGAATCAAGGCCCTCGAAGCTCATTTGGCTGAATCAAGAAAGCGAGATCAGCCGCCTAACACAACAGCTCGACTACGTCACAGAGGAGTCTGAAAGTTTCCAAGAGGAACTCAAGCACGGCTTACGAACTACGCCATGAGCCGTCAAGGACAGGACGTGCACCAACCGCACCCCTGCCAAGCAGGACCAAGTCACCTGTGCCTGGACTGACACGTGAACATAAGACAGAGGGGGTGATGTTAAAACAGTCACCAGCGCCGTCTGAAGAACTTTATATCACGACAGAACCAGAAGAATCTGCTGCAGCCAGCCGCAGATCGTCGCTTGGACCTAAAAGACCTTGACAAGCTCGCCCGAAACGTTGGCAAATTCAACCCCAGCGTGCCAAACAGCCAAACGGTCCAAGCGTATCTGCAAGATATTGATTTCCATCTGGAAATGCGACCTAACGTTACGGACAAAGATAAACTCTATTTACTCGAGCGACATCCAGCCCTGAAGTACGCAGCTTCCTGGACCGGCAGCCTGTTAACACAAAGACTGATTACCAGCGGCTGCGAAAAGCCCTTATTAAAGAGTTCACGACCCTGAGTCCGATCAAGGCTTAGTGGCTGCCCTGGAGGCGAGACAAGGACGTCACGACACTCCTCAAGCTTACTATAGTCGACTCAGACAAGCATATTTTGGAACTCGCAATGATTCTGACATGGAAGATGAACTGAACTTTAAAACTCTCTTCCTCAGGAATCTTCATCCTGGCATAAGCCACCATCTTGGCGTTCTCGCATGTCCACGAACGATGAACACTCAGCAGTTGCGAGACTTGGTGCAAAAGGCCTACTACAAACAGAAGATGGCCTCAGAAAAGAGCGCAAAAACCCCAGCAGTTCTTGATTTCAACACGCAACACCATGAACTGGCTCTAGAGGGCACCCAACGCCAAGACAGCGCTAAGCCACCACACAGAGAATGGAATGCACTCCAACAGAGAACGAGACTCACACGCTGACACCCGACCTGAACAGAGGTATGACCGATGGGATGGACCGCGTGGGCGTCAACGCTCACCTGGGCGACACTGGGAGAAGTGGTCTCATGAGAATCAGTGGGAAAAGGAAGGCGAACCAGAGTCAGCCTGACTAGCTGTCAGGCGGAACGGCAGTGACAAGCTGAACAAATCAGCCCCAGAAAACAGCACCGCTTCACCTTGCTCTCAGAGAACAGTAAACACCCTAACTTCAGATGGACATGAAACCCCACCTGAAAACCCAGCAACAGAGTTAAACACTAACTCAACACCCAATACTCCAAATCACAGCAGCGTCCAACAAACACCTGCTGATGAAACTCCAAGTTCCTGAAAGTGCTGTCTCAGTCACCTGCCATCCTCCGGAGAACACCAGATCAGGTCTGACATCCTAAACGTTTCCTCCCAAACTCCAGCCCCTCAAATGACCAAAACGATGCCCTCACCATAGCAGGTGCATCACATGAAGAGTCCTGGACCTTTCATGCCCTCCCACCCAACCCTACAGTGGCAGCAGTAACCCGCCCGCCAGCACGCCACTGGCGAGCACACCCCTGCCCTCCTGCATTACCATACCACCTCAGTTCGCTGACGATCTCCTCACCCTCACATGCGGATTCGTCCACGAACCATGACAGCTCACATGTCAAAACCATGATAACACATCCTCCGAGCTCCAAGCTCCACTCTGTCGACTACATGCTGCATCTGCAAGGCGGTGTCCACACGTATGTCCCTGAGCCACTCACTGCGCCACAGCTCGTAGTTCCTCACGGCCAGAGGGGAGTACATGGACACACGCACACGATGCACCATGATGGGTTGCCAGTGCCAACCGGCAAATCCAAACCACCGACAGGAAAAGGGGGAGGATCCGACCCACTGACACAGACCGACAACCATATGCACCACACAAGCATAATTATTGTCATTTTAGGAAAACATATAGCAACCATGCTTAGACACAACCCATATTCTCTCCTCCGCAGCACTGCTAGGACCAATCTAGTAGAGAGGAGTTACTCTCAATTTTTTTTTTTCCATTATTATATAATTTTTTTTTATTAATTTTTTTTTAATTTTTTTTTAATTTTATTTTTAGTTTAAAACTATTTTTTTTTATTTTTTTTTTATTTACTTTATCGTTTGGGTTCTTTATCGCGTGTCTCACTTTGTGTTTCCTTTCCTCTCTTTCACTTTGAACCCCTTAACCAAACCTTGAATCCAGGTCCTGAAATTGAGATCGACTTCCGTCAGTAAAGTCGTTGTAATTCGCTGTGAGAACCGCTGTCGACCGATCGAGGCCACCCGCCAAAATCATGAACGACATGATACACGATGTAAGTTCCTCGATTGACAACGTAGCCATGAATAGGATTCCGTGCTACGATACCTCTTAGCCTTGTTCAAGCGTTGTAACCCGGCCACGCGGGCCCGCTAGTCTCATCAAACCCATCTCGCCCCTTTCCCGGTAGGCGCTATTCCCATATACGCAAACCCGGAAACAGGTGATTTAGTGGCCTTTTCAGTTTGCCCATTATCGGCGTTAATAATGTTTACCGGCTCAAAGGCGTTGTGAATGCGGGATTACGGCAAGGAAAACCTATGTAAAAATCCAAACTCCTAAAGTCGCTGCGTATTACGAGAACAACGAACGGTTGTATCTGGCCCCAAACTCAAAGATGGGCACGCTCACTTAGGACATTCACTTTCCCCCCTACCCGAGTAAACTCTGCGTACGCGATAATACCAAGGGCATCTGCGGTTTAGAATCCATTAAACCCGACACTAGCTGCCCCGCCGAAACAACACCACGTTCTCAAGTTGAGGTAGCATAAGCCGAAATCATCAGAAACCGTTGGCTGGTCAGTACCCCAGCACGACCAGCCACCCTCACATGCGATTAACACGGCACCACGGCGCATTAATTTGCCCAACCAAATGTTATGGATCACTGTCCCGAAGGCGTGATCCTCCATATTGACGAGTTAGCATTGTATCACCTCACCGACGATGAATATCAGGTTGAAATCGAAATCTCTTAGTGAATTGACACCGGCTGACAGCGCTAGAAGCTATCGCCGCCTTCCGCCCGCCGGCGCCAATTATTCGGTCCTGGTCTGCCGCTGACACGGCGCTTTGTATCTCTACTATCGTAGGATATGTTATGAATTTGACACTGGCCTTCCTCCTACACAAGCGAGTGAACGTCGTCAAGAGTCTCTCAACAAATGCACGTCAGGCGTCCCTCGCCTTTTCGACGTGGTAATCCCGACCGAGACCCGAACCGAGAATTTGAACAACCTGACTGAGATCATGCCTATACCGCCTCGTCGAGCCCCTGACAATTAAAAGTCAAAATGACCCAATTGTCAATAATGATAAACAATGCATCCCTATGTCTTCTCAAGTTTCTAACCTGTTCCTTCCCAAATTACCCTGCACCAGGTTTTAGTCAGTGATAGGAATGATGTTTGTGTCTTGTATGTGCCTGTTCTTCCTGCCTCTTGTTCCAGGGCCTGACAATGTTCCATCAGGGAACATCACCAAGCCCAAGGGGGATATGTAACATATAGCGGCAGGAATTCAACTCTACAAGTCACCAGAAGGGGCAGCTAAAGAATCAGCAGCCTCTAAAAGCCCTCCTCCGCCTCAGCGCAAAAGCGAGCTTTTCTTCCTGTTGTGGAACAAAAGGAATGTGCGGAGGCGCTTCTCAAAGACATTCGTTCATTTCATGACTTGCAAAGCATCCACAAAATTATATATGGATATTAATATGTACTCTTTCCTCATAGGCTTGATGTGATGATTTTGAATATGAATTACATAAGAAATGTGGGATGACTTTCCTTTGTGCCTTCAACTGCATAAACTGTAGTGTGTAGGTTGTGCCCAATTGCAATGTTTAGTCTCTAAAAGAAGCTAGTGTCGTAAGTCAGAAATGTGTGGATGACCGTTAAGCTTTGGCATCCTAATGTATGTTTACAACAGACATAAAAGATCTGTACGTTATCTTTCACGTTGAATTAAATATCAGATGACGAGTGGGCATGGCCCCAGAAAACCATGGACATGGGTGGAGCCCCATGCGGACAATCTGATTCGATCAGCCGCCGGTGGGCGGCGTCCAAACCGGACAGTTGAAAAGATGACGCGCGAGCGGCGCGCTCGCTCTCTTCTCTTCCCTCTTGCAACTCTCGGGCGCTCCTGAACTCGGCGCGCTCAAACGCGCGCAAGGCTGACCTGGAAGCCGGCCCGCTAGACTCTCACAACCAAACCAACCATCGGAGGGTCTAAGGCTGTGCCAAAGCCGTACGGAGACCACGAGTCAACGATTGTGAGGAGAGCTTTCCCGATGGCGATCGCAGCCATCTCAAGTCTCCACACGAGAACAACCGAAGGAGCCGAGTTGAACACGTGACGCCCGAAACAAAGAACTGAACTCACGCGGAAAAGCGAAACAACTCCAAACCTGCTTTAAACCCATCCAAGCAAGTACAAAACTGAATTCCTAATCCTGACTAAACCGTTAAAATTGATCTGAATGCAGTAACGAAACATACGTGTTGTTCGTGATCTTTTGGCTGGCTGGTTAAGTTATGAAATAGTAAAGAATGTCATTCTTTAAACCTTAACCTCAAAACTCTCGTATGCCTATGTGTGTGTATGTCTATGTCTTATCAGTTAATCCATTTATGTTAGAATAGCAATATCACGAATAAATCGTTTTCATTTCATAAAGAATTGTCTCTGGAATGTGATTTTAAGTATTTTTATCCTTACTTGCCCTAAAGATAACGCAGCCTAGCTCAAACTTAACGAAATTATCAATCTCGTTTATCTACCGGGGCCACGGAATGGAAGCGAGATTGTAATTGAGAGTAACAGAATGTACCTTTTAGTGATTGCTGGACAAGCACTTAATAAGGTGTAAACTGTAGGTTAAATATTAATGTGACTTTAATCAAGCCATATTAAATATTTAATAACTAATTCCCGGAGCTGAAACAATAGCTCTATATTAAACTGGTATTTTTACTACACTTGATATGACGTCTAGTGACGTCTGCAGGACTTCTCCAATCATTTAGTCCACTTAAACCCACCCCATTCTTACAATGATCTTCAAACTTGCTTTTAGATCTGCCTCTATCCAATTAAAGTGCCTTGCTTTCCGTACACAATAAAACTTAATTTTGTGGCAAAAACATGGACAATATCTGTCGATTTTATCCTTTTGTTTACCGTTTTGTTGTTACCGTATTTATTTGTTTGGTCAGTGTCCTTGTGGGTTTTGGTTATTTTTCTGTTATAAGTCCTTTGAAATAACAGAAATCATTTGGCGAAGTGATACAGGACTGGTCAAGAGAGCTGCCTGGAACTACGTTCACTGTGCGTTTCCCTGAAAATAATTGCACACCTCAGAACGTTTGTCAGCCAATCAGAGTCAAGCATTCAATGGCCCCGTAGTATAATGCACTTTAATGCATTAGAGATCATGAACTAAAATGGAGCATTTATCAATCTAAACTTACATTCAACTCATGGTAATTTATACTGAAAATGTTACAAATCTATTAGTATGAATAGAAAATAACCTAGATTACTATAAAAGTACCGTTTACTTTTAGTTTATGAAACTTCAACTGTTTTAAAGCAAAAGTAAAAGAAGATGGGCTCGTTTGAAATCAGAGCAACCAGAGGTAAGTTCACATTGTATCTTCAGTGCTCTACATTTACACAATGTTTACCTTTACATTGCATTGGACTTATCTAAATGTTATGCAAAACAGGTACTAAAGAAATTTAAGAATCACATTCAAATAAATTCAAGATGATGTGAAACTGAAATGAAATCTTAAACATAAGAGAACATAATAAGAATCTGATAAGACACTTGGAGCACTACCATTAAACAACAACCTTTAGACTGCGGCACTCTCAACATAGAGTGTACTGCACTCTATATACTATAAGATAAACAATGTTTGACTGAGTAATTGCAGACTATCCTGGCCTTTGAAAGATGACTCACCGATGATAATAGCTTATGTGTCTGTTAACAGGTTGGCATGTCGAGAGATCTCTCTGGGCTTTGATTAAGGCCAAGGGAATGGGGAGATTTCGCAAGAGGGGGCTTTGGCACTTGTGTGGGCCTCACCGGATGAATAGCACTGTTGCTTTTTAAATGCAGTGCCAGCCAGCATGATGAAGAGTTTGAAGAATAACAGTTGCCAAGTTTCTTGCAAGGAAGCTTAAGAGTCGCCAAACTATGCTGATCTAATTACCTGATGTTTTTTGTCCACGGATCTTTTAAATAAATCTGTTGTTTACTGGCCATCCATGGGGACCGTGACATACACATACACACACACACAATGAGAACAGGATCTGTTGTAATTCAGCTTGAAGGTTTACAGACAGTATAATAATTTCTTCAGCTCTTGCATCTGCTCACAGATTCCCACAGTCTCACCTAAAACACCAACAAAGGGTGATGGGAACAGCTTTTACATTATAACACAACGTCCACCCAAAATGTAAACGCAACAAGTCACTAGATTGAAAATGAGACTGTGCATATAGCCGTTAATGGATTTCAGTCTGTGGGAAAAGTTAAAAGTTAATGCAATTAATGTGTTATCATAATCAGTCTTCGCTGCCACCTCGGAGTAATCATGCCCATGTCTAGTAGATGACAATCCAAAAGAGTCATTTAAAATCCATTTCATTTAATTCAACCCAAGACAGCCCAACCTGATACCGTAAGAGGACAGGCACACAAAGTGTCCGTTTCTCGAAACAGATCCAGTGCTTTTGTTTGCGTTGCAGAAGAAACAGTAACTGGGGCTCATATATCCTGACCATCTTCACCAACAGCTAAATTAGCACTGATGAACTGACAGTGATTAGTGACTTAACGGAGATAGAGAAAGAATGAATGAAAGAAGCAGCATCAACAACAGGTTCACTGCAATAACTGTTACACATTTGAAATCAGAGCACAGAGAGAGAAATGATCAATATTGTTGAGTCAGCTTGATGCAGAATGGATGGACTAATACAATTATATCTCTGTGCTTCCTGTTAAGCGTTTGTGGTAAGTTAAGATACTTTAAATTAGCATGTGCTCAGTCAGAGCAGTGTCTGCCATAAAAAAAAAAAGGGAATTAGTCATATGTGACCAGGTCTGATATATGCTAGATCCCAAATAATGCAGATCTGATCAGATCAAAGAGACCTTAGTTTATTGAGGATGAAGATTTGTGAACATACTAGGAGGACAATAGCCAGGCAGCAAAAGCAAAATCTTACCTCGTGCTGACAGCTTTTTTGTGTTAATGATCTTGGCAGCATATTCCTGGGCGGTTGATTTCTTTACACATCGCCGAACAATAGAAAAGGCACCCCTGTTAGAAAGAAACCGCAATGCACGTCAATAATAACACAATCAAGCAAGCCTGAAATTTAAGCCAAAAACATTACATAATCTTCTGAAGCTAAGAGCGTGCAACAGTGCCCATCCATATTTTAGCAGTATTGGTTCAAGACAAAGTTTTGACATTTCCCATTTTCACAAAAGTCTTTGATTAGGGCTTGTAAGCTACCAACAAAACCAACCAGCTATGATGTGAATCACACTGCAAATGACAATTGAATAAAAATTCTAGATAAATATATACATTTTGATTAAAATGTTTTGATTAGATACCTATAGAAACAATACATTTCATGCATTATTAGACTAGTATTATTTTCTTAGATTCTCTGATAGGTGGAGATTTCTCTGCAAAATCCTGGGTAATGTATTTTTTCATCAGGATTTCCACTGTTGAACATGGTTAATTAAAAAATAAGTTGAAACAATGTCAAGTCATCTTTATTTATATAGCACTTTTAACAATACAGATTGTGTCAAAGCAGCTTTACAGTATTAAATAGGAAATAGTGTGTCATTTGGGCTGATGACTTCAACCAAAGTATAAGCCATTGATTAACAAGCACGTAACTCACAACAGGTGTGTTTTAAAAGGTTTATAAGACTGTTCAAAATCCATTATGCTACGGAAAAAATATTTTTACTTCCAGAATCCCACTATTGCACTCTATCGGATGTAAAATCAGGGAAAAGAATGCAACAACAACAATTCACTGGCACTAAAAATCACCATTAAATGTGCTACATAAAATAAGCTATGACATTGTATTGCAATAATCTTTAAAATTATTAATTGGAGACTAATGACTGCTCAATAAGGACATGTGATGTATGCATGTACGATCATTAAAGCGGTTGCAAATGATTTGCGCACAAAACATTCTTGCAAAAATGCCATCTCTGCTCACAGGCAACTATCGTGAGCTGTGACGTGGATGAAGCAAACATGGAAAACAAATGTCCATTTCAGGCTTTTAAGAGCTCTCTGAATATGATGCAGGGACTGCTAAAACATCTACTACACTATACTGAAATATTTACTATTTAAATGCTAGCTGAAAACATTTACTCAGAGCGCACATCTACTTTTGAATGGACAACGGTGCTTTTTGGCAGCAGAATGGTGCATGTATGGTATCTAACAGCAGGGGCTAAATGAAACATGCTAACCAGTTAAACCCTTACCAATTATGGTGCGTTAACCCTGACAGCGTTTCAATCGTGGGAAGCGGTGGAGTCACTGTGCTGTTAGTTTTTAAGTAACCTCTGTTCAGTGTAGTCACTTTGCTATCAGTTGCTGTCACTCAAAACAAACATCGCTGTCAATGTGAGCACCATTTTAGTTTGGAAAAACAGGTAGCCCAGTCCCAAACGTACACCACTGGCACAGAGCCGCCTCCAACTTGTCTGATTGGCTAGCATGTACAAACATGTAACATTAGTTTTTCTGTTTACAGATACACGTGTGATTTCTCAGCACACCGATTACAGTAACATGTCAAATATGGTATTAAAAAAAACTAATTAGCAAAAACCAGTCAATTTATTAAGTTATGTGCCACAACTTCAAGTCAAATGCTAAATTGTACATTTCACAAACAAAACAGAAATAAGGTTTACTACATTATTACATTACTGCTTCATTCATTGTGTGTCAAAGTTTCTGTCAGCTCTTCAACTACTGTCAACGAAAGATACCGACTAACTAATGCTAGTGCGATATATGATACTCCGAAATACTGATGGGAAACCTGAATCATTTCCACTGATCAGGTTTTTGTAGAAGAACAGGTTCAAAAAGCAATTCAGTGGGACGTGACTCCAACATATCTGACTTTTTTTTTAATAAAGTTTTATTTACTGTATATTTATTAAGTTGCTATTTCCCAAAAAAAATTTCTATCTTAAACATACTCACAAAACTGTCATAAAGTTTAATTGTAAACATTTCCAGTATGTTTACTTTCTAAAATCTCTGCTATTCGGCTATTAAAGCAATTTGCATGCGAAGTAAATCCAAAGTCTTTTACTTCTACCTCACTCATCAGTTTGGCTCAATGAGATAAGTTGACTCAAAAACCTCTCAAACATATTCAATACAATTCATGAACAAATATTATTTGTTATTTGAACCCACTAAATCAATACCCTTAAGTGTGATTGACAAATTACACTGTGCTAATTCATATTCATGTGTGTTGATCTTTCTGGAGGCTAGTCAACAACAGATCATTTTAAGAGGTAGTAGCGATTCAATAGATCTTTATCATCACGTGGTTTCAATAATGTCATATGTAGGTACATTTTTTAACTAAAAATGTATTTATAGGTGTTTATTTACTAAGGTACTATTAATGCTATTTATTAAAGCCATTCCTTTGTCTTTAAATATATTTCCTGTACATTTTATTTGTAACATCTCTGCTATTCGGCTATTAAAGATTCAATTAGATTCGTTCAACTAGTTCATAAAAACGATTCGACTCAACAGAACGATTCATCCATGAACCGGGCAACGCTAATTCACTTCCTTCATTTCACGTTGATGTTTTTGGCGGCTGAACAACAACTGTCAACAAACGTAACAGACCGCCCAATGACGGTGTGATATTTGATGCCCAAAACAGTAGCATTTTCTCGTAACTTTTGTTACACAAGTCTGCAGCAAACCGTAGGCTACTACCAGCGTGCGCGCGGCGGCAGTCATTAGTGATATCTGATCGATGCTACTGAAAGCTGTAAAAGTTTTGGGTATGCATTCAAAACGAGGACGCAAATGACAAAGCCGAGCACCCCAGACCGAAGTATTATCTTTTCTGACGAATGTCCGTCCGCATGTCGATAAAGTACTGCATCTCGCATCACGACGACACGCAGGCTCCGCAAGCACCCTGTAGCGCGCGAGCACGATGTTCGGAAACGTGTCTAAAGATAAACAAAGAAACGAGCTTTGTGAAAGCCGAGGCTTAATAATCTCACTAAATTGCTGAAATCGACTCAATTGGGCTTTCGTTTGACATGCAAAACCGATACGCCTCTGTGTGTGAAGGCTGCTGTCAACACTGAACTAGACACAGGCAACACGATGAGACACAATGCAGTGAGTGAAGAGAGTGAGTGTAACGCGCCACACAAATGCAGCGGTGCGGTCGCTTACTTTCCGAGCTCTTCGTACAGCTGATATTCGTCTGTAAACCTGGTGGAGGTAACAATTGTAGCCATGTTGCGCGTTACGAGGATATCGCCTCTGGTGTCTGCGGGAGCGCCTCGCTCAGGTTCGGGAGATCTCTCGCTCACTCGAAGGGTGAGAGAGAGAAAGGAGGAGGTGGGGGAGAAGGCAGAGGTGCTGTTAAGTGGCGTGTCTGTGTTGTTGGAGGTGGAGAGAGAGAACGCTGCCAGCAACGCGAGATTTTCTCTGTCGACGTCGAGAAGTGACATACACAGTCTGAGCACGCGACGCGACGATATCGCGCTCGTGCTGAATGGACTGACTGCTGCGGTGATGCATCAACGTGAACGAATCATTCTTTGGAGTCGGATCTTTGTAATGAATAGGGTGATTTTTTTTCGCTACACCGGTTTGAACAATTCGTACACGAATCGTAGTTAAATCTGATTCGAACATGTCAGAGTCGACTCGTAATGAGCCGAGAGCTGTTGGGGAACTGGGGAAGCATTTAAACGAGTAAAAGCAAGCTTCACAGACAATTGTACAGATTTACCTCACTAATTATATTATGGAATATAACAACGACTTGGTTGTGTTCAAGGTTTGTTTAAACACATCAAAGTTGAAGGTCATCATTTCATATTCACCTTTTTTTAATGCGGACGAGCTATTTCCTGTGCATGTGGGAGACTTCGGATTCATTAACCGTGTAAAGCTAGAATAAGGAAATGTAGTGAAAAGTAAAACAATTTACGCTACACGCCAGTGTGCTTATGATTACAATAATAAAATAACAATTTAACAAATACCAGTTTGCAACATATGCAGCTTAACTTACTGTACAGCTACCGACACCAGAAGCTAGAACATTCAAAAAAATGAAGTAAAAATGGCCACATATGCTCTTTCATTAAAAATAAACAAATCAATAAATGTAGGCCTAATATTTTTACCATTGTTTAATGTAAATGCAGCCTTTTAGGTTTTAAATGACTTTGTCTTATTTTGTATTATGTGCTGGACTGGCACCACCACTGGTCAGTTGTTGTTCTTGGACATGTTTGAGAGAAAGCTGAATCATTAAAATTTAGATTTTACAGCCCCCCCTCCATTCAGAAAATATTCTATATTTAGCTGGATAAAGGGCACTGGCAATGTGCATTCTAGTTTCACGGTGCTTGTACATTGTTCTTGACAGGTAACACCACAATCTCAAACAGTAATGTTACTCTAAAATACATCAGAATCCATCCTTGGAAAACTACTAGTTCAACTTCCTGAAAGAAACAGAAAGCAAAATTCAGCTTTGAAAACGTTTGCTTCATTGTGGCTTGTCAAAGGAAGCAGTGTCTGGATAATAAGGCCCGAAATATACTCTGTGTACATAAATGCTGACGCTTCCAGCTACACAAGCACACTCATCTTGTACATTCAAATGATTGGTAAAACAACAATCAATCGTATATTTACGTAATAAATCTAATGTCATTATTCTTCTTATATTATTAGTAATCATTTTACCATCTTGAAAAAAAAAACCATTTGAAAACAACAGCCATTTATTATTTGTATTATTGTTTGCATGCACAAACAGACAAAAAATGGAATCTGCTATGTTATTACAAACAGATTTACTCATATGATGCAAGCCTGCTTCAAGCATTATTAGTCCATTATGTGGACTTTTATCACTTCTTAGAAAAAGAATGTAACAGTTCACGGTCTCATGTTTGTAAATGCTCTCTCTTCTTTCATGGTCAACCTTGTGGAGAAAAACAGTCCGATTAGCAATGAATGCATAAGTGCAGGGACTGTAATTACACAGAGACAGGTTGATATGAAAGCTTAATTAGAGCGGTGTAGAGGTGGGTGGTTATAAATTGCAGTCTTCCCATAGTGCTGTTGCTGTATGAGAATGTGGCCTTGTATGCTGGGAAATGCCACATTTTGGTATACTCAGACCTCTGCAAAAGCTCAGCAGCAGAGGATGGATGGCTTGCTGTCAGACAGAATCAATTCTTCAGGAAAGTGTGCTGCTTTAAGTATTACAGACTATATTTACAGATCATGTGTGAATTATGTGTAATGCATAATGTGCCAAATTCAGTCTATTTTGTCTGTTAGTGTGTGTCATGACTCATGGGGTTTAAATCAAGCTACAGCAAAATTAAAGAGTTATCAGCATTGTCAAGTTATGACCGCATTATCACTTCATCTGTGTAATTGAAGATCAACTGAAGCATCACAAAACAGGCTATACTGTATACTGTAAAATAGCTATATACTATTTCAGCAACCCGACGTTGACAAATTCATACATGCATGATCGTTGACTGTATATATATACACAAATATAATACATATAAAAGTTAGCTACAAGTGTGTCTCAGTGTTTCTTGCATCAATATTTTACAATGCAGCTTTTTTCCTGTGTTGTGCTTGTTGAATGACAAATGATTTGCACGAGCTGGTTCTTTTCAAATAATCATTTAGAAATGATTCACAAAACAGTCACAAGCATATTAGTGATTTGAATGACAGTGAATATAGCCGTTCACAACTTACTCCCTCGCTGGACGAAAATCATATTTTAGGGTTGTCCAATTTGGAGTGAATTAAAGACATTTACAGTGGCATTAACTTCAAGCCTGGTTAAATAGTTGTCCATGCAGTTTAAAGATACACGTTATTCAAAAAATAATGAAATGTTACAAAAAACAAATTATTGTCCAGTATAGTGCAGCACAATTGTATAAGGTTGAATTGATTCTACCATCGATGCATTATTAGGTGTATGACATATTGGAAAACAAACAATTCAACATTTGACTTAATTCAAACAGGCAGGAATATGCTTATGGAACAAACTGACATTTATATGACACAAATACAGTTATGATCTTCAGAGTGATTGCATCAGATCTAAATAAGCTCGAAAAAATATTTAACTAAACCATCCCTTTATCACTGCATATAGCATAACTTGTTGAAATGTAAAGAAAGAAGCTGTGCACTCAAATGTATTCAGTTCCTATATACACACACTAGTCTTCTGAAACGGTTTCATACTAGGCTGGTGTAGTTTCTCAACCACTGCAATAGATTGTGAGCTCGGACAACAGCATTCTGAGCAACCATCTGTATGACTCTGCAATTTGCCAAAAAACTATTTGGCCCCTAAATGTTTATTTTTTTGGAGCCCTAGTCCTTTTTTTAACCTGAATGCATGTATCTGTCAAATAACATGTCATAAACAAATCACTCACAGCACCTTTAAGAGATGCCAAACTCAGCATGTGTTCAGGATGACTCATACACAGAGTGAGAGAGTTCGTCAGATCGTTCTCTCTCTTTCTCTAAGCCAGTCCATTGTGCATTCTTACCACAGTAGAAGTCTTTCCAAAGTGGGTTGATGCTTTGAGTTGTTTTCAGAGATAAACAGGAGGAGGAAGTGTTTTTGTTTTATTGGTTAAATTATAACACTTATTGCTCATAAGAAGGAATAACAGTTATGTTGTAATAACTCATCCAGGCACATTCCAGACTTTTCTTCTCTTCTTTTGAATGGGCAAATAAAAACAGGAAACAAAAATGCCCTCTGGACTATGACCTCAGATAAATATGCAACAGATTTACATCAGAGATTATAAAGGTGTGGCCAACACTGGACTTTGTGTTCCCAAACTAGAAGTCTGAAGTAGTTTTTAAATAATTTCACAAGCTTAGAGCAAATGTAATCACACCCTAAATGGATAGTTCACCCCTCCCTCCTCAAAAAACCAAAAACAAACATTGATGTATAACTACTTTTTCTGAATGCAAGATAAGATATTTTGTTGATAACAAATCGTTTTATGATTAACAAAAACTCACAACATCTTTTTTTATGTCCCACATACGACAGTCATACAGGTTTTGACATGAGGGTGAGTAAGTGAAGACATTTTCTTTTTTGGGGCCAGCTATCCATTTAAACTGTAAAAGAACATAATATTTTTCAGCAATAACAATTCACTGGAAAGTAGGAGGAGATCAGTCAGTTTGAATCATGGTTTAATGAATCTTTAACAACAGTCTCCAACAAACAGTACACGGTAATTCTTGCTCTGTAGCTCTTAAGGTAAACATCTGTTTGTCATTATCTCAACTATGTACTAACATTATCTTTTAACTGTGTATTGACTTTCACCTTGCTCTAGATTCCTTATCTTCCAAAACTGAAGCATTTCTTACAGCATAGGGCTTAAGGAAACATTCTCGTCGTTTAATTACTTCATAGGAATGTGTTTAATGAAGATCACTTCTTTGCAGCCTGATAGAGGTCAGTTTTTCATTTATAGTTTGTGACTGAACATTTTTATTGGAGGACTGTGTTATTGCGATCAAATCAATAGGATGGATTATTTTGTAGGAATGCTGACAGAAGACAGTCACAGATACAATTACATTACAGTAAATCCATTTACATATGGAGATTTAAATATTCAAAATATTTCTAAAATGCTATTTTGGAATACGCATTACGTTTAATACAGAGCACATTTGATCATGTCTTGTGAAGTCTCTTGAAACCGGGAGATGAACAGGCCAAGAATGTCTCATATAAAAGGCACACAGCTTTCATACACAAGAGTGATCTTCCTCCTCCTCAAATAGCCCTCGTTTTACATAAAATAACTTCCTTTACCGCTCTTTTACTGGCTTCTACATATGCACTGACCTGATCTACTCAAACTGAGAAGGAATGCAAGAGGATGAGGAACAGGTGGAGGAGAAAGTGCAGAAACAATGAAGAATCGTATGTTATTCTGGTTGTGGTGGGGAATGTCAGAGCACAAGCATTAAAGCAAAAGGTAGGAGAATGAGAGAGGAGTGAGGAGGAGTGCAAGGCAGAGGCATGTCAGAGAAAGAACAGATTGATGAGAGAAAGTGAACCAGGGGGTGGATAAGAGAACACTGGTCCACGAACAAGTGAAGAACAATATAAGTCCTGTATTATTCTCTATCAAATCAATGCCACTACTTACATCATTTTCTGTGTTCAAATAACTAGATCATCTAATAAAGATACAGCAATATCTACTTTAAATGCTTGTGGAATCACGTGCGATCAAATTCAGACTGCTCCGGTCTGGGTTCCACTAATGGTAGGTGATCTGAACTGTTCTGCTAAATGCATTGCATCAAACAGATGGGAATTTGTCTAAATATACTCATGACTGGTAAGTGTCGTCTAATAATGCAGGAAGGACATAAACAGTTTCAATGACACTGCATATATTTTTACACTGTGCCAGAGTGTCACAAATTATCCTCTTTGACTACAAGAACAAAGCAGCCCTTTGCATACGGGAACCAACTTTTTGAACAAGGCTCTGAGTTTGCAGACTCTGCAGGTACTCTTGGATCTGGCCTTTCTGTTGGTATTGTCTGGTTCTTCATCATCCCCTTCATCTCCAGCCTCTTCCTGACCCAGCCAGGGAGTCCACACACCTCCATGAAGTTGCGGGTCAGCCATCGGGTCGTCAGGTGGATTGCGTGGAGGCACAGCAGTTCGGTTGTACTCGGCAAGTCGGGTCAACAGCACTTTGACCACCTCAGGCCGTGCCTCTGCCAAATCCGTCCTCTCATAGGGATCAGCAGTGACGTTGAAAAGCCAAACAGACTTCCCTCGCTGGTCTCGTCTCTTTTCCATGCCCTGCCACTGCTGCGGGCCTCCCGGCATTGTCTGTGGAGGATACCAGTCTCCGTCACCTACGTTCCCTGTCAGAAGTTTCCAGTCGCCAACTCGAATGGCTGCACGCACTCCTGTATCCCAGATCCCAAAACCATTAAGATTTAGGAGTCTCGGGTTGACTTCTCCATGCTTGCGTGAAACTGGGTCAATGTTGAAGAGGATTTCAGTTCGTGGACAGGGCAGGCCGCTGCTTATTGCACCCCAAACATCTTGGCCATCCAGGTGACTGGAATCAGATTCTTTGTATCCTGCAAGAGACAGCAGGGTTGGGTACCAATCGGATATGTGAATCAGAGCCTGACTCACCACCCCCTTCCTTTTCAAAAGTGGGCTGTGTACAAAACCAACTGCTCGAACTCCACCTTCCCAGTAGGAGCCTTTGCCACCACGTAGCGGCCAATTACAACCTCCCGAGAGAGGTTGGCCACCGTTGTCTGAAGAGTAGATGAGCACAGAGTTGTTGTAGTAGCCCTGCTCCCGCAGCTCACTGACAATCTCCCCTACTGACTCGTCTACACCACTCACCATTGCGGCATAGTGGCGCCGAGGTCTGTTGCCGAGGGTCTGGTAGCGTCTGAGAAGATGCCCAGGAGCTTGTAATGGTGTGTGCACGGCCTGGAGGGCCACGTATAGAAACAGGGGCGTCCGCTGGTCATGACCTCTCAGGATTTCTTTCACTCTGTAAAGAGTCCAAATGACCACAAAAGCTTACATGACTCAACACGGCACAGTATTTGGTTCACAAATGGTTAGTATTTCTCACCTATCAGTGTAAAGCCTCGTTGAGTAATTCCCACTCAGCTCCCAGGCCGGCCGTTCTCCATCATGCAGGTCGAACCCACAGGCCTCTGTACCGTCACAGCTTTGGAAGCTAAAATGGTCTCCACTGCCCGTAAGCGATCCAAGGAAGCTTTGAAAGCCACGGCTCGTTGGCAGACACTTTGGCCGGCAAAAACCCAGGTGCCATTTCCCTACCATGTGAGTGCTGTAACCAGCCTGCCGGAGCCTCTCGGGGAGCGTCGGTATGTCAGAGGGCAAGCAGAGGGGCTGCCGTGCACGGATGATTGAGTGTTGAAGCCCAGTGTGAATCTGATACCTGAAGCAATAGATGGTAGTTGGTGATTTGGATGGAAGAACACAAATTATATACCACTGCCCTGCAGAGTTTAGTTCAAGCCCTGATCAAACTCACCTACCTGTAACTTTCTAATAACTCTGAAGACCTTGCTCACATTAGGGTTAGAGCTAAACCTTGCAGAACAATGGCCATCCAGGTCTAGATTCACGGAACTCTTGTCTATACTAATAAATTAACTGGGTTTAACCCAACTAAGAAAAGCTACTAATATTGAATATGCAATAGACAGGATAAGATTATTTACAGTAGTATATGCATAATTTTAAGTATTATACAGTAAGATTCATGCAGTTTTAACAAAATGGTGGCATTAGGAAAACAAATGTGGGTCTCTTACCGTCCAGTCATAAGCTGGCTGCGTGAGGGGGAACAGATGGGCTGAACATAGTAGTTTTCCAGCTTTACCCCTTCGCCAGCCAGCTGGTCCAACACGGGTGTGTGGATCTCCGAGCCATGGTACCCAATGTCATTGTAGCCTTGGTCATCCACCATCACAAAAACAATATGTGGGGGAACTGGACCCCGTCTGAGAACCTTTTCCTCTGTAGTATGTATTAGTCCTAGCACCAACCAGAAGCAAAGCACCAGCGCATCCATAATTGCAATCAAATTGCTTGTCCGTCGACTAACCTTTTGGTGACACCTTATGTTGATGTTCAATTTAAACCAAGCCGGATTAACAGAGAATGCTTGCTGTTATAATCCATCTCGAAGCATGAAGGTCCTATTTCCCACGAAAGAAGATCTGACTCTTAATTTTGTTTAAAACTAGTAAACGATGAATGAAACCTGTTCTGTAGCTCTTCTCGGGTTGTCAGTCTAGTGTGGCATTCTGTATGTCTGAGTAATTTTGTGAGAGGAGCCGAATTGTCAGAGTAAACACTGCTGTCCTATAACAGGACTGTGCTACATTCCTCTAGCACACCAACCTACAGGATTATGGGCTTGTGTTTGAAATGTAAATAATGAAAACATTTTATAAATGTTATAATATTTTCAGTTTGTAGCAGATAAATACTTTAACATTAGTTGGATACAATATATAGTTTCACAGTAATGGTGCATGTGAGTATTTCTTGATGGGGTAACTGTTTCGAAATATGGAAATATAATAAAAAATACAAATCAATTTGGGGGAAAAATGAAGGAAATACAGTGTTGACACCAAGTGGTCAGTAAGTGTATTACACCCAACTAATAATAGGAAGGAAAGATTCCTCCTCTCTCTCCCAACACACAATTTCCACCAGAAATAAACCGTCAGTGCATGTGAAGCAGAGTCGATGAGACAAACCTCACATGTTGTTTTATTGATCCTTTAATTACCTCAGAATCACAGAAAGGTGTTTAACTGATAATGAGTTAATGAGATAATGATAACCGCACAAATACACACGGAGATACTTGGACTGGGCTCATATTTGGAGTAAAAGTGTCATGTTGTGAGCCCTACCAGTTCAGTAAATCAAAAGAGAAGCTAGTGGCATTGAACTAGTTGCCTCTGAATTCTACTGAAGCTGATAACATAAATCAAGTGACATTTGCAAAGACAACAGCTACACCAGGAACACCTATAGATGAAAGTAGAAGGCCACCAGAGTAGATTACTGCTGTTGTTATACAGACGAAGGTTGTGAGAATTAAAATGGGGAAACAAACAATGACACACGAGCACTCTCTCTCCAAAGAGCGGAGAGGTGCGGCACACATATGAAGGGCTATCGACCGCTCTCAGATTTGCTCTGCCAGGAATCTCCTCTATGTAGCAGAGAGGAAATCAATGCCACAAAATGAGTCAATTTCCTACATTAAGCTAAAACAGACGACAGTCTCGACCAAGTGGGAAATTTCAGAGCAGGGAGAGAAAATGGAGGTGGCTGCCAGAGGGAAAAAAAAGCTCAACATGAGTAGCCTTGACTGTTTACTGTGTGTGTAGTAAGCAATTCATTGTCATCAAGGCTTTAGTGAAACTGGTTTTGCTTCTTATAGGGATTTTTCACACAATTGTTTTTGTTTCTGACAAATCTTTTGTGTTCCACAGAAGCAAATCAAAAGGTTAGGAACAAAGTGAGTACATGATTACAGAATTTCAATTACTAATTGTCATCAAGGCTTTAGTGAAACTGGTTTTGCTTCTTATAGGGATTTTTCACACAATTGTTTTTGTTTCTGACAAATCTTTTGTGTTCCACAGAAGCAAATCAAAAGGTTAGGAACAAAGTGAGTACATGATTACAGAATTTCAATTACTATCACTAAACTACTGAAAGCACGTGACAACACACTACACTTGAACTTTCTCAATAGGATTATTCAATTAAAAAGAGACCCTAAACAATTTTAAAAAGTGGCAAAGCCTGTTTAGCAAGTCATTTAGAACAGCTACAACTAAATATACATGAATAATACACAAACACACTCATTAATGCATATGTTATGTGAGATGAAGAGCATCTGGCCACCATCAAAATCACTCAAAGCCTATAGCTCCACTTTGTGGAGAGAAAAGGCATGATAACTAGAATATTACTTAAGGAGATATCAAAAAAAGTTCAGTCATATAACAACTTGCTGCATTCAAAAATGAAACTGAAAGTGGTTGTTTATACATTGTATATTACACAACTAATGACTGGTGCATATCAGGCTCTCATGCAGGGTGTTATATTTAGAGAAATTATTACGAACAGTGCATTTTTGAAATGTAAAGGGAAATCATCTTCTCATTCACATTTATCTCTTTTTACACAAACATTTTCTCTTAGCATCTCTTCTACAGGAAGGAATTAAGCAGTAGTGTGATTGTGGTTAGAGAAATGTGGTTTGCTTGAAGTTGCTGAAATGAAGACTGCTTAAATTTATTTGAAGATTACTTAGAGCTACTTAAAATCGATTCCCTGTTAAACACAATATGACTGTTAGACACATTTTTCTTGTGCTTTTATGCAGCAAATATAAAAATATTAAAAAGTGCATCCCTAGATAGAACTGTGCTCCCTTTAGAAGTTAATTTGGTGGCAACACTCACAGGCATACAGTAGTCAACATTGGAAGTAGATCAAAACCTTACCCGTTCTTGTCTTAGGACAACTTTCGTGATCCACTTCAAATGATGACTACTATATTTCCTCAGACAAGTTTGGCTCCTCTGCTTGAATGAATCTCTAAAGTGATTTTAGGATGTTACATTACACATACCGTCCAACAGTTTGGGGTCGCTAAGACTTATTTTGTTGTAGATTTCCATTTCAAGTAAATGCTGTTTTCTTTAACTTTTCTATTCATCAAATAATCCTAAAAAATACATAATGTTTCTTGACTCAGCATATTAGAATGATTTCTGAAAGATTGTGTGACACTGGAGACTGAAATAACTGAAGCAAAAAGATTTGCCATAAGAGGAAAAAATGACATTTGAAATTATATTATAATAAAAGTTATTTTAAATTGCAGTATTTCAGAACATTCTTTTACTGTATTTGATCAAATAAACTCAGCCTTTATGAGCATAAAATAGCTTCTTTCAAAAATCCGACCTTATACTTTTTAACAGTAGTGTATGTCTAATGAAATCTGCAATACTGGTTTAACATTTTCCTTGAGCTGAAATAGCATAAAAATGATCCGGAAGCAGGCAGCGACTCCCTGAATTGAACTTTTTCAATCCCGTAATACCATCTTGCTCTTTTCTCAAAAGACTAAATTCCAGACCAAATTATTCACACAAACATATCCAACCTCTCTAAGTGTTTATTAGAGATAATACAGCGTTGGGAGTTTTTAAAATACATTTATTATTGTTTTTTTTACAAAAAAAACTAAACAAAAAATGACAAGACAGTAGCTCCTTGTGTTGGACAGACCACAAATCACAGCACGGCCCTTCCCCTCTCCCGCTTTCACAGCTCCTGACACAGCGTTTACAGTAACTTCCACACTTCAGTGTGCGTAGTGTAGAGCAAAGTGCATGTATAGGATAAATACGGGATACGTCTGATAAGACACTTGAAATAAAATCTTTCCACTGGACTCTAGTGGGAGACGAGACATTGAACAGATGCTCCCTCGATTGCATATACTTTCTTACCGTTTGGGTTCTGATCCAGCTTTGTGCGTTTGTGCGTGTGGAGAAGACAAGGGCTGCGGATCTGACGTCCTCTAGGTGTCCTATTCAAACAGAGCTCTGGCTGTACACAAACCCTGTCAGGTTCAACTGTCACAATCCCCAAAATATACAACGCTTTTAAATGTACAATGTTTTACAATCATTCCTCAGACGAGATGATCAAGGCTAGACTGTATGAGTACTAGTGTGTATTAACACACTTAAGTCATCAATAAATTCATGCTTGTCCACACTGGTAGTGCGCGTTCTGGTCCTGACAGGCAGCTCTGTCATAGATAAGAGGAGGGACTACATTTCCCAGCATTCCCTCATCTTCAACATCTCAGACAGTGAGCACCTTGGCAGCAGAGATAGGCTGAAGTTTGCAGTCCACTCAAAGCCAAAGTTAGTCATTTCATCTGCTACTATAGTTTTGAACCGAGTGGTTTTGGTACCTCTGTAGTGAGGGGAAACTGTTTTTTGGCGTTCTGATACTGGAGGTGCTAGTGACGTCGTCTCAGCTCCAGCTGGTGCTCTGGAGCTCTTCTCTGAGCCAGGTGGGTAACACCAGACCCAGCCGATTCAGCAGCCGTAACAGTTCCAGGTTATGCTCCATGTAGTACTCCGTCAGGAAGGCACGTGTCTGGGAAAGACACAAACAGAGCGGTTTAAGGAGGCCTTCGACTCATAACTGCTGTGTGCTGTAACTAACAATATAAACGTTCAAGTCTACATCATCTGAGAGTGCCTTTGCTTAAACGAGCACCTATTTACCCACTAGTTTTTGTTTTATACAATATACATTATTATTATTAATTATATTAAATCAATCAATCAAAAAAACTTTAGAAATTAAATGATTATCATTGTAAATCTTACTACTAATTAAATATTAACAATGCAATTATAAATTATTGGATTATTAATTCTATTATTATTAGTTGTAGTAATACTACCAAATTATGATAATTTTCTATAAAAGCAAATAAATTCAATAAATTATATTATTAATTCTATAATAACTATTATTAAATGTTTATTTAAAAATGACAGATTATTGGATGATCATGATGATGGCATTAATAATAATACATTTGATAATTATAAATGATTAGGGTTGCACTATTTTAAGGTGTCTTTGTTACGGTGTAATTGTACATTTAAGTACTGAGTAATATTAATTATGTATAATAGTAATTATGCATAATTTATTGTTATTATAATAGTAAGTACATGTAACGTGTAACAAGAACACCTTCAAATAAAGCGTTACCATGACTAGTTCTATTAATTCTTATATATAATTATTATTTCAAAATATTAAAATGTTATAATTGATAAAATTACTAATTTTGTAATTTGAATTTACAAATTTAAAACCCACAAAATTAGAAATTATGATAACGATAATATTACTATTTTTATCATCATCATTATTATTAATAATTTTTGCACCAGACAAAGTGAACAGTTAAACTGTTTTCAGAAAAATGATAAACTGTAAACGTCAAGGCTGGCGCTGTGTTTTTCATTCTGTTTGCATCAAAACAAACTTGCTTGTTGCACTCTACTACTTGAACCATTTTCAGTGATATGACATGACTATCTGATCTGTGTGAGGTTGAGCTCATCACTTCTCACTGCCGGTGAGTCACCCGTCTATAACAGCGTGTCCTTGCCACTGGCATTGTTTTACAAAGAGAGAGAAAGTTTTATGAGGGAGGAGAGAAGAGGTGAGAATATCATCTACCTCAGGGGCCATTTCTGGATATTTCCTGCCTTTACTCTTCCCCAGACACTTAGGACGCCCACCTTCCAACCTCTGACACCAGAATCCTTTACCCTCATCAAAGCTGCAATACACACACAACACACAAACACAGTTGTATATGAGTAATATTCACAAGTGCTCATTAACTGAGTGAGGAGAAGAGCGGGACTCACACAAGAGCCTGGGTGTAGTTGAAGATGGGTGTGACCCCCAGGAACCGCTGGATGCCGTCCATCACCAGGGCTGGGTTAGATCGAAGCAGGGCGCCGTCTACAATATGGAGCTACAGAGGAGAAGACAGTTCAGAAAACAAATAATAATGCTAACTTTGAAACATCTTACAGAGATATTTTGAAAAAAACATTTGTTGAATTTAAAGTGAAAAAGCACAACAAATTACTAAAAATAAATTCAAATTCAAATAAAATATTTAATTTTAAATAAAAACATTTAAATACTTTTAAATATTCCTCTGTAATGCAAAGCTTTGAAGATAATTTAGAACTACATTAAAACCTACAGATTTCAAATGTGTTTTCTCTGATAGTTATTAAACACATCAAAAACAAGAAAAGGCAATCATCCAGAGATAACTGCAGTACCTGTCTGGCCTGGTAGTGCACAAGCCAGCTCTCTAGATGTGTGGCGTAAGTCCCAGGCTTAAGGCTGCGACTCTGAAGGGTCAACAGCTCTTTAGATGCAGACGGACCTGCTGTGACAACCTCGTGGAAGGTGTGGTTAATGGCAGCCGGGTCCTTGGTGTGCTCGCTGATGCTGACAAGACATAAAAACACACAACTCATGTCAACATTTCTGTGGTGTAAGAGAAGGGTTCATGGTTAAGATAAATGCTATCTGACAAAAACATCTTGCTGCCCATTCATGGGCTGTGCTATTAATCCACAAAATGACAGACAGTGCCTCAAATGGCTACCGCTGCTACAAAGACGTGTGATTTTTCTGTATTTAATTCAGTGATGTGAGTCAGGTAATGGGGATATTTTCTGAGTGCCACTCCATAAAAAAAAAAAAAACCTGCTACCAGGACCTTTAAGTGATTACTACTGCTGGACTATTACATTATTACAAAAAGAAAAACAAGGCCATACAATATGAGAGAAAGCTGTTGTAGAGTACCTGATACCAAGAGTAGGCTCTGTCCACTGGGTTGATAAGCAGTGCTATGATCTTGGCTCTGGGCAGTAAGGCGGCAGCCCTCTTTGGAACCACCTCTGTATCAAAGTAGTTGGCACTTTTTTCAAACATGAAGTCTGTGCTGACGTTCGAGGGAAGGGAAGAAGTTCATGTACCTGCAAGAGATTAAGATGTGTAATAACAAAAAATACACTACAAGGGGCTAGAATAAATGATTTTTAGTCTTCCAATACAGGACACTTTAATGTCATCTCACTATTAAAGTTCATTTAAGCAGAGGGCTTATCCTGTACTGTAAGTAATGGATCTATTAAAAATTCAATATGAAACTTAGACATTATTAAAGATATAATAAAGTGGAGGGGTGATAAACTTATTATGACTAATGATTTGTCTCTGCTACACTGGCTGGGAGTGAAAAATATGTGCTGTGTTTATTACCAGTCAATGCCGTTGTGGTAACTCGGCCCGTTGAAGAACTGGATCTCCTCAAAGGTGACTGGACTGGGGAAGTTGCTGGTGATGGCGGGGTGAAGGGTCAGGAAGGAGTGCAAAGCTGAGGTACCTGTGGTCAGAAATAAACAACATCAAATGCATTATCTAAGGTTGTTTTTTGGACAATTTATTTATTCTGTTACCCAAAGTAAGATTCAAGGTTTGAATACCAGGACTGACCTGTTTTCTGTGGACCAACAACCAGAAACTTGGGCAGCCTATCACAGGTCTTTTCTTTGGACCAGATGTCTTTATGCCTCTTGTCATGACAGGGATTCTGAATGGATGAAATATGAAAAAAAAACATTCCCACATTTTTGCATTTTTTTACATAACTTTTCCATCTATTCATTCATAACAGTTTTAGTTATAATAAAATAACTGATAACACTATTTTATAATTTTCCAAATAAATTGAGCGACTCTTTGAATGGATTTCCTTTTGTAAGTCAAGCACTTATCATTTTAATTATTAGTGCACAAACATCAAGAAACATTATATACAGTGGTATATATTATATAAAAAATAAATACATGCATAAATACATATTTGAATATTACTATTACTAAATATGAAATATATTACATATTTTAATATTAATCAATAATATTATCATATTTATATTATGAAATGAATGAATAAATAAATGAATATTAAAATATGTATTACTACAAGTATTATAATTATAGCTGTGATTATAATCACAAAGATTTTTGTATTTATTATACCTGCCACAGGGGGTCCATCTCTTCTGGAAAGATCTGGAAGTATCTCTCAGCTAGTTCCATAGGAGGTAGAGTCTGTAGCCGTAGGTTGGTCCAGCACTGCACAAACTTCACCAGAGACTCAAAGGTGTATAGGCCGAGCCGATCGTTTCCGTAGTTAGACAGGTGAGTCATGAAGATGCTGATCTGAGGGTGGAGACAGTGTTATTTACATAAAACTTCACTTTTAAATAAAGCTTAGGAAACATCTACTATTTTCATTTTGAAGATCATAATCTAGTTTATTTTTCCAGCTGCCGCACTAGCAAACAATCCAGACGATAGGGCCGAACACAAACAAACGCATGGAGTGCAAGGGCAGGACTCGTCACCGCTTAAGGCTTTGGGAAAGATAAACAAACACACACAAAGAAAAATATACTCACTCCCGTTCACTAAACACACACACACAAGCACAAACACTGAGGGGAAAACAGCACAAATGCAACTCACAGGGTTTAGGAGGACGGTGAGGAAGAGTTCTCCTCCACGTATGCTCTTGTCCAGCTCACGAGAGCCTCCAGGGTACTCATTATAGAAGATGGTGTGAGTAAAAAGGCCACATGTCTGCCTGGGCAACACCTGCAGACAGAAGAAGGTGAGAGACCTGTACAGACAGCATTCAACTCTGCTTCAGCCATTGTACAGATGTACTCCAAGACGAATGGATTCGAAAGAATGAAACAGCCATTAGTCATATCATCTGATCATGGTGCAAGCTACTATAACATCATTTAGCATGATTTTTCTTGGATTTGAAAAACCTGGGTCTAATTCATAAAACACAAGCAAAATTAATTTCTATATTGTTTGTTAAATCATTATTGGATACACTGTTGCACTGAATTTAATAATGCAAGATTTACAGAGAAAATTATTCAGCTTGTGTTTTTTTAGTAGAACCCCATTCACACTAAACGCTATTCGCAAAAAACTAAATCACAGACATTTTACTGCTCAAAAGTTTGGGATCAGTAAAATGTCTTTATTTTTAAATCAAATTATTTTTTAATCCTGCAAGGATGCATTAAATTGATCAGTGACCGTAAAGAACATTTGTAACATTACAAAGGATTTCTGTATAATATAAATGCTGTTCTTGTAAACCTTTTATTTTAGAATCCTAAAAAAAGTATCATGTTTTCACAAAAATATCAAGCAGCACAACTGTTTTCAACACTGATAATAAGAAATGTTACTTCATCAAATCAGCATATTAGACATATTTCTTAAGGATCATGGGACACTGGAGATTAAGGCTGCTGAAAATGAGCTTTGTCGTCACAGGAAAATGTATTTTGTTTAGTTATTTAAAAATTCCAATAATATGCAAATATAATAGAAGCCATTTAAAATTTAAACACAAAACTTGCTCTTTCACATTTACTCTTTTTTCTTGTTTAAAAAGGAACTGCAGTAATGCAGTAACAATTAGCCTAAAAAAATACATTAATTCAAATTTTAATCTCTCGACTGCCCTTATTTTATAAAAAGGAATTTAATGTGAAAAACAAATGTCAACAAACTATTTTGTGAATGAATACTGAATAAACTGTACATAAAAATAATTAAACTTTCCTTGTGTGTTTTGTATAAGATCATCAAGCTTTACAGTGAAGTGTTAATGTTTTACCTTTATGCCACGATGTATAAAGCCCCTGCGATGGCGTGCCGGTCTCAGGTGTGGATATTCTTCTGTGCTGGTCACTGTGATCCCCCATACGCTCTTCCAGGCCTCGTACAGCTGGCTGTGTACAGGATACACCCCTGAATGGTGGGGGGCCACAGCGTACCCCATGTCTGTGGGAATACCATGCTCCTGTAATGACAAGAGAAATTCGAGAAACTTGAAATTCACTCGCAATTGCACTGCCAAGACTTATGGGGCGAACAGGAGTAGAACAGAGGAGAAAAGTCGATACGAGACGCATTAGAGATGCTGTTAACAAGACATGTCATCAGAGCGTGTGCGAGCGAGAAGCTTTTGATTATGCTTTTCTGCAGATGAAGAATCTAACTCTGTGTTTCAAGAGGCGTAGTTATTTCTAACGCCACAGGAGGGTGGTAGAAAACACATCCTTAAAATGAGCAAAGGGCTTTACTTTCAGTCCAAGTTGCCACCTTAAGAGTTTCACGTGTGTGTTCCTTCTCGCTTGTTTGTGTGTTTGTGTGTAAGCACAAACTGTGAGCCCCGAGTTAAGGACGGCCCTTTGCAGGCTCATTAAACCTTGATGAAGGAGATGTGTCTTCTCTATTGAGCAGAGTGCAGGAGAAGGCATTTGTCAGTGTCTTCTCTAAAGACAGGATGTGACGGAAGGATTAGCGAGAGGAGGAAAGGGCTGGTTAGTATTCACAGTGCACTCCTTCTCGGTGTCTGTCTGCCGGCGGTCCATATTCCACTCCAATGACCATCATTACACCAGGGTGGGCTCATTTAAGAACAAAAACAACAACAGCTCTGAGTTATGTTTGAAGGACAAAACACAATGAGTGTTAAAACAATCTAGTACCTTGTATTCACATTAACAAATGCATGAGCTAAAGTCACCAATAGATGGCACTGTGGTGACCAATTCATTATGAACAGCTGGAAAAAGAACTTTTTGGCCGTGGCCAGATCACAGACTGATGGGATGAGAAATATACATTGCATTCAAATCTCCTCTCACGGCATGTCAGATGGTAATGAAGCGAGCCTTAACATCAATTAAATGCATCTGAAAGTGAACACATGTTATAACTTAGCATCACTGAGACATCTAGCTAATGGACGGCGCCATGAGGCTTGAAATACAAAATGATCCTGCCATCAAGCTTCAAGCCCTGAGAGTATACGGGGTATAAGCGAATTACAGCGCTGTTCCAGCACAAATCAGGTAATGTGAGAATATGTTGCTTTAAAATCTATACATAAAATGAAGGCTATAGTGCAGTATTCAACAAGCTCAGATGTTGGGAGAAAATTAAGACTTATGTTCAGTCTTGCATCCAAACACAGAGCATCAGGATTGCTTGCAAGACATTGTTGATGTTACAGCTGCT
Source organism: Gymnocypris eckloni scoliostomus (assembly GCA_027564155.1). Lineage (NCBI taxonomy): Eukaryota > Metazoa > Chordata > Actinopteri > Cypriniformes > Cyprinidae > Gymnocypris > Gymnocypris eckloni. The sequence continues at coordinate 9,616,428 of CM050429.1, forward strand.
CGAGCACGGCGAACATGAAGGATAGCATACAACCGCTGAGGGCGGAAACTATTGCAACACAGGCTGTCAATCAAACCCCGTGGCCCCGCCCTCCAAAATGTGACATCACATTGTTGTGAGAATCAAAACGGCAGGCCTAGTGAGATTGACTTGTTTAAAGGGGATTAAAAATGAGAAGTGGGTGGATTTTTATTATTGTAGGGTGGTTGTGTTCTCACACTGCCATCACACACCACGTAAAAGTGGATTTTGCATAATAGGTGCCCTTTAAAAAAAAAAAAAGTCTTTGTACTGTAGTTTGGCTGAAGAGTTTAAAGACATTCAACTAATGGAGTACCAATGGGGGGGATCACCTGTATGTCCAAACAATGGTAGAAGATTGGAGGATTTGGTAATGTTATGTTTGCAATTCTATTTGGGGCAAATAGTGGCACAGAAATTAAACAGTTTAGCTTTAAGATGTCTAATTTTATCAACAAACCTGTGCAAACTGCATGTTGAGTCTCATCTGCTCCGCCAGCACGCTGACATTGTGGAAAAGGTGCGGCTGCATGTGACTCCACATGTGTGGAAACCACCAAAGCTCATGCCGGTGCTGCAACAGCATGTCGTCGCCTTCATCCTCCTCCTCTGTACCTGCAAAAACACATATACGTTCTGCTGAAGTTTAATAGTAAACACATTTGGGCAAAAAGACCTTTCAAAAAATACGTTTGTTTAGTAGTTTTTAATAGCCTGAAGAGGAAAAAAGGTTCAAAATTTGATTGAAATCACATTTGTCTTATTCAGTCTCGTTTTCCTGTGGTTAGTGAGTTAACATTGGATATTTCCCTTATGAAAAACCTATGCATCTACACTAACACAACCTTAGAAGTGTGGGGGGGTAAGCAAAATGTATTTTTTAAAGGAAATTAATGCTCTAATATTGCATTAAGTTGGGGAAAAGGTGACAGTTAAGTCATTTATAACGTAACAATCATTTTACATTTATTTAAAATAAATGCTCAAAAATCCTCAAAAATATATTAAGCAGGTCAACTATTCTTAACATTGATAATAATAAATGTTTCTTGAGCACCAAATGAGTATATCAGAATGATTTCTGAAAGATCATGTGACACTGAAGACTGGAATAAAGGATGCTGAAAATTCAGCTTTGCAATCACATAAAAAAAATTACATTTTGAGAATACATTTAAATTAAAAAAATAATTAAAATAGAAAATAATAATTAAAACTTTAATATTTCACAATATTATTGTTTTACTGTATTTTTGATCAAATATAGGCAGCCAAAAACATGAAAAAACCTTTACTTGCCAAATTTTGTAACTATTGTAGACATGCAAACAAAAGTGACTTAACAACAACGAAAATAGATCTGGCCATAAATATCTTTTTTTCGTTGGTTTAACAAAATCAGATTTAAACAAGTCTGCAGTGTCTCTTAAAAGACAACAAGAAAATGGAAAAGTGAAAGTGACCTGACATGTGGCCAAGTATGGTGACCCATACTCGGAATCAGTGCTCTGCATTTATCCCATCCAAAGTGCACACACACAGCAGTGAACACACACCCGGAGCAGTGGGCAGCCATTTATGCTGCGGCGCCCGGGGAACAGTTGGGGGTTCGGTGTCTTGCTCAAGGGCACCTCAGTCGTGGTATTGAAGGTGGAGAGAGCGCTGTACAATCACTCCCCCACCTACAATTCCTGCCAGACCGGAGACTCACAACCTTTGGGTTACGAGTCCGACTCTCTAACCATAAAGGCCACAACTTCCCCAACAAAAAAAGTTAAAAAGTACCTGCATAGTAGAACTTCCCGGAGAATCCAAGATTGAAGGTGAAGTTGGGAACTAGCGTCCGCAGTTTATTCTGTGTGTTGAGCAAAGCCTTGAAATAGAAGAAGAGTTATCACTTTAATAGCATGCTATCAAAGTCCTGCCTAAAATCTGTGGAATATGATTAGCAATATGCCAAGAACAAAAACAACAACATTTGATTTTGCTCTGAGTTATGTTTGAAGGCAAAAACAACAACAGTAGTGTTAAACGAATCTCTCCAGTACCTTAGGTATTCACATTAACAAATGCATGAGCTAAAGTCACCAATAGATGGCACTGTGGTGACAATTCAGTCCTATGAAGGAAAGAAGAACTTTCAGGCCGTTGGCCAGATCGACAGACTGAGTGGGATGAGAAATATACATTTGCATTCAAATCTCCTCTACCCACGGGCAGGTCAGACGTGTGAATGAAGCCGCAGCCTTAACATCAATCTAAACGCATCCTTGCGAAATGAACACATTTCATAACTTAGCATCACTGCGCACATCTAGCTAATGACGGCGCTGTGAGGCTTGAAATACAAAATGATCCTGCCATCAAGCCCTTCAAGCCCTGAGAGTGATACGGAGGTATAAGCGAATTACAGCGCTGTTCCAGCACAAATCAGACGGCGGTGAGAGATAGTGTTGCTTCCCTCACAAATCTAACACAAAGCCGGGCCGATAGTTGCGGCAGTATTACAAATCAAGCCGGGCTGCCGGGGAGAGAAGGCTGCTGCTTCGCAATGAAGAGATGGCATCTTCACTGATTTAACAGCCGCCGGTGTCCCTGAGTATAAGTGTATCCAATATTTGTTCTGCTTTGAGTGTGTTTGCTCAGCATGTCGCCATAATCCTGCTGTTTTATGGCAATCTGCGAGCCATCCAAGATTGCAGAGCGATGTCCAGCGGGGACAGATTCACTAGTGTGAATCACAGGTTGATACAGTTAGTTTGAAAAAAGAAAAGAAAAACAAGTGGTTGTCCTTTCTCAATCAATAACTTTTTTTAATGAGTTATGAAAGAGTAAAAGAAACAGTCAATATGGCAAGAGGACAGAGGGCCAGAACACAGCTTTTGTCACTACTGACCTTTGCTGTCACAACAGACTTGGCTCAGCACTGCAGCAACACTACCGAAACATTTTCATACCTGAACATCCTATTTTCTTCCCATAGCCTGTCTGATTATCTCTTGACCTAACAGACCAGGGCTCAAGATGGTCACTGAGACAAGATTCAGCCGGATGCACAACAAAGCCAGTCCAATGTTGTATCCAGGAAAGGCATCACATTTTGGCAGTGGACATGGACAAAACAGTCATTCCCTTACAGATCATCTACTCTCCCCGTACAACTGACCCTCAACAGTCACATGAAATCTCCAAGTACAGCTGGATTGTCGAGAAGCTCAAATTCATAACAGTCAAAATAAAGACAAAATTCTCAAGTACATGATACAACTACACAGTACTCTTACTATATAGCAGCAATCATTGCCTGAACCTTTTTACAGTACATTTTTAAACCGGAACTATACAGGTTTTATGTCTATTTATTTGTAAATGTAAAAAAAAAAATATATAACATTTAATGCATTTGATTATTTAACAAATTAATAATTATATCTTGTTATTTTTAAGTGGCACTCCATAATTGACTTCTAACAGAATGTTATTTAGAACGCCCAAATTGCCCAGTTTTTTTTCTTCAGATCTCCATCTGCCGATACATGTGGAATGTTCCTCACTTTAAGACACCAAAATGAAAAATTACAATCATGATGTGTCATTTTTTTGTGTGCTGTTTCAATGAAGACTGGCTCACCTTGTACATAATAATCTGCCAGTACTGCAATGACCTGCGCTATTTGTAACAAACATACCCAAGCTGAAAATGCTGAAATAATCTAGTTGTCCCATAGATACAGTACAATGTGTAAAAACATGAACATACATGGCATTGAACTGTGTGTACATATGGACATCATATATGCATGTGTAGTGAGAAGGTGGAAATAAATAAGCTTAAGTTCTGAAAAAGCATATGGAGTAAGAATAGATGCGATTAGTCCACCATTAGACACAGTTTGAGTTTTCTATGCAGCACCACTGGCTGAGGTGATTACAGCCCACTTGTTCAGCTTGAGGCCAGGTGGCATGGCATACATCACCATACAATGCTGGCAGAAAACAACATAAACACAGCTCTGTGGGTGGATAATCTGTTTTACATACATATTTCTGCAAAACACTTATGCTATCTGTAAAAAAAACAACTGAAAACTGTATCCTCGCTCTGAGGTATTGTCCCCAGTAGACATGATTAAGACTGACTGTAAAAAGAAAACATAAGGAAATGAGATTGCTGCATATATTTTCAAACATTCTTCCAGTAAATAATAAATAGCACCAGTTGTAACAGGCTGTGTTTTAAGGGATGTTCAGGGCTAAATACAAGTTATGCTCGATCAACAGCATCTGTGGCATGTTGTTGATTACCACAGAAAATAACTGACTCATCCCTCAGTCTGCAAAAACAAAATGTGTTGATAAAAATGGAAGTCTATGGGGTAAAAATACAACACTGGCTCCGTAAAATTACACTGCAATGGCACAGATGCTATTGAGAGAGCTTGACTTGTGTACAGTGGTTTTCATTCTGAAGTTCAGGATGGATGCCCTCAAGTGTTACATAAGACAATACATTTTCAACAAAAGTATAACAAAAATATTAAACATTCATTTGCATGCACATTTGCAGAAAATTAATTGAGTAAAGGCACTGAGAGCACCCACCACAATATTAGTTTATACAATAAAAGGCAAGAACCACCAAAAAGGTGAGATATTACTCAGTTAGATTAAAGATGTCTTTCCTGAACCCTGAAGATGAGCTTAACAAGTGAAAACATTTTACTAAGGTAGGTTTTAATATTTCCAAGGCATGACCATGATTCCCACCCATGTTATACAACTTATTAGAAAAATTATAGTTCAACTAAAATGTAACTTCCGTCCGCCTAATCATTTTTTGACATTACAATTATTTGTAATTTTGGAGCTTTTACGTTCATTATATTGAACAAAGTGGCCATGTTATTGTTCCTCTTTTGTGTTACACAAAGTCAGTCAAACGAGTTTGAAATGATAGAGGCAGAGTAATAACACATAAATGACTGAATACGTATTATTGTGTAAGCTATTCCTCTAACATAAGAGAAATATCTGACATCTCTTCTAATGTCACATGTCTATTAGTTCACCATTTTAGCAAAGTACATTTAAAATTGCCAATTGCTTACTTTGTCAAATATAATTGATGGCGGGCTAATTAACTGCTTGACTGATTCAGTAAGCAGACATACTAGGCAGATTCTACTGCTGAAGAAATGAAGAAAATGTTGTCAATGCAAATGTGACATTAATTGCCCTATTATTTCTTATTAGAGCTGTTGATTTACTTTGTGTGGCATCAAAGAGGACAATCTCTGGGTGGTATCCATCTTTGTAAGTGTACACTACATATTTACAGCTCCTGAATACATTGCCATGGGCAGCATTGAGGTTTTCATACTTTATGAAGCCGAAAGCTTCTACTCAATCTGACGATGAGCACTGGGAGGGATTCATACGTCTATGTAATCAGTCCCTTTGGCAACAACGCTAATAAATAGGAGGTTAATAGGCACATTGTCCAAAGATAGCAATTATCCCTTGCTGCAACAAGCGCATTATTTTGAGTACTAGCTGTTTTAGCCTTGAATCTCCATGACACTACAGTGCTCAAAGCATCATTTGTGCACCATGTTATCTCTCAGCCAATACATTATGTTACCCATTTCAAGAACATGAGTTTTACTTGTTACACACTGGCTGAGATGAAGAGCATACGAGATCAATGTGAATGTTCATAGGTAAACAACTCTAATCAGCCTAAGAGCTTTTAAAGGGTTAGATCAGCCAAAAATGAAAATGAAAATCATTCACTCATCCTCACAGGGTTCTAAACCACGGAAACAAATCATACAGGTTTGGAACGCCATGAGGGTGAGTAAATGAAGAGAATATACATTTTAGCATGAACAAAGTTAGAAAAGACACTCACCTTCACATCTGTCACCTTCATACGTGTACCCTCCTTCCCCACAAATATATCATCCACGTCAACTAGCAGATGCCTCTCCAAGGACAGGCAGAGTCTTTTCCCTGTAAGATACGCTATGGCATCCACAAAAATCAACTTGTGCAGCCAAAACGACAGATTGTTGCCGAACAGTACCCTTTGAATGCCGTCATGAAGGCCAATGTCCTGAATTACAGTGGCATGAAGGGCTCGGTTGGGGCCCAAATGGGCCAGTGCTTCTGAGGATTTTGTGACGGCCAGGAGCACAGGCTCATAGGTGCTATGGTTAGACTGAAAGACCGTCCAGTCATCGCCAGGGAGCGGGCCCTGCTCCACCTCGTTGGGTTTGGTGATGTACAGTAATGGGGCGGCAGGGTTGATGTGGTAGTCCCGTAGGCCCAGGTTAGAGTGCAGGAACAGCGGGAAGCCCTTCAGCTGGGCACTAAGCAGTGAGTTCTCGTTGGCTTTGAAGAAGCCGATGATGCCTACACCAAATTCTGCACAATATTTATCCAGTAGGTCACGGTTCCAAGCATCCAAGTTGACGTACTTGAGAATGTTCTCATAAATGACCAGGGCATAGCGGCCGATGTCACGCTCCATCAACGTAGGCATGTCCCCCTTGCTGGGTGCAATCTCAGTATGGTAACGAAAGCGACTGGACTCAAGGATAGCCACAATCTCTTGTCCGAGCTGAGAGTAGATGCTTTCCACAAAGACCAGTACCACAGGCTCTGTTCGAGAGTTATCCACTGCTTTAACCGTCCTCTGCCGGCCTGTGAAAGGGGGCAGGAAAAGAGGAGCACGTTGCCCTCCTGGTGCAGCAGCAACAACCTCACCACAGTCACTAAAGGGCAAAGGGGGCGCCTCCTTTATTTTAGGGCTGTTGCTGACATAGTAGGCCAGGAAAGCCATAGAGAGCAGGCAAAAGATGATGAGCACCAGGATAAGGCGGTGGAGCTCGAGTTGCCTGACACCCCGCACTAACTTCCACAGCCCCATGGCCACAGAGCAAACGCGGGACCGGGCAAGAGAGGGGGGCAGAGGGGAGGCTGAAAGCCTGACCGTCACAGCGTTCACAGCAAGAGGAGGACAACACAGAGGAAAAGAGAAGGAAAAAGGAAAAGGGTTGAGCAGCAGACACCGGCACAAGCTTTGGGTCAGGAGTAGCCATTTATGCTAGGTCACCATGGCCCCCATAGCCCATGACATGTGTCTCCGCTTTGATTGCTGCCTCTAGCCACAGTCTTCCAATGAGGTCAGTCAGCTCTTTCACCCCACCACGCGTTCCCTGAGTGCACTCGCTCTCGGCCTGGGATAAGAGGATTGGGTTTCTTGATCACTCTTGGCACTCCTCCTCCACCACACACTCGACAAAGGATCAGCTGTTTGTTTTGCTGCCGACTTCTACGTTGCTGTGCGCCAAACTTTCAAATAAGCAAGTGCAAAGGGCTTTTTGGGATTTACTGGAGTGCTTCAAGGCCTGTGCTTCACTTGCCCCGCTGGCCTCAGTAGTGGACGCTCTGAGGGTGTTCACCACTGGGGCAGGATGGTGAACATTGCCCCCTGTAGAGGCCCAGCATGGATGGCACATTCACCATTGGGAAGGATGAGTCAGAACCTGAAAGAAAGAGAGAGGAGAGATGCAATCAGTACAAACATTATCAAGTACCTTTAAAGAGTTGATAAAACGGGAGAAGCAAGGTGATCTGACGAAGTCGTTTGAGCCTAGACCGAATGTTGCTTCACTCTTATACTTCCAAGCAGCCATGTGATTTTGCTATTAGTGTGACTGCTGATGTGGATCACTACATTACCATGGAGTCTTTTTTTCTCATGACTCCTAAAATAGTCCTGGAGCCGTTGTCCTCCAGTAAGATAGCATTACAGGTGGGATAGAGAGATCACTGACCTTATAGATAAGTGACTGGAACAGTTTAAAAGGTTAACATGGGACCCACATAGACCTAATTAGAGCATGGGAGGGCAGACGATGGGTAATTCAAAACTTAGATTGGAACGCACTGTTTGTAAACTTGAGAATATCTTAACTAATCTCCATAGGAAAGAGCAAGTTACAGTTAGATTGAGTTTCAAGACGCTGGAGACTGAAATCATTGGATCGCAGGGACATTTTCTCCTTCCTCTCCCCACCAAGAGAGGCTTTGTCAGCTTACAGCCAGCTATCAGTCTCTGACATGATCAATGCCAGCCATGCTGTAACTATAAATCAGACTAGCACTTAAAGGATCGTTTTTCCCACAGATGAACAAGCATAGCCTGTGCTTTGGTCAAAGGCACCTTGTCTAGGATGGGTGATAAGCTAAAGGAGAAAAATAAAGGAAATGAGAAAAAAAGCGTAAGGAATGAAAAGAAGCTAGAAACAGACCTTCACTTCCACCTTCAAAAGCTAATAATAAATGCAGATTATCTTAATGTGGTAATTCACCTGTCTGAAAAAAGGCAAAGAATAATTATAAGAGAAAAGGAGAATGGCGGCGTGCTCAGCTCCAATAAATTATCAACCTCAGAATGAACCCTACAGAGGAACACATCCTGATACGGAAACCTAGGGTATTATTAGCCTGGGAGCACTCTAACCTCAACGACCAGTTCTCCATCAGTTCAAAACATACACACAAGAGCACACAAACAGCAGGTTTCCATCACGACATGTTGCAATTCACGAGGTCATAAAGATACACCCAGGTCAGTGTATCCAATTCAACATTATATTATCTGTCCGGTAAAGCAACAGGATGAGTGAGGGGGGACAGCAGCCCTGAATCATTGAGCAGAATGGTTTCATATGGCATGTGCGGTTGAAGCAGGGACGAAATGACTACTGAGCATTTCTCATCTCAAGAGAATAGCTTTCACATATGAGTCAGGGAATGCAAATCATGAACTATTCAGAGCTGAACTCGACCAGGAAATGATCAGGATAGCCATGCATATCTTGTGTTTATTACACTGCTCTTGTCAGTAAATAAACATGCTTACAGAGCAATGGTACACATAAGCACAGGAGGAAATGAGAAGGGGGAGTGTGAATAAGGGAGGAAATAAGACAAAGAGAGAACAAGTATAAGGGATAACAGACAGTCAAGAAAGTAGAGAAGCAAAAAGCAAGAAAGGCTGATAAATGTCACTGCTAACTAATAAAAATCCACTGATGCCCAAGTGGCATATGCATGTTTGAGAGAATTGCATTTGCCATCATAATGAGTCTCAATAATTATAATTTGCACATTTGGTGGTCAATTATTATTGTTTAATTATTAATAATAAAAGGGTATTTATTATCAATGTTGATAATATTCTTTCTGAACTGGAGTAATGAGTGCTGAAAATTCTACTTGGCTGCCACAAGAAAAATGACATTTTAAAATGTATAAAAATAGAAAACATTTTAGGTTGTAATACAATTTCACAGTATTACTTTGTTTCTGTATTTTTGTTAAATAAATGCAGCCTTTGTATAAAAAAAGACTTCTTTCAAAAACATTGAAATGTTAATTATTCCAAACGTTTGACTGGTATTATACACACAGTGACAGCTAACCTCAAGCAATTAAAATGCTGTTGGTATTAAATATGTGCTTCTAAAGTGTGAGAGAAGTGGAAATGAAGAGAAGCTGGACATTTACTACATTTGTTCTCTGATTAGCAGCAAATGGAAAGTCTTGTCTCAATATCCTGTGACAGAGATTTTTCTGCAAATACACGGCTGTGTTAATGAGGCAGAATGAGGGCAAAATGAAGGAGTGAGTTTTATGTGAAACCATGTGTGAGAGCAAGAAAAATGACTGATTAGACAGGGCGTGAACAGGTGCATAAGGATGTTATCACATTGAAGATACTGTATGTCACACACAGTCACAAAAAATATTTTCCTCTCCTCAACTGTCTCTCCACACTGAAAGAGTAGCACAACGTGGCTTTTCAAAGGTGGTTATTATACACTGGAATTTACATGAAATGAATGGTTTTAATCATGATGACATGGCACCTGGTTAGGTCACTTTGTTAAATGTACATCGCAAGACATCGTACAACCCAACCAAGTGGGAGCTAGATTCTGTGGTGCTCCATAAATTACCCTGCAAGACTGCCATGCCTCCCTGACCCATGACCAATATGACCTCTGACCCCTAATCCATACTGATTGAGCTTGCATGTGGGCCATGGGGTCTCAGATTTCCATCACTCCAGTTTCTTTCTGCTCTAACCTAATTACGGCAGAACAATTCAATCTGCCTTTGTCTTGTATCTTGACCGCTAACAGAAATCAGATCCAAACTCGATCAAAACAGCAGCTGGAAAGTAAATGCATCTACACCACTTTATACCAAACTACATTTTTACATTTTCACAAAATGAAATTCATTAAGCTAAGGTTATGGATGGTTGTCTAGCTAGTTCTACACAATTGGTGAGTAGCTTTTTTGTGGTTGCAAGGGTGTTCTGGTGGTTGTTTAATGACCCATATTAAAAGAGCCCACCAAGTATCTTTTTTGACACTTGACTTCATGTTAAAAATAAAAAAAAATAAAAAAAAAAAAAACCTGTCTTTTTCTTTATTTATTCCTTCTCTTGCTAGCTTGTACTTATTTGAACAATGCCTTAGACTTGGTATTACGAGCACTTCCTCTGTCTGTTTGCCTCTTTAAGATGAATCGCTTCATGTATTCCCCATTTGTAAGTCGCTTTGAATAAAAGGGTCTGCTAAATGACTAAATGTATCTATAATGTATTGGACCCTAGATATGCCCCAACCTAAATGTAAGTCACAGCCAAGTAAAAAGTCTTATAATAGTGTAACTCTCTTCAACAAACCACATGATTTCAGTCATTCCTGTAGCACAAATTGTGTGGGACATGTTACACACCTAATTGTAATACTTGTGGTTAAAGGCCTTTTCAACCTCTAATCCCAACTATGAGCAAATAGTGATGCTTGCTTTGGCAAACAGCCCTGATTACAGAACTGATGGTGCAGTGTACAAAGTGACCAGCAGGGGGCTTCCACATACAATGGGCAGAGAATTAAGGTCACTGGGCAAAGTGGAGGAGGGGGATATCATTAGGGCCCAATGTCACACTGAATTTGAGCCACAGGTGTTCAGGCATCATGGGCATCTTGCCTGTACAAACAAACACACACACACACACACGCACACACACCTGAAAGAACACTAGACTGCTTCAATCAATACTAAGTAAAAAAGAGCACTTTAAACTGCTACTATGTGTGGAGAAATTTAATGAGCCTGCAGTTTACCTGCTACATCCGATTTTCAAGTGAAAAACCCCAGACTGCTTCTACAATAACAAAACGCTTCAATAGCAGAAAAAAATCTTTAGATGGATTCAGTCCTGTGGGGCAATTAACATGCAAATTATTTATAGAATTTACAAGCTGTGGGGGATGGTGAAAAAAAAAAAAGCTCAGCTTATTTTTAATCAAAGGAAATGTTTTACAAACAGCTGGAGATTGTGGCTTTGTCGGAGCTATAATTTCGAACCCTGAATTTGAGATGGCTGCAGGTTGACAACAGCAATGCTCGTTCTCTGAGCCACAATTGTTTGGGACAAAGAGATTAAGGGGGACCATGCAAGGACCCTCTCCTCAGCCTCTCTGCCCCAGCAACCCCAGGGTCAAGCTTCGCTACCCAAACAACACAACGCTGACCATCAAATTCCACAGGCCGCTACCCCCTCTGATTATTCACCATTAATAACACACCAAATAGACTCACTCCAGTGCATGAAACACAGGCGGAACAAAACCAAAGAAGAAAGGATAAAACTTCCCCCACCATTTGTCTTCTCCCTGGCATTTCTAATCTCAGCTGAGAGAGAAAAACACAAGAAAAATACAAAAAACAAAAACCTGTCTATCAAATCTATGCATTTATTTTAGTGTGGACGGAGATTAAAGCATTTTGCTGCTTCTCATCCCATTCAGACTTCAATTGGCCATGTGAAGTGTGGCTAACATACGCCTTTAAAGTGTTTATTTTACCTGTCCATTTCTCAGAGTGCTACGTGAGAATGAGGACGGCGGTGCTGATTAAGTGCTGCTTGTGTTTGGCTTTTGAGAACGCCAGCTTCTCTCTCTATGCCTCTCTGAAAATAGTGCAAAAACAGAATGTATTATGAGTGACTGAAAAGGAATTACACAAACTAAGCTGATTTACTGATGTGAGCTGCATGCTGAAGAGCTCCAGCAGGGTTCACTGTCGCTGGCCGCTGCTGATCTCCTGATAATGCTTGCAGCAGAGGCACTGTTAATTGTGGGATTACAGGACAGCAATTAGCAAACCAGACTTAACTGGAGAGGACAAAGAGACTAAATAACTAACACAACTGGGACAAGCTGAAACTGGTAGTTTTTGTGAGAGCTGCCATCTTAGGATAGGATGGGATGTATTTAGGTGACAGCCAGTGTTGTGAATAGAATCAGCATTGACCTTACAAAAGCGATTACTTAACCATGCCCACCTCTTTTCAAGGGCGGGTACTCTGTGTATATTTATCAAACAAAATGACTTTGCAAGTCTCGCTGATGTACCTGATGATTTTGGAATAAATTACTTAAGATGAAATTCATCATCGAACAAACAAAACAGATAGCACAAGCTTTTGTATCAGACTGTTGTGTTGCAACACTAAACATAAAAGTAGAAAATTAAAAAATTGTGAAATTACAAGGGGATATGTACCCAAGAAGTCAAACAGTCGACAAATATTAACATTAACACAAAATAAAAATGTGCAACGCATACTTTCTGCAGATGCAAATGGGTAAATTATTAGGCTTTTTTGTTTAGTTTTTTTCTAAAGGAATATGCACATTTAACATAGTATATCTATTAACGCACAAAAGGAAATGCGAGAGGACAATGTCAAGAAAGAAAAGCACTATTTAAATCTATTATTCCTCTTTCTAAAAACATCCATTAAACTGTTTTCTACCATTACTTTTCCCAGAAATGTTTTGCTTTTGGACGATCATTTTTAGATCATGATTACTTGCTGGTTTCAGGAACTGAAGGAATGGAACTCTAGCCTCTCTGGATACCTAGTATCCAAATTACATGTACCACATCTTCATCTTTTTACCTTATTAAGAATTTAACAAAACAGGAGGTTATTTATAAGTCATTTATCTGTTGTAAGGTCAGTTGAAGAATTGGCTTCCTTGTAATTTGTATTTGTCTATCTATCTGCCTGTGGTTACGGCCTAAGAACCTTCAAACTTTAAGACTCTTAAAAATTATTTCAAATCTCTCCGTCACTCAAGGTAACATTGAAAGCTTGTCCTGACAAACCTTGCTTTTCTAGTTAAAAATACACATTTTAAGAATCCCAAATTAATTTCAACTGACTTTATACCAACTTTCATTCAAAAAGCAACTGCATACTCGATTTAAAATCAAGATCTGAATTAATTTGAAAGGCATTCTTAATTCAATTCTGAATGCCGCACAAGCCTAATGACAGCTGAGGAAACAACTCCTCAGGAGAGGCCACATGTTCAGGACTCAAAGTATGACCAGAAAAATCCCACTCATCAACACTCACTGATGCTCTTTGTTAAATTAAAATCAAACGACGTTGAGAGGCCAGATCTTTTAGGAATGATAACAAGCATTGCAACGGTGAAATGGCTGGAGGGAAGCAGATAAAACATTTCATTACTGAGAGAGGAAAAGGGTAAAAAAACAGGACTTCTATTAGCAGATTCCCACGTTGAAAAATATTGAGGGCTAATCTCTCTCATTAACGCAGAATAAATATTTAACGATTAAAAATGGCACCTCATTAGAAGGTCTATTCGTCATGAGAGTGTGCTGCAGTAGGCAGTCAGTCAGACACGCCTCTCCCTCATTTTCTCGCAGGTGGCAGTCATGGTGTGCCCACTGGCATCAGGAAGGCCGTGTCAAAATATTTACATTGTCGGTGAGAATGTCATGCCTATCATCCCTGCTAATCCAAGCTCTGGAGCGTCGCCACAATGCAGAAGTGCATGTGATCGATGTCAGAGTATGTGAGTGAGTGAAAGAGAATGCACAGGCTTAGTTAACACATGCTAACTGCGTTGTGACTGGGCTGGGAATTGCGAGTCTATTTCAGTTGGCCAAGATTTTAGTGTGGAGATATTCAGAGGGGTGGGGCCTGATCCAGCTGAGAAAGCAGGCAAGCCGCAGCGACAAGGATAAAGCTCAGGAGAGGCTGCGGAGATGCCTGAGCTTCCTGTTACCTCAAGATCATGTTGTTCCCACCCTGCAGCACATGACTCTTTACAGAAAGAACTTCCAGCTCCTGCATGCTGCAGAGGCGAGCAAAGCTGGCCACCCACCGTGTGTGTGGGATGGGGGACACGTGCCTGCTCTGAAGGCGGAATGGAGGAATCTGACCACATGTCTGGCTTACCCTGTCCGCTGGATGACCCCCAGCCCTTCCTAATCTCAAAAGACTCAAGAGAAGTTCCTGTATGATGTGATCGCCATTTAATATCTGGTGGCTGTACAGATGAGTTCTAGTAGGCATTCCTAATTGAATGCTACAACCAATGGTATTAAGCAAAATCAAAAACTCCCATTAAAAATGGATGTCTCACGATCTCTTAGTCACTGCAAATTGCTATTAGTGTGAACACGCTTAAAACACTGATTCCGACATGGACAAAATTCCTGTTCGAAAACCAAAGACGATAACTAAAACAATAGTTGTAAAATCTTTCTAAATGTAAAAGAATAGCACACTATAATGATAAAGACACAAGAAAAATATTGCTGGAATCACTTTCAGAATGTTTTTTTGTTCAACTGATGAACTATAAAATCATTGACAGCCAATCAGAATCCAATCTGCTTTAAAGAGCTCAAGCATTTATAGCTACAGATGGCATAAAGACAGTACACATTATAGCTCTTGATAGCTATCATTCTTGGTGTAAAGGGGATTTAACTAAGAAAATACGATAGAGACTGGAAGAGAGTGATTGGCCGAGCTGTGCAGCATCATTAGGAAGTGAACAATGAGCGAGGAGGATAGATAGAGAGTTGAGTACTGTTTACAGAATTTAACTCTGTCTTGACTGCATCTCATGGGAACACAGTGCTCTGAGTGTGCTGGTCAAAGCATAGCTCTTAATCAAACCAGAAGAGTGGCAAGGTCAAGGTTGAACATGTTACAGGCATGATTGAATAGACTATTTCAACTGCATCTGCCAGACTAACAGCTACAGAGCTCAATATATCTCAATTTTTTTAAGATGTTTTAAGGTTGCAGCTTGATAGTGTGTAAACTATTAATATTTGCATCTGGTCTTTTAACTCCATCAATGTCACAAATTTGCAATGTCATAAATGCTTCAAAGTCCTGATTAGATGCCTTGAATTTCCTATGGAATTAATAAAGTAGCAATCGTCAGTCGATCATAACTATGGCTTTATTTTTAATTGATCGGACCTGTTATTTTCAGCTTTACTTAAATCTCAGAATTTCAATGTAGACTCAAACCCCAGTGTACCTGTATAAACTGGGTATTTAGTAAACATACTATGAGAAAACCTAATAAATAATCATAATAAGAGTATGTGTGTGGTATTTCTGGCATGCATGATTTTTTTCAGGAAACCCGTCCTGAGGTTTGACCTGCAAGCACAGGTCTGGTGGCAGATCTAGGTCAGAGAGAGATCGTAGATGTAGACTGCGACCTCACATGTCCTTACACAGAACCTGCACACTTCTTCTCCTGACCAGTTAGAGGTCAACGTGGGATACAGAAAAATTTACATTTACAGGCTGTCATACTTTAGAGAACTCTGGTATTGTGAAGACGGCATTCAGGACCAAGTCAAGCAGAGTTTTTATATGCATGTGTTATATACAGAGATCCTGCCAAAACATTCCTTCAATAAACTAAATGCTCTGTTCATCAGACAGTTTGGCCTTATTAGCATTCTAATGAGTAACTTGCAAAGTAAGATTTTGCTGAATAAAGTGTAATGAGACTAAGCAGCAAGAAAATTGGCCACAATCTATTGCACAAACTAACTAATGCACCTCACCTCGTTGCTCAAAGCAATGCGTCCTGGCAGCAACATAATTGCTGTTGTTGGCATGTACCATTAACTGTCAGGTTGTTCTTTAACTTAATGTCTGGTCTGTTATGCAAAGAGAACTTGTTTACTTCCCATTTCCAAAATGTACTTGCCTAAAATAAAAGCGAAAGGCTTGCTGTTGTCTTTTTCAGAAACTCTTCTGTCTAGTATGAAGTGAAACAGTGGCATCAAAACACTCAAAAGAAGCTCCTCTCTTCCCACTTCCAGTCAGAAACTTTGAGAACTTCTTGAATAACCTTCAAATGTGAGTGAAGTGGCTTTTAACCAAGCACATCTCAGAGCAAAGGAGACCAGTCATCTTGAAAAGCCCTAAGAGCAGGATGCTATTTCCTCCTATCTTTATGTTTTCTGATGTCTGGCGGTGTGCAGACAAGGCAGCAGGGCTGATGGCACTATGTCCCTTAGCAATGGCCATCCTCCTGGAGCAGGAGCAGGCAGGGTCGCTGAAGAGTTCACAGGAAGCTCTGATCAAAGGCAGCCCCTGAAGGAGCTCTGCTGAAGGGAGCACACTTACCGACAATCATCATGGTGGGCGGCACTCGGCTAAAATCTGGCAGGTCTTACTGGTGGCTGACATAAAGTAACTGCCTTCCTACTTCGGTTACAAAAGCCTTATGCAAACACAGTCACAAAAAGAAGAGAGCTGATAGATCATTTTGGGGTTCTCCAAGGCTCACACTGTCAGTGTTTGGGATTGAAGACGGTATGGACTCAATTTGTACTGTACATGATATGGATGAGCGTGAGTTCTGGTAAATTACACTAATGGTCATAAAAACAATAATGTAGAGATGCACCAATATTAAAATATTTAGTTAATATATTTTTTTTCTTTTTTGGAACTATTATTTATTTGATAACCAACAAATTAACAATATTAACTCAAATTTGAACACCCTCCCCAAACAAACAACAATAAAAACACTATAAACTTAAATAAAAATCTGCCATTTCATATTCTTCAACTGCTACAACTGAAGGCATTACAACAGTATAATGTACAGCATGAAAAAAGTAATATTTGTTTAGACAGTGTGTTTATTTAAAGTAACATTAGATGATGTCAACATAATCTAAAATAATGTACATTTAAACATTCACTAAGAACCAACAATAGGAAAAACAACTTATGTTGCAATAACATATCATGCATCCCTACAATAACTGGTCCTGATCATGCATGAGGTGGATTTTTAATTACTCCAATATTAAGTGCACAAATTTGTCAAAAAGGGGCCTCATTGTTGTGTTATTGATTGGTTAAAGCTAGTTTTCCCAGTACCTTGTGGTTGATCAAATTTGATCCAATACTGCACAAGGTGCCTTTCAGTCTGGGATGATCACACACACACACACACACACACACACACACACACACACACACACACACACACACACACACACACACACACACACACACACACACACACAATGGGTTTCCGCAACTAGACAGAGTGCAACTAAATAGACAAGAACTCAGGAACTTGGCAGGGTCTTTACAATTACTATTTTTAACTGTACATACCGTATTAAAAATGCAACCAGCCATGGTGTGAAAACACTTGATCAATGTAATGAAACACAGATCACGCTTATTTCAAGTTATATGAGGACTAAGTGTTGGTTTCATTGAGTGTCCAATGCGTCTTCACATACTGATAAAACATGATACCACCCTATGATTCGAGTACTTATTTTTTGTGCTTTGTAAGAGGTTTATAATAAAAATATATACAAGCTACTGAAAATAAAACAGTGATACAATGGCTCATCTGATTAATATTTACATAGTCAATCCACTCCTTTAACTTGCTATAACCTTGAGTAATGCGTGTAACCATAGTGACAAAAAAACAATAAATACTTTGCATAGCATCTTTAATTAAATGTTTTATTATTATTTGCATATTGGCCTAACACATTCATCCTTTCAAAGATGTGGTGAAAACACGGTTTCTGTTCATACAAGACATACTAATTAAATTCTATTTAAAATTAGACTGAGTCTTTATTTAAAGTTGTCTTCTTGGTCATACAATGCAGTCACTCTCTTTTATAATGCGTGCAATAATGCATTCACATAATGTATGCATATGAAAACCGAATTGGCTGTGCAGAGAGATGTGTATCTCAGAGTATTGTGTGTGTGTTAAGTATATAGAGGGAGAAGGGAAGGCTAAAAATCGATATATTCGGAGCAAGATGTCACAGTGGCCAATCACAGCCTGCTCCTGTCACCAGTGTCATTGTGACATGGGTATTTAGAGCTCTCTAATTGGTCACACTGTGCAATAACATCGAGAGAGGCAAAATGACAACTGACAAAAGATCCACTCTCACTGTCAAGTTACACATCCACAAACCGCCCACATCCTCTACCCAAGGTGCTTCAGTTATACAGTGCAACAAAAAAATGTGGTTTGAAACTCACAGCTCCCTTTGGCTTCAACATGAAGCCCTGCTGTCACAGCTGGCCAATCAGCGACAAACGCTGGCTCTATGAACTCTTCATTTGTGTGAGTAGGCGTGAGAAAAAGCTACGGGGGGCGAACGTGTGTATCTGAGAGTGTGACCTTACTTTCTCTACTCCGCATTGTCATTCGGTTTTCCTGGCCCAGGGTTTAGGACCCTCCCACATCCACAACAAAAAACAGAATGCCTCTTTGCTCCAATTAAAATTTCTTTGGCACAACCTCTCTGCAGTTATCTTTTCACTGTGTATCTGTCTGAGGAAGACGCTTGCCAGTATCCTCCATTCATGCCGTGATCAATCCCACCGTGCAACACAAAAGTCCTGGAGGACCCCACAAGCACAAACTTGCCTTTAAACTCAAGTCTCTTTCTCTCCACCGCACAAATAAAGCAGACAGCATTATACAATAGAGGGGATGTGCATGCAAACTCTGAATGATGAATCTTTCCTTACAGGGAGGTCTGAATTAGACAAATCAAAATCTTTAATGAACCTTTAGAGCAACATCTTGCCGACCGAGCCCTCACTACAAGGTAACATCTCTCCTTCGTGCTGGATGTCAACGTCTAGGTGAGGAAGGTGTCTCTGGAGGCACGCCGAGTTGGTAAGGTGCTCGCTTAATTGGCACAGAGAAGGAAGGTGGACAGTAGAGAAGACAGGGGGGGGGGCAAGGTTCAGGGGCCACGGTTCTCTTCCTGGCAGAGCTGATGGTACTACTGGGACCCCACACACAAATACGGACACACAGAGGAGCAGGCATTTGTTGAGCATTGTCACTGTGCAGCTTCACAGAGCAGGACACTGAAGCATTTATACTCTCTCTCTCTTTAACACTCAGAATACAGAGGTCGTAGAATAATGACAATCATTCAAGCACACCAACATGCCCACTCGCAAGAGTATGTCTGCTTTCACACACATATCTGTACACCCACACACAGGCAACACAATCAGCAAAGTCACTACATAAACACAAAGTCAATTTCTATGAGCATCTCTACAGTAGGGATATGCAGATGGAGCTCAGGGGTATTTCTGCATAAACTGGTCATCAAATTTGATCTGATCTCCAATTAAACAATTCAAAAACAGTCTGCATAAACGGATTTAATAAAGCACACTGTGTACTCATTCACAGGACTGGGTGGAAAAGTACAGTATGTGAAATCTCTAGGCTAATGACTTTTCTGAAAGCTAATTGGAGTCCGCTAACCTGGAGTCCAAACAATGAGATGAGCTTGTAGGTGCTGGTCACTTTCTTTTTACTGCAACTGTATTTTTGAATTGGTGAAAAAATTAAAGGGCATGTTCACTCAAAAAAGAAATAGTCAACTATTTCACATCCTCATGTCGTTCCAAACCCATAAGATATTTGTTCATCTTTGAAACACGAATAAAGATGAATAAAATCGGAGAGATTTTTGTCTCTATTGAAAGTCCAGTACACCAAAATGCTTCAAAGTTCATAAAAAAGATTGTAAAATAAATGTATATTAATTATTTTGAAGAGACATTATTGCTTTATATGATGAACAGATTTAATTTATGCTTTTATTTACATAAACATTGACCAAAGCATATAAAGCAAATCAAATTTGGTCAATTAAAACTCAAATGCTAGATGTCACATGGACTATTTTAACAAAATCCTTACTACTTTTCTGGTTCTTGAACATAGTAGTTGTGTTGCTGTCTATGCAGGGTCAGAAAGTTCTTGGATTTCATCAGAAATATCTTAATTAGTGTTCCGAAGATGAACAAAAGTCTTACGGGTTTGGAACGACATGAAGGTGAGCAATTAATGACAGAAGTTTCATTTTTGGGAAAACTATCCCTTTAATATTAACAGCTGCTGAAACAGGAAATTGTATTATAAAACGCTTTTGACGACAAGCAGCCAATTTCATAATTGGTGCAAGCTGACAGTTAATTTGGCTAAAGTATCACTGCATAGAGTTACTCACCAACAATTAACCGCAATGAAAAACGATAAGCAACAATAACCATTCTTATTCCACAATATATATTCCAATAAATATATTGTGGAAACTTAATTCCTGTAAAGCTGCTTTGCAACGATTGCATCGTAAAAAGCGCTATACAAATAAACTTAATTTTAACTGAATTATTCATTACTGAAATGAGCATAATTATTTTTAGATTCACTATGAAGTAGTGAAAAAATAAAACATTTTATGCATTTACTGTAAAAAGGCATCTGGGGATATTAAGAATCACATCATTTAAATGAAGAATGTATTTAGCTAGAACATATATCTATTTTACATTGATGAAATAAAACTCCCCTCATTCCCTGAGACTCATTTTCTGCATTCTAAACTTAAATCAAATCAGCGCCAGGGGAAGGAACAAAATGACAGCTCTCCAATTGGCTAAGAGAGTCATCGATCATGATGGCCCGGGTCATTACCGTGACAGAGCTGCGCTCAGCAATTCAGCTCATATTCTATTTGAGCAGAGTTCAGAGAGGGACGAGGAGCACATCGAGCGCCCGTTGCACAATACACCTGATTCTATACAGCAATGCTCTCATCTCTCTCTGCCAGCTCTCCAATCAATGCCATTCAGTTTCAATCAATTCTTTTATACCCCTTTCAATGGATGGGTTATTGGCATAACTCACAGTATAGACAAAGAGCCTGTAAGTATAAGACAAACAACAGAAGGCAGCTCTCAGTGTCTTTTCATACAGTTACACAAAGTCTTTTTTACTGTGCCAAGTTATTCTCATTATTTAAGATCCAGAGTTAATACCCACAAGCTGTCAGTGATACATTCAAAAAAATGAAGCAGATTGAATAAGAACTAGGAACAGAGAAGCAGATGATGACAAAGGCCGACAAATACGCACACTGATGCAATCTCAACTGAGCAAACAATATCAAATCAAGATAGTTTTAGACAGGCATCAGATAATCTCCCTGCACTCATCGTCTCTTATAAAAAGAAGAATCCAGCGTCTTCATAGGTGAGTGTTAACGGGAACCCGGGTGCATATTCACACCGACAGCGATGTGCAAGAGGACGACATCAAAGACCTAGAGAGCTTGTATTCTCTACGGATGCCTGGCCCATAACCTGCCCTGAAAGTGTGCATGTGCTTTCGGCAGCATTCGCTTGAGGGAGACACATAAAAGCTCCTCTTGACTGTGGGGTCAATTACATTTAAATTTGACCAGCTCAAGAGGTGCACTAAGGCTCAATACACAATTCAAACACGCGCATACTAAGTGGATTGAAAGAAAAGCCTAGTTTGGCTAAGTGAAATGTGACTTTCTGTGCCCTCCGAGTAAGCATGAAGTGTTTGTGTGGATCAGTCACTGTGAGGTTTGGATAGCTGCTCTGCAGGACTGACAGAAAACACTTGAGTGAATTTTATTCACTGTAGTGGAATTAAGACTGTTACCATGCCGACAAGCGCTCGCAGAAGTGAGGTGAAGATTGTTTTGATAAGGGGTGCTAATGAATAATGATGATAAATTTGATAAAAATGAGTGATGTACAAGGTTCACACTATTGCTTCTTCATTAGATTTGCACTGTATAATAAGAGGAAAAGAAGCTTAAGTTTAAGGATTGAGATAAAGGTGAAACAATGGCATAAAGAAAAATATCAAACTTTTTTCTGGCAGATTTATACTTGCACTGTTGATATTTTTACTGGCACCATCACAAAACAAGCTGAACATTTTAAAAGAAAACCAAATAGCTGGAAATTCTATTATAATTTAATTTGTCATCTTAAAAATACACAAACATTTTTACTAAAAGCACTTTCCATATGGTGATGTATGAATCATTTTCAAACCATTTTAACTTAATTTTAAACTGTACATTTAACAAATTATCATGAAATACCTATTTAATATTAGTCCCCTACATCATTTTACCATCTGATATTTTATCAGCAGATTTTGCAACAATGCTCAATACATCACAGAAAACCAAATTCTCATCATACAGGACCATGTGTATTGTTAAGCCTTGGAAACCATCCCATTTAAGAAAAATAATGAATGAAATAATTAATGAAAGAATGAATAAATGAATGCATTAATAAATAAATACATTTAGGCCAAATAGCTGATGGACAGGATTTTTTCAGCGATCATTTCAAAAACAATCAACAAAAACAACACTTACTTCTTGCAGCTGTAGCTGGTCTTGTTAAATCAGTCAGTGCATTAGTTGATTTGTCCTGGGTGGAAGTGTGTGAATCTCAGCGTGTGTTCAGACCCCTGTAATGAGGACAGAGAGGACATGCGGTGAGGGTTTGATAGATGACTCCTGCGCAGTCGCGTCACTTTTGCAGTCAATATTTGCACTCTCTCATTTGTGAGGTGTCTCGATCTCAGACGGTCCACTCTTCTCTCCTAGACTATGATCTGAACATCACTGAAGTGCTTTGTGTGTGTTGATGTATTGACAAACCATGTACAGATAAGAACACACCCCTTGACCAATTACAGTCCGTCACACTTACATTCACACACAGACAGGAGACAGATCCAGGGAAAAAAACACCTACAAAAAGAGGTGAAGGTAAAGTCTTTTAATGACTCTCTAATGGGAGATTTGATCTCAGATATTAAAGCCAGCCCAAGGCAAAGAGTGGATGATACATGCGCATACATATTTTAATCACCTATCAGTGGACTGGCTGAATGGCTACTTGACAAGTCTGTACTATAAAAGCATTTCTTTGGGATTTATATTGTAATTTTTTTTCCATTTGGTTTTGGGATAAAATGTGTTCTGACACACCTGAGAGCAAGTGCCACACCAAGAGAGAGAATCAGCAATAAAATACTGTCCTTTAATCTCTCCACAACACCTGTGGATTCCTAATAACAGATCATTGCTCGCAGCAGGCGATCTGAGGCCTGATGGAGATCATTTTAAATCTGTTGAAGGTGGAGAATTTGTACATAAGCGGTGCTTTGACGGCTGTGGAAATGGTACATTAAGGATGATCAATTGAGACTTGCAACTTTTCAGAGACAGTAAAAGCGCAGCACAATAAAACATTCAAGGAGATGTTGCAAATCCCAAATCTTTGCTTCAAAAGCATAAAAACAATCTTCCTTAATCAACAGGCTGGTTGTCAAGACAGCAGGTAAGTGAAACTAGTCGACCATCCTGATTCATAACCACACACAAACACAGCAAGTGCTAAGTGACACACTTGTCTCCAACATACGCTGGACTCAAGAAGAAATGCGTACATAACATTATGAAGAGTGAAAGATCTGGCTTCCAAACAGACCTCATGGTGATCTTCACAACAACCAGCGTGCATCTGCTGTCTGTGAGTGCATTTGTGCTGGAGCTTTATTCTTTGGCTGGTTATGCACAACAGGAGGCCGAGAGAGAAAACAAGGACACACGGAGAGAGAGAGAGAGCGAGAGGAGGGCGGGCAGAAAAGACTACAGAGGAAGTACACAGGAAGGAGCCTTTGTTCTTGCTGATGCAGATTGAGAGTTTAATCTTTAATGGATCTCAGAAAGACGCAGAAGATCTCTCAGAGGACCAACAGAGGAAACTTTAACCAGGATGTCAACTAACAACACACATGGGAGTAGAGATGGGTCACAATGTTGACTAATCATCTCACAACTAGTTGATTGGTTTATTTCAATTTTTCTTTGTGATACATTTAGTGCCAATGTTTTAATTAGCATTCTGACAGTGTGGTGTATTGTTGGAGTGTAAAGCCCTCTCAGAAAGTGTTGCATTTTTAAATTCATCCTCTTTAAAGCACCATGACTTCAGCCATAAATGTTTTCAGTTGTTGTGTTGCATCTCACGTTGTATGAGCATCCCGCCATGATGCGCTGCAAGACAAAGCACTGTAGAAGTAAACAATAGTCTTATTTTTTAAATGCAACTCAAGACCACGGTGTTCTGTGGCCCTAAAGTTAACTGTTGTTTGTAAATGCCCCCACTAAGAAATTATTCAGAGATCAGGTAAACCTAAAACCAGACCTGATTAGTCGACTAGGCCTTCAGATAACCCAATGACTTGTTTGATTTGAATGAAATGTGTAGTTCTGCTCATTCCTAACATGGACATGGGCTATCAACAACCCGAGGTTAAATAAGGACATTGATCCAACTGAAAACAACAACAATTTAAACCAAACAATCACAAAAATAACATGTATAGTTAAACAGCACTCATCCCATCTCTCCTTCTCATACACACAAAGCAACCTCTGCACAGTGTCAAAGTCCCAGCGAGAGCCATGTTCCACTCTCCACTGCCTCATTCAATATTGATAAAGAAACTAAACAAAGCATGGCTATCAGCACTGGATGATTCCCAGTAGCAACAGTGAGCAATCTCCCAACTTTACCCTCACTACAGGTCTCTCCTTCCCATTCATTTCACTCACTTTCCTGTACAGTCCTTGGATTTCTCCAGTTATATTCAATATTATATACCAATTATCTTACTAATACACTACTCAGCATTTCAGGAGTATACAGCATGAATGGAAATTTCACAAAATGACCACTCCCCCTGTCTGTATAAATAAAATGGATACATTTAGCAAAATTCATTATTTTAGAAATACATACAAAATACATACTTTGCTGAACTTTCATGATATGCTCTCTCAAATCTTTAATTCATAGATTTATTGTTTTCTTCCCTGCATTTAAACATTACAACATCAAAAACAATAATTACATATTTATTAAAATTAGTGTTAAGGCAGCACAATAAATACAACCACAATGAATAATAATAATATATATATATATATATATATATATATATATTGTATAGAGAAGTTTGAATATTTAATTGAAAAAAAAAAGGCAAAATATAATTTATGTTTTAAGGATGAAATATGATTTAGACATGTTCTTGGTGGTTTCCAGATATAATATCTACTGTGAATGAACATAATTTTGACTGAATGCTTAGTGTTCAAGCCATTTTAATACCAAATGTAATTAATACACAGATTTATTAAATTTTACAAGGGTATGAAATAATTTTGCGTGATAAATGTAACATTAACAGTAAATGTGTAAACCATGCATTATGCAGCACACTAGTACTCTATTCTACACAGTCTGAATCATCCATCCTTCTACACCTCCTTTGCCATAACCCACCCTTAGCCTACACAGTGTCCTCCCATCTCAGCATGACAGAACAGAGTCTATAGTTCATGCAAGGTGCTTATTGATTGGCTAAAATCCCTTAGCCCGTAGACAGTGTGTTTGATAGCAATGGAGACACTTATGTCAGCCTGTAAACAGCTCTTGATCATCAGGATCAACAGGACAAACTCAATCTACTCCCTCATTATGCAGTTTTCCACTGACTGCCAGTTTGCACATGCAAAAGCACACAGAAGCCTACAGAGATCTAAAATGACCTTTCAATGAAACCCAGCTCTCTTTTCTCTTTCACTGCACCTTCAAGACAGCAGCAGCAGTGAGCGTGTGTGTGACGGGGTGGCGTGTTTAACAACGTACGGATGGCTGTGAGTCATCGCTCCGACAGGGAATCGTGAGAGAGCAGTGCGACGTTGACACCGGTCCATGTGCAATGACCGGGAGAAGATTAGAAAATTATCATATTAAAGATTGTGGATTGTGCTGCTGTGGTAATGCTCGGAATCATGGGCATAGTTCACAAATAAAAGATGAGTGGAGGGAGGAGCGATGTAATAAGCGAAATACCCTTTTAAGATGCAGCAATCCCATTGACATTTCATAAGCCAAAGCACTGCTTCTAATTTGTGGGCTGCACGGGTGAGAACGGCGCCATACGGAGGGGGCGGGCATAGAATAACACAGCTGCCAATCTGGTGACAGCGAATGACTTAATCAAACCTGAAACCAAGCCATGAGAAAGAGAGATGTTGAAGAGAGTCATCACAAATCTTATCATAAATCAGCTCTTTGAGTCAAGGGAGGGACAATAAAGCGCACTCAGAAAACACTTTAAATTCATCAGTGTGATATGTGAAAGAGAAAGAAACCATTTGTTTAAATCCAATAATAAAAAGGCTGATAGAAAGGCATCACCACGGGACAGATATGGCCGGCGGAGCTCTCACACACATCCCAGAAGAGCCACTCAGCCTCTCTGAAGGCATTTAACCACCGGAGATAAAGCTAAGAGGAGAACCTGTTGTCATATAATCTCCTTATCCTGACAAATACGTTACTCTCTTCAGCACTGGACACAGCTTTTGCACACTATGTAGGGTTGTGGGAAAAATGTTTTTTTTTTATTTATTTAAATAAAATAAACAAGTTATTAAACTTCTGAAGATAAAAACAAATAATACAAAAATTATATTATATCTATTAAATTTTATTTTACAAATACATATCTTTTTTCAATTTAAGCCTAGATTCAAAATTTTGGGATCTGTAATTTATATATATATTTTTTTTTTTTAGAAATGAATTGTATTCATCAAGGTTGCAACAAATTTATCAAAAGTGACACTAAAGACTTTATATTACAATTACTTTCTATTTCAAATAAATGATTTTCTTTTCTACTTTTATTCATCAGAGAATAATAAGATGCATCATGGTTTCTACAAAATATCAAGCAACTGTTTTTAACAGGGATAAAAATAAGACGTTTCTTGCAAACCAAATCAGCATAGAATGATTAGAATGATTTCTGAAGGATCGTGTGACACTGAAAAGGTAGCCTGTTAAAATTCCTATTATCTTATCCATTTTAAAATAGAAAGGAGTTCTTTTAAAATTGTAATGATATTTCACATGCATACATATATACCCCAACCTTTTGAATGGCAGTGCAAATTGGTAAAATGTGTCTAATAGAGAACTACATTCTAAATGACAGCTGAAAGCACTGATAAAATCATTCCTCTGCTGGCTCTTATGCACTAATGTGCTTGTTATGGCATCTCGATGGCAGAGCTAGTTGTTTGATACAACACAGAAGGATCCCTGCTCATAAAAAAATGAACATTTAATCCCTTATGGAACATCGCAAATGTTATGAGTTTTACTGTTGGAGGCAGGGCGCTTTTTTTTAGTGTATGTCAAGAAGAAAACAACCTCCGCCTTCACCAAAGTTGTCCGTTTCCAACTACCAGGAATCTAAATCTGCAAACAGATTTTATAGGTCTCAATAAATTCTGACAAGTATCAAGAAAAAAAGTTGCTTGGCTTTTCAGAGCCTTCAACTGGATGGAGTAAGACCAGGATTTTTTAGTTTTTTTATATATATATTTTTTCTTTCTCAGAAGATTTGGAGCTTATCAGAGAAACCGGATGATTTATGCTAGTAGGTTCTGGACAGTTCACCTATTCAAAATTACTTTAATAGAGGTAAACTTCCTAAAAATAAAGTTCCCTCCCAAGAGTCAAAGAGTTCCCATTTCTCACGTCCAGATTCTGTCACCATGTATTGTTCCTCATGTATGACTGACTTTTTCAGTGGAGATATTCAGCATAATGGTAAAGCTGCCCATAAAAGGCATAACATAAATAAGTACATAAAAATAAGCTCGGAAATCTGTGTACACTCAAAATTGGTGCCCTATACGATACTTTAAACATTCATAAAAATACTGAAATTCCAGGTTTGAATGTCCACTAGGGCTGGACTAGAATATTCTATTATTCGAGTAGTCGTTCGGTGGGTTGGCATTCGATTTTGAAACTTCTTTTTTTTTTAACACCTGGCATCCCCCGCAAAACGGTTCTCATTTGCACTTGAATATGAATCGGCCATGAGTAAACATCATGATTCAGTTCGTCTGGAAGAGAAGACAAAAATGCCGAAGACCTCAGCTGTGTGCGAGCACTTTAAATTGAGTGAGGACAAGACAAAGGCAGTGTGCTAAATATGCGATTTGAAACTGGCCTGTTACCACAATAGCACATTACATTTAGTCATTTAGCAGACGCTTTTATCCAAAGCGTCTAACATTAAGTTTGAAAAATCAAGTTCTGTAAAGTAGCCTATATTTTTGTGTAAAAAAACAAGATGCTTTTATCCGCCATGTTAATCAGTAATTTTATGCATGATAAATACATTTGCTTGGAAAATACTTGCGAATAACGGAGAAAAAGAGAGCGAGATAACATGCCATAGTGGAGTTCATCGCTATGGATATGAGACCCATTCATTTAGAAATATGAGCTGTTTATCCAGCCTAACGATACCTTGTTCTATTTAGCCTATTGCAGTTTGTTTTGTTCTATATAAGGGAATTCATTTAATTGTATTTAAACTGTTCGTTAATTAGAATGTGTGATGCTGTTATTGAAAGTATGCTACCGTGTTCTTTATTTATAACAGGTCGTTGAACTTCGTTCATTTATTTTTAACTCTTCTTATATTTAAAAAGCCTACCCTTTACAGTGTCAGTAATTACTGTGCTGCTAATTTCTGATTTGGGAGGGATTTGTTTGTTAGAAAAATGTTAGGGTACCTTATTAAAAGTACTGCTCTTAACAGACCTGTGTGTTTTGTATCAGTAGTGCAGTGTCCGTTCTCGGAGCATATAAACCCTGCCCTTGTGAGGCGAGCCGCATCCGGCTCACGCTGTTCTGTAGTTTATTAATTCTGAACATTTCGCGTGTCCATATTGCACCAAAATGAGACACTGCATTGGCTTGGGTCCGCAGCAACACACCCAACAC
Organism: Gymnocypris eckloni scoliostomus; assembly: GCA_027564155.1. Classification (NCBI taxonomy): domain Eukaryota; kingdom Metazoa; phylum Chordata; class Actinopteri; order Cypriniformes; family Cyprinidae; genus Gymnocypris; species Gymnocypris eckloni. The sequence goes on from CM050429.1 coordinate 9,645,673, forward strand.
GCGTGAAGTCGATTGGATGAATAGTTCTCGACATAATAAAAATGCAAACAGACAGCAGACACACAGAGATTCCTGCCTTTATTAGAGAGAAGAATATGTTCTGCCCCTCCCTCCGAAGCTTTGAATATTCTGTGTTGATTACTACCGAAGCTTCGAAGCTCAAAAAATGATATTCGGACCAGCCCTAATGTACACATGCAAATGAGATTTGAAGAGAAAATGATCTCTCTTGTTAAGCTACATGGAAGAAAGAAAATTATAGAGGTTTTAAAATACATGAGTTAACAAAGAAACAATTTTTCTTATTGGATGAATTATTCTTTCGAGGTTTGATGATTTCATAACTACTTAAACAACCAGGTGTCCATGGAGGCTCTTCATAAATACCTTGCTCAAGGGCACTGCAGCACAAGCAATGGTCATAAAGCAGCTTGACCCTCGTGTAGGTGGGGAGAGACAGTGATAGGAGTGAACATTAGTGTTGTGTTGCAAGCAAACATCATTCTGCAGGGAGCAGTTAAATGTACTACTGATACATTTAAAAAAAGATTGAGCAAGAAGTACATAGAATGGATTATTAACAAAACAAGCCCCATGGGAACTTCACTGACAAATTGAATTGATTTGTGAAAATTTAAAATCAAATTTCACAGCACTATTGCCATTTTTTGGAAGTGTAGTTTCAATACCTATTTGCCCTCACATGCTCACGAATTTAGGAGTATTCATAACATCTAACCTACCAAAATGTTCTTTGGAAAAAGGTAAAAAGAAAAATACAAATTTTAATGCATTGTAAATATGAAATATACAGTCCAGCATGTCAATCTGATATATAAGAAACTGAGGTTATCATTATTACAGAGTCTTTTAACTATCTCTGTGGTGAAGCAGGCTTGTGCTTCATCAGATGAACATTAATAATTAGGAGATGAATAAAGGAAAACCACATCAAAGCTATTCCAAACTACAGGAAAACAGAGAAGCAGAAACCCAAAAGACATATAAAGACAGAAATGTTCATCAAACAGCCATGACAATGGATGACCCTTAACCTTTTGACCGCCCCTCATCTTTATCCGCCTCCTTTGACCTGCCCTTTCATCCCAGAACATTCCATTAACTGCACTACTCCCATTAGAGACCGTCAGAGCTCCGCTTAAATCAATGCTTGGCTGAAAAGTCTAGCGGGGCTCCAGATCCACCGGCTCATTTCCGTATGATTCACAGAGACTTAATGACTTTATTTCAGTGCTGCGCTCCCAATCAGCCGACTGGTATTTTTAGAGTGGTGACTGCTCTCACATTGTCTGTGACTCTGCTTTAATTTGCACATGGGATATAAACAAAAGGGCCATCTTAGGAGTTGAAGATAACATACCTGTTGTGTCGTGGAGGGAAAGGGAAGGAAGGAACAAAGGTAGAGAATGTAGAAAGGCAGAATCCCACAAACACACGGTCTTATATGAGACATCATACCAACTGCTAGGTTTGCCATTTACAGCTCTTCCTAAAATCTCCAGTGCAGACAGAAAGAGCGAGCGAGAACACGTTTCCGAGCAGCCGAGACGAATGGGCAGCTCAGTCAGCTGTGCAGGAAGAAAGGACGCTCCTTTTCACAAACAGAAATTTTTCGCTGGGGCTCTTGGGATTGGGCAGAGCTATTGATCTGACTGGATCAGTTTGGTTATGGGGTGATGAAAGAACAGAGGTTGAAATGTCCATTTAGCTATGATGGATGGTTCATCTAAACCTATGAAGAAAGAACAGCTATAGGTTAAGATATAAAACAGTGCTAAAATTTAAAGAACAAAAGCATTTAAGTGTCACCTTGGTCAAGGTTGGTGACTTTCGAAAATACAACTTAATACAACTAACAGATTACAGGCTACATTTTCATTTTGTTATATTACCGTGATGACAACTCATTTCTCCAGGCTTCTGTGTCACATGATCCTTCAGAAATCAATTTAATGCAACAATATATTCACTGTTGGACATTGTTAGTAGTCAAATTTGATCATGATTCATTTTGTCCAATTCATTACTGTTCAAAATGTTCAGATTAGTAAGATTTTAAAGACATTATTTTTTATTCAGTAATGATGCATTAACCTGTTAGCCAGCACCCCCCATTTTGGGATTTTTGGACTCACAGTTGAAAAAGACATCCCAATCTTAAAACTATAACATTTCCTGACTTCAGTGTGCTACACACACAATTTCGGTGTCTTTGCATAGAAGACCCTTTGAGCTTTACTATCCATCATCCAGAATTGATAATGCCCAAAAAGATAAAACGTTTTAGAGACTGAAGTGCCTTTAAAAAAAATTACCACACTGAATAAAAAAAAAAAACATTTGTATTTCATATAAAAATACATGAAATAAATCCTGGAGCAATCCAGAAAAGTCATGGGTTGAAAGTCACATGTCTCGTGAGTTTATATTTCAAATCTGAAGATACCATGAAAAATGAGATTTTCCCGAGACTATATACAGCCCACCCCCCTGATATCAGTCACACAGATGCTAATCATACAGATAAAGCCACGTTCCCCACGAAACACACATTTACATATATAAAAATAATAAAAAAGGTTTATTTTGTCCAAAAAGCAGATCGCTATCTTCCGCCCCATCACATGACAGGTGTGTCACAGCGTGCGTCACAGCCCTCGGGAGAGAGCGCGAGAATTGAAATAAACAATTTTCCGCTTTTATTTTTCCAATTTTTTTGGGGGGGGGGATGGTCTCATTCTGTGTGTAACACTGTATACTACAAAACCATGTGGTTTTTAACAACCAAGACTGAGTTAGTTTAGCGTTAGCTTTTCCAAACCGGATACAAACAATAACTCTCTGTGAAGAAAGGAGACGTAAACAAAGGATTATCTGTCCATATAACAACTTTATTGCTTCGTTGGACTAACTGCTCGATGGGATGCTGTTCCATGGACTATTACCTCGAACTAAAATGGGGTTTACAGCAGTGGATGCGTTTATAACGCAATATTACACAAAGCTGGTAAGTAATGCCTTTTTTAATATGGATGTTTTGTTGTGTACTGCTTACACAAATTTAGCAAATACATTCCTTATAAGCTTTCCATCGAAAAACAGCGCTCTATCGTCAATGCTTGAGGCTTAGACCTTCAGAATGATATATAGTTTGTCAAGATTAATGTTGTCCCGTTTAATTTAATCTATTTGTAAATGATGACATGTGCAAACAAAGAGCGTTCAGGACGCCACTGTCCTCGTGCAGCTTAACAGGTTAAATTGATGAAAAGTAAAGACATTTATCACAATGCAAAATGTTTCTATTTAAAAATGCTGTTATTTTGAATTTCCAATTCAAATAATCCTTGAAAATCATGTCACACTGAAAACTGGAGTAATGGCTGCTGAAAATTCGCAGAATAAATCACAATAATTATTACATTTTAAAATATATCAAAATAGACCAAACCAGGACCAAAAGTGCCCATATATAAATAAATAAGTGCAACTGTGAAGATTCAAGCGCATTTCACTGACAAGTTACGCGATATCACGTTCATAATCGAATGCGATTAATCTGTGATATTGAACGCGATATTGTGTAGCTTGTCAGTGAACTACGGCTCTGAGTATTAACTGCTGCTCCTTCTGAAAACAGGTGATGGAGATTTACTGCTAATCACGGAACTGGCTTTACTGTCGAGATGCGCATGAGAATCGCATGCGATTAATTGCACAGCCCTACTAAACATCTAAACACTGCACACATCACCATATACTCACACCTGGAGGTCGTAGAGCTTGCATTTCCTTTTTCTGGTTCTGGCTCATTTACCACACTCACATTTTGTGTTCATGGACACACACATACACACATATATCATGCCAAAAAAGAAAGGTTATTCAGAGGAAAGAGATCAGAGATGGATCACAGATCAGAGAAAGAAAAGGGGAGGAAAAAAAAGAGGTCAAACGAGTGCGATAGAGCGATGAGGAGAGGAAAACATAAATAAAGGTGGAAGGTTCCCAGCGCATCTGTTGGTGACATTGACAAGGCCAACCAGGCATGGTGTACAGAGGAGGTGGGACAGGACGGCTGAGAAATGTGTCCTCCACACCATTGTGCTTGGGGCCAAACACACACAGCAATATCATCTAACGAAAGACCCCGCAGCCGTCACAAACACAAACACGGCACTAACGGCAAGGCTTAATGAGGTCTAGAGGTCTGCACGGGCTCAAAACTGAAGCCCGAACCCGGCCCGTACCCGAGATTGTCTGACCCAACCCGAGCGGCACGGTTAAATTTAGAGCCCGAACTCGACCGAGATCCCCCAACGAATAGCCAACAAAAAAAAAAAGGAAAAGGCTGCATTTCACGATTGCATGCAAAGAAATAGATTAATCAAGGCTCTGCCATTTCACAAACATTTACCAGTTATGAACGTTTGTGAACATCAGGTGCAGCGGTCGCATACATTCTGCCGAGTTTATGAATTTTGTATGGACAAGAAGATAATTCTTCCACCGACAAATTATGGTCATTTTGTCAGTTAAGGCTCGTTAGCATTCTGTCTACTTTAAATCAGACATAAGATCTTAAATAAGATTGTATTTATTTGAATGCATTAATCATTTATTTGAATTAGCGAGAGAGAGAGAGAGAGAGAGAGAGAGAGAGAGAGAGAGAGAGAGAGAGAGACCGAGAGAGAAGGGGAATGTTGCGTGTGTGTGAACCTGCGTCTGCGTCTCTCTACAAGCAATGAGGCTTAGTTACTTCAAAAACAGCGATTTTGAATCCGCCTCATTGCAGATAAATATAATGTTGTGACTTGAGTCAGTAGCCTGTCGAGCTATTTTACTAATAAAAGTGTCCGTGATCGCGATCTCTGATATCTGTGGGCAATGTGTGTGCGTGCCTATGAAAGCAGCGAAGCCTCTGCATATAGTTTTGGCTACAAACCCGAACCCGACCCGAGCCCGAGGCTATCCATTAAACATTAACCCGAAACCCGACCCGAAACCCGACAGTATTTCGGGACCCGCGGGTTCGGGTCGGGTAGCAGACCTCTAATGAGGTCCAAAGAATTACTTTCTGAACTTGTATTATTGGAAGTCACCTAAATTAAGAGTTAATATCTATCTCAACAAATAAACAAGTGAAGGCTGAGTGCAATACCCTGAGACTCGGTTAATAGTGAGCTTTGAGCCTTTGAGGAATCCCTGTCTGACTGAAATTTAACCCAATAAACCAACAAGGACAATAAGCACCTCTCCAAGCCCCTCATTAGCTAAGGTGGAGGACTGTCTCTAATCCCAATTTAACAACCTGAGTCCCATTCCAAAAGCACAGATCCTTCATTCTCTCTTGCCCTGAGGCCATGTTGCCAGTGTGGTCTGTTACAGCCTATAATCAGCATCTGGGAAAGATAAGAGCTCCACGTTGAGGCTCAAGGCGGGGGCCTGATGGCGCAAGCGTCTGACGGGTCGGGAGACTAATCCAGCCCCATGCTGCGACAGGCCCTGGCTAACCACAGACCGGTTGGATTAAACCAAAGACCAGACACATGCAACCAAGAGGATGACTAGTGCAATGGGAGGCAATCCCAAGAGACCAAGGATTACCTGATGAAAATATTCATGGAGGTTTTCACTCCCCGCTGTCTTTCTCCATTGGTTTCGGTGAGTGCCAAATGTTGGGCCCCCAAGGGCAGCATCTTTAAAGGCAGATTAATGATAAGCCAAGTTAATGCAAGAGGTAAAGCTCACTCAGAGATATGTGTGTGTGTGCTCTAAACCTATACCATTAACCAAATAGGAAAGTGTGTATTATTGCTAGTGGTTATTACAGTCTTTTCATGGTAAAAAGGGCAATTTAGCCATAAAATCCAAATAAATAACTATCTGATGTATACAATATGATGATTATTCTCTAAATGTCAAGATGCTCCCCAAATGCTGTGTTCGAGATATTCTTCTATCTTATATGATTTTTGCACAGGCGGTAGGCAATGATATGTCATTCAAATTGTCTGGTAATAACTGGCTGCGCTTCAAAAGGTCAGCAGCAAACAGGGTCAAAACTGGAATTGTTTGAACTTTAAACGTCACATTACAACGCTTGATCTGAGCCCAACATGGTGCCGGGGGTAACGCTGTAGCTCAATGCAAAGGGGAACGTCGAAATTAATCATGTGAAAGGGTCTTAACAGTAAAACGCTGGCATTTTTTAAATGAGCAGCGATGCTGTTGTGTGTGTGGGCAAATGCTAAATTGCACAAAGTAAAGAAAAATAAGAACAGCACATCTTAAACAAACTAGACTTGGGAAATTGCAGTGCTCAAAGCAGCAAAATAGTTTTTGGTTAAGATGATGTTTTCGACTTTGTTTCTGAGTAAATTAAATGCTGCACTGAAAAGCACTGTATCTTGCGTTCTCAGCTGGAGAGCAATAACCCCATTTTTATGGTGAATACAGAGCAAAATGTGGCACACAAACAGGGGGGTAGTGATCAAACATACATGTATAAATTATTCACAAAATAATGTGGACTTTGTATGTTAAGGCTGAATTAACAGGAAATTAGAAACATGAAGAAGAAAAATTAGTTAAAATCAGTACAAATTCTCTCTCTCTCTCCTTCATTCCTTCTTCATGTCTCTCTGACAAAGCAAAAGAGGCAGGGGTGGTTGCTCACTTTGAGTGCGTTTATTGGGTTAAATGCACCACGCTGCTCTGCTCCTAATGCAGCACTGCTCAGGAGACGAGACTTCCCGCTGAGAAATCTCTGAGCCGAAGAGAACATGTTGACTCACTGCTACATTCGACACACTTGCAAAAGCGCACACACATACGTGCATACACAGAAAAAGGAGCTTTTGCGATGACGCATCCCACTTGCAAACACTTTGATTTCACTGAGCAGAGATCAAGATGACACCCGGAGCCAACATTTATGGAACATGCTGATTAACTGACAACTTGTTATTCAGAAGAAAACTGTGAGTGACTTGGAGCTCACAAAGAGGGAAATCAATTAAAACAATAGATTTCTGTACTCCAAACTTCAGTGAAGTTCCTTCATTTCCTCCCTCCTCTATATCTTTCTTCGGGAGTGACTGAGTGCTCTGTGTGGAGGTAATGGTGCGGCAGTTGAGACGCAGCAGTTCAATGTGTCAGATCGCATCAGGGTAGAAGCATTTCCCTGCAGCAAGACACACTCCGAGGAAGATGCATCCCACTCACACAAGAGTTTTAAATGATGGGATTAAGCAATGAAGCTTTGGCTCATGAGAAGAGGGATGAGACAGTCACTGACGCTTAATGACAGACAGAATTTTTTGTATAAATGCTTGTTTCTCAAATATACATAAGGTGAGGTACAGAAAAATATGGGCAGCTTTGGAGAGAGAGGTTTAAATATGAAGGTAATAATGAGTAACTTACTCTGCCTGATACCAACTCACTGGAGTGCCACTGGTGTAGTCATGCTTAATTCATGCTTCTTGTGGAGATACAGAGTCACACACACTGGGGTTTGGCCCCTCTTGTCTTATTAAACCTCTCCGTGCAACTGAAAGGGGTAAAACCAAGAGACTTAAAAAGCATATATCGAAAATAGTTTTTTAAAAGTTTAGGTATTAGAGGTAAAACTACAACTTAAAAAAAATTACAGAAAAACTAGAATTGTTGCTGTGCCTACTAACTGAATAAGTTTACGCTGGAGCAATAAAGCAACAAGTCTACAACAACAAAAGATGAAAAGCCTATACCAAAATTACAAAAACTTTAAAATGAAAATGAAAAATCAGAGCAAATTCTAAAAATGAATAAATACTATAACAGTACATAAATCAGAGTTGGATGATGTCTAAAATATTGGCATCGGACGATGTCTACAGTAAAACATCACGATGGATGATGACATGGGGGGGTGAATCCGTATTCAGAAAGGCAAAAAAAAAAAAAGGATTGCTAACGGTTGCCTGTTACATTATAGTACAGTTACGTGCGATCGTGAATCTTTAAAGTGAAACGGAAAAGCAATCACGCATTCAAAAGCAGTTTCAGTGCGAGGTATAATAGCGGCTCCCAGTTGCCCTCAATTTATATACGGTATAATTACCCAATGATATAACTGCGAGAGAACGCATTTAAATATACTGTATATTTTCCTCCCATCTTGTATTTATTCCCTTTAGGGGTTCCGTAGTACACGTCATTTTCTTTCCGAACACGTTATTGGGATGCGGAGGATCACAATGACATCGTCTATCGGCCTAACCCAAATATATATAAAACTAAAATAACACTGGTCCAAGAAAGTGGACAAGTCATGAGTAAGAGAGGCACTTTCAGTGTATGAAAGCCATGTAGCTAAAAAACACAAATTTGAACATGTAAACAACACCTCAAGGACACGTTGTTTAAACATAGAATACGTGTTATTTAAGTGTGAAAAATTGAGGAGTAATTGGCAACACAAACAACGCGTGATCTCAGACATCGATTTCATATACTTTTGAGCAATCTGGCCACTTTGACCAGTTTGAACGTGTGAGCATGATTGGCTGCTGAGCACTAGGCCTAGGGGGTTGCCTACCATTCCTGCACTATATGCTACCAAAATGCACATAACCTGTAAAGGATCCACTTATTTCTTTAGGTTTTTTCCTATTATGTAGAGTATATAAAAATAAACACTTCTAAATTAAATAATGTCTTAGATAGTAAAATGTATAAAGATGTAAATGCAACAGACAATTATCTTGACAACATGACACCAAGATTGCGAATTCCAAAGCGAAATTGAAATTTTTCAAATCCCTGATATACTGGTGTGAAAATGTCCTCAATGTCACATTCCTAGTGTGAGCTACATATTTTTATACTTGCAGTCAGTGCAAAGCCCAGCGAATCAGATATTACAAGGGCCACATCATTGCCAAAAATCACTCCAGGGCACTGACACATTCGCTTCCAAAAAAGCCCACAATCCACAGTAACAAGAGAGCATTAACTACACACTATATGCATTCACTGGAAATGCTGTGTTTTCTTCAGTCTCTAAAAACAATAGAAATGGAGAATGAATGCATATTTCACGGTGGCACTTTATTTTTTAACAGCTACGATGAAGCTACAATGATGTGCAACAAACAAATCATATCAGAATAATATCAGTCCTGATATACAGTGATGCTAAAGACGTTTTATGCGCAACCACATGATCATGTCAGAGGAAATTAAGTCATCAGTGTGCTAATGTTTAGTGGATCAAGGTCTCAGCTAGTGCCCAAATTCACATTCACCACATACTGATTCACGTCATAAGGAACAAGACTGAGAAATGAGACACCATAACTGTCTCTCCTCATTACAATGACGGCAGAATAAATACGGCCATGTGAATGTTTTACACAAGGACTGTTATCAGCGCATAATAACCGCCGACGACTCATCAGCAGATCAGCCCCATCCCTTCAAGCTCATATCCCCACATCTACTATAGCACATTTATATTCATGCACTAGTCTAATTCGCTTTTGGCCTGAAGTAAATTTGGTCTTAATTTCCATTTGCGAACCTGCTATTTCAGGAGCGTCGCTTGAGCATTTCCTGTCTGATTGTAAACAGTCTGCCATCTTTTCTTGCTCCAATTAGGCCAGTGAGGGTCAGGCGGATGAGGAATCCTATTACTTTAGAGACCAGAGGAGGAAGGAAACAGAACAGTGATTGAGTGTTTGGCATTCACAGCCAAACACATTGAGATGTTCCCTTGGAGGGAGATAATTCAAATTGTGACATTGGAGGAGGAAGCAGCAGAGATGGAGATAGAGATAGAGAGATACAGGAATTGAGGCTGACTATGTACAGATCTGACATGCCGTTCAAATCATTTAAGATACTTGTCTCTCTCTCTGAGGCAGTCATTTAAATAGGCTCAAAGGTTGAGATGGATTTCTTTTGTTCACCTTAAGATAGGCAATAGAGCCACTTTCATTCATACTCAGTCTTATATACATTTCCATAAAAAAGGTTATATGTGAAAATGAGCTGTTTCTCAAAATGCTAGCACATCAGGTTTGACAAAATTGCCAGAAAAGATCAATGGTTTAAGCACATACTAAGTTAGGAAGTTCTTCAGCTGTCAATACGCTTCAGCCAATCACAAAGTTCTGACAAAATTACTTCACTACATATCATTTTAAGCCTGCGACGCGAGGCCACTCATGACTATACTGGATAAATATGTTTTGGGAAGAAACTGTTGTCAAATTGCACAGACCTTGAAACATTGATAATCAAAAATGCTTCTTGAGCACCAAATCAGCATATAAGAATGATTTCTGAAAACAATGAAGACTTGAAGGAATGATGCTGAAAATTCAGTTGTGCCATCAAAATAATGACATTATAAAATACAAAAATAGAAAGAGTTACTTTAAATTGCAGTAATATTTCAAAATGTTCACTCTATTCTTGATCAAATAAATGCAGACTTGTTGAGAATAAGAGACTTCTTTCAAAAACCTTTAAAAACCCTAAAATGTGTGACGAGTACATAAAGTCAAGTCTCATAATGACCACTGGGAGCACCTTGCCTGGAAGCAAGTGATTTCCTGGAGCTGAAGGTCAATGTCTACTCGGCAGTACTACATAAATATCACTCTGATGTTGTACACATAACACAGAGGGACTACACAGCTGCAAAAACAGAATAAGCACGCAAAACATATCAATAAAAGGACCAATGCAATATTGTGAAAAAAATCTAGCACAATATATTGTTATGTGACTGTAAAATGTGAGACACTGCTCTTGCAAAAAAAATAATACTATCATGCACATTAAAGGCCATCTGTAGCAACAAGCAGAAAATATAGAGGGAGTTGTGATTGGTTTTCACACCATTCCCATAATTCAGGAGGCAAATGCTCTGATTGTGTCAGGGAACATTAATTGGCCATTGTGGTGCTGTGAGCCATAACTAGAACAGAGGCCAGGACACCAGCGAGACTACACAATATCTATTGTTACATTATGTACAAGAGCAGAAGTGATGAAGATGTTGTTTCGATTGCCTTATGACCACAGAGAAAAGGGGGAGAGGAGGAGCTGGCAGTGATGAAGAGAGCTGCGGGTTTTTGGCGTTGCATTAACACTAATTAGTGTAGAATTGATTGAGAGGCAAACCCTCTCTCATTATAGTACTGCCATTACTCTTAGAATGACAAGTGACAGAGTTTCAAATGAGACTGAGATAAGTCAATGCTGCTGCTGATAGCTGCATCGCTCAGAGACGGCACGCGGCGGCCTAACAGACAGAGACTTATTAACGACGGCTGCGGTACTTAGCACAGACTCTTGGCTTGTGCTCAAAACCTGAAAAAGTCTGCAGCCAGTACAAAGAGGTTGTGAGGCATAGAGGTACGTCTGAATCCGAAGCTTACGTTACATTATGTAACCTACGATACTCACCAGCTGTTGTGTTATTACTGTACTTCACAAGCCTGACAGACATTTTCTTATTCAAAAACAATGTACTTATTACTATAATGTTGTTGTTTATAAAACAAAGTAAAGTAAATAATCTATTATAATCCCATTACTACAACTTATATGATTTTTGGGGCAAATCTGTCATCTAATAAATAATGCGTATATAAAGAACAGAGATTTGCATAGACTACTTTCTTTCTGTCTGTTAACAAATGGAACCTTATTATAAAACATTACCAAATATATTAAATTACATCTATATATATTTATTTAATAAATATATTTAACATTTTAACTATATATATGTAGTGAGAGAAAGATTTATATTTTAGATATTAAAATATTTCAAAATGTTAATATTCAACTGCTTAGATGTAAAGTTTATCTGTCTATACACTTGACCACGTTGTTGGTTGAAAATATACCCTTTTTTATTTACGATGCAACTCAATGTATTGTATATTCATTAAATATTCACTAATTTAAATCACAGATAACCTACTCAAATTATGAAAGCCTTCCTGAATCCAATTCGGTTTTCTAGGCAGCAAGGCAGGTGCCTTTGGTCTCAGTCAAGACAGCAGTGATCTATCCTGCTCCTGAAGATCAACACTCCTGCCGAGTTTAGCTCTGGTCCTGCTGCAAGCACCTGTCTGTCTGTAAGTGAACCCAAAGACCTTGATTAGCTAGTTCAGGTGTGTTTGATTAAAGCTGGATCTGAAATATGGGGGAAGTAGACCTCCAGAAGCAATTCTGAGCCCCCTCACGGTAACACAAATCAGCATCTTGTGGTACAAAGCTTATTGTTGTTGAACTGCTCTCCTTCATAAAGGCCAGTAATTGGAGCATCTCTGTTTCTCTAGCGGAGAAGAGAAAGGTGTCTCATTAAGGGAGAGTGAGAGCAAAGCTTAAAGACAGACGAGGAGCTGTTAGTATGAACACAAGAGAGCGAACCTGCAATGTGCACCTTCTGTCTTGATCAACCACATAAAAATGGCAGGCACGCATGCACACTGGCGTGTCCTGGTTTGGCCTGCAGTTAACGGCTCTAACAGAGCGTCTTCCCCTCTCCATCTGCTTGGTTGTCTCAGCGGCACTTGGCAGCAGATTCAGAACTCGCCAATTCCCAACTAGCGACACCATTCACATCTCAAACATTCAGTCTCACACTTTCGGCTGCTATCAGATATGCACACATGGACAGTATGCAGCTCAACACTTAGGGGCTGTTTACACCAGGTCACTTCATGTGTTTTTTCTGATCGGATAGCTATCCGATCCTAAAAAGACCGGGTGTAAATGCCCTCCGAAACGCTTTCGAGATGGATATAAATCTGATCACTCAAACCCCTTCAGGAGGTGGTCTGGGCTCCGTTCCAGATGAAACTGGACAAGTGTAAATACATCTGGTTGTTGAAACCACATTTGATAATTTTACTCCTCCCAAAATATTAAAATAATAAACATGAGAGCGTTTTATAGGCTATATGGCATGTTACAGTCAGATATGACAGTGCTAATGCAACAAGCATCACCGCGGAGGAGTAGCTGAGTATCTCTTCAGCAAGCCGACGCACAAACTGCCGTGAATGAAACTGAAAGTAAGTCACAGACGCTCAACACACAATCATCCTTATTAAAAGTAGTGGGACTAGCCTATCTTTTCCAGTGCTGATGTCACGGTCTCTGATATTGAATTTAGCTGATGATGAATAAAATGCAGCGCCTTTATTGCTTTTATTGACATGAACTGCATTAAATTTGCATATAGCACGGGACTTGAAGAACGGATTTATATCCGTTTTGTGAAGACACATTTATGTGGCCAAGTGTAAATGGAAACGTTTTAACAAATTGGATAGATATCCGATGAGAGAAAATGCATGAAGTGACCAGGTATAAACGGGCCCTTTAGGACACGGAATATTAGGGATGTGCAAACTACAGTTTGAAAACTGACTTATTTGGTGGGTTGTGGGATCGACTGGTCATTGTTAAGGAAATCCTGAATAATTAGGCTGGTTTCAGGTTCCCAGCTGCGTTCACACAGAACATGAACAGAATATAACAAAGGTCCCAATAGTAATAGTAGTGCGTCTTCATTTTTATTATTAATAGTAGCTATCAATAACAGTAATAATAATAATTATTATTATCTGTAGTAGTATTAAATGGAAATACTATACTACAACTACAAACATTTCTTTACAATTTGATTTCCAGAAATAATTTATGCTAAACCTACATTAGAACTACAAACAGAAGATTACAAGAGATTTAAAAACAAAAACAATATTAAAACTAAATTATTCAATTCAGTATATACACATTTCAATGGATGGGGAAAAAGTTACATAAAATGGTTTAGGCTTGGTTTTTAATAATAAAGGCTGTTTATAATGAATTGTATTATAATTAATATTTGTTTTATTCATTCCTGTTCTGTTCTAATACCAATTAAATTTAAAAGACTTGTTGTGGAGAGAGTGGAACTAAAATATATGTTTATAGTCACACACCGATACAACTTTCTTTTTAAATTTGTTTCAACAATGTCGTTTGGACTCAGTGCAACTTATTTTCCAGAAAATATGCTACACAACTTATCAGAAAGAGTTTTACAATGCATCAATCGAAAACAAGTATAAAAAAAACTAAACAAAAATGTATTATTTGACCTCATTAATGACTTATTCTTTGTAAAAGATTAGTTCACTTCCATAATACAAATTTCCTGATAATTAACTCACCCCCATGTCATCCAAGATGTTCATGTCTTTCTTTCTTTCTTCAGTCGAAAATAAATTAAGGTTTTTGAGGAAAACATTCTATACATTTTCTCCATATAGTGGACTACAACAGTTTATTTTTTTCAAATTGCAGTTTCAATGCAGCTTCAAAGGTCTCTACACAATCCCAGCCAAGGAATAAGGGTTTTATCTAGTGAAACAATCGGTCATTCTCTAAAAGAAAATGTAAATAAATTATTATATACTTTTGACACAAATGCCTATCTTGCACTAGCTCTGCGGTGTGCATCCACAACTTTACTCATTACGTAGTCACATTGAAAAGGTTTCTTAGTAAATACTGGGTCGGTACTTCTGCCTACATCACACATATTTGCACTCAAACGCTCCGTGACATACAAGCATGAATCTACATCACAGCCTCTCCTACCATAACTCCCTTACTGTCCCTTATACATCCCTGCTTTGCTCTCTCAGCTGCACCTTATCTTTCACCAGCCCCACAACACAATGAACGGCTGTCATCGCCACTAAAACAACCTGCAGATCCTGATGACGATCATCAGCCTGCAGGCGAGAGCCAGAGAGAGAAAGAGATCAAATGAAGGAGAGATGTCAGGGTTTCAAAAACAATAACACCAAAGAAACAGGTATCAAATAAGATCATATAACCCTGTATTTTCTCACACAGAGCGAGTTGGAACTACAACAACACACCCTGAAGCACAGCACACACAAGACAGAAGGCCTGTATGGCAGGGCTCTACGCTTACTTTTCTTTTTAGGAGCGCTTGTGTGCCTAATTAAACTAATTTAGGAGCACCTTCAAATCAATAATAAAAAATTCTGATAAAAATATTAACCTTCCCATTACGAGGTGATATTTAACTTCTTAAAGTGATTTACAGGGAATTTTGTTTTTACCTTTATAAATGGCATTTTTCTAACTTCATTAAAAAGTATGTAAACTTTTGTCAAATTCAAAAATATATATTTATAAGCTTTTTATCATTTCTAATTAAAACAACAGAATAAAAACAAGTAGAATAAGAAGTAGAATAAAATACCAATCAAATGAAATCAGTATTTAAGAAATACATTTGTACTACAGAGGTGGCACAGAAGAACACACAAGTGGCTTTTATGTGTATTTTCAGATGTTTAAGGAGGCTCAGAGGTTGCATAAGTGCAATTAAATTCATACATTTATGTTGAGGTTAATGTTTTAAATATAACATTTTGAATGTAGAAATATTAAAGGATTTAAATAACAGAAAAGATACTTTAAAAATTTAACTATAACTGCCAATAGGTGGCGGCATGTCACTGATTTTATCACTGAATCGTTAATTTAATTGATTCGTTTGAATGGCTGATTCATTCAGGAATGAAGTATGTGACTAGGGCTGTGACGATAACCGCATTACCGCTTCACCGCGGTAATGAGATGCCGACCGCGGTGTTGAGGTCATCACCGCACTTTTTTTCGCGAGACCCGACCAGATTTCTTGCAACGCGGGAATAAAACACAGTAACGGTCGGTAACTCTGGTGTGATTTGAACGGGAGCGGGCGGTCTAACAATATCCTGTTCCCAACATCCTTTCAGAACAGCATATCCGTGTTTTTACTCCCTCTTATCGCTCACACGCTGCACGCACGCACCAGTGCTTCTGTGTCATGTGTTTTATTGCGCACAGTGCGCAGCATGTGCATAACGGCCCTCTGACAGATCAGGCGGGCAGGGCCGGCGCGTGCATATAGGCGAACAAGGCAGTTGCCAAGGGAGGGGCGGCAACACAGTCAGGGGGCAAAGGGACAGATATTTGTACTTTATCTTTTGGGCATTCGTCATCACCGCTTAGTTATTCTACATCTAAATAAAATTTGCTTCATAGTAATGCCGCTCCCGCGCCGTCCCCCAACTGATGAATTCCTTTCTATGTAGCCTAATGTATGTATTATTTTATTATATACAGTGTTTAAATTGTGTAATAAAGCGGGGTGATGGATTGGCATCAGAGGATGGAGAGGTAACGATCATTCGCGCAATCACTTGGTTGACGCACTTAAGTGATCACCAGCTTGCTCCAGTTCATTTTATAGTGTGCACATATACTCTAAAAATCACAGTTATTTTATTAAACTTTCTTTTTAATGTTTGGGTAGTTTTTGGTGAACCCAGATCATAGGACAGTCGCAGCAACCCAGAGTTTGCATTTGCATTGAGTGCACGCAGATATTTTGCCTTCTCTTCTGGTGAGAGCAGTTCCCTGTGCCACTGACTTTGAAAATTGAAAGCAATATAAAAAAAAAATAAGATTTAAAAAATGCAAAACTACAATAATCCTGACACAAACGTATTTCACTGGAGGAAGAGGATCCGTCAGATGAGATGATCGGAGTTCGGAGGTGCCGATCCGGACCGGGTTTGTTCAGATTAAGCCCTGACTGCTAATATCTGTGCACTGTTTTTGCCACTTTAGTGGTTATTTATTATTTATGTTACATTGCAGTAGGGGAAAAAATAATAATCAAAACATGCCCGTGCTTGCTTTTATTTTAATGTACTTGCGTCAATAAACAAATGATCAAATCTTTCACTTGCATCTTTAAAATCGTATTTGAGTGAAGCGGGGGCGGCACGGCAGGGTTTTGCCTAAAGCCTTTTCCATGAGTGACAGAGCAGAATAAGGATGAAGCACAGTGTGGATTCTTCAACTGCGACTGCAAAATGGTCAGTTTACTGCGAAGAAACCCATGCCAGGCAAGTCTGACTCGAGACATTCTTCTCAGGGAAGTTAAATTGTTTGGTTTCATGAAAAAGAGATTTAATTTTGCAACATATACATTTAAATGACAGATGTCTTTTTTTTTCTCTGCGACACTTTTCCGTGTTGACAGCAAAAGGTTAAACAAATTTAGTATTTTGACAAGACGAATAAAAATAACAAATACGCTTTTTTTACAAACTGGCCTACATTATTATTTGTTTTTCTTTCTGCGACACATTATTATGTTGACAAAAAAAATGTAAAACTAATTTGATTCTAGACAAGACGAATAAAATAAATAGCCTACAATAAAATACATTTTGTGCAGACTACATTTTTATTTGTTATCTCTCTCTCTTTCAGTAGAGAAAATGTCGTTGTGAGATTCTGGAAACGAGATATATTTAGCGGGAACGGTCGGGAAGAAGAAAAAGCCTATTTTATTTTGCACTTTAAAAAAGTTGTTATTATAAATGTAGCCTAACAAATCGTCAAATAATATTAATTACATCCTAATTTGCTGTTACAACCTATCCGTTTCAACAAACACAGTTTTCAACAAGTTGTGTTTGGACAAGTGCGTTTATATCCACGGAGTCTTACCCGAAAAACAATGTCTAAAGAAATAGGAATCGAAGTTTAGCACAACTCACAAGAACTAAGCACGGGGCATGTTGAGCTCGGTTGTTGTTTCTGCAGCTTGCTCAGGTTGTTATTATTTTAATAATTTGTTGTACAAAGAATGGGTTACAAACGATGACAAAGACTGTTCCATAATTCCTATTAAACTCAGAAGATATTGAAAAAAAACAAAGCTATAGAGATTAATATTATTTTGTTATTATTGTTCATTTAATTTGCTGTTTTAAGAATAAATAAGACGACTTTATTATTATTCATTTCCATGTTCATTTACAAACTTACAAGCTGCATGCGTTCTTGATCAAGTCATTCAGGGCTCGATTTATGATAAGTTAATCAGCATGCATTGATTAATCTAGTTTAAAGCTATATTGTAACGAAAGTGTTCAACTTTCAACCCGTTCTTTTTCATCAGTATTATTTGTGTCGCCTTCTCTGGTTTAAGAAGCAGTCTTTTACTTTAGTTTGAAAACCAAATCCTCCAGTGTGCTTGTGCTGATGCAGTGAGTGTAGGCTCTACCCACAAAGCCTCACGCTGAATGTGCATCTCTTCACGTGATCAGTGAAATCTGACTCCTGCTACAATGTGCTGTGGCTCTGCAGCGCGCAGGAGCAGCAGACCATGCATTTGCACAAGTGCAACCACGTCAAAACATTTTTTTCTTGGGGGGGGGGGGGGGGTCGTGCGATTAACCGCCAAACCGCGATATTTGTTGCTGCTTCACCGCGGTAATAAAAAATCCAATACCGTCACAGCCCTATATGTGACTGTCTTTATAAATGGGTAATTGAATCTTTGACTCACTAGATTGGTTTAAAAATGCAGTTCATTCATAAACGAAACACTGCTGTGTTTGAATGGAGATGTGCTATATGGAGAAACTATTTTAATTTTGATGAAAAAGAGCAAAATAAGGCAATAGTGTTATAGTCAGACAATATAAGTTACTTAATATTAACTTCTTGTTTAATGAACTGTTGTATTAAATCAATATCAAATTTGCAAACTCCCTTAATAATCATTTAAAGCTGCCACTCAACTTAGTTCATCGTGATCTCACAAAACTCTATTATAATCAACAAAGCTCCTTACACTGCACAATGAATCTCGTCTACACTTTTTTTGTGTTATAATGAGAGAATACGTCTGTGATACATTACTCAACTCTGCAAAAACACGCAAGCACATTAGAAACCTTTAAAGCTCCCTCAGTGCAAACACAAATATGTCGCACTGGTGCTCCTAAATATTTTTTTCATAGTCGCACGCAGTAGTTTTCTGTCGCAAATGCGACTGAAATGGTCGCTCTGTAGAGCCCTGATGTAATTGTCTGCAACAAAAGCCAAAGATGTAAACCGACTTGCTACACATGATCAACAACACTAGGAAGACAAGTTCAGCAGATAATAAGACAAAAATTATAATTTGTTTGATGCCTAGCAGTCTGGTCATCAGATATGTGAACTGTGAATCTACTAGAGAATGGCTGGGCAGTAAGTGACGACCTACGCACGTTCTCCAAATATTGTTGCATCCATATTTTTCAGCTCTTTCCCCTTTTGTGCAAAGCAAAGCAAAATGACCACAAGATTTTCCAAGTTGACGTCAAGAAGATTAGCTGCCAATGAAATCGACAACACAAAATACAAAAATGTAAGTCTTAAAATGTTGGCAAGGCACTGAGCTTCTGGCATGCAGTATATGCTTCACCTAAAACAAAAATATGCTATTAGAAATGGCACGTGGAAACTAGCAGTGGAAGCTGGGGTCTTGTGACACTGATTGGGAGAAAACAGAAAACGACAGACTCTCTGGGGGTGGATATGGTGAGATAGACAGAAAGATGAATAGATAGACAGACAAGACTGCTATATCGGCGCAGCAAGTCTTCCACTAACAAGGACACATAGACCACATCACAGAGCATGACCACCACTACAAACAAAGGCACAGACAATCCTTCTTGTTTGATAGCGACTCAGAAGTGCATGGTCTCTCTGCACTGGGATCATCACGTCTGGATGGGAATGCCATAGTCATTATTCATAAGGTTCAAGAATGCTTTATTGTACAAATGACTGCAACTGAATGAAGATTTATGCTGTTATGTTCGGTTAGCTGTTCTTGAAGGTCTGCATTATGCCAACTATGCAGCCTGAATGCTATACAAAAATGATAGCATTTCCTGCACCGCTTTATGCTGCTGCTGAATCTGCAGTTCTACTACGAAAGAAATTATGCCTTAGTGGAGTTGTGAACTGGCAGTCTGAAATTAATGTTATAAGAAATTCATAAATAGTACAAAATAATACAAAGACAACAGTAACACTTTATTTTACAGTGTTCTTTGTTACACGTGTACATACTATTGTAAGAACTGTAAATTATGCATAATTACATACAACAGCCCTTAACCAAATCATAATTCTATAGTAGGTAGTAAGTAATTAACATGTAACGCAAAAAAAGTTCAAATCAGATTTCTTTAATTATCTTTATGAGCTAGTACTTATTAATGACTCAGTCATTTGTTTGGTCTAAATAGTCATTCATTGACAGAATCAGTCAGAGCGGTTCTTAACTCACCCAGTGAAGTGGAGATTATTACTGTAGTCAGGATATACTCATAAGGAACCAAGTAGTTAATATGTTAATTTACTACAATAACAAAGACCTGTGAGACAGATATAAAATAAAGTGGCTTAACATTGCTAATGTAGTTTAAAATACAATACTTAAAAAAAATCCTAGTAAAGAAAAACTATTTATTTACCCAAAATAACGTTATTATTATTATATATTATATTATTATATCTTAAAAGAGGACATTTTAGAAATGTTAATGCAATCGTCCATGAATGCATTATTCATCAAGTGGAACATGAACCAGATTAGTCAAATTCCTTAAAAATCCCATCTCTATTTTTAATTCCGGAGCTGCAATCCCGTGTTTGGTGAATCTGTGTTTGGTATTCTGTGAGTGAACATTACTTTCTGTCCGTATGTGTGCACCTGACTGACTATGTGCTCTGTTTATGGCAGCATCTTCTACCAAACCATAACGCTTGAGGAATCAAGGCATGAGAAACATCTGGCAGCTTGCAGACATTATCCCTGTCAGCATGGACTGGGCTTCATGCCTCTGTAGTTGCAAGCCTGAAGCAATAATCACTGTTGTGCTTACAGCCTTCAACAAAGCCCCGGTAAGATGGCCAACTGCAGGAAACATCTCAGATAGCGTTCCTCCATCTATCTTTTCCTCTAATCTGCCCCTTCTCCATTCTCCCTGATCCCCAGAGAAGCGCTGACACTTCCCGCACCCTCATCTCCTATTTTTCCTCCCTCTGGGCGTCTCTTCTCCCCATTACCTTCTTATCTTTCTCTCAGTCCTCGCATGCATTCCGCTTCTCTTTCTCTGGCTGCTTCATTACTCCGCTCGTCCTTCTGGTGGAAACAGATCCTGAACATTCCTGTACGCAATTAAGCTGCAGGCACTCATTACGGACGGCTCTCAGCTTTCCAGCACAGCAAAGCAATCACTCAACCTCACATATCCGCTCTGTTTCGCTCTTGCTCTCTACATGCTCCATATGCTGCTCACACAAAGTAAAGAAGGAATGAGGGAAAGTCAATGAGGAAGCGCAGCGAGTAGCGGAATAATTTCTGCTAAACTTTAGACTGATCTGAAGTCAGAACAGCCATCTGTTAGAATCCCTGCACATTGAAAAGAGCAGAGCACACAACATCGAGCTGTTTCGCGATCACATCATTGTATAATGCCAATGGCAGGCGTCTGCTGTAAGACATGCCATGTTTTGTTTGATAAGTCCTAATCTACTCCAAAAGCAAAAAACATCAGTCTACTGAGCATAAACACCAAACACTGAAGTCATATTAGACTGACACAGTGCTGAAAATCCCTGAGCTTGATGTGGAGGAGAGGAGTGCACTGGTGTTTGATTACCCCCCGCTGAGAGCAGCTGCTGGAGTGACAAGGTAAGGTAAAGCTGTGCTGTTGGTGTAAAGTTGCAATTGTAAAGCTGGTAGAAATATGAATTGGTGTTAAGTTGAGCCTATGGAAAAAACACAGCTTCAAATTGCAATGGCTTTGGATTCACATTTTAGGATCAGATCAGGTTACTCCATTTGAGGAAGGAAAAGTCAATGATGGTTGGCCTGTCTATAAATGACTCCGCAGTTCCCATCGTCACGGAGTGCCTACTGGGGTCCAAGTCAAATTGCAAGCGCTTCCACATTATTTGCCTTTTATTAACACTTACACGTATAACGATGCTTGAGTACAACTTGCAGCACACACCATTTATCTACACTACTGTTAAAATGTTTAGAGTCGCTAAGATTTGTACAATTTTTTAGAAAGAAATCTCTTAACTTCTGCATTTATTTGATATACAGTAAAAGTGTTTTCTATTTTAATATATTGTATTAATTATATAATTAATGTAATTTATTCCAGAGATGGCAAAGTTACATTTTCAGCAGCCATTACTGCAGTCTTCAGATCCTTCAGAAATCAATCTAAAACGGTAATTTGCTTCTCAACCAATATTTCTTATTATCATTACTGTTGAAAACAGTTGCTGTGCTTAATTTTGTGGAAAATGTGATGCATGTTTTCAGGATTCTTTGATTAAGTTTAAAAGAACAGCATTTATTTATATTTCTTAGACATTATACTATTATAAATATTTTAATGTAATTTTATCAATGTAATATCTTTAAAAAAAAGGAATTAATTTCCTTAAAAAAAATTATTGACCAAAACTAGGTAGATTTACCAATACCAAGCTGTATGATTTCCAGGTCGCTAAATATTTTTATTTTGTAAAGAAAAACAACAACAAATTACTTGAAATGCATTAATGTTTTGCTAAAAAAAACTGTAACTTATTCTGGTATGATCATTGAAAATACTAGCAGAGCAAGTAACTATAGTAGAAAAAAAAATCTTTGCTGAATAATGACTTACTGTTTAGTCTATTCACAACACAGTTTCAGAAAGACATGTGGATGAGTACATTTTAATTTATTGTGAACGGAATGCTTATCACAATAAATGCAATAAATCCAGAGTTACTTCTCACTTGTTTGAAAGGTGTAGCAGAGAGCAGCTGGTGCACTGTTGAAGTCTTGTAACGTCATGTTGTGAATGTAAAGCTGATGCAGTGATGGAGTGTCTGGATGAAGTTTGTTGGATGTTTTCTTTCCCAAACTTGCACTGTTCGCAGTCTCACTCAAAGTACCTGGAAACATGCCATCTCAGCTTTTCAGCAGCACGCAATCAACGACACAGAGCGTTCCTCGCTCACACACAAACACGCACACATACAGTCGCCCCCTGATTTTCCTACCTTTAACATACAGGCAGTGCCAGATGCAAACACAAATTGAAAAGAGAGTTCAAAATGTCGTCTTTCCTCAGGTCTGCGGCATGCAACAAATACCATTTTCCACACAAACAGACTCCAGAACACAGGCATGCACATACACACATAAACTGACTAAGACAGATTCAGCTCACACCCAATGTCTGGGCCTCGCCAACGGCCTCTTCCTGTCTCTGTGGTGATAGCTGAGGGAGAGCAGGGCAGTGGGCGACACTGACAAATGTCCAGCCTCAACTCCACAGAGTGAGAAGAGGAGTGAGAGAGAAATGACAGTTTTTCTCTGACAAGGCCATCTGCACTGCAGCAACCCAAGAGACCTTGGTTCAGATGACTTCCTTTTCTTACCCCTCATTCTTTCTTCATCGCTGCTCTTAATTCTCAAGCAAGCCAAGTACAAATTATCCCCTCGTGCACAGTCGCCAGTAATGATAGCAGCAGTGAAAGCGATATGAATTCACCCTGGTGGTGCAGTCTCATTTCAGGTCAGCAGGCCAGCTGTCCGTCAGGCAATAGCCATCATGATGGGTTACCGTTAGCCTGGTGCTGGAGAAGTCGGTGCGGCCAGACCTGTAGGGCTCCATTAGTGCAAAGCTAATGAGACAGAACCTCAGCGGGCGGGGGCGCACACTCATTATGGCCGGATCATGGACATGTGCGGGGTGTATGTGAGCGTGTGACTTATGACAAAGAGGTATGATGGAATTTGTTGAAAGTTAAAGCTTCAGGGCTCAATTTCCATCAGAAAAAAACCTGAATATAGATTGAATGTTTAATGCATTTCTTAAACATCTGCAGGAAATGTTGCGCAAAGAATCCTATTTACATAGAATGCAGGAAAACAATGCAAAAGACTGGTATGAAATCTTGGAGTACAGCGTAATCTAGATGCTAATATGTTGCGAGTGGTGCTTGCACATGTTAAGTTTGCTGCCATGATGCCAAAGGGGTTCTGGGTGGTTGCCAGGGTGTTGCTACTAGAGTTGGCTAAAATTCAGAATTTAACAACTGACCCAACCAATTCGTGAGTTAGAACATGAATTGAATTGGCAATTTATTGCAATTGGCCCATTTGCTGAATTGCAATTTGAATTGGAATGACAAAGAGGAAGTTAATGAAATTGCACAAAAAAGTAAAGTTAAAACATATTATAAAAATATAATAAATTATATGCTTAGAAATAATTCAATACTATAAAAGACACAAGAAAAGATTTACAGCCACTCAAAATAGCAATTGATTTTTCTATATATAAACAGCAACCATTTCCATACTACCAGATCAAGTTTGACTTAATTTTGCAAACTATTACAGCATTCTAGTCTGTAAAATAAAAAATTAAAACCTATAACAGTAATACTATTTCTCAAATGATTAATGATTGAGGGATTTCAAGTAGGAATGTATAAATGTATATTCAAATTCTTGTAATATTCAAAAATATTAACATAACATTTTATACTATTGTTGTAAATGAATAGTATCAATATAATATTAAACAATGGTAATCTACAATTATAATATTCGTTATACATACACAATTATAATTGCAAAATACAATTTTAAACAGTTCATTGTTTCACATTTAGACGCTCCTCACAGACGGAACGTTCAATTTACTGATCATAGGCAAACAACCCTATATTGCAGCATGACATTTATAGGTAATTTATACTGGAGAAAATATACATTTCTACATGTATAATAATTATATGAATTTGATTTAACTTAAGCTGATGTATGAGTATACTGCGGTACTGACCTAACAAAAGAGGCCCTGATTAAAGTGATTAATATAACTTATTCACTTGTGTGAACCCAGTCTGACCTAAGCCAGGTTTCTTCTCTCCAAGATCCACAAGAGCACAGCCAGCCATAACACAGCCCGAAAGGCTGATCAACGAAATGGACACCACCTGCTTAAATACAACGGGAAACAGAACCTAAACACTAAAGTAGTCCTTTCTTTCCATGGCGGAAAGCAGGCAGGTGTCCAACTTGTCAAAACTACACCGTGCCTTGACCTGCACAAACAAAATAAACAGAGCCAACCTGCTCCATTAGGGCACAGCTGAGTGATGTCAGCTCTGGCACAGCCCCGGTGATGTAACACGGCAAGCTAATAACCACATCGAACAGAAAAGACAGAGCTGCTCTGGCCATAAGGGACCGCGACCGACTGCGCTTTAGCTTGGCTCTTCCTTTGGAAGCCATACAGAAAAGCCATTACTAAAGGAGCCATTTAACAACGTAAATTAATCAATCATAGCAGGCAGGAAATGAATTTGGCGAGTGCCTCATCAAGGCAGAGTTTTGATACAGAGCAAGTAGAGCAAGTTTTGATATAGAACGTCTCATATTTTAGAATGGTGGCAGGAAAAAAAAAAAAACAACAACAATCACTCCCGGAGGTGGGGGTAGATGGGGTCTCATTTGGATTGTATCCCAGCTTCTAAAAATCTAACTTCATTGGCAAAATTGGGCAGAGAAACTAGCAAGGACTTTAAGTAAACTTGAACGATGGCAGAATAATGAAGAACCCAAACAGCTGTCTTCTACAAGATGCACTGATTAGTGTATTTATATATTTCAAAACAAATCTTGGATGAGAGATTGCCAGGTCAATTAGGGACTGATTGTGTGCTTGCAGTTTATCTCAGCTGATTAGTAACAGGGCCGTATGTTGGTTTAAGACTACAAAAGACAATACTGATGGCAGGAAGTGGCTTTCAGTAACCAGAAACTGCATCTCAAGATAAGTTTCCCTCCATCTGTCTCTAACCAGCCTTCAGTTTAGCTTCTTTCCCCCTCATTCACCCCATTACCTCTCATGTATCCTCAGGTGGCCCAGATGTGCGAAGCAACAGTCTGTGTCTGCATCCCCCCGGGATACGTTAGGGAAAGGAACAGCACAGTGGCTTTCTTATCGGCAGAGCCCTGATCAATCGGATCAATGGAGGTGATCAGCGTTATGAGCTCTGATCAGCCCGCGTGGGGAACTGGCTAAGCCAGTTAAGCCATTAGCAAGCTGGGACAGATGAGCCCGTTGGGCATCGAGCCCATCTATGAGGTCTGCTTATTAGTACACTGCCATATGGAGGCAATAGAAGTACACAGTCACGAATGTAGCAACAAGACATGAGGAAGATCTGCATTCGCTGGCAGCTGATCCGGTGCGACAGTCAGAGTGTGTGAGCTAAACATGACTGGTGGCTTCTGGTTGAGATGCGCGGCAGAGGGCTGGAGGTTACAAGGAGAGGGGAGGGGTAAGACCATGCTCTGGGTAAACAAAGACAGAATGGTCCCATGCTGGAGGTCACCCTTCAGCCTGTGATTGAGCAAGTGGATCAAACTACATTAAAATGCACTACAGCTTGTGTTACAGAAATCCATTTGCAGTTCTGCAATTACCAGCCACAGACTTCAACCTGCGCTCACACTCGCCGCCCATTTGGGAGGCCGTTTAAAACACAAGATCTGTCTTACGGTTAGCGAGCGAGTGAGTGACTGAGCGAGGGACCTGTGGAGGAAACGTACAGGTCTGCTGGCTGAGTAAATCGCATTAATCATCAGTCCTGATGTTGTTTTTCCTGCTGCTGCAATTCATTTGTTTCATATTTAGATGCTACTCACAGATGAATCTCTGCAGGCGCTCACGTAGGCTGCCGATGGCAGAGGGGGCATTAAACAGCTCTGCCCGAACCTACCATAAATTACAGAGCCACATTAGAAGCTGCTGCACAAAGAAAAAACAGAGAGAGGGGGAAAAAAACTGCACTGGCAAAACAAAAGTAATAAGCTAAACATACACGATACAGCCTTCTTTACAAATGTGTCTTTTTCAATCCCATCCTCTCCTGTAAAGAAACAGATTGGCAGACAGAGACAGAGACATCCTCAACAGGGTAAGAAAGGCGTCAGATGTAGTTGGAAGATGATGAGAAGAGAAAGGACGGGAGGAAAGGTGGAGAGGGGTTGAAGAGAGAGAAATTTGGTCATCACAACACTGAAAACATCAACACATGAGCAGAAGGGATTTAAACAATCTCCGCATGAATGCTGTGCCTCTGTTACACTGCAGACACT
The DNA here is from genome assembly GCA_027564155.1 of Gymnocypris eckloni scoliostomus. Taxonomy (NCBI): domain Eukaryota; kingdom Metazoa; phylum Chordata; class Actinopteri; order Cypriniformes; family Cyprinidae; genus Gymnocypris; species Gymnocypris eckloni. The sequence goes on from CM050429.1 coordinate 9,672,836, forward strand.
TCAAACTCTGACTACAGAGACAAGATGTTGCCTGAACAGATGAAACCACCTCAAAGCAGAAAAAATGAAGATGTGATATTTTCCATTCAGCCTGGGAGCAATCGGATATGGAGGAAAGAGTTTATACTGCTACTGCATGAAGATATCAAAGGGACCTGAGTTTATGCTGCTATAGCATGAACGTATCAAAGAATCCCATGGCGCACCTTTGATATAGATGGCTGCTTCCCCCATTATGATTACTCCTCCCACTGCTGTAGCTCACTGTGTGTCTGTTTTGCATTGTGTCTGTATTTTATTAGAGCTTTTCTATCTTTATTTTCAATGCAGTCAAACGTATCAGTGTTAGAATGACAAAACCTGTTCTTGCTCCATTTATGAATGAATTAATGTCCCAAATAGTTATTTTCTTTATGATATGCATATAATAAGGAAGCACCAATATAAATATTCTGGTTGATATTTATTTTCATGTTAAGACAGATAACCAATAAATGGTTGATATTAAAATTCTATTCTCTAAAGCATAGAAAATATAAGTATATTTATGCATCACAACATCGTAGCATACAGTGATACATTTAATGGTCACTATGAGATATGTTAAAGATGAAATTTAACAGTTAAATTATTAGTGCTGAGTAAGCAAGAAAGTAAGTTGTCTTAAGCAAGACGACAGCAAAAGTAACACAAGTAATATATATATATTATTTATTTGTGTTGTCAAAAGACCCGGTACTTCGGTACCAAGTCGGTACTAAAAAAAAGTGAAAATGTTACGGTACCAGGTTTTTTCAAGCACCGGTGGTACAGAGGACCCGGTCAACCCGGTTCTTGACCCGTACAGCCCTATGATTACCCCGATGAAGAAAGCACGGACGGAAGCTCGGAATCCAGTTTTAAAAACGGAATTTGTCAGTTTAGATGAATTAATCAAAAGTAGGTCATTACACTTAAATCAAATCACCATATGGACTAGTATCTGTAAATATTAAGCCGCAAAAGTCGATTCAAATATGAATCCTGCGAGTCTCTGTGTGAATGAATAAATGGCAGAGACACGCGATTTTGTTTACTACATACACTGAAGCGCGCCTGATGTACACAATACATAAACGACATCTCCAGAACTCTTCTGAGAGTCACTTCACGAGCATTTTACTATTTCATTTGAGTAAAACCATTGTCAATTTAAAGGTATTCATGGCAACCCGTCAAAATAAAAATTAGTTTTTAATTAAAAGACATTGTGCCAGAAATATTACTATTATTTAGTAGAATGTGTGTGATACTACTACAACCGTTGAATTAAATTAATACAACTTTATTTTTAAGAAATAATCTCACAATATTTCTTCCATGTTTTAATTTTAATAGTAAATCCCCTTAATTTACCAAAAAATGTTATGTATTTAAATTTCATTCATTAAAAGACAAATACAATTTGGGTGAAACTTGTTTACTGTTTTTCATACTTTTATTACTTGCGGGAAAAATTAAAACGATTTTAAATAAGTATATTTTATTTTATTTTTGTTTGAATTTATTAATAAAAATTTTGTGTAATTAGCATGCTTTTGTGTTTTTCTTTGGTACCGAAATTGGTACCGGGAACCGAGGATTTTCAACTGGAATCTGTCCCGAATACAGAAATGTTGGTACCATGACAACACTAATATATATATATATAAAAAAATCAATACAATTAAGCATCATATGACAACCAATATGGTTCTGATATGTCATGCTTCCCTAGCATATACACAATTTACATTAGTCTACAAAACTAATTTTCAAGTATTTATGCATGATCCTTTTTATTTGGTTAAGGTCACAAGAAGCAAATCTGGTTAATCTGATAATGCAAGCACATGAAATCACAAGGTTATAGACATATCCACAGCTTACCTTACTGAAGAGAGTTTATCAGCAGAGCCAAAGACCTGCACAGGAAGAGAGAGAGAGAGAGAGAGGATGATTACCGATGCAGCTCGAAGCTCCACAAATTGAGCCCCTGCTGTTCAGGTCTACATCTACGCACCCAGCCTTCGTCCTGTATTCCCCAGACCAAATGAGGGGAAAAAGACACTAAGTGACTTCTTAAGAACAAATAAACCTCTGACTTTGAGCATGCATCTTCCATAGATCATGGCTAAGGACCGCTATAACATTTAAAATATAATTTATATATCCAGGTTGAAATGAATCAGATGAAAAGGATCATCTGCTTTATGAATACAAAGTCATCATCAACCTGCATTTTCCCCATGAGGAAGCAGAAATATGAAACCCAGTCTTGGGTAACACCAACATATCATTCTGGATCCTCAAGCATGCAGCTTTATTTTCAGGAAAGAAGCAGCGCTCTATTGTTTGAGCCTGCGTGAGATATCCTAGTGGAGGGAATTCTAGGACAAGAACTTGAAGGATCGGGGGGCCGCTGGTTCTTGGCATTTAACCCTCTGAGCATCAGTACTTTGGACCTTTGCATCCCAACCATGCATGTCAAACGTCAATCCTCACAGACGAACCGACCAGCTGCTCGACACTGTACATAAATAATGCAATGCTATTGCTTCAGCTATGAATCATTCATACATGTTATGCACCTATTTATGCATGCACACAGGATTGCGGATCTTTTTCCCCATGTACCTCTATTCATACACGCGTAAAAAAAAAAAAAAAAAGAAAATCACTGAAAGAAGTTCATGGTCATATTTACAGATGAGATTGGTGGCTCTCAATAAAGAAACATCTCATAGGACTCACTGAAAGTGAGTCTGATTTTAGACACTGTCGATCTTGTTTGCACCTCCCGCTGCCCATGTGATCTATCTGCCAATTAACACACCGACAGCAACACTAACAACTCAGCTTGACTGATTCCACAGCGGATGGTGTTTCTAATCCTATTGTAAACCAGAGTCTCCCACTTGGGGATTTTGCAAGAATGGAAGAGAGGAAGAAAAAGACTGAGACAGAGAGAGCAAGCAAGCGAGAGTGATAGTAAGCAGTCTGCCAGCAGGTGAGGATTAGTAGTCTATCATAATGGGATTTTACCTGGGCGGTATGTAGCAAATCAGCACAGCAGAGAAGAGTTAAACAAGACTGAATCCAGCGTTTCTACACTGACTCTTTAGAGCTCCTCTCTCTCACAGCTCCCTGCACCTGATCATTCTCAGGAGATATAGACACATGCTCTAAACAAATGCTATGAAAATGATAAAAAGTAGAAACTACAAGATTTGATTAACTTTGGCAGAGAAAAACAAGAAGGTGTGAGAAATAAGGTTTAATCAAAGTAAGTTTCAGCTGATTGCTTGGCAGAAAGAGTTTGCATTTACGGTTGAAAAAATCCACTATAAAACATGATGGATGCACAAGAACAATAAGCTGCATATCACTCTCACTGAACAAATAAAAAATGCATTGCAATATTGACTACGATTCGATAATGTTAAATACTATGACGATTTTTCTAAAAACACTATTAATGCTGTTTTAATTTTTTTACGTGGCATTTTTTCCTAATATTTTTTGTCATCAGTATATTTTCAAATAATGACTGTCCTGACAGCTTTCTACACATATTTCAATTTGTTTGGAGGGTCTGTTTTGTATCTGCGTGTGCATGCATTCAGATTGATTATCATTAGAATAACCACAGTTAATGGTTAAGCTATGGCTAGTATAGCAAAACCATGATTCATTTTCGTAAAGGTATATATGCAATTAAAATATGTAATTGATTGCAGAAATGAAGATGAGTAATCTTATCTAACGCTGATATTACAGAAGCCAGTCTTAACAGTGTATGTGATCAGGCTCTTGATTTTTATTAATGAACTTCTTTGCCAGGAGGTAAACATCAAAAATGCGCACGGTAAGAGCATCTACAGTAGTTCACGTTGGCCAAAACACACAAGGAAACGGGTTGTAATTTGTAAAAATATATTTGTCGGCAATCACAGGCATTCGCATTCGGACGGGATTAGTTTTCTCAGAGGATCACCGAATTTACCAAAAAAAACAGTAGGTAATTTGCTCTGGAGTGTTTACAGAGGTTGTGTGAGAAAAGCAAAGACGTGGCAGATTCGGATGGGAATAAACATCATACGTCTGTGAAACACAAAAAACGACCCTCAAGAAAGAGTCCCATACTAATAGGGCTAAAGATAAACAAATGAGTTTAAAACTAAATGAAGGCGAGTAAAGGGCCATTTGTTTTAAGCGGGGTGAGCTAACCCTTGAAAAAATGAGTTTCAAGACGTTTCACTTCTATCAGTTGCGCTCTGGGAACATGTCCTGTGAGTATACTCTCAAATCCTCTCCAAACAGAGTACAGAGTGCTGCAAGTGCCCCAGATTGAATTCACCATGTACAATTGCTATCCTGACTCAAATTAAACGTGAGGTACCGCCCAATATTCCACTGCGCAAATTACAAATTGGCCACTGTTTTTAGAGTGCTTGTAACTACCTCATCGCACACAACGATGGCAACTCTGGAACAGCTGTACCTTTCAATCCCCAACAGAGGCATTTTTATCCATTCAAGTCACCATTCAAGAACGCTAAAGGGACGAGTTAACTGAGGCCACGGGAAGGAAAACATTCCGCAGTGGAAAAAAGAGGGGATCTCTTCAGCAAGTACATTCACTTCTAATCAGAGTGGCTGAAGTTCATGAGGTGACATTTGCGAGCTGACAAGCACAGGGCCCGTCATGCTAATGCTACAGAGTAATTAATCTGCCCCCGGTGGAACCCAAACCACTAAAGGTCACTCACAGACACGCTTTCTCTCTTTGTATCTCTCTCACACACAAGTATCCCAAACTGCATAGCCACAATCCACATCCAAGACCAAACACAGAGAAGTGCATCAAAACAGTTAATTCATCTTCTGGTACATAGTGTTCTGCACCTCTGCTTGTATCTGTATTTGTGTGTGCATTTTCTATCATCCCTGTAGTTGTCGTTCTTCTGTTGACAGGCGAGATATGAGCATTACCTTGACCTGTGAATCACACTTGGAGGGTGTTGAAAACTCTGTTCTTCTAAAGTAGAAAACTCAGAAGAGAAGACCAGGAGACTTCGGATTCGATCGTCAGCAGAATTTCTTTATTCTATGACATGTGTTGTTATCTGCAGTCATCGAAGATCTCAATCTTAAGTCATTTTTACAGGGTATCTTTATAGTCAGGATTGGAGGAGGGACTTCTTAGAGGTGGAGACAAACATCAAACAAAGCAAACATCTGAGGGAGGCGTTAGTTAATTACAGGAACCTTCCGTGGTCCAATAAACCTAACAAAGGTTGAATCTCTCAGTAGTCTAACTCCTTGATCTCATTGACAAAAGGCACAGCTGTCCCAAGCCCAAATGGTCAGGAAACAATCTCAAGCACCTTTGCCTTGCCCGACACCTCTTAGTCAGGACGTGAATTCAAATCAAACATAGAATAACATTTGTGATCCTTCAATCCCTCTTTGAGAGTTCTAATAACTCACAAAAATACAAATTTAGACACTTAAAAGTTAATTCTTGTAACTTGTAATCGTTACAGGCACATTGTACATGTTCTGTGTTGCTTATATGTAATTGCATGCTGACACAGAAACAAAACATGCAATTAGGGTCCGTGAAGATTTTACGGGTAATAGTCTCTGCGTTGTGTATTTTTATTCTTTTTCTTCTTCTTTCTTTTCTCTTTCTTGTGTGATAGTTGGCTCGGTAATGGGTCTAGTTGTCTTCTAGAGGTTGTGGTTTCAGCCGCAGGTGAGAAGGGTGGTGCATATGGATCTCAGGACAGCCATCAAATGGTATCTGCACAGAGGAAAGAAAGAAAAACACAAAACAAGAGAGAAACAACGGCACAGAGCAGTATTTGTAGAGTCTGCAAACATTAGGGTTGTATCCTCTGTTCAAAATATAGTCTGCTATGGTTGTTCCTTCTTTCCCTATTTCTTAATTCCTGCGACACCTAAAGAACAGTGAGGAAAGGATGGACTAATGGAGGGGAAAGGCCTATGAGGAAATCTTCACCTCAGGGTTGGCCCCCGAAGCCTGTTGCTTTCGGTTCTTCCCTGGGCTCCTCACTGGTTCTTGTGTCTGCCCTATCCTATCCCTGCAGGGGGAGGAACAACCTTACAATGTGACACATGAGTCCAAGTTTTCCTTCCCTGACACAATACTGCAGCTGCTGTAATCAACATCACTTGATGTGGTCCGTACCACTTAGGCTCTAATGGCTTGTTTTTGAATGCCTTTATCATGACCCATTGACCTGGGACGATTGTGTGTCCACCTTCTGGTGGAGTCTGCCAACACGACTCAACTCTCTCTTTGGCACTCTGCACTGCCTTTGTGAGGTTTTCACAGTAAGCGATCAGGGCATCTGAAGCAATGTGCACATCAGCATTTCTAAGATCAATCACACCTGGCATCTGCATTGGGCGTCCAGTAATAATCTCATGAGGGCTCAGTCCTACTGATCTGTTAGGTGATGCTCTCATACTACACAGTACTGCGGGCAGTGCTTCAACCCATGGTACTCCTTCCTGATGCATTTTGCTTAGCCTGGTTTTGATTGTTCTGTTTGATCGTTCAACCTGTCCTGATGCTTGTGGCCTATAGGGACAGTGAAGGTTCCACTTAATCTTCAACATTCTAGACACTTCCTTGACTACCTGTCCTGTGAAGTGGGTACCTTGATCTGAGTCAATGCAATCTGGTAATCCCCATCTGGGAATGAAATCAGTGACAAGACATTTAGCAGTATGTGCAGCTGTAAGCGCGCCCTGTTGGATAAGCTTCTACCCATCTTGAGAACTTGTCTATTACTACCAAAACGTCAGTTTTTCCTTTACAAGGGGCAACGATATGTAATCAACTTGCAGGTGACGAAATGGCCCTGGTGGAGCTGGGGTATGTGCTGTTGGTGTAATGGCTGCTGGTACATCATTATTTTTCTGACATGTAACACATCTCTTGACTGTTTCAGTGGCTGCGTTTCTGAATTTTGGATTCCACCATTGATTTGAGAACCTGTGATTCATCGTTGCTGGACCACTATGACCCAAACTGTGTATTTGTTGAGCCAAATATGGCAACAGTGATTCGGGAGCAACATACTTTCCCCTTTGGTCCAGCAGCGGATGAATCCACAGTGGCTCCTTTGTCTAACCATGTCCATGCTTCATATAGAGGAACGTCTTTATACAGATCAACGATTGATTCAGGAGGTAGAATTATCTTCTGTGCTGTACTACCTGAACACACTTGTACAGTTGCATAGAAACAAGCCTGTTTAGCCGCTACATCAGCAAGAGCATTACCTTTAGCTTCCGTAGTATTAGTTGTGAGATGTGCTTTCACTTTGATCACTGCTAATTTCTTTGGGAGTTTCATGGCAAACATTAAATCTTTCACTAATCCAGCATGCTTAATGGGGATCCAGCAGAAGTTAGAAATTTTCTGGTTTGCCAAATGACACCAAAATCATGAATTACCCCAAAAGCATACCTGGAATCTGTGTAGATATTTGCAACCGATCCTGAAGCTAGCGTGCATGCTCTAGTTAAGGCTACTAGTTCTGCAGCTTGAGCTGAAAAATGATCTGGAAGACGACCTGAAGCAACTACTTCAGTGGTGGAAGTTACTGCATATCCTGCTCGTCTGTTACCTTCAATAACTTGAGCTGAACCATCAACAAACAACTCCAATTCTGCGTTCTCTATGGGAGTTTCTGCTATTTCACTTGTCGCTGCATATGTAAGCGTAACACAATCATGAGTCATTTCGCCTTCATCCTCTAACACAAATTCAGTCATTGCAGACATCATACATGAGGATGGGTTCGTGACTGGTGCACGCTGTATAACAATATTCGGGGCTGTGAGAGTTGCTAACCAATTTCCCCAACGGGAGGAGGTGACAGAAGTGACTTTTGCTTGATTCATTAGTGCGGACACTGCGTGTGGGCATTTTACGTTTACAGTCTGACCTAACACCATTCCTGATGAAACCTGAAGCGCTAGATGAACTGCCTGTACTGCTCTGAGGCATGGGCCCATACCTTGAGCGACTATGTCAAGTTTACCGAATAGTAATGAATTGGGCGTAAGCTGCCCCCATGATCTTGCATTAGACATGCAGTCATAAAGCCTAAGTGTTCATGGACATAAAGCACAAAGGGTCTATCAGATTGGGCAATTCCTAATGCTGGTGCTTGACATAGTGCTCTTTTCAAATCATTAAAAGCTTTGAGATGAAGTTCTTCCATACAAACAGTATCTGAATCTTTACCATGGCCTTTCAACAAATCATAGAGAGGCTGAGCCATCGAGGCATAGTCTTCAATCCAAGGTCTACAATAACCTGTTGTTCCTAAAAATGAGCGGAGTGTTTTAATGGTATTAGGCGGAGGTATGGCTTTGACTGAAGCCGCTCGATCCTGTGTAATGGATCTATTTCCTGCACCAATTGTTTGACCCAGAAATGTGACTTGCTTTTTAGCAACTTGAGCTTTGTGAAAGCTGCATTTGTGTCCTTTTATGCAAATAGTCCAACAATGATGCCAATTCAGTTTGATGTACCTCATGATCTGTTGAGGCAATCAAAATATCATCAACATATTGGATCATAGTGGACTGTTTTACCGGACATTCTGGGTCACACAAATCACGCCTGACAGCCTGATGATATATGGTTGGGGAGTTTTGAAATCCCTGTGGCAATCGTGTCCACTGGTATTGTTCATAGTCAACTGTGAAAGCTAACCATGGCTGGCTGTCAGAGTGCAACGGTACAGAAAAGAATCCATTAGACATATCAATTACTGAAAAAATCTTACAATCTAATGGTAAGCCATTACAAATTGTAGATGGATCTGCCACTAGGGGGGTGATTTTTCAATATGTTTATTGGCTACTCTGTAGTCTATTGTAAGTCTCCATGTCCCATTAGATTTCTTGATGGGCCATATGGGTGAATTACATGGACTGTTGGTTTTAACTAGCACTCCTTGTGTCAGCAAATTTTCTACAATAAGTTTGATTCCCTGTATAGCTTCCTTATTAATCGGATATTGTTTGGTGACCGGAGGTGGAGTTCCTGTCAATTTAACTGGTTCTACACCTGTCAACAACCCACAATCATCCTTGTCTTTAGCCCAAATTGGATGATTCTGTAAGAAAACATACTCGGAGGGGTTGCATTATTGGTAGAAATCTGTGCTGAGGAAATTTTTATGCTAGTAGATTCTGAGGACATGTCTAAAGTTAGATTTATTTGTCTCAGAAGATCCATGCCTAAAATTGCACCTGTATTTAATGGAGCATAGCAATTTTGTAGTCAGAGTTTTTGGGCCAAATTGTACCTCTATGGGCGGAGTTTCATACAAAACAGAATCTTCACCTATTACACCAGTTAAACAAAGTTTGGTTTTCTTGTATGGGATGTTTAAACCTTGTGCCAATTTTGTAGGAATTACTGTAATTTCTGCACCTGTATCAAGCAAAAATCAATCTCTTTCTCTTTATGCTACCTTTCACAAAAATTCTTTGGTCATTGTGTTGGATTACAGGGAAAGGTAGCTACTCACAGCCCCAATAATTAGTTTTTTCCTGGTCTTGTTGTGCTCTTAGAAGAGCCTGAACTAGCTGACCTAGAGTTTCAGTGGTCACTGGCGGAACTACTTCAGGGTTGTGTGCAGGCTGAGAAGGAGCAGAATTATGCATAGCATTTCTTTTCCTATCTTGCAACTTCTTCCTACACTCTTTCTCCCAATGTCCAAATTTTTCACAGTATTTGCATTTGCTTTCTCTTTTAGACCATCTATTGTCTTGTTTCGTTGTGTTAAACGTAGCTGCTGCTACTCTTACTTTTGCTTTGACATCAGCATCTCTTTCCCATGTAGTTAACCTGTCTAGGTTACTTCTGAGAGTTCTGTTAGACCAAGTTAGATCTAAGAATGGTAAAGCTTTTCTGTATTCGGCTACAAGGCCATCTGACCATATCTGAACCAAGGGTCCCTTGTCATCTAGCACACTTTCAGGGTCATCAACAATTCCACTGTAGATTACAGCTGACTGACAAAATCTCTCAGTATATTCACTCACAGTTTCTTCTTTCCTTTGCACACAGGTAGTAATTCTAGACCAATCTATTTTGGGTCCTAAGATATTCTTTAGGATTTTCAAAATACCTTCTCTTAAATCACCCTTACTGGCATTTCGTAGTTCAGAAGTGACAGCAGATTCAAAACTGTTGAATTCAGATTCAGTTAGTATTTGTGACATCAGCTGCGTGACTTCTGTCAACGACATGTCATAAAGACGCATTTTACTGATCAATGTTCTTCTAAATTCAGAAAAATGTGTGCTGCTGGTAAACTTTGAGATAGTCTCTCTATATCTTTAGGACCTAAAGCTTTGGCAACAGTTTGTATTTGCACCACAGAAGAATTGAGAGGAACACTATCAGTTTCCTCAATCCCCTGAGATCTCCTCCTCGCACCACACACATTGAAGGAATTTACAGGCACATCAGTTACTGATTGGAGAGCTACATCTGTTTCAAAAACGCTTGTAAATCAGGGTAAATGTTATCAGGCTGACTTACTTCCACATCAGTTTTGCCTCTTTCTTGAGGTTCAATTTCTTGGTCAAAGTGTATATTCTAGCACGGAGTTCATTGTTCTGTTTCTCTAGCTCTGCGTTACGCTGAGACTGTTGTGTCGCTAGCGTTACACTGAATTCCCTGTGACAACAGATAATGCCTTTCACATTGTTCTTACGAATACTTGCTCCTAGTACCTTTTACACTCATCTACTGACCAAGTCTTGTCTGGATGAATCTCATATTTCTGCGTTAGTTCTTGTCTAACTTTTTCAGTGACTATTAGGTCCATTTTTTTCTAACAGTGTTTTGAATTCACTATCTGACCACAGAGGAGTCAAGACCACTCTTTTCTGTGGTTGGAATCAGCCTAGCATTCATTCTAACCATTTTGTAAGTTTCTTCGGTACCACACAAACAAAACAAACACTTCTCTGATTAACAGAGGGTACACTTGTTTTTTAGCACGTAAATGCTAAAAACCTTCCTGCCTGAAACAACAGAGGATAAACCAAAAATTAGCACGTAAATGCCAAAATCTTCCCTGCCTGAAAGAACAGAGGATAAAATTTCATCTCTAAAAGCAGAACTTTAGAGGATAAACTCTTCCCTGTCTGAAAACAGAGGATAAACGTCCCTGCCTACAAGAACAGAGGATACTTTTATCTCTAAAATCAAAAAAACTTTAGAGGATAAACTCATCTCTAAAAATAAAAAAATTTTAGAGGATAAACTCTTCCCTGCCTGAAACAGAGGATACACGTCCCTGCCTACAAGAACAGAGGATAAAACAAAATTATTAGCATGAAATGCTAACCTTCCCTGCCTGAAACAGAGGATAACTTTTAGTTAAACAAACCCTACAGATGTATGTTAACTCTTCTCTGACGGCACAGAGGATACACTGGTCTTAGGTTCTTTTGGAATAGAGACAGCACACTCACCACAACCCTTTTGGTTGAGAGAAAAATTCAGTCTGGGAATCCTTGTTCAGCTTGAAGTTTCGCTGGATTCCAAAAGATGCAGATCTTTGTTTTAGCTTGAAGTTTTTCAGGTGAGGAAGCTGGAACTCTATCCGGGTCACGGCACCATCTGTTGAAAACTCTGTTCTTCTAAAGTAGAAAACTCAGAAGAGAAGACCAGGAGACTTGGATTCGATCGTCAGCAGAATTTCTTTATTCTATGACATGTGTTGTTATCTGCAGTCATCGAAGATCTCAATCTTAAGTCATTTTACAGGGTATCTTTATAGTCAGGATTGGAGGAGGGACTTCTTAGAGGTGGAGACAAACATCAAACAAAGCAAACATCTGAGGGAGGCGTTAGTTAATTACAGGAACCTTCCCGTGGTCCAATAAACCTAACAAAGGTTGAATCTCTCAGTAGTCTAACTCCTTGATCTCATTGACAAAAGGCACAGCTGTCCCAAGCCCAAATGGTCAGGAAACAATCTCAAGCACCTTTGCCTTGCCCGACACCTCTTAGTCAGGACGTGAATTCAAATCAAACATAGAATAACATTTGTGATCCTTCAAGGGGAAGTGCTGTTTTTTCCTGAGTTAATGCAAATAGAATCAACGCTGGAATATTCTTCTCTGCTGTGGGATCTATTTAACCGGCACAGACCACTGATCCTTCGCTGCTTATAAAACTCACACGAGCAGTGTGCGTGTGCATCTTATCTAAAGGAACAAGCCTTTCATTATAACCCATCCCTGGTTTTGTGTATGAACCATGTTAAAGGTAAATGTTAGTCAAAAACGGAAATTCTATCATTTACACACCCTCAAAAAAAAATTGAGCACACCTGGGAAAGAAAATTCTAAATATCGCCTATTGTAACAGAAGATCATACAGGGTAGGAATTACATGTTTAATTCCAGTGAATTATCGCTTGAAGGAACAGAAGAACATGCCATTTGTAGACAGGCTAATGGTTTGTTAATGAAGACGTTGCTTTTTATATGCAAGGTCAAATGTACCTGCATGTCTCTCCGCATTACTCCAGCGTTCAGCTTTTCCCAATCTCCTTTGCATATTGAGTCCCAGCGGGAGAAGACAGTTAATAAGATGGATCTCCCACTCATGATGGGTGGGCCAGCTGATATCTGACATCTATAAGCAAAAGTGGTTACTGCAAGCGGGACCCATTGCTCTTTTGTGTGTGAGAATCTGTGCATACATTCAATATGAGATTTCTCCAATTGCACCATTCTCAAGAGCTTTGGGAACGGAAGAACTTGAGCTGCATGTGTGCTGAACAAACGAGAAAAGAAAAGCATGTCTGAATATGCAAAAAGAGAAATAAATGATCTTGACTGCAAATGAGCCCCTTTGTGCAAGTATGCAACAGCGCTGACTGACGTATAGGAATATTTGAACATAAGATGTATCTCAGGCCTGTGTATTTGAAAAAAGGCAAGTGTGGTCCCACACTAATAACAAGAGGGAGATCTTCATGACTGATTGCCGTGGCCCGCAGGCTTCACAGAACTGTGTCAGGACCGTACAAACATCCTATGCAGATCCAACGAAGATTAAAAGGCAAATGTGGGACAGGGGCTTTGATACAGGACACTGAGGTCTGGCATATCTCTGTATTAAGAGCAGGAAAGATCTAGCAAGATGCCCGACCACCGATGGGCCTCTGACATTCACTTAAGAGCCATGCCTTTTTAATGAATGTGGATCCAAAAAAGTGGGGCTATTATTGAGGAGGTTTATCCAAGCATGCTTTTTAAAACATGCATTGGTCTTTATGTATAATTCACAGCTATTAAAGAACATTTAATGTCAGTGAATGCAAAGCTAGCAGAGTTAAAACGCTGCTTCGCTGTGTGTACGTACGAGAGAAACCTCAAATCCTCAGTTGAAACAAACAAAAACTCTTAACATTACATAAAAATCGCTTGAAAAGCACACTATGTCGTACAACCACCCCCTGCCTGCAAAGAAACACGCTCGCACTCCCTCTGCAGAACAGGGAAGGGGAAATAAATATGAAACACTGCTTGGAAAGTGCACCGCAGTAGAAGTGCACGCTCTTGCACTTTCTGACAAGAGGAAGACAGCGAGTGGGGCGAAGATTTATGGCGTGCACAACATCAGGAGTTGATAATTCTATTAGAGGTAGCACCCAGGATTAATACACATCCTCTCTGGGCCCTCCATGTGAGCAAAACAAAAGGGTAAAACAGTTAGTTCTTCCCAATAGATCGATAGAAAAGAGGCGGGAAGCTGACAAAACTAACTCTAATCTCTAAAAGCTTACATCAAACTACAAAAAGGGTGACCTGAAGGACAAAATAGCAATGATTAACGCTGGAAGACTAAATAAGGAAAGAAAAAGGAGAACAACCAAAAATATATTGTTAACTGACATCTTTGACTTTAAAACTGGTGCAATGCATCTTGAGACACCAGGTTTGAATATGAACAAGCATGGAAGAGATCTCACATGGCAATAAGTGTCTTTTTTGGAGCTCGACAGTCTCTAGTTTTAGGGACTTTTGTGCAAGATCTCATTTTGCGTTTCAAAGAAAGAAAATCGTACAGGTTTCAGAGGATGGGGTGATGACAGAGCAAATGATGACAGTTTTCATTTCTGGGTGAACTATTCCTTTAAAATCACAAAAAAGGCTGTCAGAAAAGCAGTAGTGATTTATAATACAGATGTCTCATTCAAAGCACAGATTTGTCTGCTCTTCTGTATCAGGAGAAATACTGATCCAAAAACCTAAAAACATTAAGGCATCATAGAAGGGCTTGTGACTCAAAGGCTGTTTTAAAAGGTAGGCAACTGAATTATAATTTCTCTCAAGATACTTCATTTTGGCTGAAATCTAAGGCAACATCACATGGATCCGTTGGGAGAGGGCACTGCATCAAGCTCTGTAAAAAATATTGATGACAACAGATATAATTCACTCAAAACCAAAAACTACTGATAAAAACCTTCAATTCATTTAACAATTTTACCTAATATTTGTGAGCGCTATGAGTTTTTGATTAGGGAAAACACAACAATAGCCTGACAGGCTGATTGGTTTGCTAAACAACATGCCCGAGAAAAAAATATATAAATAAAAAATAAATAAAAAGCAACAACCCAATATATCAGTTACATTTGTTCCAGAAGCATTTTTCCCATAGGGATTAAAAAGTCTTCTTTTAAGAATTATAAGCCATAATCAAAAAAACAACTAGCTACAAGGTGAATCCTAATATAACACAATTTGGACACAATTTAAACCAAACATTATTAGAAAATTGGACAAAGACTAAAGATGACAAATGAAATTCAAATAAAAATCAATGGAGAAATATAAAACTATCGATTTAAAGAAACTAATAATATATAAAAACAATATTTTTACTTTTATTGCAAAATCTTGCAAAAAAAACACAGTTTCAGAGTGTAGGGAAGTGACTCATTTGTTATTCTCAAATTCAATCTTTCATGGAGTGGGTAGGCACTAAAACTTTATTTTGGCATCTATTTGTGACAGTCTGATTGGTAGAGATTTTTTACAGAATCATGGGTGATGTAGTTTCCTAACAGGAACTATTTACATTTTTGAAAAGTTGAAATAATGCAGTTAATAGCTAAAGAAAAAGCATACATCATCAATTAACTACCTCATAGCTCAAAGTATCCTTTAAAAGTTTAGAAGTTACGGTTAAAAAAATTAGATTTTGTACTTCCGGAACCCCACTACTGCACTGATTCATTGGAATGAATTAAGGAAGTCTCCTGTGTGGAGTGCTATTTGTGTGAGTCACTTCCCATGGAGAGTGTTCCAATCAGTCACTGATGAGGTTTCATCTCTGTTAGAATGAATACTGTATGATAAGGTCTGGAACAGACTCATAGAGTGGGCGATGATGGACACAACACCTACGTACAGGATTTAATCCTTCAAGAGAGTGATCTGGATAAGTGTGGAACAGACATCCCTAAACTCACTATTTCTTTCTCTATGGGGAACGACCGTCCAGATGCTACTCCTGATGTGGCTTGCTGCCCAAAAATTTACTGGAAGAATGACTAACAAAACCATCTACGAGCCAACAAAATAAATACATAACTAAACATAAAAATGACAAATGCATGCATGAATAATGATATAGGTTACGTGAAAGCTGTACCACGTCCTCTGTACAGTATCAGATTGCAAATCTTCAAAAACATCTGCAACATTCTCAACATTTTAGGCTCCTGTTATTGTCTGATGGAGATCATCACACTATGAAAGACACAAGCATAAGGAACTAAAGAATGACAGACACACAAAAACACAATGTCCTTGCATTTGCTCTATCAAAGCTCAATTATTTCCATATTACAACGGTGCTTCAGAAGAACAGAGGAGCGTAATAAATGGCAATGAGGCGTTACTAATGTACCTCTCTCGTGCTCCCCACTTTCAGCCTGAGAAAACACAACAGCCCAACTCTCAGGCCTGGCTGAACACAAACCCTCCTGAAAGAGCCGAGAGTTTAAGAGGGGGGTTGTGGTTTAGCCATTCATTTTTCCCTCTTCGGTTTTGTCTCAGCAGCCACGCAGCAGCCTGCCTCTTTGAGTTATCATAGGGCAGTGTGTTCACAGCCTGTTTCTCTTCAACCACCCCCCACCAATTGTTCCCAGCCTGTCTGCCACAGGAAATTACACTTCCACCTTCAGGCCACGCACGAGCAGGCAAGGCCTGCTTCCACATGAAGACCAAAAACATGCAGGGGGAGAGTGGGAGACGGATGCAGCCAGACAGGAGACTGGCTCGGGCCCTATTTGCATCTGGTATTAGCATCACATGAAAAGGAGCATTCAACCGAAACCGATTGATGTTCACCTGGTATTAGCATACATCTTTCCTGACTCAATAATTTTAGTTGATGTCCAGGAAAGCTCTTAAGACACTGACAATCCCATTTATATATAGATTTTGAATCCGTTAACAACCCCAGATGTACAAAAATCTTGTTTTAGCGCAAGAAGTGATTGATAGGTGAAGGAGTGGTCTTTCATCACTGTCCAGGACGTATTAGCATTTAGGGTTGTGACAGGTCGCTGTGACAAACAATACTGTTATATAATATGCAGCATTAGGAGATTATTTGTTTTATATTTATGGACATTACACCTGAAATATATTCAAATTAAGAATCCAATTGAATAGCCAATGAGCGTATGAATCAGAATGGCAATGAATCTGGACACCTATGATAACACAGCATCTGAACACCTGCACCTGAATGTAACAACATTTTTTTATTAAATAAAGAACAGGTATGTCAAGTCAAATGTTAATCAATTTAAAGCCATATGGAGAAGATACATCAATAAAGTCTGTCCAGCTGCAAAAGAAAAAGGAGCAAGTGAGAGAAAACAACCCCAGCCATACCATCTTCACATACTGGTTACGATCAATATAGATTTCTAGCAATTAAACATTCAACTCGAATCTGAGCTTAACAAAGGCATGTGTGAAAGACAGAAAAACCCTGAGTGACACTGAAAGGGATAAAGGACATTAAAAGCATCAAACCAAGGGCACAAAGATGTGGCTGAATGAAGAAAAGGCAAAAAAGAAAACGGGTCAAAGTACAGCTGAGAGGCTGCCCAGCCAGGTAAAGGAATAAACATTTAAATAAATAAAAACATGAACGTCTCTTCAAGCCGAAAGGTCTTGGTTTCCAAATGGAATCTCATTATTTGGCTCTCCAGGCGGCAGGAAAACTATTAACACAACAGCTGGATTTAGACAGAGGGGAGTAACACAAGACCACGAGGGAGAGACTGAGCGGGGGCCGGGAAAAGAAAGAGTGAGCTGAATAGACATGTCAGAGTAGCAGGGGGGAATAAAGAAAGTGATGTGAGCACGGATGACAGGAGGGGAAGCGAGGGATGTGGAACGAGAGCATGAGAGAGACAATAACTTTAAACCTTTCACCTAATCCACAATAAGACAAGCAACAACATGCCAGGAAATGATCTGATCTCTGTCAGAGGAAGAGTACAAAATAAATGAATACATACACTCACTGGCCACTTTATTAGGTACACCTTGCTAGCATCGGGTTGGATCCCCTTTTGCCTTCAGAACTAACGTAGTTCTTCGTGGCATAGATTCAACAAGGTGTTGGAAACATTCCTCAGAGATTTTGGTCCATATTGACATGATAGTAGGGCTGGGCAATAATTCGATAACGATAATTATCGCGATATCATTTTCCTCTAAAACGATATGAAAAGTTCGAAAAATGTTCGATATAATGTTTATGCGCCAAAAGCGGAACGAAACCACGTGACTCATTTGAATCGCACCACACGGACCATTTA
The DNA here is from genome assembly GCA_027564155.1 of Gymnocypris eckloni scoliostomus. Classification (NCBI taxonomy): domain Eukaryota; kingdom Metazoa; phylum Chordata; class Actinopteri; order Cypriniformes; family Cyprinidae; genus Gymnocypris; species Gymnocypris eckloni. Next base: position 9,690,796 of record CM050429.1, read on the forward strand.
TCCGCTCGGATCACAGTTCAAACAGCCGCGCGGCACGAGCTCACTAGAGCAGATGCGTTTACTCGGTCACGTGATCACTAAGCAGTGCTGTGAGATCCAGTCAGTAGAGCGTTGAAAGCGGCGCTGCACAGAATGGTCAGTGTAAGACATCAAAGTACCGCGAGAGCCATTCGAAAGCATCTGCTCTTATCGCTCTCGCGGTACTTTGATGTCATGCACTGACCATTCTGTGCAGCGCCGCTTTAAGTCGAACACGCCTAATGTGAGAACACAAGCCGAACATGAGAAACACTGTGCAACGAGACAGTCAGAAGGCTTTTCAATATGCACATCGTCATTATTTACCATGGATTTACTGTAGTAACATTCACTGCACTATGCTATTGTGGCAGAAATGTGGGATATTCACATTTAATATTATTACAGGAGTAATGGTATATAATTATAGTAAGTATATGTGGTTAAGGCAGCTATAGCATGTGTACATTTATACTGAATGGTTTTAGACTACTGTCTTTCAAACAAATAGACTACTTAAAAAACATTTAGTTATATTTTGACTATAGATCGACCGATATATCGGTTTACCGATATTTTTCCCGATATTTAAGTATTTTACCATTATCGGTTATGAAAAAAAAAAAATATCGGTTTTGAATTTTTTTTTTTTTTTTTTTTTGTCACATACATAATTATACAGAGCAGGCTATAACCAGCAGTGAAATTTGTTCTCTGCATTTGACCCATCCAAGTGTGCACACACCTGGAGCAGTGGGCACACACACACACACCTGGAGCAGTGTTCACTCAGGAGAAGCTCCAGCACAACCACCGCATGTAACTTTATACAAGATTAACTTGTTTGAAACACGCTGAATTATATTAACATTTACTATCGAACCATTATTTTACCAATAAACATCTAAATAAATACATCTCTATCGAAATTAATTATTTATTATCTCTGCAAGCGATCGCAGTTTGAGTAGTTCTGTGTAAATGCATAGATAAACCGCGCTGTCAGCAGTTTTCATAATCTAGAATGACAAAAACATTTGAATTCTGATATAACATGCCAGTTGAGCAATGCAATAAAATAGGCCTACAATGTTTTGTTTGTTATAGCTTATTTCAATATTCCAGAGAATATAACAGCTTATGAACCTAAAACTGTAGTTTAAAATGAAGTTGATATTTTGTTTGAGTTTTCCGTCTTTTCCTTAGGTTTTAAATAAGCCTGTAAGCGCCGTGCGCGTTTTACTTTGACTTTAATATCAGCAGCAATTCGGCATCAAACAGTGTTTAAAATAAAAATCAGCAAATACTGTGGAACCAAATAAATGAGAAACGAATGTTTTTTTTTTTTTTTAATTATCACTTAGATCAGGGGTAATAGATCGTATTCACCTCTCTACGTATTCTGTGTTTAGGAGGAGAAATACGGTTCTCGTGGCGCTGTGAATACAGACTGAACGGCGGCGGCTCAAAGCCGCTGTATGAGAACATATGATACACAAACTACAGCTCTCGCTGGATAAAAGAAGCCAGTGTCACACTGGTACACACAAGTTTGGATGGGCAAGTTTTGTAATCAAGGTAAAGCTGATTACAGTGACATGATCGTGCATTAGGCGCTGTGTCCGTTATAAATGATGCGCAAACGAAGCGTGTATGCGCGCCTCGATCACTCATATTTCTGCTTGAATACAGCTCAGTAGGCTATATAGTTGAATACATCTCAGTATATAGTTGAATACAGCCGTGAATAGTGCATAATAAAACACATTTTATTTATTATTATTAAATTAATGCAACATAAAGATACATCACAACAAGCCTTTTTAATTATTTATTTAATGTGTATTTTATCATTTATTTACTTTTCACCCGGTAGATCTCGTGAGTTTTCTCCTTGACCTAGATTAATGTCAGACTCAGAAGTCAACAGGCTAAAACGGGTGCTTTTACATTTCGTTTGAAACTCTTCCGCATCTAGTCTTGTCTGTGTCACCTCATGTCTATCTCACTCTTCTTGTCATCTCTTCACGTGATAAATGAAATCTGATCTGTGATGTAGAGGTCTGCGCGGGACTGTTTTTTAGGTTTTATTCACACCCGCTCCGCGATATATTCTGTTTGTTCACATTTCTGATGAAAGACAGAGATAGGCTAACAAATAAAAGTTTAATCTGCACAAAATTGTATTTATTTTATTCGTCTTGTCAAGAGTCAAGAGTCTTGAATTTATTGACTGAAAAATGTCAATAAAATTTTGCTGCCAACACGGAATAAAGTTTCACAGAGAGGAAAAAAGTTATACAAAATTGTTATCCCTATTATAATTTGTTTTGTCAGGATATAATTCGTTTATGCTAACATTCAGCCTACAACACAATAGGAAAAAATGAAGGTTTAGCCTAATAGCTATTTTATTAGTCTTGTCAAAACACTAAATTCATTTAACATCTTGCTGTTAACACAGTGAAAAGTGCAGCAGAGAAAAATAAATAAATTCGACACAGTCTGTCATTTAAAATGATAGGATAAGCATAATACAAAAAAAGGGAAAGAGAATTGCACGTCCTTCAAGGACAGCGGAGTAATAATTTGGTCGGGACAGTCAATGCAGACCTAGACTGCTGTGATGCAAGACTCGTTCAGTCACGCGTTCAGTTTTAATTTTAGTGTCCTCTATCTGAACGAATTTATTTTTATTACTATAAAACAATCTAAAGGACGGTGGGGACGGTGCCATGGTGAGCAAGTGATGTAACAGTGTTGCGGCTTAACACCAGTATAACCGTCCGCCTATCACGGCAAGCCTACTTCACTCTGTTATTTATTTACTTTATAACAGTAAATAAATATCGGTTCTGAATATCGGTTATCAGTTACATAAACGTATAAATAACGATATCGGTATCGGTTATAAAAAATCAATATCGGTCGATCACTAATTTTGACCATGTTATTGAGGTGCTATATGTGTGGTTTTAACTGTTTATCATTATTTAAATGTATGCTACTATAGGATACCAATGCTTAATAAAAATAAAAACTTGGTCAGAATACATTATACCTTATAAAACTGAGGTTGCTACAGATGTTACTGATGTAAAGATGTTACTGATTTTGATAATGAACAAAAATGTTACTGCATCCTAACTCAAGCTACGATCAAATGTGTATTTCTAAGAGACAAAAAAGTGATATTATTATCATTCATATTATGAGGCAACCCAAACCGGTTTCTTGATTTTGAAACAATATCAACTCATTAGAACGTGCAGAAACAAAGAAATACATATCTATTTAGATAATTATTGTGTTAAGGAAAATTAATGGTCTGGTTTCTAAAACTTTCACTTTGGAGCAAAAATCTGGCTTTAAACTTGAAAGAAATAAAGATTTGACATTTATCGTGATAATTATCGATATCGACTGATATGAAAATAATTATCGTGATAATTTTTTGGGCCATATCGCCCAGCCCTACATGATAGCATCACACAGTTGCTGCAGATTTGTCGGCTGCACATCCATGATGCGAATCTCCCGTTCCACCACATCCCAAAGGTGCTCTATTGGATTGAGATCTGGTGACTGTGGAGGCCATTTGAGTAAAATTAACTCATTGTCATGGTCAAGAAACCAGTCTGAGATAATTTGGGCTTTGTGACATATGCAATATCCTGCTGGAAGTAGCCATCAGAAGATAGGTTCACTGTAGTGATAAAGGGATGGACATGGTCAGCAACAATACTCAGGTAGGCTGTGGTGTTTAAATGATGCTCAATTGGTACTAAGGGGCCCAAAGTGTGCTAAGAAAATATCCCCCACACCATTACACCACCACCACCAGCCTGAACTGTTGAGACATGGCAGGATGGATCCATACTCTCATGTTCTTTATGCCAAATTCTGACCCTACCATTTGAATGTCACAGCAGAAATCAAGACTCATCAGACCAGGCAATGTTTTTCCAATCTTCTATTGCCCAATTTTGGTGAGCCTGTTCAAATTGTAGCCTCCGTTTCCTGTTCTTAGCTGACAGGAGCGGCACCCGGTGTGGTCTTCTGCTGCTGTAGCGCATCTGCTTCAGGGTTTGATGTGTTGTGTGTTCAGAGATGGTATTCTGCATACCTTGGTTGTAAACGAGTGATTATTTTTGTTACTGTTGCCTTTCTATCATCTCTAACCAGTCTGCCCATTCTCCTCTGACACCAACAAGGCATTTCCATCCCCACAACTGCCGCTCACTGGATATTTTCTCTTTTTCAGACCATTCTCTGAAAACACTTGAGATGGTTGTGTGTGAAAATCCCAGTAGATCAGCAGTTTTTAAAATACTCAGACCAGCCCGTCTGGCACCAACAACAATTCCACGTTCCAAGTCACTTAAATCCCCTTTCTTCCCCATTCTGATGCTCGGTTTGAACTTCAGCAAATCGTCTTCACCACATCTAGATGCATTGAGCTGCTGCCATGTGATTGGCTGATTAGCAATTTGTGTTACCAAGCAATTGAGCAGGTGTACCCAATAAAGTGGCCGGTGAGTGTACATAAACATTACTTGGTGCTTTTTCTGTGTCCATTATTGTGGGATAAACAAACAGAATGAAATTCATTCATATTATTATTTCAACACTCTCAGAGATTAGTGACATTTCCTTAGTTAAAAATGTGGCAACTTGGTTAGGGATGTCAACGATTAATCAATGATCGATTCATTGTCGATAAGAGATATAATCCATAAAAGCTATCGATGGTCGATTAAGCAGTTTCATTGTTGGGTGCGTGCGGCTCATGCACAAAACACATGCAAACGGCTGCGAGTGACGGTGAAGTGGCTGGATCTTACAAGAAAATAATGTACTAATGTACAAACTACGCTTTTAATATGATCCAAACTTTAAAAGTGCATTAAAACAGATACAGTACAAAGTTATTTTGTATTGAAATGTAGTAATAAGTCATGTTCAATTATAATTTCCCTAGATAATTGTTGCATAATTGTTAAAAATTGTTGAAGTGGCACTTCGCTTTGACAGGGCTGCTGACGCGAGCAGGACAGATATAGGCTATTCTTTCCTACGACTTGTTAATTCGTCCTTACGACATTAATTTGTTGCAGCTGTCCATGTTTCATTAATTTGTTCCCTAAAAAAACCCATGATTTAACTTAAATGCGGGAAAAATTTAAGTCATAGTAACGAATTCTTAATTCTCTCCAAGAAATCTTTCATTCCCACCACACGTTTACCACAGTAAAAGATGCGAAAACAGTGATTAAAAGTGAACAACAATAAAATAAACCTGCGAATCTAGAGGGTGAGAGAGTGAGGATTTGGGAAAAGAAACAATAAGTAATATTACATTTGTGACCATTCGGGAAAAACAACACAAAGCCGCATTTGGCTTGATTTAAATGTATGTGCTCGGCATGAATCAAAAAGCATGGTCGCGATGTAACCTTTGCCTGCTAACCAATTATTTATCTTATTAACAAAGCTTTGTACCTCACTTGTGTCATAATACTCACATTAATATGTTTCAAATGGGTAACAGTGTGTTTTGCTGTAGCAACGCCGGTGGTTCTGGAAGCGGATCACTGACTGCACGTCCACAGCCCCAACGCACTTGCATTTGGGATCATTTTATTTTAAATGCCGATAATGTCAATTGCAAACATTGCTATGATGTTTTAAAAATAAAAAAACGAGCACCATGAAACCATTTAAAAAGGCGCATTCAGCGGTCTCCGTGGCAGGATATGAAACGGCACACAAAGTGTAATGATCCAGTGCGTAACTATGGCGCGTTCTCTTCCTTTTATCAAATGATTGTAATCAAATCCATTCATTTTACCATCCTGCCACTAGCCCTTTATTTAGACTAAAAACCATTTTCATTCGGGTGAGGAAGCTGGCGTTTTGAGTGGCATTTGCAAATCCTGTCATGCCGGTGACTATATGCCACTGCAATAGATGCATTATGCAGTAGTTAAGGTTAAAGATTAATCGATCGTTAATTTAAACGACGATCATGGAAATTATTGAAAATTGACATCCCTAATCTTGGTTCAAGAGTTAAAGGCATAGTTCATAATTTTTTTTTAAACAATTTTTGGTTGTATCTGAAATTAAAAAATTATATATTTACACTACCACCAGATTTTTGGTCTGATTTGAAAATAAGTTTCTTCTGCTCATCAAGGCTGAATTTATTTGATCAAAAGTACACATACAGACATTTTTCAGGAGTCTTTGATGCATAGAATGTTCAAAAGAACAGTGTTTACTTTATGCAAAATATATCTTTCATAACATGACAAATATCTTCCCTTAACTTTTGAATAATTTAAGTCCTTGCTAAATGAATATTAATTTCTTTGTAAAAAAAAAACTTAAAAAAAATGATATTATTATTAATATTATCTTTTTTTAAACATAGTACCCCTAGAGGAAATGCACACTGAAGTGTTAATTATGATACAGTGGACAGAAAGATTATAACTGAATAAGGGCTTAAATTTGGGTCTGTTCATCTATATATAGAGGAGAAAAAGAACATTTCTCTTTTTGTGTTTTAGGGAAAAAAGCCATAGTTTGGAATGATATGTGGGTGAATAAATGATGAAAGAAGAGCTATTTTTGGTAAAAAAATTATTTAAAGCTTAACAAAAAAAAAACGGAAGATGGCTGGTGAACTCCCAGATTGAGTCAGTATTTAAACAAAGAATCAGTCTAAATCCTCAATAGTTTCATAGCCATTACTAACAAAGAGGAACTGGCCCAAGATGATTTAACAGATTATCTTTACCCAAAGCAACTTACAAGCCGGCCTACACAAACCACAAGCATGAGCGCCCTTTGCTCCACAAGATAATTGTGAGAAGGATTTTGATTTCTGTGAATCTCTAGACTGCATCAAGCCGCAACCTTTGTGTAAACAGATTCTTAATCAATAGGCTGCCTCCACCCCGAGCACTCAGGAAAACGCAGAAACCTTGACGAGATTTACTACGCAGCGGAAGTGCTGTCTATAAGACTCAAGCAGAGACGCTCTATAAACCCCTCTGTTTAATTTGGTCATTCTGAAGCCCTTATCTTTAACACGCAGTCAGCAATATAAGTGACAATGTCTTTCCCAGCTGTGAAAAGCGAGTAGGAAATGTCCTTAGGGAGACAAAAACGGTCTCAAATATGAGCTCCTGCCAAGTTTCCTCCCTTTCAGCTTTTATTATAGCACAGAGAGGCACAGAAAGAGAGAGAGAAAAGGGAAGCCTAGAAACGTTACATAAATACATCTCAAGAGTTCTGTATTTACAGGTACAAACTGACACATGTGCACAGGTTTACATACACGAGAACAGAAAAAGGAACGTCACATCATTCAGCCATTGATCTGTAAGTCAATAGATGTTCGGTCTCAAGAAGAAGCTGATGCCATTAAGTCATTAAATGTAGTTTATGCCTTAACACAAACTTGAAGATATAGGCAAATATTTACTCTTATCCGCTCTCACATTAATCTGCATAGCCCAGCTGCTGTGAGCATGCACACACGCCATAAATCAATACAATAAAACCCTGCAGGACAAAAGTTCATAAACTTTGGTTGGCAAACTCATCTTTATATGCCTTAAATCTCTACATAAGAATAGGAATTAAGCCATGTCATCCCAAAGCTTAACCATTATATTAAAATATTTCCAGCAATAGCACAAATATATTTGTATAGCGGTTTATCTCATGTCTAACATCACCTTTGAAAATATGAATATTAAATGCGCATGCATTGTAAGGCGTCTATTTCCAAGAGTAATAGCTGCAATTCTATCATAGCACTGTTAGAGAGAGGAATATAAAGCAAAGACATAGAACAGAAAAAAATAAATAAAAATGGAAGAACAGAATATGTAAATATGAATCTGAACATGTGTTGTAACACGACGGCAGCCACATTTAAAATGGAGCATACATTTGCTTCTCGCGAATGCTTCAAAACTAGCAATAAATCTGTGAATATTGAATAAAAGCCTCAAATTTTCTAAACACTGGGTGGGTGGTGGGGGGGGACAAAACAGTTTATGAAAGGGGGGGTGGGTCACAACTATAATGGTACTTTTTGTTCAGGAGTTACAAATCAAAAGGTTTTATAATAATGTATTATTTTAAAATATGCACACATTCAATGTAAATCATATGTCTAATATGCTGAAATTGCTCTGTTAATGTTTGTTGTCTCATTACATTCAATTATGAATTGCAAAAATCTCACAAGTCACTATTGGCTATTTTCAACTAAACGTGACAAAATTGGACTCATACCACTGGATTATTGTCAACAATTTTTTATAATAAAACAGCTGTCAGGTATTAAATGTATTTAATGCTACCTAAGTCATACTTGAACTCTTTCACCATTTAACTAAAGCATTGAACGGGAATTCCTGCTCAGATTCTGTAAACAGAAAATCCCGCCTTCTTTGGTTTGACTGACTATCTCAGTTATATTTTTTTTACATTGACAAGCGATGTTAGATCACTGAGGCAGACCACCATAAAAATTTACTTTCTAAGCTTTTTGTCACTCTAACAATAACAGATGGGCGTAATACGCTGTAGCAGAGCAGCGACAATAACTCCAAATATTAAGGGTACGATTTGGCCATATCTGATTTTTGAGGGACACTCACTGCTGTGGACTTTGATCGCTAGATAAACACTACTCGACAATCTATGCATTAAGTCATTGCACAGGACTCTGAGAAGGGCTAAGGGTGACATTTGGGCCGGGGCCAGAGAGGTTATGTGTGGAAGGACACAGAAACTGGAGTCTTTAAGATGGCTGACAGCAGGAGTGTTGACATCGTGCACCATCTTCACCTTCTGCTGCACAATCTCTTACAGTAAACCCTACTGCTGGTTTACAGCCAGCCTCAGAGACAGTGAATCCTTGGAATCTTGGCAGGACACTGGAAACTTTGCCACACGGAAACAGCATGGCGCAGAGCTTGAGCATCACGACGCTTCCAGTGGAGCCATTTTGAATCTCGACCATATGGACCATCCTTTTCATCTCAGGTTCTTGACTCTACAGATGCCGTGCTGCTCTACGCTTCACAGCGCATGGGCCGAGATCAGAGCGTGTTACAGATGGTTTGAATTTAATAATTAACTGATAACATGCTATGAACTGTGAATTATTAGGGTTTTTAATTCCAGAATGCAATCTACGTTTAAAGTAGGCGGGACCTAATGTGTGAGGTCACAGTGTGATAAATGAAACGGAGAGAGGTGGAAAAGGACAAACAAAACAGCAGAGTTGAGGAGAGCAAACATGTCCTTCAACCTGGAAATCACCTAATCATTACTTGTAGAAATCTGAATGTCTCAAACTTTTTTACTCCCATCCATTTTATTATTCTTCACTTGTTTCTACCCCTCCAAGTTTCATCATGATTCATTAATGAGCAGGATTTTTCTAGCCATGGTGCAGGATCTGGTCGTCTACTCTCCAGCTCTCTTTGAGCTAAAGGGCTTGATCATGAGTCAGGTCAGAGCGCTAAACCCCACTTAAGCCCAGTGGACGGGAGGCGAGGTGTAGAACCCTCCTTAGGACTGAAGAGCACTTGACAGGAGAACAGTGGCACTAAGACCATAAAGCATGGCAAAAAGCCAGGCAAGAGCAAGTATGTGTGCACTAAAGAGAAAGATTAAGGCACAGAGCGGCAAGGAGACTCGTAAGATGGATGGAAGGAAGTGATAGCGGCATGGAACACTCTAGGAAGTGTTGTAGGGCAGGACCGAGACCTAATAAGGCAAGAAAGAATAAAATAAGAGAATGATAAGAGACTGATATTTAGCCACTTAAAAAGAGACACACATGCAATGCTCTTCTTGGCAGATTGATTTGGCATTTGTACATTTAGACTGTATTTATAATTGCATACATTATGAGATTAATGCTTTAAATACAAAATTCTGAATGCAAAAATATGCTGGAAAATAATGTTTATGCCTACTTTTAGATAAGATACTGGGAAAAACGGCCAGCAGGTAGCAGCAGTTCGTTATTGAATCTCTTTCATTAAAACGATTATTTCAAAATGTCTGAATCCTTCCGGAGCGAATCAAATGCCTGTTTTTATGAATGGTTTATTGAGTCAGTGATTCACCCAAGCCAACGCGGATTCGGACACAGAAGCGAAACAAAAACAGCACTCTTACTCGTGTAATATTGCCGACCTGTCAAGAGCATTTTTGCTCTCATATCTTGACATTTCCAAGTTATCAGCATGTATATTGTGTAAACATTTATTTATAATGTTTTATATATATAAATATATATATAGATATTATAAAATACAAAGCGTATACACAGACCACACTACACAGAGCACAACAAAAAGACATTTGGCAATTAACTTGTAATGTTTCTGTTCATTTGAACATGCATGCCAGCATTTTAAACAGTGTTCCTGCTGTGCATACAACATATCTTACAGTACTACTGTATGGACGAAACTACCGTTTAAAAAAGGCAATGGCACCGTGGGTATTTTTAAGCTTTAGTATCGCGATACTACCATAGTACCGGTATATCGTGCAACCCTACATCCAGTGATCAAAGTCTATAGCCATTAACAAGACATTAGGAGACTTAGGATCAGGTTCTTTTCACAATGTTTCTGAATCTTCCTGGATATTCAGGGGAAAAGGATTGGTTAGGGTCAGAATACCAATGAATAGACTGCACCGGAGTGCAAGATGAGAACAATGGCAGACGAATAGCTGGAAATGAAAGACAATACAATACCGTGAATGAATGAGAAAGCATGAGGGAGCTATAGAGAGATGGAGAGAGGGAAAATGAAAATGGCAATAAAAGAAAACATTCACTCTACGAGGGCAAGTCCAGTCTTGTGAAACTATCCATCCCTGTCACTCTAGCAAGATAGCAGCCAGCATATTAAACACCGTGAGCTGCTATAATCTGCTCGGTGTTTGCATCAGCTACACCTCTGTCCCTCACAGACACCGACTCCACTGTGATGGAGAATGTGCAGAACTGTTGTCAGGGTGACAAAGCTGTTGACATGGTCATGAACAGGTTAGGGTCTAGAAGATAGAGGTTCAATTCCTTAGATTTGTAATTGGTTAAGATACATTTTGGCCACAAGTCTGTTGAGAAAACCAGGGACAAACTATGAACTCTGGAATATATTATATGACCTCAACACAATTCAAAAGACAGTCATTCCATCACTAATAAACACAACCCTACGCACGCACAATCAAAATTCATTATGATAAAAGTGAAATGTGTTATTTCTGCACCACCAGCATTAACAGGAGCTATAAAAATAATTCCAAACAATTTTCCTAATCTCTCCTTCTGCCCTACCTCTAACATGTGATTCTAATAGTGTTCTGATAAGCTATGCAATATCGAATCCATTATTGAAGGCGATTCATCTGCGATAATGAACGCAATATTGCGTAGCTTGTCAGTGAACTACGGCTCCGTATTAAATGCCGCTCCATTTGAAAACAGGTGATGGAGATTTACCGCTAATCACGGAACCGGCTTTACAGACGAGATGCGCATGATCACCGCATTCGATATATCACCCAGCCCTATATGTGATGTCTTCGAGACAAAAAGAAAATAAATGTTTTTTATATGGCTCTTTTTTTCACAAGCTTGCAGAGAAAGGCTTATCAAAATATAATTTACTGGGTTGTTCTTTGTCACGTTTTCTGGGTTGGTAGATGCACTGGGACCCGATTATAGCACTTAAAGATTTTCATGTTATGCCACCTTTAAATACTCAAGCTGCCTGAAAATAGTCTCCAAGTTACCATCCCATAATGTTCAGCAGGGGCTGGGCTTTTGTAATGGTGTCTCTACGCGTGCAGACATGTCAACGCTGGAATGCAGCCACAAAGCCCTGTGCTTCCACAACCTCTTACAGCTGGAGCGGTCGCCATAGACACAGCAGGGTCACCGCAAGGTCAGCAGGTTAAAAAGCGCAAAACCTCACTAACTACATCAAGACACACAAGCCAAAATCAGTTGCGCTTCCCTCCTGGACCTGAACTCAAAGCACTCCAAATGAGAACACAAACTGGGAGCAGAGAGAGAAATCATATGGGGAAAAAACAGCGGAAGCAGAGCACAAAGTCAATTCCTCAGAGGTGCTGTAAAAAAACAGAGGGCTTGGACCAAAACACACATGAAAAATGACTTGGCATGAGAACAACATAAAACCGGCTGTGGTCTCCTGCTCTCATGCTTGGTGACCTCCATAGTGAGCCACTGTAGGCAACTAATCATCAGGCAGCCAGCAGGCTGTGCTACAATCAGTATTTTGATACATCGTGACAGATTCTCAATAAGGTATATATTGCATCATGACAAGTCATCCAGACTAGAGGTAGCAAACTAATTTCAGGTTGAGGGCCGTGTAGGGGGAAACATGTGGGCCATTACTTTGTTAAAAAGTGGTGGCATGCAAACATACTGAATTAAGCTTTCTCAAGATAACGAAGTTGGCATCGATCATTGTTCCTTCTAAGCTGCTCATGTACATGGCGGTGTACTTTTGAAGTTATTTCTGCACAGACAGACTTCACAGAAACAGACTCAAAATATGTGGGGGAAAAAAGTAAGAAATGTTTAAACAAGACGAATTAAATGCATTCAAATGCATGTCCACTGTTTTTTGTATAGACTTTAAATTGAGAGAAATTATTAATTTATGACAGAATTAATTCATGAACAGTACTATTTCATAGCCATGCAAACAAAAGCTGCCATACTTTCAATCCACAAAGTTATCTTGTCATTACAGCTGAAATACATGCGTGCTTATATTTAAACAAAAAACACTCTAGCTTGTGTGATATTGCTTAATTATGGATCATTGGTGGGGTTGTCACTAATAATTATATTGATAATTCAATAAGCTAACAATTATGTTGATTGATATAAATGTATAAAAATAGACTTGAATGGGTGTGTTAAATGTCATATTATAATTTGACCAAAACTGCACCAAACACAGACTCTGTACTTACAAGAGTGAAAATACAGCCTTAATTTCAATGTCACTCCAGTCACACAGAAGCCACATCTCTTTTTTTTTAAGTGAGTACTCTTCATTTAACAGAGTAATTGAAACAGTCTTATTATCATTTATTCACTATATACGTAACAGGGTTTGTTAAGAAAGTACAAATATTAGAGGGGATTGTTTGCATTGATCCAACACAGGGACTTAAAACACTTACTATGTTGCATTTTCTTCTTGATTCTGTTCATGTTTACAAGACAACATTCCAAAGCAAAACAAAATATGTTTACGCAAGTCACATGTGAGTAAGACTGCCTTCTCATTGGTCAGAGTACACCTATGTTCTCCTTACGTTCTATCAATAAGTAGAAAGTAATGCGCTCACCCCCAGAATCACACATTGCTGCCTTTTACGTATCAGCTTGGTTTGTTATCCATTGGGCCGGATTGGTTTCTCACCACAAGTGAACCACCATTTAATGAGTCATTTTTCAAACCTCATTCAGGCAATCTTTGACTGATTATTTTGATGAACTGATTATTTTCAGAGCGTGACTGATGTATTCATGTAAGCCTGCCTAAACGCACTGGAGTAAACGAAAGCAAGAACAAGTGCCAGGTTCCAAAACAACCACCCAAATGAGCCAGGTGTGAAGAAGCCCTTAGTGTCAATCAGCTGTGCTAGAATAACTTTCATGTGGGGCCAAAACAAAAAAGCTTTAAACGTAACCTAAAAATAAAATACCCCAAATAGCCCATTCTACCATAACATTAAGACAACACAAACATTAACAAAACACAGGGCAGCACTTTTAAGAAATCCTCTAAACTCACATCCACAGATTTTCATTCCTTGTCTTTTATAGGGCTGCGGTGAGTTTTTGTAGTGGTATTATAAGTTGTTCTCTGGGTATTAAACAGGAGCCTACTAACTCGGTCTGTGATTTGGCTCTCTCTGGAGAGGGAAAACAAAATCCAGGGTGAAAATGAAAAGGAAGACTGAATGAAAAAATCCTGCAAGCTGAAAAACACTGTTAAAAGCAGGGAGGCAGATTGGACGGAGGGATTTGTGACAGACCCCGAGTGTGTGACTCACAACAGGAGGAGGGCCCTTATGTTTCCTTTTGACATCCAGTGCCACCTATTTAATCTTATTTTATTCCAATGTGGAAAGGAACAGATGATGAATTCAATAGAAGACCGTTATTATCTGCAGTACAACACAATGCCCCAACACACACACACACACTTTAGTGTGGCACACACCTGCTGGCAAAAAAGGCTGCTACAGACGGACTTCCTACTGAGAGCAGACAGAAGGGGGTGGGGAAACAAAACACTGCATTTTAAAATGAGAAAAAACAATCTCTTCCATGCAGTGCCTGGCCATCAACAATTAGTAGAAAAACTGCTGTATGAAAAATGCATTTGCAGATTAAAAATTTTCCAGAGCACAGTACGCAAAACTTGAACAAGACTGTGACCTCAGATGGCTCTGAATAAGCCTGTCGGTTTCTGTATATATTCTCATGTTCATCTACTTACATTATACATGCACCTCAAAAGAATTACGCATTGTATGAGTGTTTGTTTGAATTACGCACTTCAATTGGTTTGTGACAAAAATCTCTTTCTTTAAAGATCAAAACCAAAAGATGGGCTTTCTAGGACTAAAAAATATAAAATTTTCTAAGTTATTTTTTAATAATATATATTTTTTATATTACATTTTCAATATATTGATTTAAGATTTCACTTCAATTGGAGGAACCATCATTTCAACCAAAATCCCTACAAAGCATATTCAAAATGTACAATTCATGTAAAACGTAGTAAAACTCTAGTTTAAAATGATCAAGGTTCAAGGTTCAAGGTTTCTTTATTTGTCACATAATAGTTATACAGGGCATAACTAGAAGTGAAATGCAATCGAATCAGGTCCGCTCAGTGACAGTGCAAAACAATAAGAATACAAATTATATAAGTAACATAACACAAGGGCATACATATGGTAAGAAGAGGAGAAATAAGAATAAAATGTGCAATGAAATAAAAAAGTGCAAAACAATAAGATGTGCAAAAAACAATAAGATGTGCAAAAGACAATGAGATGTGCAAAAGACAATGAGATGTGCAAAAAAAAAACAATAAGATGTACAAAAAAAGAAAACAAAAAACAGTGTACTGGGACTTAATAAATAGTAATGTGAATAAGAGGGATGTGCAGACGGGTTGTTCATGGTATTGTACATAGAGCAGCAATGATGAGAATGTGATGATATTTACAGTTGACAATGGGTCTTGTGAGTGTTTATGAAACAGAGTTTGTGTTTAGGAGCCTGATGGCCTGAGGGAAGAAGCTCTTCCTCAGTCTTTCAGTCTTTGCCATCATGCTCCTGAAGCGCCTGCCAGATGGCAGTAAACAGAAAAGATGGTTACCGGGGTGAGTAGAATCTTTGAGGATTTTTGCAGCTCTGCTTCTGCAGCGTTTGAGGTAGATGTGCTGCAGAGAGGGGAGAGCAGACCCTGAGATGCGCTCAGCTAAGCGCACGACTCTCTGTAGAGCTTCAAGGCATATTTGGCATAGGTAAGAATTTTATAAGTCTCTTATATTCAGGATAAGTTTATGTGACCAAAAATACAGTAAAACTGTAATAGTGTACAATTTAAAATACCAGTTTTCTATTTCAGAATATTTAAAATGTAATTTTCTTTTCTAATTTTTAGCAGCCATTCAGTGTCACATGATACAGAAATCATTCTAATATGCTAAATTAGTGCACAATTTGGTGTTTATTACATCAATATTGAAAATATTAAGCGGTAGTTCTGCTTAATATTTTTGTGGAAATTGTGATACATTTTTCAGGATTCTTTAATGAATAGTAGGGGTGTCGACGAGACACTTATCCTACGAGACGAGACATGAGACTGGGTTCACGAGAACGAGACGAAACGAGACGAGATTTTAAATCCTCAATGATGAAATATATAGGGAAAAATAGACTTTTATTAAACTGAAAAACACACAATTATTGTACTTGTACAAAAATGAACTTTACTTTATGAAATTAAACTTCTATTTTAATGAATTATATGCAGTAATAATAACTTGTAAACCAGAGCTGCACGACTCTGGATAAACTGAGAATCACTTTTTTTTAATAAATTGGAGCTCACGATTCTCTCATGATTCTGAAAAAAAAGATTTTAAAACGAAACAAAAAATAACGTAATTTACTAGTGGTTCTGACAAAGTGTTCATTGCTTAAGTCTTTTAATTTAATATATTAATTTGAGTTAAGTGTTAAGTCAGTGTCTCACTTCCTAAAGACTTCTTTCACTATTAGAATCTCCTGAATGAATGATTTAATGACAAATATTTTTTTTAAGTGTTGTCGTTTACAATACAAGTGTTAAGATACTTTCATTTTGATCGCTACTGCAGACAATACGTTTTTCTACCCAAACTATAAACTTTTATCCCAGTACTTCTTAGGGATGCACCGAAATGAAATTTCTTGGCCGAAGCGGAAGCCGAACAAAATGAAACTCCGGGCCGTAGAGTTTCGCATTTTTTCCCTCATTTAGGCCTAGTTTGCCATTTTTTTTACCATTGCATAAATTAAATAGCCAAAAAGTGCTTTGTACTGTTAAATAAAAAAATCAATTACAAAACAACAATTAAAAAATATTTACTGAACACTTAACATTTTTTGTACATTCTATACCAACAAAGCACAATTTTTGAGACCCGCTTCTTGAATCAGGCATGTATTTGTTTCTGTATAAATAAATGCAGCCTTGCTGAGAAGAGACTTCTTTTAAAACATTAGAATATATTACAGATCCCCAATTTGAACACTGTGTGAATGTTATTAGAAATGTATTAATAGAGCTGGTGTAGGGTAATTATTATTATCATCATTATTATTGTCTTACTTTATTATTTAATTTTACAGAACAACATTACAATTATAATACTAACATTTATAAATGTTGAAGGAGATTTTATTTTGGCAGAAACCCGCAGGAACCAGGAAGACCTCAGTGCTTATTTTTATTGACAGCTGATTTATAAATGATTCTGGTTGGGAAGATGTTTGTCGACACGTATGGCGTTGGCACATGCCTTTAAAAAAAACTAGTACAAATGTTACTGAGCAGCTGCCGAGTAACCGTGTTTTAGCACAGATTTTTCTCGCACTTTGGACTTTGAACCCTGGCGCCGCGAGCTCGTGCAGCGCTGTTTGAATAACTTACATGCAATTCGTGCGTGTAATAGAAAACAAAACATTCTGCAGTTTATTTACTAATCTTTTCAGGCCATTTCGAGATTTCAATCATCATACAGTAACCAGCACCAACCACCCTTCCTCTTCTCATCGGAGACATGAGTTGTGCTAACAGTCGGTGTTTCATGCTTGTAATGAGTTTTGTACAGTTCTTTCTCATACAGTTTTAAATACTTCCACACTGCAGATGTGTTTCTGCATTAGTGCACGCCTCTATTTGATCGTGTCACCTCATTGTTCGGTACAATTTATTCGGTCTTCTCGTTTATTCAGCCGAACACCGAAAGAGCTGTTTTTTGTTTGCCGAACATTCGGTGCATCCCTATTCCCGAGTACTTCTGTTATTTAAATGTCTGTAACACAGAAATAATAATGTGTGGTTGAAAAGACTGTTTGTGTTGCTCTTTCTGCAGAAGCAGCAGATGCAGATCAAATCAATGCAGATTTGAATGTCTTTAACACCTGTTTCATATCGTAAGTGTCAGTGGAGCTTGATCAGCGCGTGTTTTGTCACCGCCCATATCAGTGAATGACAGCGTTCACACATGGGCAGCTACAAAACGTGCTTCTCCCGCTCCACTGACACTCGCCATGTGAAACAGTCGCAATAGACATAGCTGAATCATTGTCATTCAGGAAAAAGATTGCGTGTGTGTTTGAATCAATATTCTTTTAACGATTAATGGTGCAGCTCTAATGTAAACACTGCTAAATGTTTTGGGAGGATATCGTCACGTTCTCGCGAGACCAGTCGGATCTCACAAGACAAATCGGATCTTTTCCCATCCCTAATGAATAGTGTTCAAAATTATTGAATATTATCACCCATCAGGGCGTGTGCGGAGCGGGCATGGCCGTAATGGAGATAATGAAAATATCTGAAGACTGTTATGAAAATGAATGTTAAAAATAAAATTATGACATGAAAGTATGTCAATGAAAACATGCACACATGATTAGATGTTAGATTATGATGCAGCAATGTTAAAAAAAGAAGCTTTTGGCAGGTGTGGGCAGGTGCCAAGTCCTGTTGGAAAATGAAATCAGCATCTCCATAAAGCTTGCCAGCAGAAGGAAGCATGAAGTGCTCTAAAATGTCCTGGTAGATGGCTGCGTTGACTGTGGACTTCAGAAAACACAGTGGATCAACACCAGCAGATGACAAGGCAACCCAAATCATCACTGACTGTGGAAACTTCACACTGGACCTCAAGCAACATGGATTCTGTGCCTCTCCTCTCTTCCTCCAGACTCTGGGACATCAAGTTCCAAATTCAATTTTTACATTTACTTTCATTTGAAAAGAGTACTTTGGACAACTGAGCAACAGTCCAGTTCTTTTCCTCCTTGGCCCAGGTAAGATGCTTCTGATGAAGTTTCTGTTTCAGAAGTGGCTTGGTAGCCCTTTTCCTGAAGATGTCTGATCGTGGTGACTCTTGATGCACTGACTCCAGCTTCAGTTCACTCCTTGTGAAGCTCTCCCAAGTGGTTTAATCGGCTTTGCTTGACCGTATTCTCAAGCTTGCATTCATCCCTGTTGCTTGTGCACATTTTCCTGCACAATATCTTCCTTCCAGTCAACTTTGCATTTAATATGCTTTGATACAGCACTCCTTGAACAGCCACCCCTTTCAGTAATGACCCTCTGTGACTTACCCTCTTTGTGGAGGGTGTCAATCATTGTCTGATTGTATGATTGAATGGATGGTCATTTATTGAAACTCATATGTAAATATTCTAATATTTTGAGATACTGATTTTTGACTTTCATTTGCTGTAAGCTCTAATCATCAAAATTAAAACAAAAAAACATGTGTTTCACTTTACATGTAATGACTCTAAAATATATGAAAGTTTCACTTTTTGAAATGTTACAATAAAAAATTGTCCAAGAAAAAAAACTTTCACCATTTTATATTTTTTTAGATGTACCTGCAGATTTTACATTCTATAAAGTTCTCATTATAATGCGGTTTATGAAATTTCAGTGAACTTTACGCGCTATAGCACGAGAGAATGAGAGAGCGCTCCCGCAGCGATGCGCTTTCAACAACGCATGAGAAACGGGCAAGGAGAGGATTTAATATAGATTTCACATCACATCCCTACTCCAAACCTAGATGAACTCAGATGAAAGAAAAAGCAAGGGACTACAGGATAGAGAAGGGTCATTTCTAATAGAAGATGTAGAGAGAACAGTCCTCTAATTGGAGATTCTGGCCAAAATCTCGAAACAATGGCGCCTCAAAACAGCAAGCAATAAGGGTTTGGAATCAAGAGAGAAGAGTGCCAGCCAGGACGGCACCCTGCTGGGTAAAAGGACGGCCAGCAACTGACTGATCCCACAATAAGCAGACGTGACAAAAGAACCATTTGGTACCACTGACACGACATGACACTCCAATATGGAGGATTAATGTTTCGATGGTCCATGCATGTAAAGCCTTCCGTCATTCCGAAAAATGCAGCCTGCTGGTATTTCAGGAAGGAGAGAGGAAAAAGAGAGTTAAGGTCTCTGCAAACAGTCTCCAAAATGTTCGCCCGTTAAAAAATAAATACGACCTCATGTTGTGTCAATCACGTTTGCACACTGCCTCCGAAACTTTCGTCCGTCAATTTTTTTTTGGATCAGGTTAGATTTTCTGCGTTTTCACATCCGTTGCACGCATTTTGATAGGAAGGGATACAAAAATGTCGGACTCAGTGTGCAATGACCTTTAGTCCTAGCATATTCTCAAAAAGACATGATAGTTCAATGGGTCTATAATAGGGCTGGGACAAAATATCGATAGAGCGATATATCTTTTTCCTTCTCCATGCGATACGAGAATCGATATCTGGCACCAAATATCAAGATTTTAATTAATACAATAAGGCACTTATTTCTGATTTCCCTGCACCCAGCATCTAAAAATGCATGGAAATCAAAGCCGCGCCATTTTCAATTTCTTTCCAAAGCGCTCTGAGCGACCATTAACCGCATTCTCTATAAAGATGGGGAAGCAAGAGGAACCGAAGGATAAACAAATTTCCAGCCACTGTATTAGCTCTACTGCTATGTTTGTTTATGGAGATGAGAACTAAAAAAAACAGCCAAGGAGCAGCTATCAGCATGGACCAATATTACAAGTGCATGTTATGCAGTGGACACCGACTGGCAGAAACATAAATCTGCACCTACATGACATCGTCAATGACACAAAACCGTCAGAGCCGTAATGTGACATAGAAGTGTGCTTGTCACATATCTACATTTGAACTAACGAACTTGAGTGCACATAATACGCAATGTGAGCGGCTATTTCGATGAGCAGTTAAATTTATTAATACACAAAGAAAAGTGTAAGTCCAAGAATAAAATTATTAATTTACATTGCTTTTGATTTACAGAACGTTTTGTGTGGTTTTCGAACAGTTTGGACTTGAATAACGAGAGAAAGCTTGCACTTTACATTTTCACAGGCATTTTGTTTTCATAGTTAGACCGATATCGTGATGCATCATTATAGGACTGTCTAGCAATATATCAATTACCTCAATAATCGCTGTATCAAGATATTATCATATTGTGAGCCATGTATCGTGATTCGTATTGTATCGTGTAAATGTAAAAAGTTAAACATTAATTCCTGTGACAACTCCTACATATACAATCCTATATACATGTATATAGAAAACCCACCTGAGACTGCATATCTCGCAATGACAGGTACAGTGTGGGTTGTGAAATGAAGAGGCTCTGGAAGAACGAGAGTTTCCATTGTCAAATGGTCAGGAGCAGCAACCTATTAAAACAAGAAACGCTTTATAAGATTATAGTGCTCAGAACAGCACTGTAATAATCACATTCACTACACTCAATGGGGTTTACTGGCTTGATCTTTATAAGCCTTCAGTGACCTTATCAAAGACATTAATGAAAATCTTTTGTAGTTTTCATGCATTGTTTTTCCCAGACAGTGTTGTACTAGCATGCAATGTTTGTTCTAGATGCCAGTCCTGGAAATGGTCACTTATGTGATAAGAGCAAAAGCTAAGAAAATGAATGCAACTTTTGGAAATTACAACTTAAATCATAGACTCTGTGCACAAGCGCAGCGAGGAACTTCCGTTATCGCCAGAAGTCGGGATATCAGTTTCCGGTTTTCATTCGCATCGCCCAAAATGTCAGTACAGCTGCATCTCAATAAATTTGAATGTCGTGGAAAAGTTCATTTATTTCAGTAATTCAACTCAAATTGTGAAACTCGTGTATTAAATAAATTCAATGCAGACAAACTGAAGTAGTTTAAGTCTTTGGTTCTTTTATTTGTAATGATTTTGGCTAAAATTTAACAAAAACCCACCAATTCACTCTCTATAGAATATGGTGACATGACAATCAGCTAATCAACTCAAAACACCTGCAAAGGTTTCCTGAGCCTTCAAAATGGTCTCTCAGTTTGGTTCACTAGGCTACACAATCATGGGGAAGACTTCTGATCTGACAGTTGTCCAGAAGACAATCATTGACACCCTTCACAAGGAGGGTAAGCCACAAACATGCATTGCCAAAGAAGCTGGCTGTTCACAGAGTGCTGTATCCAAACATGTTAACAGAAAGTTGAGTGGAAGGAAAAAGTGTGGAAGAAAAAGATGCACAACCAACCGAGAGAAATGCAGCCTTATGAGGATTGTCAAGCAAAATCGATTCAAGAATTTGGGTGAACTTCACAAGGAATGGACTGAGGCTGGGGTCAAGGCATCAAGAGCCACCACACACAGACGTATCAAGGAATATGGCTACAGTTGTCATCAGAGGCATCTTACCTGGGCTAAGGAGAAGAAGAACCGGGCTGTTGCCCAGTGGTTCAAAGTCCTCTTTTCAGATGAGAGCAAGTTTTGTATTTCATTTGGAAACCAAGGTCCTAGTGTCTGGAGGAAGGGTGGAGAAGCTCATAACCCAAGTTGCTTGAAGTCCAGTGTTAAGTTTCCACAGTCTGTGATGATTTGGGGTGCAATGTCATCTGCTGGTATTGGTCCATTGTGTTTTTTGAAAACCAACGTCACTGCACCGTTTACCAAGAAATTTTGGAGCACTTCATGCTTCCTTCTGCTGACCAGCTTTTTAAAGATGCTGATTTCATTTTCCAGCAGGATTCAGCACCTGCCCACACTGCCAAAAGCACCAAAAGTTGGTTAAATGACCATGGTGTTGGTGTGCTTCACTGGCCAGCAAACTCACCAGACCTGAACCCCAAAGAGAATCTATGAGAAACAAAAGACCAAAAAATGCAGATGAGCTGAAGGCCACTGTCAAAGAAACTTGGGCTTCCATACCACCTCAGCAGTGCCACAAACTGATCACCTCCATCCATGCCACGCCGAATTGAGGCAGCAATTAAAGCGAAGGAACCCCTACCAAGTATTGAGTACATATAGAGTAAATTAACATACTTTCCAGAAGGCCAACAATTCACTAAAAATGTTTTTTTTTATTGGTCTTATGAAGTATTCTAATTTGTTGAGAAAGTGAATTGGTGAGTTTTGTTAAATGTGAGCCAAAATCACCACAATTAAAAGAACCAAAGACTTAAACTACTTCAGTCGATGTGCATTGAATTTATTTAATACACGAGTTTCACAGTTTGAGTTGAATTACTGAAATAAATGAACTTTTCCACGACATTCAAATTTATTGAGATGCACCTGTATATACTAGATGTCTCCAAGATCTGCCAAGTAAGAATCAGCAATGTTCATTGTATCATTAAATTCCTGGTCCCCTGCTCCAATGCGCAAGCAAAACAAGGGATTCAAATGCAATATATAGGGTTATATGCACAAATAGTTGAATCTAATGTGTTATTTCGACATCCAAGTTAACGGCTAAGCTTGTTAATGTTCATTTTCAGAGTCTATTGTCACAAGCTCTCCTGGTAAGGAGACACTCAAAATAAAAAATAAAATATAAAATAAAGTGCAAATTAAAGATAAACGAGTAAAAAAAGTTTTTTTTAAAGTGTGTGATTTGCGGTCTCATTAAAAAACAAACGTTTAATACAATTACTCTCAGTGCTTCCTGAGTTTGTTTATGGTTTTGTGGTATTCAGAGGCATTCAACACTCATGTTGTTTTTGAAAATCTCCGATTGGCATAACAATCAGTTTCATTTCACAGAAGTAAATCTTCTCAGGTTTGGCAAGGGATAGTAGAGAGGAAACAGCCCAAATGAACCACAGTGACACCTGCCTCTGTTAGCAATGCAAAAATACTCAATCAAATCCCACGCTTGGTTGTTGTTGTTGTTGTTTTAAATACATTTCTCAAACGATTAGCACATTTAATTATTCTCCCCATAATTGGTTCTTGGAACATTTTCAAAGCACATGGCATAACCCAGTTTGGTAACATGTAAACAACCAAATGCATGCCAGATTATGCCCATCAATTACTCACTCATCACGTCCAATTAAAACATCTGGGATTAAGGGACTCATGATTATGATCTTAATCAATCCAAATAAAGCAGGTGACACCTGATGACCAAACAGCACAAATACACTAATCAAATATTAATCATGTGTGATGCAAATCCATCAAATCCCTGGAAAATTAAGAAATTAAGTTCATGAAGATAACATGGCATAGAAAATAGGATTTTTCCTGTCGTCAATCTTCACAATCTTGAATGCACAAGCACTTGTAATAATCCATGCAACAATACAGTGCTCATTATTACAAGACCTCATTAAACTTGGAAATGTATGCTTCAACACTCAACATCAGAGAGCAGCAGTCTCAACAGGTGCAAAATCTGTAAATATCAATCATGCCAAATAAGCCCAGAGTCTGAATCGTGGTCCCCACTCACCTCACTATGTGCACACATTAGGGCTGCAACGATTAATCATCATTATCAGCAACGTTGAGTAGTCGTTTGATCTCATATGACCTAATGTAGGAGCTTGCAATACTGCGGGTTGACCAGTGTGGCTCTGTAGCGCAAGACTGTAGTTCAGCACCCCTGGATGCAATTCAAGAGAAGACAGCGCTTCGAACCCAGCCGAACGAACCTGAAGCAGCTGAGCGGTGTTTGGATGAATATGTAAATATATATTGCGTGCTTTCCTCTCAGAAACGAAAAAAAAAGACAACAAAAACCCCCAGCAGTGTGAAAGCATCAGGTTACATCATTTTTAATGGCGGGGCACTTCTATTTCAGCCGGCGCTGCTTTTGTAGTCTTTACGGTAGTGGTAGTGGAAATGCACAGACCAATTGCATGCGAGTTAAGCCATCCCACGTGATACCACTCAGCCAATCAAGTCTGGTAAACATTGCGACTCGACAGAGTGCAGACAGATGAGAGAGTTCACGGCTAGTTACACATGAAAAGATGATAGAAAGAAAAAGAAAGATAGCGATACATGTAGAAAACTAAAGGAGAGATACAGACGACTGAAAGAAAGTTGAGAAACAGGCGAGTGAGATGGAGAAAGGGAGAGAAAAAATAAGGAATAAATGGCGTTCTCCAAAAAAAGAAAGGTGGACAGCGAAAATAGAGCATTTAATCCTGAATGGACAGACTCTATTCTCTCACTGAGCAAAAGAGTGGGGGAGTGGGATATAAGAGGGGTAGAAAGTTGTGATATTCTAAAACTGTTAAATTTTTAAGATGTGTTGAGATTAATTATTTGTAAAATTGGTTGCGATTGTTGAGTCAAGATGTAAAACAGAAAAGGAGAAATTCTTTATTTTATTTGTCAGCACTTTATTTGAACATTTTATTTATTGTCTCTTATTTTGAAATACAGCCCTACTTTTATTTTGTTAATGAGAAAAACATTATACATATCTACAGTCATACATATGTTCATTTCTATGTAACATGACAATAAATATTGTCAAAACTTTTTTGAATTGTTCTGAATTAATTTGATAAGGCAGGCAGGTATTTATTACATGCAGATGCTGATACAACAACTAGGCTACTTAAATATAGAAGCTATCACACTAAATAGTTAGACATTATGATATTCCGGACCTTTGCTTCAAGAAATTCTCTAACTGGACCTCTGTACATTTTAGTTAAATACCCCTGCTATAAAGGTATTTAAGACATTATGTTGTGAATAAAAGAGTTTATCCACAGCGACTCAACTCTTACCTTTATTTTGTTTCTTATATATATGACTTACAAAAGGTGACTTACAAAATGTTAGGCAGAATATGCAAGATGTGTCATTCAGTTACTTTTTCATGTAGCTAATTAAATGGTGAGAGAGTGTCTCTGTCTGGCATCTCATTTTGTGTGTCACATACATGTATTTGTATAAGGAATTGGTAATGCTTTACAATAAGGTATCATTTGTTAACATTAATCAATGTATTAATTAACATGAATGAACAATGCATGTATTACATGCATGTATTCATCTTTGTTAACGTTGGTTAATAAAAATACAGTTGGTCATTATTTTTCACAGTAGTTCACAGTAAGTAGTTCGATTAACATGTGCATCTCGACAGTAAAGCCGGTTTCTTTATAGGAGAGCCGTAGTTCAGTGACAAGCTACGCAATATTGTGTTCATAATCGAAGGCGATTCGTCTGCGATTACAAACGTGATATGTCCTAGCTTCTCAGTGAACTACGGCTCTGTGTATTAACTGCCACTCCATCTGAAAACAGCTGATGGAGATTTACCGCCAATCGCGGAACCGGCTTAACTGTCGAGATGCGCATGTTAATCGAATTCGATTAATTGCACAGCCTTAGTTCACAGTGCATTTACCAATATTAAAAAACAACTTGTGATTTTTATAAATGCATTAGTAAATGCTGAAATTAACTAACTAAGATCAATACACGCTGTATAAGTATTGTTCATTCTTAGTTCAGGTTAACTAGTGAATCTTATTGTAAAGTGTTACCAATTCATTGTATAATAAATGTAATGACATAATATGCATTTCTAAAGCTGAAGTGACCTTTATGTTAGAATATATGAAGAGTTCAGATGCTAAGTGCCGTCTGAATTTTTCTTCTAAAATTTGCATTTTTCTCATGCGCCTATATCTAAGTTAAGTTCACTTGAATTGCATAGAAACGGACCTATACATTGCCATTGAACTTAAATTACTGTAGATATTTAAAGTCATTGGATCAATAATACAGAAATAAATATTAGGAAAACAACATTTATATCTAGGCATTTATTCAAATTCAAATAAAAAAATTCCTTTGCATCTGAACTCTTCATGTGTAACTTAAGATTTTAACTAAATGCAAAAGCAGAATAATCAAAGTCTACTGATTAATCAGTGACATAATCAACGATTAGTCGATTAATCGTTCTAATAGTCATTAGAATAATTGATTATCAAAATAATTGTTTGTTGCAGCCCTAGCACACATGCACACAAATTAGACTGTTCATTGAGCACTCTGCATTTGTATAGGAGCACAGCAAGTCCCATTTGTTTACATGGCACTAATTATATGTGCTTTAATGGAGAAGCAAAAGTGCCAACAATGAGTCCCCTGTGTTGAGAATAAGGGTATGTCTCCGGTTCGGTTCATCAGTCCTGCATTACACAAAGTCATTACAAAAACTTAAACGGTCAACATTAAAGCAAAAATGACCATTGCAAACAATGCATTGGTAGGGTTGGATTAGAGAAGATTCTCTCCTTAAATAACAACAGAATGATGATGAAAATTCGATATTATTAATCAAGAACATAAATGGAAACATTTGCAAGTTTGGATACATCACAAAATTTAAAATGATGAAAGGGAGCTAACTGTGGGTTAACCCAGCTGTCATTTGATTTTTGCAGAGTGTTAAAAACTCTTATATAATTGAATTAGTTTGTTGGGGTGTAATTAAATAAAAAAACATTACTTGCTACCAAATCTTAATGAAAGACTAAGTCCACAAATAGAAAAAAATAATAAAATAAACATTTATCCCCAAACAGTTAACCATTTACAATCAAAACTACACAGATGGAAATAAATCAGGATTAGTGAAAGCATAACCATTCAATAAATGAGAAAAGATATAAGGTAGGGGCATTTTGTCCTGATTGTTATTCCAAAGACCAAACAAATCTTTATACATTTCTGTTAGCATGATGTCAACAGCTTTTCAGAAAAAAATAATAATACATCTGCCCTTGTTATCTTTTTATAGCACAAGAACTTGAATCACGTCAAGACGGTTTACAGTGGACAGAGCAAAGGTTTCATCTTTGAGCGATAAGGATCTTAAACAGTCGAGCATGTTACTTCTCTTCATTTGCAATGCAACAGAAGTTGAGCAGTTTATTCCGCCAAAAGGCATTGAGACAGTATCTTGTCATTGGCTAATAGCATATCTCATCTCATCCGTCTGCCAACTGGAATTTCTCCCCGTGTTTGGTGATGGTCCAGACCAAGACGCAGAGCTCCTTCCAAAACTATATCCATGTGGAGCATAGAATACAATCATATTACCAAAAGACTATGAGCTGTGCATGAGTCTACATTGGCTTAAATACTAAAACAGACTAAAAGGGAAATGAAAAACCTGCGGTGTCTAAATTACACATGTAGAGCGAAGGGACACAAAAACAGTGGTGAATTTTCTTAGAGGAGTGGCTAATTCTTGCACACAAATGCTTGTTTTGTGCTTCTGATGGCAGTGTAATAAAACATGCATCCTACTCAACAGAGAGGAAGAGGCCAGTAAACAGAAGCTCATCACGCTTTTCTCCCTCCTGTGGAGTGCTGCGAGGGAGAAAGAGAACAAGACGGAGAGAGAGCATAAGTGGGAGAGCGAGCTGTGACTGCTTGTTGCAGATCCTGCTGTTTATCCGCCAGCCTGCCTCCACACTGCGCTCATTCAGTCTGAAACAAAGGCAGATCAGCCGAGAGGCTCTGCTTGGACATGCACTACAAAACAGGAAGACCAGAGAGAAGAACAGAAATGGACAGAGAGAGAAACGGACAGAGAGGGCTAAAAGACAGGGACACACCGTACCTAAACAGAAGCAAACGCATCTCTGAAGGAAACCAGCAGCGAAAAAAAGAAAAACAACATGCAACATTCTCAAATGTTTCAACAGCAAGTACACTGAGTCACACTGAGTCATTCCGGATAAAGCGAGGGTGTTTGCTCGGCCCAGAGACCTTAGGTAATGAGGTTGGGAGTCTCAGAGGACGTGTTCTGTCATCGGCTATGGGATGACCACCAAACTCTGCGTCGATCCAGCTGTGCACTGACAAAACAGGGGTAAAATTATCGACCGATATTGATTTTTTATAACCGATACTGATATGCAGAACTGATATTTATTTACTGTTATAAAGTAAATACATAACAGAGTGAAGTCCATTCTTCGCTTTGGTTTTTCCTCCTTTCAGTCATCTGAACAACAACAAAAAACTGTTGAAAATCAACATTCTTTCATGTTAAATTTAATCTTCAAATTACAACAATAAAAACATTTTATTTATAAAAAGCATCATCAGCAACACTGATATTAACAGTAAGCAAAAGAATGTCTAATGTTTTCAAATGGAGAAAATAAAGGACAGGAGTCATATCAACTTAATTTTAAACTACAGTTTTAGTAGGTTTAAACGCTGTTTAATAGACTAAAGAGTGGAGAATAATTCACTGAATAATATTCTCTGGAATATTGAAATAAGCTATAACAAACAAAACATCGTATTTTATTGCATTTCTTAACTGGCACGTTTTATCAGAATTATTAAAATGTTTTTTGTCATTCTAAATTATGAAAACTGCTGACAGCGCGATTTATCTATTTACACAGAACTATACTCAAACTGCGATCGCTTGTGGAGATAATAAATAATTTAGATAGAAATGTGTTTATTTAGATGTTTATTGGCGAAATAATGGTTCTATAGTAAATGTTAATATAGTTTAGCGTGAACAAGTGAATCTTGTTCAAAGTTACATGCGGTGGCCGTGCTGGAGCTTCTCCAGAGTGAACAGTGCCCACTGCTCCAAGTGTGTGTGCACTTGGACGGGTCAAATACAGAGAAACACATTTCACAGCTAGTTATACTCTGTATAATTGTGTACAAAAAAAAATTAATAAAAAAAATATATATATATATATATTAGGGATGGGTCA
This sequence comes from Gymnocypris eckloni scoliostomus, assembly GCA_027564155.1. Lineage (NCBI taxonomy): Eukaryota > Metazoa > Chordata > Actinopteri > Cypriniformes > Cyprinidae > Gymnocypris > Gymnocypris eckloni. Next base: position 9,720,307 of record CM050429.1, read on the forward strand.
CGATTAATATTCGAATATTCTATTTAATTATAGAATATCGATTAGGTTGTGCGATTATTTTCTAAAGGTTTACCAGGGCTTGACAATAAAGACTGTCCGATGGCGTGAAGGACGCTCGGATTTGTCACTTGCCAGATCGGGCCACTGCATATGGTCACTAAATTGTATCATTTGCATGCGATTTTAAGCCTTGTTTGTTTAAAAATGTGCGATTAAAAAGCATTTAAAGACAACTCCTTTCAGTACATGCACGCTGTGTTCTGTTCTGTGTGAACTGCTGAGCACCGACAGTCGCGGCTCTGACACGCGCGAGCTGCCTGAACGGGCAAATACATGAAGTATGTCAAACTACCCTCTTGGCAAGTAACTTTAGCAATAATTCATCTATATTGAATTTATATACTGAAGTACAGATGCACAGATTTATTTTAGAGCATGCGTGCTTGAACACAAACTGGACTGTCGGCACTGGGCGCGCACACATACATAGTGTGTACACAATACACACACACTATGTGTGAGCGCTAACCATGCTAGAGAACGGAACTTGATACGTGCAGGCTGATTGCGTGATCAATAGATGTTAAGCATTATATTGCGAGGGCCGCTTTGTTACAGCGTCCCAAATAACTCAAAATAATAAACCAAAGTTGGTTTATTATCCACAGAGCGCTTCTCTGCCGCCTTCTCGTCCTGTTTCCCATTAATGAAGCTGTGACGAGCTCCCTGCATTCAAATTATTCGTTTTTTGCTGAAATAATAAAGTAATATTCCACTGGTTGATATATTATATTTATATGCAAAATATTTGTGTTGTTTTTCGTGTTAAATGTGAAGAATGACAGGTTGGATGCCACACTTATTATTATTATTTTGGCAGAGTATACAGGTGTAATTGTCACTTTAACTTCAGGCAATGTAACATGATTTTATGATCGTAATTTTGACTTTATTCTTAAAATATAATGACGTTAATTATTTATTTGAGAAGGATAAACTGATCAAACCTGCGCTGGCCACTTGGTATTTAAAAAACAAAAACTTGAATTTAACAAAATAAGATGTTCCAATCATATTTCTAAATTAAATTAATAAAGAAAGGAAACAAAATAATGACCAATTTGCTATTAAAACCAAAACTGAACTATTTAAATGGCTCAGCTAGAGAAAGCGAGAGACACGGGCTCAGACTCAGGCGGAGAATTCTGATAAACTGCAGGGATCTATATTCGTTTCCTTGTTTCAATTCAAAGTTCACGAACTAATTGTGAACAACACTCCGTCTTCTTCCGAGCATGTGAACATGTTCATTTAATATATTTATATATATGAAATAGGTTATTGTTATGAAGACAGACGTTAAAATTAATGTTCACATAATAAGTGCCGTCATTCAGGCGGCTCACTATGTTTTAGCGGTAATATGTTTTAAGAATGATATTCTGTTTAGCGCAATATATGTTTTACGCTTAATATTCATTGATGCATTAACCAGATTTAAGATTTTCTTTTAATAATATGAATGTTCATGCTCATTTTAAAATAGAAATGTCCTAGCCTTATGAGCAGTTGATAATCGACGGACTGTTCTGTTAATAAATGCCGTTATTAGGTTAAGTTATATTAATATGTTTCAGCAATCATACTTTACAACCATTCATTTTCTTGGGTTAAGATAGACTATTCTCTAATTAATTAAACAGTTTATCATACAGATTGAAAGCCTGGATGGTCTCTCCTCTCTCTCTCTGTGTGTGTCGTGTGTGTGTGTGTGTTTGTGCTGGGTGGGTGGCGTGTGCATGCGTGAGGGAGCGATAATAGTAATCGAATAATACCCAGCGATTATCGAATATTACTTTTGCTTAAAATGCACATCCCTAATATATATATATATATATATATATATATATATATTTCAAAACCGATAACCGATCATGGTAAAATGCTTAACTATCAGGAAAATATTGGTAAACCGATATATCAGTCGATCTCTAGTAAAATTATTATGAAATCGCATGGGATACTAGCAGATTAACACTATACCCAACAATTATACCTGGGAAATATGTGGCCTGAGAAAAAAAACCCATTTTAGTTTTTTTCTGAACAAATTGACAGCCAGTGGAAGACAGGGCTCCACAAAGTCCTTCAGGCCAGTTACGATAAGTCTATTAACATAAATACACGTCTCTCACCCTTTTGACAGATCAGCAGAATTTGCAGCAATTTTTTGCTGCAGGCTTAAATAGATGGATTTATTGAAATGACAAAAAAGATTTATAAGCATCAGTGTTGAAAAATACAAATGGAACACATGAATATTCATAAGATAAAAAAAAATTGTGCTGTCAATCGATTAAAAAACAAAAATGAATTGCAAATTTTTCTAAAATTAATCGTGATTAATCCCACCTAACATTAAAGTTTTTACATATACTTTTATACTGCAATAATTTCACATTCAATCTTTAAATGCACAAACAACATAAAGACAGTATATATTTAATATTTCTTTAATGGCATCTTTTTTATGATTGAAGGCCAGCATCACTGATATCAATATGTCTCTATAAAATAGTTTTTTCCCCTTAATATTTAACCCTTGACTGTGGCTATCAATTTTAACATTTATTAGACTTTACTTCTAATTTTCCCATGAACCCATTATATTATTTATGTTAATATATAATATAGCTTATAACACGGTCTCACACGTTTATTATTTTTAACATTTTGGGAGGAGTGAAACTTACATATGTGGTTTTAACAACCAGATGCATTTACACTTGTCCAGTTTCATCTGGAATGCATCCCAGACCACCTCCTGCTTGAGCGATCGGATTTATATTACAAAACCCATGAAGTGACCAGGTGTAAACAACCCCTATATATTTTTTCTAGGGATGTAATGGTATGAACATTTCTTATCACGATTATAGTGACCAAAATTATCACGGTTATCAGTGTTATCACGGTATTGTTAACATGTGCTGGAGATGTTCAAAAAGTAGACACAAAAGTAAAATTACTTTGTTTGCATAATCAATGAAACAATAACATTACCAATGATGTTTGGATTTTAAATGAAAACATGACTGACAACAATTTAATAAGCACGATCAAATATCTAATGGAAATGTTAAAATAAAGCTTTGAAAAAGTTTCATAAAAAGGTAACCCTGACCTAGGGATGGGTATCGTTAAGGTTTTAACGGTACTACTACTCTTATCGATACTGCTTATCGATCCGGTGCTTTAACGTTATTCTTATCGGTACATTTTGTTATTTATATATATATATACATACATATATACATACATACATACATACACATATATGTATGAAATATATATTTCTATGATAGATTAGCAGCTTAATTAACATGGCTATATATTCTGAGATGTTAAATAAATATAAAACATCAATTTGTAAATGCAGCAGTGTGCAGGCATTTTTTGTGTTTTATATACATAAGATAAGATAGAGTAAGAACATGAACAAAGAAAAGTTAAACAAACTGACAAATATACCATTTATTGTGTGTGTATTTGATCGTTTGTGAACCTTGAGCTGCACGCACACACACACGCGCAAACACACACATACACACACACGCACACACACACACACACACGCACACTCACACACGCACACTCACACAAACACACACACACAGGGGCGCGAACAGGTGCTGAGGGTGCTGCAGCACCCTGTTTTTTTTTTCTGTGGGCAACTGTAAACTGTTGTGAATAATATATAGGCTAAATTTGTTATAATAAAGATTAATTTAAAATGTATATGGTTGCTCCGATGTTTATAACATTTAGTTTACATTGGCTATTTGCTATCTATTTCTATGTGATCTTCGATATTTACCATTTGCCCATTAATTTAAGAAAGTTATCAAAGTTATTAAACTGATGCAGGGCTATTTGATGCGCGTTGCGCACATCCTGTCAAATCACGCACGCAGCACTGCCAATGCTTGCTTTTATGTTTGTGAATGCTATGATTGTGTTGAAGAATTTGTAGGTTGTGGCTTAAAAGCGGAACATGGAAATATCATGGATGTACTTTTTTTTTGTTCTCAGCGATATGAGTCTTTCCTTCTCCCAAAACAGCTTATAGCTAAAATAGTTCAGTTTTGTATGTAATGGAAAAGTGATTAGACGATGTTTTTTTTTTCTTCATAAAGTTAATTTAGAAAAAGCATTTTTGTTCGTTAAATGTTTTTTCTTTTAAGCAACGACCAAGCGGCCAGCATCAGAGTTGATCGCCTATGTTTGATTAATTTAGCCTTATCAAATCATCAAGACTTGACTAAAATAAAATCGATAGATAGGCCTATAAACAGTTCAAGCATATCACAGTGTTAGTTTAAATGTTTAACCTATATAAATGTGCAATATCCAACAGTTTGTGTGGAGAGTGGAAGCTGAAGCGAGCTTTACAGGACATGGAGGATTTTTTTCTTACAGTAAAAACAACTTAAAATACGCCGTGTGATTATTTTTTTCCTCATAAAAGGTAAGAGTAATAGATCATTTTGAACTGTAAAGGGTCTACTTTTATTTGTGTGCATTCACAATATCAACATTGTGCTTTTATAAAATAGGAAAACAGAGAATGCACTTTCTTCCGGTTTTGAACAAGAGGCTTCAATGATGAACCGAAACTCGGCAACTCGAAACTGGCTCAGAGATATGATAAATATATCTATAGAAAGCTTTAAAATACTACTTTAAAACGAAATAATTCAAAGCAAAGCAAAAACTCTTCATTAGCCTATGTAATCCGTTAAGATGCATATATTTCTCCAATGAGGAGATGGCGAGTAATTTTTCCCCGTCACCTCACCATCTAAAATATAAAAATAAGGGAAAGCCTAAAACAGGCCCGATTATAATTTTGCGTTTATTTTATAATTGTATTCAATAAAAAAAGTATGTAAATCTTTGTCCTTGAAATTTAAAGGATTTGCTGCAATGCAATTTTATCTGACTGATGTGAATTATTTATTGGCCTATCGTTTTAATCCATGCAGCAAATGCTTTAAAACAGCTTTAAAATTACTTTATTGCATTCCAGATGCTTTTAAAAACTTTTCACTATACATTTTAAGGGTTTTTAAGCTTGAATGTAACTTGAATGTAAAACATTGTTATGAATTCATTGTAGCCTATTCCCATTTGTAAAATAGCTAATTGTTGTCTAACACGATCTCATGAAAGTGCGAGGCTATAGCACGATTTTCTGTTTCTATTTGGCGTAATATTTATATGCAGAAATTGACTACCCCACAGCACCCCTACATAAAACACCTTCCCGCGCCTGCACACACACACACACACAGGCACACACACTTCAGCCTGAGGAACAGCGTCTCTCGTGTGGATTGTACTTCCAACATTTCATTATCAAACATGTCCAGCAATTTAGTAACTGTAAAGACGGCATTTTTACAACAATCGACAGACGATTGATCTGATTCTGATGTTAAGTTTTGGTCAGGGAGGAACGAATGCGCGCCGCTGTGAAAAGAAGGAAGTTGTGTTAGAAGAAACACGGCTATAATCTTTAGAAGCTAAAAAAAAACATTAAATAAACTCAGTTTAATATAACAGCCACAGGCCTAAAGTGTAAGCATGTTTTAATGGTTAGTTCTCTTCTATCATAAACAGGGCTTATGTTGCGCGTGCTATGAACTCCTCCACGTGAGCGATCGCGCTTCTGATTTGGGAATAGCAAAATGCATCATAGACAAGAGTTTGAATATTATTGCATAAAAACAGCTGGTGACTCTGGCGGGATATAATTTGCAAGATAATGTGTATATATATAGCAATAATAAATGTATGTGTGTTTTCTTAATTTCTCCAGTACCGATAGCAGAACCGTTAACGCCAGAGCTTATCGATACTCCGGTCTTTATAATTTAGCCCCGAGACCGATTAAATACCGAAGTTTGGTGCACCATCCCTACCCTGACCTAGGGTATAGTCCTGTGCTTTTGTATGTTCCTGTGGCTCAGTGGTAGAACATTGCGTTAGCAGCGCAAAGGTTGTGGTTTCGATTCCCAGGGAACACACACACTGACAATACAAATGTATAACCTTTATGCACTGTAAGTCGCTTTGGATAAAAATGTGTATTTAAAGGTGTAGAATCCACATAAGCTTGCTTTTCCTCAACTGGTCAAAATTTACAGCAGGGCATGCAAATTCAGTCCATCTTTGTTCAGTCAGAAACCGCACACAGGCTGAATGTGAATATGAGTCTCTGTAAATCCAGTCTCTGACAGCAGGTGACGCTTTATATGAAAAGCTAAATTATAGCGGTTTCTAGTGGACAAAACAGTTTTGTGATTAAGAACACTTCTTTAGATATTTCATGGAGCGAAGATGAAAACAAAATGCCATCGAATCGTTTCTGAAGACAGTCAGAACATTCAGAGGTACATTCATACAATTAATTCATTCATATATTCATTTGTATAATTCCCTCAGCACTCTTTTAAAAACCTTTTCCGCCCTGTTTTCACTCAAAACAAAACTAATCTGCGTGATGTGCGCACGTGAGACTGTTACTTAAAACTGTGCTTTATGCTGGAGAGTATTTATTTATCGTGAGTTGTTCAAATCGTGGTAATCGAATATGGTTTTAATGATAATTAAAAAATGAAACGGTAATACTAACCGTCTGGAATTTTATCAAGATTTATCATCAAACCGTTACATCCCTAATTTTTCATGTTATTTTTCATTAAAATTAAGTTGTCTAGTAGATTGTGTTTAACACACAAAAGTGTGAAACAGAAGTATAGAAATTCCACATTGATAAAAAAAAATGCACTGGTATCGGATCGGAATTGGCCGATACTCAGAATTCTCTGGATCGGATCTGAAAAAATTGTATCGTTGCATACCTAACGCTATTTTGGTTTGTACATTAGCATGGACTCCCTAACTTTAACGTTAGCTAGTTTTAGCCAGAGATACCTTGCTAAAGCACAAGATGACATTAACGTTCTGCTTGAGCAGATGAAAATGGTAACTTAATGAGAGTATGACAAACAGAAAAGTAACATTTTTGTCTTCATTGGGATTGGGGGTGAATGCTTAGGGACATTTTGCTCATTTTTGTTTGGGTTTAGGAAATAGAATAAAATACATTCCATTGCCTATCTTCTCAGGCCACCTGGAATCAGTGTTACAAGTACCCCAGGCACATAATTTTACCATTTTTGAAGCATAAACCCCATAAAAACGATGCAAGCTTCGGATCTTCCAATGATTCTCTATGGCGCTGAAACCTACAGATGTTCTGATACTCGACTGCCACTGGCTCATCTGCCTTCGAGGGGAGGGGCTTACCAATAAAGTCAATTTAACTTCATTTAATCATTTTTTATGAATTTTTACATGAATTTACATGAATTTAAAATCCTACAGAGAAAAAAAATTACAAAAACAGTGCAGGCGTTCATGATTTCAAAAAAGCAGGCCATTATTTGTGTGAATACTAGTGAATGGGCTATTACAGGACTCTACAGTCAAGCATTTCATTCGCATTTGTGAGTGAATGTGAAAAATTATTTTGCTGCACTGTTGCAAGTGAGATTTAACATTACAGAAAAACTCAAAAACTTATTAAAAAATCTATCATAAAACAACCTCTTTCCAATGTATCTCCCTTTACACACTGTGAATGGCTAACTTTTAAAGGCTGTTCCTGTATTCTGCTTGTGCTTCTTCAGTTGTTGGTCAATGTAAACATGCACAGATGTTTCTTGCTGTTCAGTTTTTTTTTTACAGCATCTCGTGCTACTAGAGAAGGAATGTGGAGATAAATATAGTTTACTTACAGTTTGCTTTTTAAAAACAAGTTACATTTCTACATGTTTTTAAAATCGAAAATGTGTCCTTTACGTACACTTTGATTTTAAAATAGAATGTAGTGTGTGAACATTAATTAGGTCATGTAGACTTGAATGCTTAACCTTCCAGGAGCGTTCAATCAAGTAGCTAAATTAATATTCATGAACCATGCCCTCATAATAGAAGGATTCTTCAATTCTCATCTGATTAGCACACACGCGTATTCTTTTCAGACAAGGTGTACACGTAATTAATATTCATGAACAAACCTTAGCCAAACTCATAAATTACAGCATACAACAATGAATCTGAAAAGTGGAAAAAATTAAGAATTTATAAGCTACACAATATATATTTAAACTAGGGCTGTCAGTTTAACGCGTTAATTAGTTCTGAAAAATAACACGATACAAATATTTTAATGCAGTTAACGCACTGGCCCCGCCCCCAGAGCTGTATGTAATCTTATATTTCATACTGATGACTATTAATAAATATGATGCAGGGAAATAACTCCATAAATGCAGTTATGCCCTAAAATTCAAGATATTGAGGCCAAAAATGAACCGTTTTGAGTTGTCTAATATTTATATCATATCATATGATAAGCGTTATTACACGAGCAGCACAAGCAATATCACACAAGTACTGATTATTTCCAAATCCCACAAATGCGATTTTATATAACATTTCAGTAAACAAGAAGTTAATATTGTGCAATATTGTGCTAAACACAATATTGTTTGTTTTTTGCTCAATTTTACCAGCAAAAATATTACTCATTAAGCCACAGCAGAATTGTTGTGCGTCTGAGCCAAATTTAAGACTGTGCGGTGCTTAGTGTCTGAATTAATCAGCATTTTGAAATCGTGTGAACAAGGGATGCACCAAAATGACATTTCTTGGCCGAAGCCGAACAAAATGAAGCTCTATTGAAGCAAAATAAAAGTCATTCAGCGATCTCAACAAAACAAATAAAAACACAGAAAACTTCACAGAAAACCATCCAGGTAGAGACAAGAGTCAGTAGAATCGTCTGGTGGGATGACTAAGGTACTGTTGCCAAGTTGTACAGCAAAATGTTCTTTAATATCTGACACATGGCTTAATGGTGTTATTGCAGAGATTACAAACCCACTCTACTGCAATTATGCCTTTGAGAAAAGCAATTATCCTCAGATTGCTCCAGGTTTAGTGTCCCTGCAATTGTTACACTACAAGTCTGGATATTCACCATTTAAAAAAAATCTACAACATACAGTGCTGACAGTCAGATGGATGGAAGTGCTATAGGTAGTGACACTTTCCTGTTTGTTTTTTTCCTCAGATGTGTGATAAGATTGGATAGCAGCATGGCACAGGATGGATCACTTGAACAAGCTGCTGCACAGCGCAGTGCAGGCCACTAAACCCGTGTGACCCATTTGACTTCTTCTGTGAATGTTCTAAAGCCCTAAGCAGGAAGTCAAACATCTCCTACAGCTGGACAGCCTGACATTCAGAACAGACGGATCAAATCTGACCTTGTTTGCCTTAAGATTTTCCAAGAGAGGACTTAAATCATTAAGAGCCCGATGAAAAGAAAACAATATCTGTTAAGAAAAAAAAATCACTTGAAGCACAGTACCAACTCAATAGTGATCATCTAATCATCACTCTTAAAAATAAAGATCCTTTGTTGGAATATATGCTTCTATAAAGAACCTTGACATTTATGCAACCTTTAAAAAAATAAATAATAATAATAATAATAATTCACAGCAAGTTGGGGATTTTTTTTATTTTTGTTCCCTCAAAGAACCTTTCTGATGTTTTCTGTTAATTAGCTATACACTTCTACGGTTTAGTAATTAACTGAAAATATTTTTACACTTCTCATAATAACATAAGAAATGTCTTTGACGTTGAGTTTTGTGCCACTGCTTTGGCAAATGAACTAAAAGTGAAGGCATGCATGATTCAAAGCGCTGCTTGTTTTAAAGCAGCAACTCCATCTCTCCATATGCTGTGAGTTTAATGTGCATTTGGGGAATGCAACAGACACCAGTTATGCATTATTTTCACATTTGCATAATTTCCAACATTTTTGTGGACAGATAATTACAGTATTTCACTAGTTTTGTGATGACACACTTGTAAACCTCTGTTCACTGAAACAGCAGGTTTCTGCCAATATAACAACTCAAGAGATTGCCTTTTTCAAGAAAAGAAATTAAGAGAAAAGTACTGTAATTTTCCCATCATAAAGGTAAAAAAATATAACATAGGTATTATAAAATATTCATTTCTAATTTACCCTTTCCAGTTTATTATAATCTTTTTGGCTTTTTAAAACACCAATATGAATATAATTTAGATACTATCACAACTACAAAAGGTTTCAATCCACTTTAAAGTCCAGGCACAATTTAAGTCAATTTTATTTTGTTTTATTTAGACACTAAAATGGTTTGCATCTCTTAATTTTGAACTCTCAAAGAGCACTATGTCTGGTCTACAGCATCTAAGCAAAAAATAAATAAATACATATCTGAAACCGTTATTTTTAAGAGTGACATGTGAAGTCAGAATTTTGTTATTAGTTCTACATTTAAAAGGTGTTAACTGTAAAGCTGGTGCAAAACTGTAAAGCTCATGCATGTATGCCAGATCACTTTAATCTTAGGAGAAACTATCTGAACAAAAAAAATAAAAATAAAAAATAACTCACAATAAATGATTCACTGTAATGTTTTCTGGTAGTGATATAACCACCAGAGACAGACCATATGGAGATCCCTTCTCTGACAAAGGCTTCTCTCCAGACGTGCAGCTTGATAATGTGTGTCCAGCACAAGCAATTCAGAAGGGCCTTCCTGATAATCAAGTTTAAATGAAACGCCACACAACCCCTCACCTGTGATTCAGCACCAGGAGAGGAGAATTGTGCTTACCATGCACGGCTATTCAATTAGTCACACCCAATCTTATCCCTGGAGAAACTTCAAGAAAAAAAATAAACAGACCGAAAGGCGATGAATTTTTTTTGTAATACACAGCTGTACGGAGAGATAGATCAAGTTAGAAAAAAACATAATATCTTGTGGCATGTAGAAAGAATCCATCTAATGGAGTTCAAACCAGGTGAGATTTGCTGGCAAATGGCAGATAAACAGAAATTCATAAGGGGAAACTGGGGGGGCATGCAACTGCTGTATGTTTTTCAGAGGTGTGCAAACAGGTGAACAGAAAGGAGTTCTAAAAAAGCATGTAGCCTAAAACAGCCTTTGTCAAAAGTAGGGCTGGCTCGATACCACTTTTTTCAGAACCCATACGATACCAACAATTCTGAGTATCTGCCGATACAGCATCCTTTTTTTTTTTTCAGTGTAGAATTTCTATATCTCAGTGTGTGTTGACCTGCTCATCACTGTTTTGTGTTTTACACACCCAACTTTACTTTAAAGAAAAACAACAAATGAATGGATATGTCATTATAATTTATGACAAAAATACTTTTATAAACTAGGTTAGAGGATAATTCAGTAGCAAGTTACTCTAGAAAAATCATAAGTGCACTATAATTTTATCAAATCTAAAATTTGGGGAAAAATTTTTATTGGGGAACAAAGAAAAGTGAATAAGTGTAGGACTAAATCTGGTAAAAAATTATATATTGCTCTTTGTATTGTTGTAAAATACATTCATGGAAAACAAGTGATATATTTATATAGAAATATATTTGCTGTAAAATTAAAATACATTTATTTTAAACGTACTGTACAGTAATGAGGCAGCACCATATAACAGATGAGATGAACAAGAAAGGCTATTTTAATAATCTTTCATTGTGTAAAATATAATATGAAGGCCAAATTAAATAATAACATTAGACACTCTGACATCCGTTATTTAAATGCTCAACACAGAGTCACATCTTTAATTCTGAAAACTGTTAATAACAACAACATTCAAACCACAAAGGAAAGAGATATTAAAAATAGTGTATAATAACATAAGTGCAACAGTTTATTGAGCCTTTTCTGTAAACCATTTTTAAACTTAAAGTTACTGCCCTTGTGAAGAGCCCTTCATTGTGCTCTCTACAATTATTCTAACAGACACCTGGTAAGTAATTTAGAAACAGCACACGACTCTAGGTAGATAAAATCCTTTTATGCCAAACCATTAACTTATATTTTACAGATCGAGTGTAATAGGAACAGTAGAGAGGTTTCTGTAGCCTTGACTATATGATGACGATGATCGGTTTACCGATTTATGTCACATGCACAATTATACAGAGTATAACCAGCAGTTCTGTGATGTTTCTCTGCATTTAACCCATCCTCACACACACTGGAGCAGTGGGCACTGTTCACTCAGCGGTTGATGCTCAGGGCTCCAATGAAGTCTGTGATGTTAAGTAAATGCAAAAACTCATGCACTACTTCTGCAGTGTCAATCATTACAGACTGTGTCTGTTCCCTGAATAGTGAGGTCAAAATATACATTGAATGCAGGATCTAATAAATCTGATCATGATTAAACCAGAAAAATGCAAAATAAATGACCTATTTTGATTAAGCTTCATCCTAAACATCCGTCCACTGACATTCCAAAGCAGTTATTGTAATTAAATTATCACAGATAATAGTTTTGATGTACTGGATCTGACTGAAACCTGGCTTAAAACAAATTATTATTTTGGTCTAAATTAATCTCTGTCTCTATATTGAAGCGTGTTTGTCAGCTTCAGCAACATTTCTGTCAGAGCATCTGACGAGACAACTGATGCGTACTATAGGCAGCTCTTCATATAAAACTTGTCACATGTTTAGAACATATTGTATTACTCACTGTTGCCACAGAATTTCAGTCTGTGCTCTCCTACATATCAGATGAGTGGCAGATGCGCTTGTATAAAACTGAGAGATCGCCTACTGATTGCGAATAAGTGTTGAGCTCAGAGGCTGCATCGAGCCAAATCAACATTTGATGTGAATGTGTAAATAGTTGCAATTGGAGCTGTATAGATTCACCAATAAATTGCTTGAAATAGATGTTGTGTTTTGTTAGTAAATGTTTCATTATATTACTGGTGTTGCCTCTTTGTTTTAAAATGGCCGATATCGATAATCGGTAAAATGCATCTGATATCGGAGCCGAGATGAGATGAACAAGAAAGGCTATTAATAATCTTTCATTGCGCAAAAATATAATATGAAAGGCTCCAATACAGAGCAGCATTAACACTTATGCGCATCCCGTGCACAGAATGGCTCAGCAACACAGAGTCACAGCACGCAGGCGCAGAGCTCCGGAGTCCACATTGAGAAGTTCAAACCACAAAGGAAAGAGATATTAATGCGTAGTGTATTAAATATGTGCAACAGTTTATTGAGCCTTTTCTTTTAACCGTTTTAAATGTCAGTTACTGCCCTTGTGAAGAGCCCTTCATTGTGCTCTCTACAACGGTGTTGTGATCTAACAGACACCTGGTAGAAAGTAACACAATTTAGAAACAGCACAAGACTCTAGCTAGATAAAAACATTTTATGCAAAACCATTGAACTTTATTTACAGATCGAGTGTAATAGGAACAGTAGAGAGAGTTTTATCATCTTGACTAGAGATCGACCGATATATCGGTTTACCGATTTATTTTGTCACATGCACAATTATACAGAGTATAACCAGCAGTGAAATGTGTTTCTCTGCATTTAACCCATCCACGTGCACACACACTGGAGCAGTGGGCACTGTTCACTCAGCGGTTGATGCTCAGGAAAAGCTCCAATGAAGTCTGTGATGTTAAGCGGAGAATCGCAAAGCAAAAACTCATGCACTACTTCTGCAGTGTTCAATCAATACAGACTGTGTCTGTTCCCTGAATAGTGAGGTCAAAATATACATTGAATGCAGGATCTAGAAAAAATCTGATCATGATTAAACCAGAAAAATGCAAAATAAATGAACAAAAATATTTTTAAAGCTTGGGCTCCTAAACATCCGGTCACTCACACCCAAAGCAGTTATAGTAAATTAAATTATCACAGATAATAGTTTTGATGTACTCTGTCTGACTGAAACCTGGCTTAAAACTATTTATTATTTTGGTCTAAATTAATCTCTGTCTCTCCGAAATGAAGCGTCTCTGTCAGCGGCACACGCAGCCTTTCTGTCAGAGCATCTGACGGTGAGCTGCTTTAAACTGAAAGTATAGGCTACTATATCTTACGAGGCTTTTATAGCCCTTCATATAAAACTTGTCACATGTTTAGAACATATTGTATTACTCACTGTAGCCACAGAATTTCAGTCTGTGCTCTCCTCCCTAGATATTTTTTTTCAGATGCGCTTGTATAAAACTAGCCTACTGTTGATTGCGAATAAGTGCAGTGTCTCGTGAGTGTAACTCTACCGCTAAATCAACATTTGATGTCAATGTGTCTCGCGAGTTGCAATTGGAGCTGTATAGTAAATACAACGCATTGCTTGAGGACGTAGATGTTGTGTTTTGTTAGTAAATGTTTCATTATATTGCTGGTGTTGCCTCCTTTGTTCACTATTTATCTACTGCATACTGCATCTGATCCTGGAGTCGCTTAGTTTTGTGCCCAAACGATGGGCACATCATTCAATGAAGGAAAATGTCAAGCAGCTGCTTCTAATTCATCATTAACATTGAAGTATATGGAGATAAAACAACACAAGTATCAAAAACAGTATTGTTTGTCCTGAAGCTTACCAGTAGTCCGGTATTGACCCAACTACGTACCAGTCCAAAAAATGACTGGTTCTCGGTACCCATCCCTAAATCTAACAAATGAAAAATGTATTTTGTAACTATAAATAATAGCTATATACAAAAGAGTCCTTAATAGACTTCAACATGATCACTTATCTTAGTCTACGCCTGTGAAAAGAGCCACATACTCCCACTCTTAAATAATAACCATTCATAATTCATCATACACTAGAAAAAGATTGCTCTCTTCAATGCCATAACCTGTGAAGATAACACACAGCTAATTGAAGCCCCACAGGCTTGCAGATGAAGGATGGCACACTTATATCTCTGCTGGGCTGGCAATCAGCTCAGAACTGATCTGATATTAAACTAACATGACATTAATACTTCCACCTCTTGACCCCTACCATGCAACATGCAGCATCCCATTTTATTAATAATAAGAGCTATTTAGGCTCAGCATACTGATCTGTTGTTAAAGAACAGAAGACTGGGTGATCCTTCATTTGCCTCTGCCTCTTGACTCAGTGAAGTGAGGGCTAAGAGGCTATGCATGGGTACATGAAGCAGACTATTTCAGCAGACCTCTCTGGGCTTGTTCTCAGGACTTCAGTCGGCACACCCGATCAAAGCTACAACAAGTCTCTCAAATGTACTAACCTGACAACTTGAGACAGCGAGTAAATGTCTTGGTAGCTTGAAATATTGAAGAAAAAAAAAGAAAATCTCTACACTGAAAAATTTTTGAAGAAAGATTCTCACTCAGAAATTGCCAGTGAAGTTCAAATAATTACAGAGAAATTGCAACTAACATTAAACATGAAACTTTTGACACTGTTCTTAACCTGGATTCTTTTAAGGGGTGCTCCGATTGATCGGCTACCGATCACTATTGGCCGATAATCGCTTTGGGATGTTTCTCTCTATAAAGGCCGATCTCAAGCTGATGCATGCCGTTAGAGGTTTGGTACGACATGCAGTGGCACCGTCTCAGTCTCTGTTCGGCGTGGGTCAAATAATTATAATGCTAGAGGTGAGGTACACTTCATATTTCTTCATTAAATAACTTAGAAAGTCATTTAAAAACTTTCTGAGAAAATGTCACAAGCTGCGCGAGTGAATAACCGCGAGCGCGCTCTCTTTCCCTCTCAAAATGCGCAAATGGCTTCAAATCACATCGCGTCTGCACTATAAACAAGCTGCACACGTAGTGTTGCATCGTCACAAAAGTTACCCCTGAGTCAGACATAACAAACCCAGTGTTTGGGTAGCTTTTGTGTTACTCAGATCTTGGATCAGTCATAACACAGCAGCATAACACAGTATATATGCTAACACAGCATATATACATAAATTTCTAGAAACATTTCTAGATACATTAATTTCGATTATCAAAATAATCGTTAGTTGCAGCCCTAATTCAGTGTTTAGAATATTCCAGGTCTAACTATTTCAAGTGTGAAAAGGCTTTTTTTTTACTTAAAAAAATCCTTTTTACAGTGTACTGCGGTTAATTTCATTCCAACACTGAAACACTTATTTGAACAGTCATTTTAGGAAAAAAAAATACACTATTCATATTGTTACTAGTGTTGTTATTGCTATTATTCCTTCTGCTGTCCTCATGACTATTGATTGGTTTGGAGAAGAACTCTTCATCTCCTCAAGCATTACTTGAGTGCTTCCTTCATTGCATGGCTCGATCAAGCTGCAGAATTCCCTCTGTGTCGACATCCCTCTCTGATTTTCCAGTGCTTCACAGGACCTGACTCAGCTCCCTGAAGATTAAGCGCACTGAAAAAAATCAGATCCCCTATATTCTGTTCTGGTCTTTAGTGGAAAGGGACAGTAGACTCAGAGGACTGCACTGCAGCAAAAACAAAAAGCATGTTCGCATTATTTATTCAAAAAAGGGGTGCATTTCATAGATACAACAAAGCTTTTATGTAACACTAACATGACAATATGTTCAAGCAATTATAAAGTTACAGACCTAGTGTAACGGATGTATACCAGTACGGGCTGTGTGTAAACCTCACTCTCCTGACCTCAGAAGAGGCGCTCTAGCGACTGACGCTAGAGGCTGTAGCCTTTAGCCTCCTTGGTAGAGCGCCCGCCTCCCGCACCGGAGTCCCGGGTTCGCGACCCGCTCGGTGAGTTGGTGCGGACCCGGGGGGGTTACATTTGGTGCCGTGACCCGGATGGGAGTGAGGTTTAGGGGGGTGAGTGTAACGGATGTATACCAGTACGGGCTGTGTGTAAACCTCACTCTCCTGACCTCAGAAGAGGCGCTCTAGTGACTGACGCTAGAGGCTGTAGCCTTTAGCCTCCTTGGTAGAGCGCCCGCCTCCCGCACCGGAGTCCCGGGTTCGCGACCCGCTCGGTGAGTTGGTGCGGACCCGGGGGGGTTACACTAGGTTGCACATTCAGTTAAACAGTCTTTCTAAAGGTCATTCTGAACTAGTGAGCGGGTAATGCTATATGCATGCAATTAAGATACAAGAGTGAAATTAATACCAGCTTTAGGGAGATGAGGCTAAAGAAATGAGCCTGGTCATTTGAAGTCATTAATCTAATGGGATTCTGGGTTCTTCTCCAGCTCTATTGAAACATAATCCAAGTCTTGTCCCACTTTCCGTTACACCCCCCAAAAAATAGTCTCGGCATGAGAGCCACCCCAGGCCCAACACTCATTTGCAAATTATCTCAGACATTTATAATGTTCTTGGGACAGAACCAAACTCATCTTCAACTCACAATTCAAAGCTAATTGGGTCATAGACTTGGGGACAGACCGAACTGAATTATGGGTGATGTCATGGCATATATTTGTCCTGTTTTAAAACTTTTACACCACAGTCTGCACAAGAAAGAGAAAAGAGGACAAACAAAAGCTCAAGAGACAAGTGTAAAATCATGCTTTTTACAGCCATTATTAAACCATTTTATCTGTGAGACTTCAATATAATATGAAAAGAAGGCCTCAAGATGGAGAAAATCATTATATGATCATTTATAAAATATCTCCAAATACATGGGCAAAAAGAACAAGCCAAGGATTGTGTTAAATGTTAAAGCAATTTGATAATCCAAGTATCACTGAATCACAAGTCACTGAGATAAATTTAACGTGATATCCAATCTTAATAATTATTAAAAATAACTGATATTAATAATTTTAACTTATTTAGTATAATCGAACTTCCTTTTTCTGACCATTCAATAAACAAGCATAATTCAACAAAAACAAAAGCTTAAGAGACATAATGGTCATAAAAAGCTTGACTACTTGATCTACGAGTTTTCAATACAAAATTGCCTCAGGATGAAGAAAATCATTTTAGGATAATTCATTAAAATGTCTCAATTCCTTGTGGGCAAAAAAGGACAAGCGAAGGAGTGCGTTAAGTTTGAAAGCTACTCAAGTATCACTTAATCACTTTAGTTACTGAGATACATTTCATTTATCCATCTTTATTATTATTAAACATATATAAAATGCTAAATATTATTTAAAACCTGTTCCTTATCATTCAATATTCAAAGAGCAAAATACATGATATGTACTTGTTATATATACTTCAAAAACGTACAAGGGTTGTTTTGTTTTGTTGATGTTATACATCCAAAAGGGGTTTAATATATAAGCGGCATGATGCAAGTTCTTACGTAACTAGCATTCACAGCATTAGAAAAACATCAACTATTTTTGCACTTTTCCAAATTTCCTAAAAAGTTCTTAATTACACATTCCCTTATACATGTACACACATTTTAAACCTAAATCTCGGTCATAAAAATGGACACGTTGTGCGTCAACGCATATTTTCTTTACGCAAGACCCAAATGTGTCCAAAAATACCAAAACAACCCGTCATGCATCACATTTCTAAAAACACCCAAACAGTTCAAAATACAAACCCAAGAGGATGTTCTGTTAACATTTAGCTAGAGCAACACGCACCGAATTATCATTTTAAATAGATTTTCAAAAGCAACAGCTGTGCAACTGCAGCTGACACCCACCTTTAAAATGAGAACAGAAAAAGAGATTTTATGGTTCGACTAAACCGTAAAGGTGCTAATGCAAACTCAATCTGCCCATAAAGTCTTACAGAAACATATGCATTTAAAAGCAACAAGCATCCCGCCTTGCTTTTGTCCCAACTCAGACTCACATACGCTCTCACACACACACTTTGACCCGGTTACTGCACATTAAGGCTGTGTTAAGGACAAGAAAGCGCTGATTTGTGTGTGTATGTATGTACTAGCATTAACGTTACCTAAACACTTGCTGGATGCGTAACGTTAGATAAAATCCAATGACTATTCAAAACTTCCACTAAACTGCAAAACTCAACCCCACCGCGGCTCAAACAGTCTCTTCTGCGGCTAAACGAAGTCTTTATTCAAACAGCTGAGCTTGAAAAGAGGTGAATGTCACGGTTTTTAAAATATAACAGTGCATTTGAAAACTAAAATGGGTTTTAAATTAAAACACGTTGAGAAGTCGCTCCTCTGATTTTCCTCAGAGCGAGGTTAGCGCGCCTAGCCGTAGCATTTCTTCAGTTCTGGAGGCAAAACAGCGCTTGTTTTGAAGAAAACACAAGATATGACTTACCGATATAGTTTTCTTTGATACAGCTATCCGTAAAGGACCCACAAAGATTTCATAAGTTTAAAAATTATTTGTGAACTCAAACTCTCGTTGACAGCATCACTCTATGAGCCGCCATCTTCACTCGGCTGTGATGCTGCTGTTGGCTGCACGAGACGCTCTACCTACCGAAAACTCTGGAACGAACCAAATCAATCCGACCAACGGGGGGGGGTCTCCCTCTACTCACAATTTCACATGACACCAGCGGAAAATATTTTTAAAAGGGAAGTTTAAGTTGAATGTGTCGAAATCGTTTAACTGAAATGTTGGAGTTATTAGAACAAAATACATGTGTTAGAATATTTTAAGGGCTACATTTGTTGAATTAACCCCCCGCACTGTTGTCAAATTCGAAAGAATTGTTTCCAACAGTGCACCTCCGATAAAAAAATGTTCAGGTAGGGGCCCAAACAAGGATTGGTGTGAGATTATCGTGTAGGTCTATTATCTTTACACGTTTGTGTTTTTAAAGTACATCCTACATGCTTTTTCTGTAACGTGGTTTGTGCACGCGGTTTACTGTAAGTGTAAAAGTATAGGTTAGCATTAAAACACAAATCATCTACAAGTGTCCTTTGGCACCAAAACTAACTCCGTGATTGAATAAACAAAGAATGTCAGTTCCTCATGTAAACCAACCGGAAAACCCGATAGACTACAACATTTCAGCAGTTTCAATATGTAACCTTCTAGCGCCCCCAGGCGATGAAAGCCCCCTCGGTACAATGTTGATTTTCTTCAAGTCGAGGTAAGTTTTAATGAGGTGCATTTCTGACACTTGTGAATTTGATCAGATCTGTTCATCCCACTACCGTTCAAACCCTCGGGGTCAGTAAGAGGAGAAAAATATTACCTTTATTTAGCAAAGATATCAAGAGACATTAAAGAAAACTTTGCAATATACTTATATATAAAAAAAAATGCTCACAAATATTAAGTAGCACAACTGTTTTCAAGAATATGCACCAAATCAGCATATTAAAATGATTTCTGAAGGATCATGCGGCACTGAAGACTGGAGTAATGGCTGCTAAAAATGTATCTTAGCATCACCGGAATATAATTTTAAAATAGAAAATGTACTTTACATGTTAAAAAACATTTCATAGTAATATTTAATAATAAAATTGCTGTTTTTACTATTTTGATCGATTGAATGCTGCCTTTAGTATAAGATATTCCTATCAAAAAACTGACCAACCCCAAACTTTTGAACAGCAGTGTATATAATGGTTAGAACCACAAACAGACACAGATAAACTCTTTTAGTGTTTTGATTTATCTTTATTACGTAAATTCTACATTTGTATAATATTGCTTTGTTCCAATTTAGTTTTTCTCTTTTCCCCATTTATTCTAGATTACATCCTCTTGCAATCAGCACAGTTTATATATTTATATGCATTTATAATATAGATTTTTTTTTTTAGTTTTGTTTTTTCCAACCAAGCTACACTTGAAGAATACAAAAATATCACAGTACATTTTCTACTCAGTCACTCTCCACTAGCGAGATCCAAGCTGGGGCCGACGCTGGAAACACGGGAATCTGGCAGTGACATTTATAGACCACTCAACTAACGTTAGACAGAGGGGAGCAGTTAACCCATTTTAAAATGAGAACAGAAAAACGAGATTTTATGGTTCGACTAAACCTCAAAAATATTCAATTGCACTGATACCGAAGTCTATTAACGGTATCGGAAACAGCTGGAATTCAAATATAAAAGAACCCAATTTAAATGACAGGAAGCCCGAATTGTTTTTGACTGAAGTCACAGCTGATGTCTTAAATTTAAAAAATTTAAGCGGTGTAATCTGGTCCAGCCAGACTTCTCCGTTCCAGCACTCAAGCCACCAACATCTGACCGGAAAGGAACTCGCAGAGCAGTCAGTAAGAACATTCTTCCATTCCTCATCCTGCTCTCTGCAGACACACCACACTATACAAAATATTAAAAACAAAAAACATTGAAGAATCCTCACCCGTACTTTGACTATTGTTTCATAATAAATGTCTCTTTTATTATTTTAACAAAGTTTTGTTTTTATTCTCCTCATGTTTACAATGCCATCCACTATCCAACGTTGAAATCCTTAATGACCGATGGAGGCTCTGTTCTCTAGGGTAGAGGAATGTTGCAGTATGAGTTTGACATTTAGTGGCTTTGTTTAAATGTGAACCAAACATCAATATAGCAAGTGAAAACCTTTGTCCCCGTATTAACCATCTAAATGAACTCGGGGGATCGCAAAGCATAGAAATCAGTGAATGAAAGCTGTTAGGACACATAGGTAAAACATAGATAGCCATTTAGTTACTCGACTGAACACACCGAAAAAAAGAGAACAAAAAACAAGATCAGACACAACACTGGGAACAACAACTCGACGAAGGAGGGACCCACTGACTGGAGTAATTCACTCGCCCCAGTATCTCTGTACCACTTTCTCATGACTTTAGGGCCTGAAGGACTAAATGTTCGGTCATGTGAGTGGGCTTGTACAGGAAGTTGTGATGGCTACACTTCCTATCGAGGGGAACGGAGCTGCGTGTCAGATTGAGCTGTGTTAGTGGTCTGTGGGGAAGATAGCTGCTGGAGAGACTGGGCGGCTCTGTTCCCGCTGGTCTCTAGAGCAGTCAGGGTGAGAAAGTGGCCATCTCCAACGAGATCCGCTGCCATAGCTCTTTAGTCTGTTTGCCCCTCTTCAGGTTCTGCAGCACATCGTTGAACTGCATCATGCCAACTGGTGTCAGGCAAAACGCCCCGCGGGCACTTCGGATGATGTTCACAAAGTCGTCGTAGTCCGCGGGAGTCAGATGGATCAGCCTATGGTGGATGTACTGGAACAAACATAGACAGTGAATTAGGCTGGAAAGACATGAATTCACAGATCTCGATTTTATTTTTATATTTTGGTAAATAGTGAATTTAATAATTAGTTAACGAATCTTAATGTTTTATATATAAAATATGTTTTAATGCATCTAATGTAGAACCATCAGAGCCGCATGTCAAATGTACCATGACATTTTTTGGCCATTATAAATTAGTTAGCAAGCCGTTAATAATGTCACACATTTCTGATTGAAACCGAGCACGTAAAAGGGACAGCGATGGAGAAAATGTAATGTAGGAGGAAAAATTGTGTTAATGCTTTTGCGTTTACTCACAAAACTGTTGCCCAGATAAACTGTAAATACATTTCTTAATTACAAATAATTCTATTTAAATAAATGCTGTTCTTTTGAACTTTCCATTCATCAAATAATCAAAAAAAAAAGTTTTCACGAAAAGATTAAGCAGCACCATTTTTTTTAAACACAAATGATGCAAAATAACCTGTTTGGTACAAAGTTTCTTGGGAACGCAAAGTTATATTGCTGAAAAAATTGAGCTGGAAGGAAAAAAATGTATTTCTATACTTTAGCATTTCCTTGAGAAAATTATTGCTTGCTCAAAACCTTTTTAGGAGGAACTCGAAAGATAAATGCTGAAATATAATTTTTCCCCATCACCAAGACACCCCTTCAAGGCTTCATAGAAACAGGATATTTTAAAGGAAGAAGCTGGATGAAGGAGAATTTACTTCAACTGCAGATACATTTATATTATTTAGTGTTTGTATTGTTGCTTGGTCCATTTTTACGGAGTAATGGACTATTCTTAGCAGAAACTTTAAGCTAATCTACAAGATAAAACAATTGAACTAACTTGAATCAATATTTCATGTTCATGTATTTAGTTTGCAAGTTGAAGAATATACAAGAATATTTAATAAATAAACAACTACATGGCGCTTTGTTCTGGGGTTTTGAGTTCAGTTTAGTTTCTAGCTCTAGAAACTGCGTTTACTCATGGTTCAACAACATTTCATTATAGTCATGCCTTTTCCATCTCCCTGTGGTTAAACATTCATAAATATTCCTGCTACTGGATGGCACTAACCTGAACCAGTTTTAATAAAATGTAAACAGGTTATGAAGCATCAAGTCCCCTGATGTGTATAGGGACATGCCGCATATGGAGCGCATTTCCCACCAGCGACGTACGAAATGACTCGGTGACAGTCTGGGTAGATTTATGCTCGAGTACAGCCTCTCGGTCCCTCATCTCATTATCCACGCATGGAGAGAGTGGATTAGAGCTGGCACGGTCTCCCGTTCACATTTACCCAACATTCATATGCAAAGATATACAGTTGCAGACATATGGTAGGGTCTCTCCTTGATCTGGGCATTTTAAAGTGTAAGGCCACTACGAGAGCAGCCACTAGCTCAGACATGTGCGTCGTTTGCCCATGCAACAACTTGAAACCCCTTCGAAATGGCAACAAAAGCCACTGAGCCAGCTAGCAGGTAACTGCAAGAGCGTGTCTGTGTGTGCGAGGGAGAGATAGCATGTGTGCGCTTCTTCTCTAGGAAGCCGCTCTTGGCTTTGGGCTGTCACAGTGTGTTTGATGCTCTCTCATCAGTATGCTCCATCCTGTGAACAGACTCCGGCATCCCTCTCTAGCTTTAACACTCCAGAATTGTTCATGCACAATTTATATTCAGCGTGGGCAACAATGCCGTCACAATCCAGCCTCAGCACCACTCGAATGCTCTAAAACCCTACTAAAATGCTCTACTTGAAACTAAGTCTAACAAATACGAAAACGAACTTTGCATCACATTCAATACAAAATGTCAGCTGTGACAGATGATCTCATGTAATTTTAACTGCTTCTGTCAGTGGAAGAATACATGTCATCATCAGGGTACGGATTTATTTCTGCATTTCATCCGATTAGTGATGTTATTAGTCATAATGTCAGCGTGATTAGTTCCCCAGGCTGAATCTTAGGGATTTGTGAGGCTGTACCTGTAAGTAGGCCTGCTGGCAGCGCTGCACGAGCTGGTGGAAGGCAGGAGTGCGGAGGTGTGCGTGGATATGTGCAGGGTTTAACCTCTGCAGAGCCTCCATAATGATCTCCTGCAGGACAAACGGACTAAGAACACCCTTCGCTGCCCCCACACAAAACTGGTACACGTGGTTCACACCTGAGGAGAGAAGAATAAGGAAACATTCTGAAATGAATCACTAATACATCGTGTTATTTTTTAATTCTTACATTTATTTACATTTAATTAGAATTTAGGACTCTGATTTTCATTTAAATAAGTGCAAAAAGCACTGTCAATATACAACCATTTCAACCATTCGTTTTCTTGCCCATCAGTGCATTGCTTTGCTTTTTCGGTTTACATTTTCCTTTCCCCCCCCACATACATAAAATACAATGAGCCTATAAGTCCAAGACATTAATATCTTGGGATCAGAGCTTTAGCATAACACCTTAGCAATTTTGAGAAAAACATATTTATGAATAATTTATTCATAAATCAAACCCAGACCTGATGTTTTATAGTGGTAGAGTAATTTGCATTCTTTGTATGGTGAATTGTAATTATCATCGAAGCTCAGCAAGTGAAATATCACCCACAAGTTAAACACATTAAGTGGTACAAATGTTAATGCAAACAACTGTGGAGGACTGCATCTTTACAGATTACATCCAGAAAATGTGAGGTAAGATGTTTTATAATATAATACACCTTATATTGTTGTATTACATTTGCATGTCCTGTGCAGTTTGATCAAATAGAGCACAAGTTCCAAAAACAAAGTTTTTACTATAAAGGGCCAAAATTAAAACCTGACTGAAGGCCGTGGGCTGAAAGTGTGTTACTTTTATCCAAATACAATAAAATGTAATTTTAAATCAAATTCAATAATATTCTCTACATTTCAGTGCAAAAATGTTCAAGCAAAAAGCAATTAGAAATGAAGATGTGCTTCAACTTAATCACACAAAGGCCTGTTATGCTGGAACTGCATTATGCCATTAAATATTCTGATCAATCAACAGCCCTGTAATTTCATTTGTCAAGTTGCAATTTAAGTGTGCTGACATTTAATATTAAAAAGAAAACGTGTTTGTGTTTGTAATGTTCCAGACCAGAGTAAGTGGACAATCTGGAGTAAAAGAGGGCTGGCGGAGTGATGAAGAAAGGAACATTGCTGTCAGTTTACTTACACAGTCTGTACTAGTCTTTGCATTGCTTGGCAAATACGGTTTAAAATTTAAAGCGCCCCTATTATGGGTTATAAAAGGTTCATATTTTGGTTTTGGGAGTTCCCAAGAACAGGTTGACATGCATGCAAGGTCGAAAAACACTTTCATTTTCTAATATGCATTTATTTTTACCTTATTTGCTCAAGGACTTCCAAACTATTCGCTCAACGAATCATTTTTTTCCAAACCCCTCCTTTGCGTGACTCTAATCTGCAGTGATTGGTCCGATTGGTCGATAGCGCAATGCTGCTTTGTGTACAGTCGCTACCGGGGAAACCGCTATTTTTAACACTCCAAAAGCTGCACCTAGTGGCAACAAGGGGGCAGGCAATATGCTAATGTTTCATGTTGACGTCAACATGAAACGACTTAAGATTCGGTATAAAAACAACTTGTTTCAATGATTCAGTCTACTTTCTTTTGAGAGACAATAACTTAATACACGGTTCAGATTTCAAACTTTGCAGGCTGTTTTCATTCACTTAGAGCTGTGTTACACACTGCATGAAAGGTAATTTTCAAAAATCCATAATGGGGCACTAAGTATTTAACCCAGTAAATCCTTTTAAAGGAAGCATGTGGAGGTCTATGTCATTACCATCTGCTTAAGCTATTCATCCATTCCAATAGGGACCATCAGCAAAGCAACAATAAATAAACTAGCCATTTCATAAAATACCTAACCCAAACATGGCAAAATATTGGCTACTTCTACATTTTCAATTGTAGCATTTAGGCTCATGAAAACTGGCAACATGCTGTGATCAGCATGGGATAAAGCTCAGAGCAAGAGGAAAGACATCAGGATATCAATAACTCTGCTGGAGACTCGCTGTAGAATCACCTAGGGCTATGCGATTTGGGGAAAATATCGAATTGCAATTTTATTTGACAGATATTGCAATTGCGATTTGATTTGCGACTTTAAATTTACAAAGTCAAGCTTCAGATCATTATTGTCAATAATTTGCATCACAGTATGAGTATCGTTACCCTGCTGAAAAAATAAATAAAATAGAAACCATCACAGAAACCACCACTATAGTTTCCATAAAAACCATTACAAAATTCCTTTTTGTTTTGGGCATTATTCCAATAGGAATTACTGTTGTTCTATTGGTTGCCATCTGCTAGATTACACCCCACCAATAGAATGCATCAAATACCAGTAGACACCATTATAGTTTACATTAAAACCAATACAATTGCCATTATAACCCTTTAATCCAATTTTCTATTGTGTTTTGGGAGGGTCTACTGTTATTTTTGTGTTTTTTTCTTTTCTGCAGGGAAGATTATAATTGTATTACTACTTTACAGAATTACTGAATTTCACAGGAAAGATTTGTTTATTTTTTATAAATAAAGAACTGTATTTCTTAGTCAATTATTAAAACATTACATGTTACACGGGCTGATTTGTTCATTTTTAAGAATTTGGGATTTTAAGAACAAGTGGGAAATGTGCTGAATGTTTCATTTCATCCAAGGGAAATTGACAAGCAATTAGATTTACTTTACATTCGTTTTAAACGCGGAGCCAGGCGCGAGTTGACACAGGTAGCGCGCGAGCATCAGGCCTCGTCCTTATGTGTCCAGCTGCGCCCATAAGAAACTTGCGGAGCAGAACCAGGCGTGAGACCGTGAGTATTAAAGAGCATTATGAGACGGGCTGTGTGTGTGCGGCCAGTGTAAACGGCTCGTCGTGAGATGCGGGATACACGCAGTGTGGGGCGGAGCAAGTATGAGAGGCATTCAGAGACACGGGCTGTGTGTGCGGTCTTCTGAATTAGCGAACATGCATTATAAACTTATTTCAAATTAATCTGTTGGGGAGATCAAATGTGTAAGATAACGTTCATGTAGCCTACTAATAAAAACATCTAAAAATGTATATTTTATTCTCCAGTACTGAAAGCAGAACCAATAAGGGAGCTCTTGATATGCGTTGTGACGCAGCTCTTGCAAATTACCTTTTTTGTTCGTAGTCTGTCATTTCGAAGCTGAATTTACATACGTTTTCTTTAAATTTGCCTAACTTTCGATCTGACTGATCGGGGAGAACGGAGGTGTGCACTCTATTGGTTGGTAAGACTGCCTCTCAAGGCTCGCGGTAATGCATATGCTCTGGAACAGAGAAATATCACGTCCACATCGCAGGCTTTGCGATTAGCAAATCTCAACGGCTCCAATCGCGATTCGATTTCGATTAAATCGCACAGCCCTAGAATCACCTCTCCTCTCTTGTCCGCTGATGGCAAGGTAAAATGCCAGCACATCATTTACAGTCTAGTTCCAGATATTACAGCAGGCAACAGGAAATGGACTTGTTTCTCCTAGAAGACAGATTACAAAGATATGTAGGCATACCAAGACGTGTAGCCAGACCCAACAGCCATTTGACGTCTTCGGTGTACGGGGGGCTACGGGAAAAGTTGTTTGGATGATCGTTGTGGGCCCTCCTTCCCAGCATCTCCAAGGCCAGCATGCCTAAATGAGGACAGGAAGATTTCACCATCAACACTTTGTTCTGTTCGACACTGTACTGTATCATGTATTGAACTGACACATGCACCCAACGTCCTACTCTCCAGGACTTATGAGTACTGATGAAACTGAAATCATGCCTTAATTAACATTTCTCACTGTGAGAGTTCTTTGTCAGTCCTGCAACATGGACTCAACCGATCTCTCCCTCACCTCTCTTGATAATTAATCACCACAATTCAGGACCAGATGGATCCTAATGGGTGCAAAACAGCAACATAAGGACAGGCAAGCCATGCCCTAAAGGTTCTATGTAATTAGAAATCAGGCGTCCTTACCGACTCTGTAGGCCGAGTGGAGGTAGTGCAGGCCCTGCTGGCTGATTGGTTGATTGTGCTGCTCGTCTTCCACAGGGAAGGGTGCGCTGACCAATGAGGCAGGCTGGGACGAGAGTCCTTGAAGAGAAGCCCCCTGAATGGCCTGGATGGCAGAGCCTGTGAGTACTCCTCCTGCAAGACAAAAAAAAAAAGTGAGATGATGTTCACAGTGTTTTTCTATAAATTTGCTAACGGTCTGATAGCTTGGCTTTCCAACAATCTCTGGTTAACTGGTAAGAACAGTAACAAACTCTTGTCTACACTGAACTAAATAATAATTTCACTGGCCTTGAATTTTGTATTCAGACCTAGAGGTGTGGTCTTTTCATTAACAGTGCCATTGTAGAGCTTTGCACAAACAGAAAAATATCTTTTCTGCACTTAACCTCTGCTTTGTTTAATAATCTACCTTTCTGAAAGTGAGATACATAACAAATGAGATAAAATTAGATACATAAGCAATTTGTCAGCATTTGTCATTGTATACTATGTTTATTGTTGCCTTTGGCAAATTGCTTATGCATCTCATTTTAAGTCACTTTTGTTAAGAGATCTTCTGCTAGCTAAATTAAAAATGAAATATTTGTACATGTAATATCTGTCATCCATAAATATTATTCCACAACTGAAAGTGTCTGATAGGAGTGGGAATCATGGGCATCTCACAATTAGATCAAATTTTGAGTCACAAGCCAATTCTAAAACAATTCCTGATGAATTGTAATATTTGCTCACTGATTCTTCTATTATGCCAAGGTTATTTCGAGACATGTCTCTTAGACTGTGACCTATCCTATGACAGAAGGCTCTATGCTCAAGATTCAGAGGAAATTACAAAATCCACACTAAAGCCAACTTTGTTTTGGTGGTGGTTATTGTGTGTTGACTTTGTAATGCTGTATTGCCATTTTGAAAAAGCAAATACACTGAGGCCATTTACATTCATTTTGAATGAGCTATGAACAAAAAAATATCCATACAATTTAATAAATGACTCTTTTGTTGGAAAATCTTTCAAAAATACAACATTCACACCTGTATGGATTTCATATGACTCTTGTTTGCAGTATTCAAGATGTGAGCTACCTTTCACTGTTAATACAGGGAGCCGAAATAGTGACATAGGATTTGCCCATCTTGAATGGCTAAGTTAATTTAGTTAATGAGCACCTAGCCAACTGTTTCACAATGACATACTTCAATAAACAACATATTTTCTGTGTTTGCTTCAAAAGCAACAGAAGAAAATCCATTATAGAGTTTATTTGGCTTTCCAAAAGAGGAAAATTACTGAAGGACTGATTACGGTGGTCAGAAGACAGAAAGATGGTGAATTTCCCATCGCTCCTTCAGCCGTTGTTTTAGAAATACTCACACAGCAATGTTTACTACTTTTCCAAAATTTCAAGGTAATATAAGATATAGTCTTACAATGCATATTCATTTATTTAAAAATGTAAATATAAAAAACTGTGACAGATTTTTTTATGTTAATAACTGGAAATACAGTCTTACAGTTTTACATTTTTGTTGATCGATACCAAATCTTCAAAGAAAGATGGAGACTAATGAACTGGTTTTACCCCGAAAACAGGGGGCTTTCTGAGATTAAATTAGTTTTAAGTTGATCATTTTATATCAAGATGGAAGCCACTGTGAAGAACCACCCTTACATAGAATAAAACACCTATTTAAAGGCCTGATTTGACTCATGCAAGTATAAATCATACCAAGTACATCAGTTGAAAGTACTATTTAATTCTGGCAAATTGCTGTAAACCTCAAAAACCTTGCATTTATTCAGTATTCATCTAACATCTGGTGGATGAGGAGGTGTAAAGCGCTTTGAGTGCCTAGAAAAGCGCTATATAAATGTAATAAATTATTAATTATTAAAAAACTTTTGATAATATGCCCAAGAAGTTGTCTTCATGTTTAAGATGGAATTGAAATCTAACTTGTCGTTCTTACCTGCCACAGTAGTGCTAAGAGGCAGGCCTGCTTCTGCGGTATGGTATGGGTGGACAGCGATCTGAGTCATGGACGGCACTGGGACTCCAGGGAAGGTGACAGCGGTCGCTGCCATAGAAGGATGAGGGCCAGTAGCCACAGAGAAAGGGTACTGAGCCCCAATAAAAGCAGGGTGCATTCCCTGAGAAGACAAACAGATGGTCTTAAAACCACGTTGATACCTCTTCCTCGAGTCATATACCTGGCGTTGAAAAATTAAAAAGGCACAAAATTACGTTAATCCAAGGGAATATTTGTAAAGACCATCATACACAAACAAACTGCCAGGAGTCTCTTTCCATTTATATTTTGCCAGGAATGTGGCACTATGAATCACTGACTGCCGAGTCTGCATTAGTGCTTAAATTTAGTATTTATCACCTTCAGTTAAATGCAGACAAATAATATTACAGACTGAAATAAAAATACTAAAGCACAGATAACCCATAAATCATATCACAAAGAAAGAAAGAGAGCTCATACTTGTGGGTAGACCGCCCCAGACACGGGGAAGACAGCAGGACGGGGAACGTGCTGAAGGGGGTGGCCCAAATACTGCGGGGTGCAGATGGTGGGCAGATGGGTTTGGATGGTGGTGTAGGGATGCAGGCCTTGCGTGTGTGCCATGGCTGAGCCCGGCAGCGCGTGCGACTGGTAGATAGTGGAGCCGACAGAAATGACAGGAACTACAGCCGCTGCAGTCACTGTTGTAGTTACAGCTGCAACACCTGAAGAGTCCAAGACTCTCGTGTTATCCAGGATACCACAGACTCCCTCGGGTGGCGGTCTTCTTGCTCTACCATTGGCCCCACAGCGGCCAGACCCCTCTCGCTGGACCCCAGAGCCGCCACCCACTGTTTGCTCGTACAGCCAATACCACTGGTGAGCCACCTCAAACAAGACCTCAGGATAAACACCGCCTCCCTTTGCAGCCTCCTCAACTGCCATGCAAGCTTTCTCCAGCATCACATTATCCTAACAAAAGACAAATATAGAAAAGTGTTCTTTATGGGCAGCAAGCAGATGATTATGATATTCTTAGTGTAAAAATGTGTGGATTATGATGTACAATGAAAGTAGGCTGTGCTGGACAATACCTGCTCCTTGCACTGCACCAGGGCTCTCTGAATCTCGTTGGGGTTGAGGGCGTGAGCGTGAGGCAAGCAGCTCAAAGCCAGCTCTGCCGCAGCACGCACCATGTTGGGATCCCGTGCTCGTGATGCGCGGTCGGCAAGTGACGCCACCTCCGGAGGTGTGAGGTGCCCATCCCAGCATTCCACCAGTATGTTGAGGGCAGCACTCCCAATCTCCATGGCCTGGCCTGTAAAAACAAGACATTAGAATTTAAAACCAAACAAAAGGCAGATTTGCCCACCTATTTTCTAAAATACTGTTTTAGCTGCATTATCCATCTATCAATCTATATATATGCATCCATATACAGGTGCTTCTCAATAAATTAGAATGTCGTGGAAAAGTTCATTTATTTCAGTAATTCAACTCAAATTGTGAAACTTGTGTATTAAATAAATTCAATGCACACAGACTGAAGTAGTTTAAGTCTTTGGTTCTTTTAATTGTGGTGATTTTGGCTCACATTTAACAAAACTCACCAATTCACTCTCTACAAATTAGAATACTTCATAAGACCAATAAAACAAATATTTTTTAATGAACTGTTGGCCTTCTGGAAAGTATGTTAATTTACTCTATATGTACTCAATACTTGGTAGGGGCTCCTTTTGCTTGAATTACTGCCTCAATTCGGCGTGGCATGGATGTGATCAGTTTGTGGCACTGCTGAGGTGGTATAGAAGCCCAGGTTTCTTTGACAGTGGCTTTCAGCTCATCTGCATTTTTTGGTCTTTTGTTTCTCATAGATTCTCTATGGGGTTCAGGTCTGGTGAGTTTGGTGGCAGTCAAGCACACAACACCATGGTCATTTAACCAACTTTTGGTGCTTTTGGCAGTGTGAGCAGGTGCTGAATCCTGCTGGAAAATGAAATCAGCATCTTTAAAAAGCTGGTCAGCAGGAGGAAACATGAAGTGCTCCAAAATATCTTGGTAAACGGGTGCAGTGACGTTGGTTTTCAAAATGACATTTTTAAATGACAAAGAAAATTACATTGCACCCCAAATCATCACAGACTGTGGAAACTTAACACTGGACTTCAAGCAACTTTGGGCTATGAGCTTCTCCACCCTTCCTCCAGACTCTAGGATCTTGATTTCAAATGAAGTACAAAACTTGCTCTCATCTGAAAATAGGACTTTGGACCACTGGGCAACAGTCCAGGTCTTCTTCTCCTTAGCCCAGGTAAGATGCCTCTGATGACAACTGTAGCCACATTCCTTGACACGTCTGTGTGTGGTGGCTCTTGATGCCTTGACCCCAGCCTCAGTCCATTCCTTGTGAAGTTCACCCAAATTATTGAATTGATTTTGCTTGACAATCCTCATAAGGCTGTGGTTCTCTCGGTTGGTTGTGCATTAGAGGTCAACCGATATGGGTTTTTCTCTGGCCGATGCCAATATTTATAAATCAGTGCAGCCGATGGCCGATATACGATGCTGATTTTTGACCGTTTTTTTTCACAATTTGAGTTGAATTACTGAAATAAATGAACTTTTCCACAACATTCTAATTTATTGAGATGCACCTGTATATCCATCAATTTTTTTGGAGGGTGAATGTACAGCGCTCTTTTCCACCGTCAATACCACGACTGAGGTGCCCTTTAGCAAGCCACCAAACCCCCAACTGTTCCCTGGGCGCCGCAACATAAATGGCTGCCCACTGCTCCGGGTGTGTGTGTGCACGCTTTGGATGGGTTAAATGCAGAGCACTAATTCCGACTATGGGTCACCATACTTGGCCGTATGTCACATCACAAAAATATTGTAATGTTAGTATCCATCCTTGTGATTTGTATAATAGAGTTGGTTGGACGTTATTATTAACACGCAGATGTAATCACAGGTACCTGTTTATTTATAAATCCATCTTGGGTTTACTGCCTCCATATCTTTGTTCACTCACCCAGCTTAAAGCTCCTGGAGCTTATACTCTGCGCTCACAGGACTTGTAAATTCTTTCGGCTCCATTTGCACAAACTGAACTTAGAAAACAAGCTTTTCAGTTCGCAGTGCTCAATGATTGGAGATTTTTACAACCCGACTTGAAGTTGCAGACCGTAGTGTCAATGAACACTTTTAGATTCTTGATTAATGAGCTGTTAAAGGAAGAATGTAAATGTAAATGTTTTTAATTGTTTCTCACACAATGTTTTGTGTTCTTATGAAATGTAGCGCTGCTTCTTGACCAGATCACTTCTGTAAAGAGATTTTTAATCTCAGAAAGATTTACCTGGTTAAATAAACCAGGTAAATATAATATAGGTCAATATAATTTCAATATATAAATGATACACACACACACACACACACATCTATCCAACATATATGTGACCCTGGACCACAAAACCAGTCATATGGGTCAATTTTTGGAAATTGAGATTAATACATCAGCTGAAAGCTGAATAAATAAGATTTCCATTGATGTATTTTTTTTAGAATAGGACAACATTTGCCTGTCATACAACTATTTGAAAATCTGGAATGTGAGGGTGCCAATAAATTTTTTTTTTTGAATAAAATTAATATTTATAATTTTGACCTATACAATGTATTGTTGGCTATTGCTATATGTATACAATAAGCACAATATACCCGTGCTACTTGTGACTGTTTTGTGGTTCAGGGTCACATATATATCTATCAAACCATAGCTATATACCAATCCATTTATCTACCCATATAAATCAATATCTATCCATCTAATATTTCTGATCTATGTATATCTAATATTTCTGATCTATCCATCTAATATTTCTGATCTATCTAATATTTCTGATCTATCTATTACAATCCAACCATATCTATCGGTCCACCTATCCATCCATGTTTTTATATACTGAAGTACAGTACTATCGTATATTTTCATTCCGAGTTGATACTCTGAAGCAAGGTTTATGAATTTTAAAGATTACATTTGCATTTCAAGGGGATAGTCATAAATCATATTGAAGTTTGTGATCCCTGCAGATTACGCAATTATCCCTCACCTGTAATCCAGGATACATGTGAGGAATACGTCCTTGACAGCCAGTTTGGAGACACAAAATTATGCAGGCCGAGGGCATACAGGCCAATTTCAAAGGCACACAGATGCAGGTTGCGGTGGGGTCCTTGATGGCCTCCGCTGGCAGAGGGTTGAGTGAAAATGGAGGTGGAGCTGTTTCCACCAGCTTTAATCAGCACAGTCTTGGCCAGCTCAAAGTAAAAATGGGCAGCTGCCTCGGATGGCTGGTTGGGCACGTGTGGAGCGTGGCATTCAGGCCGGCGGCCTTTAAACCTAAGAGGGAAAGAGGTCATTTATGACAAACTGTAGACAGAGCTACAGTTTACTTAGCCATTCAAGATGGGCAAATCCTATGTCACTATTAGAGATTTAATTGTTTGCCGAGGGCTCAAAAATAGATGCTAATTAACAAACTCCCAAATCCTTAAAACGGGCAGTGAGATTAAAAAGGCCACAGGCTTGTCTCACCTGCTGGTGTCAGTACTCTTGGCTCTGGCTCCTCCTCCAGCTCTGCGTGAGCCGCTGGATGACGATGAACCAAGTGAATCAGAGGAAGAGCTGCTAATGCTGTCACTGTCCTGGCCTCTCCCCCAGGAAGCAGCTGTCCAACCACCTCGAAGTGGACGTCGACTGAGGGTAGGAGAGCTGTCTGAGGTGGTCTCTGGAGCACTACTGTCAATGCTTGCCATGCCTGAGAAAACACAACAGAACAAACATGACCTTCTCACATTTTCAAATTTAATTTATGCAGTTAAAAATAAAGTCAATAAAATAGTAATATACATGAAATATATAATATTATATTAGGAAGCATCATATTAAGAAAAAAAAGGCTAGCGGATGTATAAATTCATATGTATGAATTTTTGCAGTGATATTTGACCTCTTGTGACAAAAATAAAGAACACCGGTGTTGCATCAAATGTTCTCTTCTGTCTGTCTAAGCAACAAACCCACTGTCTCTCACCGGTGTGTTTCTTTTTCTGCCTTACAGGTGATCCCCAGCAGCGCGTGCCGTATGCCCCACGGCCTCCCAGTGCCAGACGACTGGGCACAGTGCCCTCTGGCTTGAAGGGCGCAGCTTCGCTCTGCTGCTCACAGGAGGTCGACTGTGCACCCTCTGCAAAAACAAGAAGTATGAGAGAGATAAACTTAAACTGGGTCACTACAAACTCCAAAAGGACTCAAGACAATAACATTTCAGGAGTGAATATCCATCTGACATTTAAGTGTCTACTCGAGATACTTTGGTGGAAGTTGTTCACCTTGATCTCTGTTGTCAGTGATGCCGTCTCCTGTCACTGTGCTCTGAACTCCACCACCCACCAAACTGCCCTGCTGCCCCGCCACTCCCCCACCGGTCACACCCTGCACAGCAGCTGATGTTGCTGAAGGGGTGTGCTTTGACACTCCTCCCGTGGCTCCGCTAGCACCATGGGTGGCATGTTTAGATGGGCTTTTCTGGCTGCTGGTGGCTGGTTTGCTAGAGTAAAACGAGCTCAGAGTCTGAGGCTTATGGGTCTGACTCTCACGATCCAGGAGCTTGTCCAGAATCTACACAAGGATAATATCAAACATTAATAGTTTAAGGCATGCACTGTATTTAAAAAATGATACCATGGCTAAGACTCTCAGCATAAGTATGGATTATCTTAAAGAAAGAAATCATGTACATAATAAAAGGTCAGTAAGATATTTTAAAGAAAATGTATACTTTTATTCAGTATTTCATGTCATTTTATCTTATCTTCAGCATCAAATCAGTATATTAGATATATTTCTGACACTGAAGACTGGAGTGAGTAACAGCAAGAGAAAATTCACTTTTGCCATCACAGGAATAAATATCAATTTAAAATGTATTCAAATATAAAAACGTTATTTTTAGTTGTAATAATATTTCACAGTATTGCTGATTTACTAGCCGTGGTAAGCTTGAGACGTTTTTAAAAATCATATCATCCTCAAACTTTTGAATGGCAGTTTACATTGAAGTATGTTCCTCAAACTATGCCATCACTTGGCTTCAGAAGACTGTAACTTTAGCTTTTGTATATTACATGAATAACTTCAAACACTGCCTTTTTAAGCTTGCTTTGGTCATCTTTATAAGTGATCATCAGTGCTAGAGCCAGGTCTCCTTTCTCTCTCCGTGTGCCTTCACATAGCAGAGGATGCTCTGCCTCACTGACCGTTGTCTTCATACCTTAAAAAACAGAGAGAGAAAGAAGAGAAAATGAGACAATTGAAACAAAGAATGAATATCTAAACAAAATACATTAGGGCTGGTTGGTTTTGTGTTTTTTCACAAATTGATTCTTACCAAGAGCTGCTACAGCTGCCTCAAATCCCAGCTCCTCATCACCAGGCATTTCATTGTTACGGTTCCGGCTAGGAGGTCGAGAGCCCGTGGGAGAGACCACTGCAACAGGCAAGTAAAAAGACAAAAAAGAAAAATGAGCATGAGGATTTGGGGGATTTTAAACAGCTTTTTTTAAATGGTGGGAAAATGTAGATGTGCAACTTACCAGGGGTGCACAGTACGTCAAATATGAAGCTTGCCAGCATGAGGGGCAGAACCGGTCGATAGTCGCAGAAGTTTCCATCACGGAGCTGCTCTGCGCGGTCCCTTATGGAAGTCATTTCAACAAGACCCAGAGGAATCTTCTTCAGCAGAGCCACCACCTCTGACTCCTGATATGCCAGCTTCACCTAACACAAGAGCACAGTATCTCAGAATTATGGCACTCAAAATGCTTCACTGGACACGTTTCAAAACATTGAAATGCATTTTTAGTTTGTCGTCAGTTTCAAAGTGTAAATCTGGCAAAACTCTCCAATTTTTGTCCCATTTACTAATGTTAATGATATTACATTGCATTACAGACTTCCTATATCAGCCAAACCAGTCACATCCCCGACAAAAAAATTTATTGTCATACTAGCAGATCACCAGGTTTATTGGATGAACGTAATTTCTGCTTTACCTCCAAAGCTTTAGTAGAAGCAGGTGGTCTCTGCAGCTCCAGGGAGAACATGCCAGTGTTGAACGCCAGATTATGGAGCTCCAGCCTCTCACACAACACAGTCAGCAGGAAGGCTACTTTAGACAAGGTGTTAGTGGCCACCTGCGTCTGTTTACTGGTTGACACCTTACTCTTTTTACCCTACACAAGACAATGAGAGATCCAAGGTGAGCACCAGCATGATGTTACAGTTAAAACCTCAGGGAAAACACAGAAAAGGTCTGTTTTGGTACCTTTGTTTGTGGTTGCTCCACCTTTAGGTCGGGCGGATTAGACAACAGATCTTGAGCAAGTTCAACAGCCAATCGGCATGCTTCATTACTATAGCCATGAGCATAGAGAGCCTCCACACAGGCAAACAGTATCTGCAACACACCATTATAGCATTGAAAATCGTTAAAAATTCAGTGCATTTAAATCTGAAAAGAAAGTTAAACTAGTAATAGGGCTGTGCAATATGATGATATATACCGGAAGGACGAAAAGAAAAAGTCTATTGTTTCAAAATAAGCTCTATCGTTTGTTTCGTGGTGTCGCAAAATACATTGTTACGGTAATACTTTTTCATCATTTGGATGCCTGCGATCTTACACGCCACCACAGGGCTCCAAGCAGGAGAACGACCAGCCAGGATAAAACCAGGAGCTCGTTCCTAAACGAGGAACTACATCTGTAGCATGGACACGCGTTTTTAAGCACTGCAGTTTTGTTAATAAAAGTTATATGTTATATGTTCTACATTGTATTTTGTTTTCGTTGCTTGAATTGAATTCAAGCAATTGGTGCCGAATTGCTGCTAATTTAAAAGTGAAAGTAAAATGCGCACGGTGTTTTACAAGATATTTAAAACGGAAGAATAGTGAGGAAAAGAGTGAAACCTCAAACGACCCCCCCCACCCCAGTGAAAATGTCCTCACCATCACAACCCTAAACACCAGCCATTTTTTATGTATTTTACAACTGTACAAATGCTGAATTTCATAACCTAAATTATAAAACAGCCAGCCTCCATTTGAGTCATAATATCTCATCCTTTTATAAAAAACATTTATACAAATAACGTGTCACCAAATAGAGCAAACCAAAAACAAACAAAAAAACATACATTTTATTTATGCTTGCAAGATAAAGTATATACATTTTCCACTGAGACAAACTTTATTTAGAAGATACATGGTCACATTTAGCTCTTGCGGAGTCTTAATTTTGCACCCTACTTTTCAGCACAATGTGTTTGAGAAAAAATGTATTCACCTCCATCCTGCCCTCCTGCTCTAGAGGTTTAATCCCAGCAAAGATGTCTGGCTCTTCTTCATGGTTGTTGTCTGCAACCCCTCTATCCGCTCCCTCTTCTGATGCAGCACTAAGGTAATATGCTTGATAGTCATCTTCACCCACAGCATCTGCTCCTGCTGCTGCCTCGGCTGCTTGATGTCCTGAGGCCCCTGAAGCCCCGCTGCCATCTCCCTCTCTACGGACCTGCTGAGCCTTGCTGGGGAGCGATGCAGAGGGCCGAGTATCATCTACAGGGTCCTCGTCTCCTCCGTTCTCATCCAGAGCTGCCTCCACTTCCACCTCTTTCTCCATAGCTACCACTACTGGAGTTGCAATGGAGCAGGCATGGGCATCAGCAGCAGAGGGCAGCACAGGTTTGGTCTCAAAAGCACGCCTCTTTGTAGCAGTACCACTGTATTTGAGTGGCTCTCGGAGAAGAGGGCTGGGTGAGGGCAACATCTCTGGCGGAGGAGGAAGGAAATCAAAGGTGTTGGAGGCCTCTGCACCGAGTGCCAGGCTGGAGCCATCATCCAGACTCAGCTCTGCCATATCAGGCTCTAGAGAGCTGTCCTCACTGCTAGTTCGCCGTTTAGCACTGGGGTGCTTCCCGCTGACGCCACTCGAACTTCCACATGAACCCTTGCTGCTCTGTGTAAGCTTGGACTTACTACCAGCTGATGGGGAGGAGTTATTGGCTTTATAAATGCTTTTACCTCCGTCCTGAAGTGAGAGGGAGACCCTTCCACCTAGACAAACCAGCACTCCGCCACTGTTCACGCCAGACACTCCTTTCCTCTTGCCCACAATGGTCTCCTTGGGTCGGGGCGGACCTCTTGCTGGGGAAGATGGGAGTTGCTCCGTGACTTGTGCTCAGAGGAAGTACCTTCTGATGTTCCACCGCGAGCTCCTTCTCCTGGTTCCCCACTGGTCCCAGCTTTAGCGCCCCTCTGCTGCTGCACCATCCTGGCCCAACAAAATGAGGCATTTTTCTTATCTGCATTGCAATAAGTGATGCCAGGTAAAGGGTAGGCCTCTTCCCAGTTGAAGTAGCAGCACTCCACAGCTGTTTTGAATCCCTGGAAGAGTTTGTCAAGAGACTTGCGGTGCTGCCCCCGTTTCACAATCTCGATTACCTTCAGATGCCACTGCTTTAGCTGGGCAGCAATTTCCAAACGCCTGAAGAGTCACAAATAGACAAGCGAAAGAACATTACCTTACCTAAGTGTGGCTAACACAGCCACAAATCTTTAAGTATTATATAGATCAAAGTCACAACAAATATGAATCACAAGTTCTTTAGAGATAACCAGCTCTACTAACTTGCTCACCTCTGGGGACTCATGGTAGGGTCTAGTACTGCGAGTCTCCATAAGACAACCATTTCATCACACATGCTGGCACAAGCATGTGCTGCAACCTCTGTCTGGCCATTACTGCGACCTGTGTGCCCGCTAGCACTGCTGTGAGAGGCAGATGTCCTCACACTATACCACCAGCCAATGATCTGGAGGAAATACAGAGAGAGAGCAGTAGACTATCATTAGAGCAAAGTCAGATTAAAACTCACCTCCAAACAAATATTAATCAGATACAGTCAAAAACACAACTAGTGTCTATTAGACTAAAAAGTCTAATAAAAAAAATTATTAAAAAACTACAAAGTATACTATACTATATTTAAATATATAAGGAAATGCAAACATTTTACTTGTCGTTCCAAATGCCAGAATATATTTAATAAACGTCTTAGGATATTATTTAATTTCCCAAAATAAACCTGTATGAAATAAAAAATTAAGAAATTAATATTTGGGGCCAGATTAGCATTAGAGCACAATGCCATAAAAGCGCAGATGCACATTAAAAAACAAAGAAGCAACATCTCATTTCCATAATGACCGGCGTAAATTATCGCCTGCTTTCAGAGATGTTTTTTGGGCCATTAAATAATACCACAAATACCAGTGTGCAAATCTTAGTAAATCATGTGTGAATCATTTAAATTCTCTCCTCCCATACATTTACAGATCGAAAGGGAAACTCCTACAAACGCATATTCAATCAGGTGAGTTGCAAAAATAACTTTCCACACCTTTTCGGCATTAATTTCCCACTGTGTGTCTTTTTAGTAAATCCTGACAGTAGTTTTTTAACCTCAAATGAGGGTTTGCGCAGTAGGGCTGAAACGATTAGTTGACATTATCGACAACAAAAAAATTGTCGACAAATATTTTTGTTGTCTAGTAGTGGTTTAATCTCATATGACCTAATGCAAGAGACTGCAATATGCGGTTTGACCAGTGTGGTGCTATAGCGCAATAATGCAATTCAGCCCTCCTGGATGCAGTTTAAGAGAAGATACACCCGAACCTGAGCGGCGTTTGGATGAATATGTAAATATATATTGCACGCTTCCCTCTCAGTAACGAAATAAACAACAAAAACTGACATTGGGGAGAAAGCAGCAGTTAAACATGCATCTAATTACAACAATTTGGATGTTTGCATGAGCTCTAAAGTTCAGTACTTCAGTAAAGTCCGGTCACATCATGTGTATCTGTATGTTAGTACTTTATGCAACAGATAGCCTTAATTCAAGCAGCTTTACGGTATTAAACATGAAAAACCAGAGTCAGTGTCACTTTCAGTAAGAATTACAACTTGATTTTTTGTTATAAAGCAGCTCTCCGGTGTGGAGCTAGCTAATGAAAAATATTTTTATTAGTGGGGGAAAATTACTTCATTAAAGTGATAGTTTGGTTTACAGAGATCAAAGCTTGATTCAAGATTTGTATTCATCACATACACAATTATAGAGAATATAACCAGCAGTGAAATGTAAGGACTGTTCTAGCTGATCTAGCTCAGGACTGTTTTGGTTATCATAACCCTATAAAGTATTTTAAGACATTATGTTGTGAATAAAATAGTTCATCCAAAGCATCTTATCACTTACCTTTATTTTGTTTCTTATCCATATAATTTACAAAAGGAGATGTTTGGCAGAATGATGAGTCACTCGGTTACTTCATGTAGCTAATTAAATGGTGAAAGAGTGTCTCTGTCTGTCATGTATAAGTTAATATTTTAACTAATTGCAAAAGCTGAACAATCAAATCAAAGTCTACTGATTAATCAGTGAAATAATCGACGATTAGTCGTTTGATTAATCAATCCTCAAAAATAACCATTTGTTGCAGCCCTATTGCGCTGGCACAAGCTGATAGTTAATCTGGCCCTTATGGTGTTCACAAACGTTTGGCTGTAGCCATTCCTATGAATTTGCTATGGTTTAAATGCAGGCACAAATGTGACACGTGACATGAATCTGTCACCCTGGTGTGTGAAGTGTGGCCCAGTCAGGTTTGTACCTGTTCATAAGTGAGACACTGTTCGGTGAGGATTTCTAACAGAGGTGCAGCATTGCTGTCTCTCCTCTTAAACATCTCTCTGACGATGGACAGAAGGTTCCAGATGCCCTCTGGCTCTCTACCTCGCAGGGGCCTCAGCAAACAAGCCCATTCAGCAGCTGCCGGAGGCTCAGTGGATGACAGGTACATGGAGTTCACATCACTGAGAACAACAAGTGACAAAAACGACACTTAGTTCTGTCTGTTGCTCAGCCATCTGTCTGTTGTTCATTTTCATCCACACAAATATAAAAATAAATATAAACAACTTATGCCGTTTTCTCTCTTTAAAACAAAAAGTAACCAAATGTGTAGAGCCATTGCAAATTTAAGGTTGCTTTTTAGGTTGAAAGTTTGTTTTATAGGTTTAACAAAACCTGTGAAAAAGCACCCCACGGAGAACCTGTTCAAGCGTGCCTGTTTTGGAATTATTCTTCAGAACAATATAGGTAGAACCAGACCGGCTGTTTTTACCTAAACACAACAGGTGATGGGCCACAGAACTTGTGCAAGGTCTTCTTTATG
Organism: Gymnocypris eckloni scoliostomus; assembly: GCA_027564155.1. Lineage (NCBI taxonomy): Eukaryota > Metazoa > Chordata > Actinopteri > Cypriniformes > Cyprinidae > Gymnocypris > Gymnocypris eckloni. The sequence continues at coordinate 9,762,952 of CM050429.1, forward strand.
TTGTCACTGAGGGTGGACTCATCTAGATACCAGGTGCTCTGGTCAGAGGCCGAAGGGCCAGCTGTAGGATCTATTAAACCAATCATTAGAAAAGAAAAATTAGGATTTACAAGGTTCACATGCCTTCACAGAGAATGAGAAATTCATTAATTGTGGCTTGTAGGTCAGTCCATACCCGGGGCTCCACACACTGTGTTAATAGCAGTAGACTGGGAGGACAGAAGCTCATCTAAAAGACGCTGAGCTGTCGGCAATATCTGCAGATACAAAGCGAATCACAAAGCTAGAAATTAATGTATCATTGGAGACAAATCATCAGGAAAAAAGAAAAATGTTGGTCATAAGAAAAGGAAGTGAGATTCCGTCAATATACTATATCAAACATTTACATATCACATAAAAATATTTAATAAAAAATTGTCGTCTTATTTGTTTTGTAACCTTTTTTATTTTATAATATTTGTGCATTATTGCTTATTAAATATAACCTCGTGTTCGAAAAATCTATTTTTTCCTCAAACTTTTTTTTCCAAATATTAATGATAAACCAAAAAGTCTAATATAATGTTATATATGAGTGATTACATTAGTGACTATTAAAGCATGTTTATTTTCTTTAAAAAACATTAGCAATTAACATTTAAATATGATTAATTATTGTTATCTGCCTCATAAGCGTTTACAGAACCACAGCAAAGCCATGACCACAGAACCATGATACAAACCAAACTGTAAGAAATCTGAGCCGTCACACCCTAATAAGGACAATGAGGCCACTCTGTGCTCTTCATCACAGTTATTTAGAGCCGTGCAAAGAAACTTAGGAGCTCAGAGAAGCCATGAGTAACGAGGCCATCTCTACAATTTATAAAAACTAATAAATAATGCATGTCTCACCTGCTGTGGGAGTTCACTGATGAGGTATTGTGCAAACTTCTGGAGTTGATCCCGCTGTAATCTGGACAGCGACTCGGACACGGGTGCTCGAAGACACACCGCAGAAGCCTATAAACAAACAAATGCCAAGAGTCACTAATATTTGACATTGGCCGACATATAAAACTGAAATCAAGCTTCATTGCTTTAAGTCCCACTCATTAGTGCAAACTAAACCAGAAGCCGGCTGTTCATGCAAACACTGTGCATTTCTAATGTGTCTGGAGGCTTTGATGCCTTCAGGTAGCCGTCCCAGCATGCCGTCACCTGGTACTAAACCTCCTGCATGAGCAGAAAACCCCTCATTTGCAAACGGCCCATACATAATATATGAGCTCCAGATAGACACGCTTTGAGCCGATCAGAGCTAATTCTCTCTTTAGCTCATAGGGAGGTTATTAAAGAGAATGCAGAGCGTCCCGTGGGGGCGGCATTGTGAGCTACTGGAGTGAAATGTGTTGGCCGTGTCTGGGAGATGGAGGATGGGGAAAAGAGTAGGGTGGATGAAGGATAGACCTGGAGAACTGCTCTGAGGAGGATAAGGAGAACGGAAACGTTTAGGATTCCTGAACAACACCCCAGTAAAGCGGAGTGCGGGATTAGCCACGTGGCTGAGAAACTCTATGAGAAACCACATACTTCCATACACAATATCAGACATTTCACCAAATGAACTGTAAATCAGCCGTTTCTAAACTTCTTGATGCTAAAAGATCCCAAGTATGATGACCTGTTTGAGGGACTCACCACTCATCCTAAAATATAAAGACGCTATATTTTCTTTATTAAAAACCTGTTTAAGTGCAAGAAAGCAGTTTGCATGATAAAGGCAAATTTGTTTGCAAAATGAAATTAAAAGAAAAAAGTAAAAATGCTTTAAACTCTTTTGAATGTTTACATTGGCAAGGCTGAAAAAACAACTTGGAAAATCAGGTGCAAATGATAAGCTGTCGTGACGACGTGCAGCAGTGGCCCGTCAACTGTCCTGAGCGTCTTTTTAGGCTGGCCTCAGCCAGTCGGTTAGAATCGCAGGGGGGCCTAAAATCGCCACCACCTTTCACCTCACTAGCTACAGCCCTGCAATACACACATGGCCTAACATTTCGGCACCCTTGGTAAATATGATCAAAGGTGGCAGTGAAAATGATTCTGCAGTGTTAATCCTTTTGATCTTTTTAATCACACAAATCTAACATTTCATTGGATAATAAGAATTTAAAATGGGGGAAATATTCATATCATTATGAAATGTGTTTCACTAATACACATTAGCCACAATTAACGGCACACTTTCAATACTTTTTGAAACCTCCATTTGCCAGTTTAACAGCTCAGAATTGTCTCCTATAATGCCTGATGAAGTTAGATAACACCTGACAAGAGATCAAAAACCATTCCTTCATCCAGAATCACAACAGACCCTTTAGAGCCCCGCCAGCTCCATGTTGGTGCTTCTTCTCTTCAGTTCACCTCACTCATCTTCTACAGGATGCAGGTCAGAGGACTGGAATGGCCATAGCAGAAGCTTGGTTTTGTGCCCAGTAACCCATTTTTGTGTTGTTTTTAAGGTTTGTGTTTGGATTATTGTACAAAAAAAGTGTTTATATATATATATATATATATATGTTTGCATGCATGTATGTATATATTTATATGTATGTATGTATGTATATGTATATATTTACTTGCTTTTTTTAAAGCAAACTATATATATTTGGACTATGAGATCGAGTGCAATAAGCAAGTGTCCAGGTTGCACTTTACTTTTGCTTTAAAAAAGGATTTCATAGAAATTTGGATTTAATTTTGTTTAATAACAGTTTAATAAAATTGCAGTTTTATTTGTGGGAAATTAATTGTTTAGATTAATCGAAAAATTAGTTGATAGATTAATCGAAATAAAATTAGTCGTTAGTGGCAGCCCTATTTTTAATGCAAGTTGCAACCAGTTTTTACCAGCACAATTAGGATGGTGGGATGTATTGATGTAAGTTTAGCTGTGAGGACAGTTTGACAGCTCACCACACATAAAAAAAAAAAACCCACTCAAATAGTTAAAGGGCACAGCGATGATAAAGAATGAGAGGTCTAAATAATGACTGACACACAGTTTATCCCTTGTGCATGCTTCTTTAACTACCAAATATATAAAATCAATCCAGCAGTAAGTTCGAGTTTAATGGAAGGTATATACATTTTTGTCTTGTTCTACTAAATATTTAGAAAAAGCATGAACGCACTACACTTTGTGACAGTCTCTGTGATGCTGTTGAGTAGGTGGGCTAAATGTCAAACCTGAAGCATTCGAAATTCAGACAGTGATGTGAGGAAATGATAGGTAACCTCCTTTGACACCGGCCTCAACACGTGCAAAGCAGCAAATGAAGACATACTATAGCAAAATTAAATCTTAAAATGTAAATGCATTACTGCAAATACTATGTGGCTGATAACGGTCTAATAGCATAACAGATCTAAGAATATACTGTTTATACAACTCACAATAGCAGAATAAACACTAGAGCTGTTCGCAACAGACAGGAATGCACAATAAGAGTGCATTAAAATTAAAGCTTCTCAAAGCTATTTGCCAAGAGACACTTTACCTACAAATATGGGCATGTGTCATGTTGCAGACGTGACCTAAAGAGTTTTATTCTGCTCCTTCTCTCCTTTCAAAATGTACAACATCATTTATAAATGCAGTGGATTACTACAATCATTTACAAGAAACCAAACAGGAGAACTGTGCATTTGTTATTTACAACCAAACTAAACATGCAAGAAAAAGTTTATGCAAAATGAGTTTGTTATAATTTCCCCCAACGGCAGCAAGCAGAAGACAAAGCCCACATGCAAATGCTAAATGCCACCCACGGCCCGGGCCGCCAGGTCTATCTGACTGTGGCAGGCCCTCCTACGGGGGGGATATCACAGCAGTGCAGATCCTTCCCTCCACCCTCCTGACTCCACAGGGAGGCATCAAACCTAATCAAAAGCTTCTCAGTGCTCTCACGCCCACGGTCATTCCACACAGATAGAAACCTGGAGACAGATCGTGCATGTTCTGTATGTGAAATCCTCCCCACGGATATGTCCATCTGAACTAGGCCGTTGTGCACATATAAATGCATGCGTATGTGTTGTTCTGAGAACTTTTGCCGTAAGTAATTGTTTTTTTTAATGCATAATTTTTTTTAACCTTAAGGGAACATTTTCAACTATGCTACAAATGGATTTGCGTATTAGTTCATAAACAAGCACATTAAAATATGCTTTTCCATTTTAAGTTCTGTATTTTGCCACAAACCAAATTCTAGCTTCATTTTAAAGGGATTTTGCAGCAATGGCAGATTGCAGATTAAGATTGTTTACTTCAAAGGAAATATAGGAAAAAATGCAACAGAAACACCAGAAAAACAATCAAACATTTGTGTGATAAGATGATTATTTTCATGTTAAGACACTTATTAAAATTATATTTTATAAAATTTATAAAACAAATAAAATAATTTTACATTACATTAACAAAAAAAAAATATATATATATATATATAAAAATAAACAGTGCATATATACGTTTTCAGATTTACTAAGAAATACCAAATTATCAATGTTTTGAAAGATTAACTTTAAACGAGTGTTAGCATAATTCAAATGTATAAATAGGCTAAATGAAGCATGCACAGTTAAAAATCCAATTTAAATATAAAACAAACGAATACCGGCTAATAGTGGATATGCTACTGATATTTTGTTTCACTAAACAATGGGCATAATGTACATCTAAAATATCTTACATTGTGAATTCTGAAGAGGCAGAGGGCCACAACGTGGGCACACCATTTGGCTCCTGCTCCACAGGTGCAGCTGCAGGAAGTGATGCGACAGCGGTCAAACATTACAGCCACATTGTAGGCTCCCTTTGATTGGCCAGCCTGGGGTGACACTACTGTGGCACTGAGATGGAAACCTGTTTGAGAAAGCAAAACCCTGTCAGTCTGTGGTCTCTTTCGACTCTGTTCACTCAGGATAAAAATGTTTGTGAAATACAGCAGTGAAAACTTTGCCTTTGTTGTTGGACTGATTATTCGACATGCTATATAAAACAATATTTGCACTTAATGCAATGTGATTTTGGGGAAAAATCGTCAAACATTAATGTTTAAAAGTCTGAGGGAGTTTGCTGACTGTAAGGCTGAATGATAAAACAGCAATTTCACTGTACACGGACCATACAGGAAATGAAAGACATCTGAGATGGAGAGAGAGAGAAAAGAAAGAGTCCAAACGTGTGTGTGTGGAGAGTTGAGTGTAGGAGTTGGCCAAAAGCTTTTACCACTGGACAGCGGCCAGCACTCCTCTGGCCAGTAAGAGCAGAGGTGGGGGTGGTGGGTAGTTTCAGCTTATAGCTCCTGTTCCAAATTCAACGGGCTTCCTCAAGCCAACTCTACTACACCGCCTCTTTTTTCTTTCAGTCTACCTGTTAGTGCCAAAAGCACCCTTCTATTCCTTTATTCCTGACCCACATTCTCCTGTCAGCTGTCCCGGCTAAAACAAAAGGCCCAAAGAATTTAATAATCCATCTTGATAAAAAAAAAGGAACCTTTGTATTAAACAGCGTCTTTCTTTAATTTAGTGATTCACTGCCTGGGCCAATACGCACATCATGACTGCAAATGTCACTGGGTTGTCACCAGTTAAACATCATTAAAAAATATAATACTGGGTTGCATTTACAGTGATGTAAAATATATCATTGAGATCTCTCATTAAACTGATAATATTCCTCTCACGCACCACAAACAATTAAGTGACTGAATGGGTCTACCTGACACATATCCCAGCAGGCTATGCAGCAATTCTATTTAACAGACTAATAAGTCTGTAGCAGCAACCAGGGTGTTTGGGCAGGTTGTGTAAAGGCTGATCCTTGGAGATATAGCATTTTATTCTCACTATGAGGTTAAACAAAGTGCAAAGGGAAGAGTTTTGGAAGCACTTCACTTTTAGGTGCAGCTGTTCTGTGTCAGACCGTTCTGGCTCCACTCTGGAGGAGTGAGAGAGAACGTTTGATTTGGCCTTGATGGGCAATTGGAATATCAGTGTGTTTGCATTCTGAGCAGTTGATTTCCGATTTGCAGCATTAAGCAAAGCTAGCGGGCATAACTATAGGTCTCGTGTAAGAACATAGTATCGGATCAGAACATGGGTTCAAGTACTCGCCGATACCACAATTTTTTGTGGTATCGGAGGAATTTCCAATACTAGTATCGGAATCGGAACAACCCTACATTTTATATTTGACAAATTCAAAAATGTACTTTTATTTGCAAAATACTACATAAATGGAAATATCCAGAGAGCAAGGTGAGCAATATACACTGCATTTTATTTGTATATCTCATATATGAACAACATTTATGCTAATTTATGCTGCAAACAAATGCAGATCAAATATATGCAAATTATCTATACCTACCGATATACAATTCCATTTAAAAGTTTGGGTTCAGTACTTTTTTGTTATTTAAAGAAATTCAGCAAGGACACATCAAATGTATCAAAAGTGCCAGTTAATACATTCATAATTTTACAAAAGATTTCAATTTCAAGTAAATGCTGTTGCAGACCGAAAATCTGTTTCCTCAAAAATATTAAGAATCACAAGAGTTTTCAGCACTGATTATGATAAGAAATGTTTCTTGAGCGGCAAATGAGCATGTTAGAATTATTCTGTCTGAAAAACACTGAAGACTGGAGTAATGATGCTGAATATTTAACTTTTACAATATTACTGTTTATAATGTATTTTTGATCAAATAAACACGGCCTTGTTGAAGGACATAAGAGACTTCTTTCAAACATATTTCTTAAAAAAATTACAGAATTGACAGAGTTTGAGGTTGTTATATCCTTTTGTCTACACTCTACGGGCCGTTTAAACACTCTGTGAGTAAGCATGAAGGCAGACCCCTGGAGTGTGTGAGTGTGTGTGCGCAGGATAGGTCAGGCTTGGTTGGGCCAGCTGCATCATGATTTCCCTCTGCTGCTATCCGGCCCACTGCCTCCAACAACAGTATTCATTCACAGCCTGAGCTCAAATCACTCACACATACACTTATGTGCCATGCCTCTGGTTTTCTCTCAGGCCATATGAAGATATTGCACTTAAAATGTACAGAGCACATCAGAGCCAAAGACCAGCACCTCGGGCTGAAATGACTCTTAACACATGGGAGGCTTATTCTGAATGCTATTTTAAGATCTGCATCCTATAAAACTATTTTAAGATTAGTGTCGAAAGTGTTTCATACAGCAAGGCAACTTTCAAAAGCTTTTGCTCAAAAACATAGCACTTGTGGCATGGTAAATATGGGATGTCTTTGATTTCTCACCTATCTGCAGAGGGTCTTTCACAGCCCTCACTCTATAGAGCTGCTCGCCACGCTGGAACTCATCAGGGCTGCCATTGGCCAAACAGGAGTATAATCTGCAAGATAGAGAGAAGAAAGATATTAAACAAAGCATTCAACAGGTCATCCTGGTAACTCACTGGTTCATCAGATTAATCATGAAGGTAAATCACAAGCATTTAAAAGCAAGGCTAATAATATATTATCTATTACAAGACTTTCACCTGATGTCCTCCTCGTTCTCTGGGAAGCTCCAGTAAGCAATCCGCAATTGCAGCTGCTCAGGAACGGGAGGATAGACTTTTTCCACAACCTCAAATGGAATATGGAACGCCACCTGCTTGGCCGACAGCTCCACCAGAGGGATAACTTGTCCATCTAAGAAAATAATTGATATGAGTTACTGTTTTTGTTGCAGGTAAACTACATGCTCAAAGTCTGAAACTAATGGCATCAATGGATATTCAGCAGAAATCGGAGAAAAACATTTAGTGCAAAAGTTCTGTAATAAATAATTTAATTTGAATGAATGCCTATAAAAGTGTACATTCAGAATGAAACTAACAGCAATGCAGTATGTGACATTTAATTTTATGGAGGTGTTCTAATCTATTTTCCATTGCACTGCAAAGAAAACTGGCCAACCTGGTCAATCAATAAGATTTGGTGATTTTAAGAAGTTGTAAATACATGTCTCTCTTCTTTAAAGTGTTAAGTTTAATTAAATGCATGACTTGCCATTGTTTGTGAAATTTACTAGCAATTTCTGACTGAACTTGTTTCCATGAAAATCCTAGACCAATTTTTTGCATGTTACATAAGATTATGAATTGGTGGCACTTGAAAACTATTTTGCCAAGCAAAAGTAAATAGCAGACAATGAATCCAGAACCAGACCGAATCAACCAAATTTTCATGCTGGTGTGAACTAGCCTTGATCGGTAGGGTGATAAAATCACTACTTTCCGGTCACAGCCACTCTACATTAAACAATCAAAAATACTTGGCATTACAGGCAAATAGCTGAACAATAGTCACATAGATGGCTGCAGTTCAAACTACGCATTTTGAAATGGAGGGAACAAAACTGAGAAGTGAGGTTCAAGACCTCAGGCAACCTATTTTGTTGTAAACCAGACTGTTCGTATACACTCAAGGCTAAACAGAGAAAACAGGACAGCTGCCCAACAGGGACTAAACGCTGTCCACTGAGAGGGATGGGGTTCAAGTATCCTGCAGGGTCCTGGATTCAAGTCACCAATTTCCTCCAGACAATGATAAGAGTGGTCAGGCTGTAAGAATGAAAAACACTCAGACTAAAAGACACTTCTTCAAGAGCAACTGAATATTTGTGCCTAGTCTAAAGTGAACTCAGGCACAGGTTTCAGTGGCAGTGCATATAATGAAACTCTAAATTGAGCCCCAAGGCTGTAGTGACACTTATTTTATTAGATATTAGTAAGATCCATCTGAAATGAACACCAACATCAGGAGGTCATTATCATAACAGAGCTTTAGACTGTAATCCACTGCACTCGGTCACCTTAGAGCTGAATCTCACATTACATTCAGGCAGACACTGCATTGATACACTGTCACTATAACACTATGGAGATCTCACATGAAGCCATGCTACATTTTTCAACACATTATATTATGACCACAATGCATGTCCTACTTACTACCAACTTTTGACCTGACTAAGTGAGTATTATATAACAGCCTTAAGTGTCTTAAGTGTCTTTATAAAATGGTTACTACTATATAATAAACTATTAGGGAAACACACTTGAAGGTCACAAAATAACTTGCAAATTCCAAGAGCATTTAGTTTTTTTACTTTTGTAAAGACACATTTTTATAATTACCTTATAATCAATTAATTCAAATACACTGACTCATTCAAGTACAAAACAAGTGACGGTCTTTACGGGCTTGTCCCAATATCCACATTTGTGATCTTGGCCACTTAAGAGCACGTGCACAGGACAGGAAGTGCATGCTCAAGACTGTCCTAGGTCTGACACATGCCAACGCTCAGTGTCTTTAACACACACTAAATCCACTCTCTAGAATCATTAATTCAACAGACTTGTTCAAACACTGATTCATTCACAAATTAAACAACTGACTGTGAGCAAGTCACCAAATCTTTCTATCTACTGATTTCTTCAAGAACACCGATTAATTCAGGAATGAAAAATCAGTTTGTTGATTGAATTTCCACAATGTTTTTTTCTGCACTGACTTTTTTCATTTGCATAACCAAAGCAAGAACTTCCTATATTGTGCAAGTTACGCAATAGAATCTATTGAACCACTAAAAAAAGTGCCTACATTTTAATATACACCATATATATTTATCCCAGTCCTTTTGAAGTAAAATCAGCAGAGCTGTTTAACAACATTTTATCTAAGGTTAAATCAGACACTGTTTAACCATAAAGGGCAACTGTAAATAAGAATTAACTTTCACAAAAAATTATGCCAACATGCAACTTAATATTTGACCATTACTGTTATCAATCTACATACAAACCTGTTTTGTTTGGCTATCAAGCAAAGCATTAAAATAAGTGTCATGATATAGTAGACGCAAACCACACCATTATCAGACACCCACATATTCTAAAACCAACCTCCAAAAGATGAGACGCTAGACTACTTTGGAGATGAATTACCCAGACCACAAGCAGATGCAAAAGTACATTATAGACAGACAGTGGGAGTCAGAGACAACGACTTCACAGGAGACAGGTGACTCAGTAAAGGTGCGGTCAACAAACAGCTGCTCAGCATCAATGTGTATAAGTGTGAGTGAGATCCCAATGAATCAGGTGGCACACTCATAGCCAGTTCTGGCTGACTAAACCATGGTGACCAACAGAAGATGATTTAACTGGCTGCGAGACGGCTTTGTCTTTTGTGTGGCCGTGAATAGATGAGACGGTCTCTGATGAGTGGTCTACCGTCCCACTGCTCCAAACTCTACCGCCCGCTGCCCAACAACCAGAGAACAAAGACACCCGGCTCACAGAGTGCTATATAAACAGACACGTCTGAGCGATCGTGTTCCCTCAGTTCCAGCACCAAGAAAACGGGCACGTGAAATACCCCTGATTTACTTTTAGAACGGATTCAGACAAAAACCATGGGGATTTAGGGTCTCAAACTGGGCTGTGCAAGATTAGCAGCATTATGCTGATTGATCATATGGGGCTTTTTTTGTTTAACCACAATCCTCTGCTCTAAAGCAGTGACCTGCACAAAACAAAGCTCATTTTACAGCCCTATGCTGCTTAACTCCACCCAACCCCACAATCTAAACACCACAAGGCCTCCCTCAACTCATCCAACAAATGCTACACACTCCAGTCACGGATCTACAGCCGCACAGATCTCCGTCTTCACAACTCACAACTCTCTGCACAGCACGGAGTTTCAGCAGTTTAAAGCAGTGGTTCTCAAACTGGGGGCCGTGGCCCCCTGGGGGGCCACAAGATGGCACTAGGGGGGCCGCAAAGAAATTCTAGAATATGATTTTCTTTATTTTTTTTTACCTGTATGCAAGTCAGGATTTTCCTATCTGAACTATGATGTATTTCGTTTTAGCAAGTATGAATTATTCACTAAAATGTTCATTTAAACCCTTGCTCTGTTTGTCCTATCAGCTGAGTACACAAATCCCACAGCTGCTCTACGGCTAACAAAACAAGAGCTGAAGAAAGACCACGACCTCAAGAACACCTAATGACCCTCCGTGGGGTTATTTCTTTTAAACAAGGCCATATCACAACAGTAACCATGTGTTAACCCAAAACAACCCCGGTACGGTTGTTTTTATTTCGACCGAGGTATAACGTTAGCTCTGCTAACTCCGAAAACTAGTCGGTTAGCCTGCTAGCTTTCCGGCTAGCGAAATCGCAAAACGCTTCAAAAACGGCCCAAAATAAGCGCTGACACGAGCTGTGCTTATGTCTTTACACATAAGCAGACGGAATAACGCTGTTTTGATGTTATGCACAAAATATTTGGTCCCTAACGTTAATCCGAGTCTTGTCGATCTACTGGTTACCCAAAACAAACGAATCGCCAGTGTTTTTATCTCAGCATTGTGCCTCTATATAGGTTTTACAGAAAAATCAGACGACTAAAATGCAGATTTGACCCATCGACCAGGACAAACGTCCATCCGTGGAAGACATCATAAATCGTTTTATGCCACCACTAGCTGCCTCATAATATGTCTTCTCCTTTGTGTGTAAAAAGCTTGTCATCCGCTTGTCTTCATGTGCCACCGTTCTTTTCTAGTCCTCCGTTTCTTAGCAGCCAGCTCTCTTGGATCCAAAATGTCCTTTTAAGCCGACACTTTGGAGTCGAGCTCCCCTGTTCTCTCTGTCCTATCTATCCCTCTCCTCTTCTCATCTGCACAGCTCGGCAAGATGAAGATGGCTCTCCAGCATCAGCTGATCCGCACTTGCTCGAGATTAAAGCCAGAAAAACACTAGTCTCTCGTTTCAATGCATTTTGTCTGGCATAAAGCACACTATGTGGCATTTATTTGTTCATGGTTAGGTTGGTCTGTTAGCCTACTAAATGATAAACCATTTGGAATGCATTTCAGTTGTTTTGATTTATCGTAACTTTACTTCAGAATCAACAGCTGAATATCGTGCTTTAAGTTGCTTGACTCACACTGAAAATATATTTTATGAAAGAAAACGTTAATACATACAGATGCAATAACACATTTTAGATGGGACTTGGATAGATCTAATTGATCGATGCAAGCCAGAGTTGAATCTTTTTGGTATTACACAAATCACTTGTTATTTCCTGACATCCTCACACCCAGTGTCCATTCGTGGACATCTGCTATTATTTGATGGATGATGTGCCTTTTAAAGAAACCCTTTACCTTAATTCATATTTCACAAATAAATCACCATTATGTCTGTAACGGTCAATATGGACAACCTTTGCAAAACCATTGCAACAAATCCATTCAGTGACAGATGCAAACCAATTTGCTGTTGTACCACAGATTATGAAGGTGATGTAGTGATTTTAGTTGCCATCACATCCAAGAGGCATTTTACACCATTGAATCGTATAGTGAATAGTACAAATATATATATATATATATATATATATTATATATATTAATGAAGTTGCACATAAATTATATATTATAATAATGAAATATAGTACTTGTGTCCCCAAATGCAAACTTGTACCAAAACAAGTAACCCTCCAGAACATAGTTAACCAATTTGTCCACATGACATTGTTGCCCATAAGTTAATAATACAACCTGAGGTGAAAGGTGCAGCCATGCCAAAGGCACGATGTGCTCACATTACAATGACAGCACATGAAGACAATCTTCCATTACCTTTAATCTTCACAGTGGGTGAATTTGGGCCGGCAGACTGTTTCCTCCATCCTCTCCAGTTCTGGCAGAGACTTTCCGCCTCTGATATGAACGAACACAGGGAGTCTTCCTCAAAACGGTCCGAGTCTTCAAAGGAGAACCTCTCTCCGTCTTCCCACTCAGCGAACATCAGTTCCATCACATCCGCGGTGTGGAGACCTGAAAGCTTCAACTGAACGTGCCTGCGCTTCTGTTGTTTTGAGAATGACAGTCGCTCAGGGGGAGGGGAAACCCACACTCAACCCAAACACCTTGTGAGGGGCCCTGCAAAGTCCCTCAAGAAAGCCTGTGTTTCTTGAAAATATGTATTTAGGGTGTCAAATGGAGGATTTGCACATGACTGTGGTGCAGTTAATCCATGCTTTTAGACCCCAACTGCTGGAGACACTCAGGGGTTAGTTCTTGAGAAAAGTGACACAACCCATTGCTAAAATTTCATAAGCTCATATACTTCAATTGTTTAAACCTAAATAAGTATTATCTTACATTGTCAAGTGTGGACTTACAAGACAAAACACTCCAGAAATGTATCAGCAGACATTTGTTGAGGTTTAAATCTTATGAAATAAGCCCCTCTTCAGTGGTCTGACTGCCCTTAAGTTGTCAAACTACATATCAAGTGGTGTTAATTGACAGCAACTGCAGTGACTCACTTAGTTAGTAAAGTTCAGGGCGTTTTAGCAAGTATGAATTATTTTCACTCAAATGTTCATTTAAACCCTTGCTCTGTTTGTCCTATCAGCTGAGCCTCAAATCCCACAGCTGCTCTACGGCTAACAAAACAAGAGAGCGCTGAAGAAAGACCACGACCTCAAGAACACCTAATGACCCTCCGCGGGGTTATTTCTTTTAAACAAGGCCATATCACAACAGTAACCATGTGTTAACCCAAAACAACCCCGGTACGGTTGTTTTTATTTCGACCGAGGTAACGTTAGCTCTGCTAACTCCGAAAGGCTAGTCGGTTAGCCTGCTAGCTTTCCGGCTAGCCCGAAATCGCAAACGCTTCAAAAACGGCCCAAAATAAGCGCTGACACGAGCTGTGCTTATGTCTTTACACATAAGCAGACGGAATAACGCTGTTTTGATGTTATGGCACAAAATATTTGGTCCCTAACGTTAATCCGAGTCTTGTCGATCTACTGGTTACCCAAAACAAACGAATCGCCAGTGTTTTATCTCAGCATTGTGCCTCTATGTAGGTTTTACAGAAAAATCAGACGACTAAAATGCAGATTTGACCCATCGACCAGGACAAACGTCCATCCGTGGAAGACATCATAAATCGTTTTTATGCCACCACTAGCTGCCTCATAATATGTCTTCTCCTTTGTGTGTAAAAGCTTGTCATCCGCTTGTCTTCATGTGCCACCGGCCGGTTCTTTTCTAGTCCTCCGTTTCTTAGCAGCCAGCTCTCTCTGGATCCAAAATGTCCTTTTAAGCCGACACTTTGGAGTCGAGCTCCCCCTGTTCTCTCTGTCCTATCCTATCCCCTCTCCTCTCCTCTCATCTGCACAGCTCGGCAAGATGAAGATGGCTCTCCAGCATCAGCTGATCCGCACTTCCGCTCGAGATTAAAGCCAGAAAAACACTAGTCTCTCGTTTCAATGCATTTTGTCTGGCATAACACATTATGTGGCATTTATTTGTTCATGGTTAGGTTGGTCTGGTAGCCTACTAAATGATAAACCATTTGGAATGCATTTCAGTTGTTTGATTTATCGTAATACTTCAGAATCAACAGCTGAATATCGTGCAACAGATTGCTTTGAGTGTCTCGGACTGATTCAAATATCCTACATTAATAACAATGAATGAAGGCAAGATGGGGACTTGGATAGATCTTCTTTGATCGATGCAAGCCAGAGTTGAATGTTTTTGGTATTACACAAATAGTGGATTTTGTTTAACCCTTTCACACCCAGTGTCCATTCCAGTGGACATCACTGAGTATGGGTTTTAATTTGGTGCCACCTAAAATTAAGGTTTATGTTTGATTACATAATAGTAATTACAAATCTATGAGTGCCCTTTTCACAAATGCTTTTTATAAATGCTTTTTTAACAAAACAATATTCCACAGCACAGAAAAAATAATTCATAATTCTAAATCGGTAGATGGTAAAATAAATAACTGTTGAAATTAAGTCTAGATGTGAAATTGGCTAAATAAATCATACTATCACAATGGAAATGTAATCAAAATATGCAACATTTATATACCTTAAAAGTTTATTTGCACAAATAGATAACTCGTTTTTATTAATTTTCTTAAATCGTGTTTTTAATTGTGTTATCATGTTTTTATTGTGTATGGTTCACTGTGTTTTAGTTAGTATTATTTAGAGTTCTTCATATATATATATATATATATATATATATACACACTCACCGGTCTTTGTACACCTGTTCAATTGCTTGGTAACAAAATTTGCTAATCAGCCAATCACATGGCAGCAACTCAATGCATTTAGGCATCAGATGTGGTGAAGACGACTTGCTGAAGTTCAAACCGAGCATCAGAATGGGGAAGAAAGGGGATTTAAGTGACTTTGAACGTGGAATGGTTGATGGTGCCAGACGGGCTGATCTGAGTATTTTAAAAACTGCTGATCTACTGGGATTTTCACACACAACCATCTCAAGTGTTTTCAGAGAATGGTCTGAAAAAGAGAAAATATCCAGTGAGCGGCAGTTGTGGGGATGGAAATGCCTTGTTGATGTCAGAGTTCAGTGGAGAATGGGCAGACTGGTTAGAGATGATTGAAAGGCAACAGTAACTCAAATAACCACTCGTTATAACCAAGGTATGCAGAATACCATCTCTGAACACACAACACGTCAAACCCTGAAGCAGATGGGCTCCAGCAGCAGAAGACCACACCGGGTGCCGCTCCTGTCAGCTAAGAACAGGAAATGGAGGCTACAATTCGTTTACAAGCCTACCTGAGTATTGTTGCTGACCATGTTCATCCCTTTATGACTACAGTTTACCCCTCTTCTGATGGCTACTTCCAGCAGGATAAAGCTCCATGTCACAAAGCTCAAATCATCTCAGACTGGTTTCTTGAACATGACAATGAGTTCACTGCATCATGGATGCAGCAACTGCGTGATGCTATCATGTCAATATGGACCAAGATCTCAGGAATATTTCCAAAACCTTGTT
Source organism: Gymnocypris eckloni scoliostomus (assembly GCA_027564155.1). Lineage (NCBI taxonomy): Eukaryota > Metazoa > Chordata > Actinopteri > Cypriniformes > Cyprinidae > Gymnocypris > Gymnocypris eckloni. The sequence goes on from CM050429.1 coordinate 9,778,907, forward strand.
GAATCTATGCCACGAAGAACTAAGACAGTTCTGAAGGCAAACGCGGGTCCAACCCGGTACTAGCAAGGTATACCTAATAAAGTGGCCAGTGAGTGTATATACTTTTTTTAATGTCCATATTAAAGGACAGTTCAAATATATTTGCAAAACTGATATTGTTTTCCAAGTCATATATTTAGAGAGAGATTTATTGTATATTAACAATAATTCATATTCAAACATATTGATTTTCCATTAGCCTTTTCCAATGTATGAATAAATGAATGATGCATTTATATAGCGATTTATTGCGCATTGTTGTACACCCAAAGCTATTTACAATCATGTGGGTCATGTGGGGGGGGGTCTCTCCTCAACCTCCACCAGTGTGCAGTGATGATGCGACGGCTGCCACAGGACAACGGCGCCAGTGCGCTCACCACACACCAGCTACAGGTGGAGAGGAGAGAGAGTCATGTAGTCAATGTAGTTAATATGGTCAATGATGATTTTCAACATTTAATACAATCCCAATGTGTTGGAAATAGATGATTAATATTATGCCGTATTTTTGACTTTTGTTTTAGCTTTCCCATTACCATTTTTTCAGAATAAATAAAAATAATAATAATAATGAGGATACAAGGTCATGTATTCAAATCAGTTCATCTCATTTTTTCAACTTGATGTCTCAACATCTGACTATTAACAGTTTTTCTAAACCAGTTTCTAACCAATGCTAAATATGGCATATTAGCAGCCTTTACATTTTTACATAATTACATCAAAGTTTCTGTTTGGGATTGATTAATAACAGACTGTTAATAGAATATTAAGAACCAAAGCGTCTACATCATTTGAACCATTTGGACTACATGGAATTTACTAATTACTGTTATAGCACAATTCATCAATCAAAGAAAGAAACAAATTTATTTATAAACCTATGTCTTCTTGTTATGTACAAAAATACAACAGTAAACCTGAATAAACGCCTGTCTACAGAAAAGGCTGAACACTGCAGGAAGCAAATGTAACAACATCACTCAGCAGCAGATTCTGGCGATGTGTGAAATAACTGTGCGTCGTTCAAGTTTACACACTTTAGTTTAAGGACCAATTCTCACTATTAACTAGCAACACGGTGATAAAAAAAAGTAAATGCTTTGGCAATAATTCGCAAAACTTCTACATTCTTTCACAAGAAATATTGTTTTCCCAAGAAACTTTGAATTTTTTTTGCTAAAACATAAGCAGTTTGCAAGTGAATGCAAAAGCTGACATATTTTGTCCATCACCATATCCCCCTAAAAAGACTCCATAATATCCTGACGATTAACAATCCAATACTTCATATCACTGATATTATCACATTATCTGTTGGGTAGGTGCTTGAGAAAAATCTTTGCATTGCTATATGTATAAATAAACTGAACATACTATTTTATGACGCAGGTTTTCTGCTAAATTAAATTAAAAGCTCAAAAAAGGTAGTCGTACCCTATTCACCTACAACAAGAGTACAAATAATCAACATAGAATTGGAATGTTGATGAATCTTTACATGCAAGCAATGCCATTCCTTATCGTAATTAAATCACAGAACTAAAAAAATAAAATAACACGTTTAGGTGCAATATGTGAAATGATTTAAGAACATGTGACTTCATGTTCTTGTGCATGTTCACGAATGCTTCAAGTGTACGGAAATGGAAATGAAATGGCATGGTGCAAGTAGTAAAATGTGCAACACATAAAACAGGATCAAACCAGCTTTAAACCTACTGGCCAGCTGGTGACCACTTCATAGGCATTACACAACATATATTTTATACAATGTGCTAAGTGGTTTTAATGTTCACGCTTTGCCAGTGCTGTGGGTGACCTTCTCTATCCACTTCAGGAACCGGCCGACCCGTGTGTACACACCGGGATAGGTGGGGTCACCGCAACCATGACCCCAGGAGATGATTCCTGTGAGCATCCAGTGACCAGCCTCGCCCTGGCACACCAGTGGCCCCCCACTGTCACCCTGACAGCTGTCCACACGGCGATGGTTCGACAAGCTGCCGGCACACAACATGCGGCTGGTGAAGCGACTGCCGTAACGTTTTTTACACTTCCAGGAGGGCAGTAACGGAACCCAGGCCTGCAGCAGTGTTCGGGAATACTCAGAGTCTAATACAAGATGCAAGAAGAGAAAGAAAAATTAGCGCCTTATAAAACTTTGTATTTTAAAACAACTTTTTGAAGTATATAAATATTATTTTTAAGTATAAAAATATATAATACCGTTCAAAAGTTTGGGATCATTAAGATTTTTTTTTTTGTAAGAAATGTAACTTAAAACAAATTATTAACTTGAAAAGCAATCATACGTGAAAGTAAAGACATTTATGTAACAAAAGGTTTCTATTTCAAATAAATGCAGTTCTTTTGAACTTTAGTAATCAAAGAATCCTGAAAAAATTATCACTCTTTCAACAAATATATTAAGCAGCACAACTGTTTTAACAATGATAATAATAAGAAATGTTACCTGAGCATCAAATCAGCATATTAAAATGATTTTCATGAGATCATGTGACACTGAAGACTGCAGTAAAGACTGATGAAAATGTAGTTTTACCATCACAGGAATAAAGTATATTTAAAAAAATAAAACCGTTATTTGTATTTACTGTTATTTACTGTACTTTTGGTGATCATAAGGGACATAAAAAATCTCACCTCCCCCACACTTTTGAACAGTTCTATAAATACATTTTAACATTATAATTTTTGCATATGTATTTGCAAAAGTATTTGGTTTGAAAAAAGTTTTATTTATTATACTCATTTTGTTTGTAAATAATAATACTTATTTATATTGCTTTTTACCCAGAATTATTAGCTTAGGTCTTCCATTCCAATAGGAAACTATTAGCTATCATAAGTGTGTTCAGAAATGGATTTCTCTAAATATGTTTGAGTTTGCAGTACCTGTAATTCCCCATCCGGTGATAACACAGGCGATAGGCCTCTTACCCCTCCTGCTGCTCTGAGGCGGAAGGCAAACTGCATTAGTGTGTGGGTTAAAGGCTACACAATTCCCATCTGTGCCCTTCAGCTTCAGTAAGGCAATATCATACTCCCAGCCCTGGCTGTGGTACTTCCCGTGGATCACGATGCGCTCAGGAGAGAGAGAGCGCTCAAAGTCGTCCCTCTCCTCTGTGTGGTAGTCCCCGAGCCGCAGCACATAACGGGACGGGTCTGAACCAAACCTGAAAAAAGATATGTTCATGCACAGCATGTTTATTTATTGCCACACTGAATAATAACAGACATTGTAACAAAGTAAAGTGTTTGTTATTCTCTGTAGAGCCACTAGATGTCAGTAGAGTCTCTTTCACCTCTTAAAGCAATGAGCAGCAGTAATGACCCAACAGGAATTGATGAGAGTCGCCCCACAAAGTGGATGGGTGCCTTTCGATTGAGATCTAAGCCACAGAGATACCTGCCACGGCCAGTCTCCCCTATATGACAGTCGCAGATGGTCAATAAACAATAATAAAAGATTAATAAATATAATGCACATTACAATGCTAGTAGAAATGTTCATTACCGTAGAGACTTGTCTCCTCCAATGATCCTTCTCCTGCGTCTTTGTGTGTTGGGTCTCAAACCACATTCCTGCTTGATCATGCTTCTGTACTTTACGGGTTCAGTGGTGTAGTCACAGATGACCCCTGCATCTTCACTGTGCCTGCAATCATGGGCGCCCGGGCCTACAGCGGAACACTCACCCAATGAGGCCTCTGTCCCAACACACTTCACATTATCCAGATGGATGTGTCCCTGACCCTCACCGAAATAAGCCATGGAGCGGGCCTTCGAGACCCCGCTAAAATTGAAAAGGGGAAAGAGAAACAAATAAGTGACTGACAATGTCAGGATGTGTCTTTATCTTCTTTGAACACATGAAACATGCTTACACAAATCCTAGCTGTCTGCAGACAACTCCAGCGTTAATGTCATTCCAGCCATCATCACACACACTGCCCCACTGGCCATTAATAAAGACTTCAATGCGGCCCTCCTTGCGGCTCTCGCCATCCACCAGCCTCACCAGGGGACCTGGAACCACAGCGGAACTCGAAACAGCACAGAACAGATGGACCTCTATATACCTGGATAACCAGTGCATTATATGATTGAGAATAAAAAAGTTGCAGTGTCAATTCCTTGTCTTTTTAAAGGGTGATGTGATGCAAAATTATATTCCCCAAAGATATTTAATTCACTAAGGATGCTTTTATGGGCTCTCTTATTATTCAGTACTAGAATTTGGTGCCTAATCAGAAATGAGATATATAATATTTATATAAATATAATAATTAAAAGTGTCAATTAATGTCTTTTAAATGTCATATTATACATTATATTATACTGCTAAAATAAAAATGGTCAATTTAAACAGTGGTTTTCAACCAGGGAGCCGGGACCCACTAGAGGGCCTCAGCAAACCTCCAAGAGGGCCTCAAAATTGATTACAATTATGTAAATTAAGACAAAGCAAGCTTTAAATATGTTAAAACAGCTTAAAAATCAAGTAAGCTGACATTTATTATTCTAACTTTGTTCCCTTAACATCTACCATGTTTCTTTATTACCATGGTTCTCATGTCTTGAGAAACCTGGATGTACAATTCTAGACACTATTCTAGCCCTGGAAATGTTGTCAATTGATAAAAATCTTAAGAAGTCCTGTAAAGTGTTATAGTTATGTTAAGATAAAAAAAAACATTTAGGTAAGAAATTGCAATTTCTGAGTAAATAATTTTAAAATCCTGTAAATTACAAATGACTGTAATATAAAGTTATTGGTAATGGAAAGTGTAAACCCTGAAGAACACTAAGTTATTGGATTTGTGTGTGTGTGTGTGTGTGTGTGTGTGTGTGTGTGTGTGTGTGTGTGTGTGTGTGTGTGTGTGTGTGTGTGTGTGTGTGTGTGTGTGTGTGTGTGTGTGTGTGTGTGTGTGTGTGTGTGTGTGTGTGTGATTATGGATTATCTTATTTATAATTGTTTTGTTTATTTATTTACAGTATATATATTTATATATATTGTTGCTCCCACTTCCTGAAAATAAAAAAGGTTGGAAATTAGCAGCATTGTCAATAAAGCAGATTCACCAAAAAAACCTTGGGGGTCATTTAAGTATTCAAATATTGTCTTTTACTGTGAGAGCCTTGGAATCAAAAAAATTGAGGACCACTGCTTTAAAGAAAATTAAAAAGCACATTATGTTAAAGATTTGTCACAGAGCAACAAATCACAAAATTGATCTTAACAACAGAACAAAAGGTATTAACCACATTCATCAACATACATGTTTTATATATATATATATATATATATATATATATATATAATTTACAAATAAGTATGCATTTCATTATATGTATGCACATGTACTGTATGTCATCATAATAAAATACAATTTATTGTAACCATTTGTTTTGGAGGGCTCCTAAAAACGTAAAGTGGTCTTGTTTCTTAACATCTGGTTCGAATATCGGTAACATCTTGATGATGATAACACTAATACAAGTTTTTACATGGATTTTACGCACCTGTGGCAGGAGCCACTTCAGGGATCTCATTGATCTGCCCTTCTCTTTCACAGCGTATGCCCACATCCTCACTATGAGAGCAGTCATGCTGCCCCCACTGACCATGAGCACAGTCCAGCAGAGAGCTCTCTCCCCCTTCACATGTCACCTCATCCAGCAGGATCAACCCTGTCCCCTCTCCATACATCCCTTCTGGAGCCACCTCAGCTCGCCCTCTGTTGGACATACAGCAGTATTGCAGTAACAGAGAAGAAAGCTAAATGAAACAAACTTCCTGGTCTCCTCCCGGTCAAACTTGAAATGTACTGCTTTTAATTACTTCAAGAATTATGTTATCAACCAGTCAAAAAACATAGCTTACCGATAACCCAGCTGTCGACACACCACCTGGGCGTGAGGTCCGGTCCAGTTGTCATCACACACTGTGCCCCATTCTCCAGCATGATAAACCTCAAGGCGTCCTTCCCACGGGCTATCAGCTCCTACTAGACGCAACACTCCATCTACAGCAGCATTAGCATGTCTATGTTTAATAAATGCACTTACACACACACAAATAAAATGGTGATAAGTAAAAAGGTTTTTAGTCCTTGAAGTACTTTAAATGTGTTATCATAAAGACACAGTTGAGGCAGCTCGTATCACAGCCTGACACAGTTTGTGTCATCTTCACCTGTAAACGGGTTGCAAGCGACTCCAGCATCCTCCATGTGATCACAGTGGTGCTGGCCCCAGGGTGCATGAGGGCATTCCTCCAGAGACAGTTCATTTCCTGTACAATGCACTCCATCTAACATGATAGGCCCAGTGCCCTGCCCAAAGTGCGCCCATGTCCATGCCTTTGGTACACCACTGAAAACAAACACACGCCTGTGATTCATTCTCATAACAAAACAGTTAAGATACACTGCCGTTTAAAAGTTTAGAGTCGGTAAGATGTTTTGAAAGACATCTCTTACGCTCACCACACACACACACACACACACACACACACACACACACACACACACACACACACACACACACACACACACACACACACACACACACACACACACACACACACACACACACACACACACACACACACACACACACTCACACACACACACACACACTTCAGAAATCATTTTAACATTTTAATATTCTAATGACTTTAATATTCTAATATCCTATGGTACTATTTTAGTTTATTTACATAAGTTTGTAATGATACTTACATCGCAAAACCATGCAAAATCAGGACTGATGGACTGAAAAGTGTATGTTACAGGGATAGTGAAGGGTAAAATCAGTTGCTTTCCCTGCACCCCATCAATCATTCATACACTCCATCCATTCATCTATTAATAAAGTTCACTCGCTGTGCTAGTATGTGCATTTGCTTGTGTAAAAAGGACAGTCCTTAAAGTCAGCACTGATTTGTGGATGACATCATCAGTGTCTCCCAGCTTGTAAATACTTTTAACCCTCTGGTTGTGTTCGGACTCCTGTCACACTTGTGGTGTTCCCGGTCAGAAATAACCGGACTCCAAACAACTGCTTATAAATCTGTCATTATGCTATATTATCACCAAATACTGGATTCAATCTTTTTGTTAACTTGTTTTCTTTCATTTAGGACTGGTTTTGTGTTTCTATTTGCATCTGATTAATCTTTAGCCTCATTTATCCAAAAGTAGGCACCTCATTTTTTGAGTGAAAAAAGCATTTTTTATGAATAATATTCACAATATAAGTTAAAAATTATGAAAATTTGCACTGTTTATCACACTAGTGTGCTTTAATGTTTAATCAGGAAGTTTTCTTTTAAATGTTTTAATTTTGTACAAAATTGCACAAAGTCACACTTGTCAAAAATGGCCGGCCATTGAAAGTGAATGGGGAAGAATGAAAGTAAGAGAAACAACTAGTGTTCAGGAGCATGTTGTGCTTACAAACATAAAGGCCTTGGACCTGTGCGTGTGAATGCATGTATACTCACGCTATCACACACACGCGCTCAAACTGCCTTGTCTTTAGCCTGCATTGACTTCAAAATAATCTTTTCTTTCATCACATATTCTAGACAAAACATTATGGCAATAGGTTTTGAGGCTTTCATGTTCTCACAGAGTAGACGAAAGTTTACAAATAAATGCTTTAGCACAGAGAGAGAGCATATAAATGCCTCACTTCACCTTGCTTGTCATTCAGTCCGTGTCAGCGCAATGGCGAAGAAGCTGTCTTTACAAGAGGTTCTTGATCATATTACTGATCAAGAGAATAGCGAGGAAGAGACAACTGAAGATGAATCTTACAGTGAAGATGCATTGCAAGATATATTGGAAGAGGAAAACATCACTGAACAAGCTGAAAACCTTGCAACAACTGAAGAGGAGCAATCTTCTGATTTTGAGGGCTCAGCTGAAGTTGATGTAACATTCTGGTTGAAGGATGGAAATTTGTCCTGGTCATCATCTCCAACTGAGAAGAAAGGCAGATTATCCACAGAAAATGTCATAAAGATGACACCAGGGTTATAAAATATGCCACATCCCGCATTGAAGACATAAAATCATGCTTCAACCTGTTTCTGGCATGCCTATTGAAAACATATCCATGACTAATTTGGAGGGAAGACGGGTCTACAAGGAAAACTGGAATGAGGTAGATCGAACAGACATAGAGGCATACATAGGTCTCTTGATTCTGTGTGGGGTCTATAAGTCCAGAAATAAAAACGTCACCAGTTTATGGGATGCAGACACACGTCGGGCAATTTTTCGTGCCACTATGTCTCAACAGACATTTCATGTGTTATCACGGGTGATTCGCTTTGACAACCGAGACACAAGAGCTCAACGCCGTCAATATGAAAAACTTGCACCGATTCGTGAACTCTGGGACAAGTGGGTGGAGAGGTTACCGCTCATCTATAACCCAGGTCCAGAGGTGACAGTCGATGAGCGCTTAGTCGCTTTCAGGGGACGCTGCAACTTTAAGCAGTATATGCCAAAGAAGCCTGCCAAATACGGGATAAAGATGTGGACCGTGTGTGATGCCAAAAACAGCTACGCGTGGAATATGCAAGTATATACAGGAAAATTGTCAAGTGGTGTTCCAGAAAAGAATCAGGGCAAGAGAGTAGTCCTTGAAGTGACAGAAGGTCTGCAGGGACATACAGTTATATGCAACAATTTTTTACGTCGTATAACCTTGGTACAGAACTACAAAAAAAAACAATCACCATGGTGGGGACTGTCAGAAAGAACAAGCCCGATCTTCCTTCTGCGCTAGTGACCAACAAGGACAGGGATGCTTTTTCAGCCATTGACTTTGTGCAATTTTGTACAAAATAAAAACATTTGAAAGCAAACTTCCTGATTAAACATTAAAGCACACTAGTGTGAGAAACAGTGCCAAGTTTCATAATTTTTTATCTCATATTGTGAATATTATTCATAAAAAAAGCTTTTTTCACTCAAAAAATTAGGTGCCTACTTTCGGATAAATGAGGCTTACGATTAATCAGATGCAAATAGAAACACAAAACCAGTCCTACATGAAAGAAAACAAGTTGACAAAAAGATTGAATCCAATATTTGGTGATAATATAGCATAATGACAGATTTATAAGAAATTGATCGGAGTCCGGCCATTTTTGACCGGGAACACCACAAGTGTTACTAGGTGAAATAAAACCCACAAAAAATTACGACAATTAATGAGAAGTACTTATACCCTATGTGAACAAAGTCAGTAAGTTTGAGTCCAATGCGATAACGTTAACTAGTATTTTCGGGAAAAAGAAAATCTTTTTCGGGTCAATTAGACCCGAACACAACCAGAGGGTTAAGTGAATAATTTGTGCAAAGCGTTTCTAAATGTTAGATGCTAATCAAACCAAAACAGCTCAGTAACATCCTGATGATGATACAAAAGCTCTCAAGCAACATTAGAAGACCTCGCAACAGATCAATGTGCAGATCCTTGCACTAATGTTATAAGACATGGGAGTTTTCAAATGGAAATTTTATATTACTACAGTTTAATTCTTTCCGGTCTAAAATCCAATTATTTCATAACAGTGTTTTACATCAAAAAATGCAATCTGTTTTTATTAAAAACCGTTTCTTACACAGTACAAATTTATACACAGCTAATATTTGGAGGTCCTTGGCATTAAAAATACGTGCAAAATTGGACATACATACATGGTGACAGATTTCTTACCCCAGTCCCAACTGTCGGCAGACCACTTCAGCATCAATATCATCCCATTCATCATCACAGATAGTACCCCACCTCCCATTATGGTACACCTCCACGCGCCCCTCGAAATCCTCAAGGCCTCCCACGAGCCTCAGGGGGGCACCATTCCCTAAACAAAACAAAAGTCCAATCGATTCATTTATTCACTGCAGTGGAGGATGCATAGGACAGATAATTAGAATAATATTTCACACATTATATGCTTCAGTAGGGAACCCCTTTTACAAGAAATAGGTCCCCCACATATGGCATAATGCTTTAAAGCATGTATGTGTATGGTAAAGGATGGGGACATGTGTAAGGACTCTTGGCAAAGCCTCAGCGCTCTCAGATTGCTTTCTCCTTCCTAAAGTTTCTGTGTGAATAATTCACAGCTCTCTCTAAATATACTTGACCCTGTTCCAGCAAACCGTCCCATTACAACAGGCACACTGTTTATGACCATACTTCTGTCTCTCATGAATTCTGTCTTCATTTAGCTTCACAGAAGGCCTTTCCACACTATAACACTGTTGAAAATATAGTTGTAAGAGTATGATCAGCAGATTCAAGAAGCTCAGCTGCTGCTTTATGAACTGTGACTCTGAAATTGAGAGCATGCGACAAAAATAATATTTTTCTAACTTGCATTTCTTATATGTAGCCTATATATATATATATATACATATATATCCAAGTTAAAGTTATTAAGTATGTGCAATGTAATGTGTAAGTCAATTTATGTTTTAAAAATTATATACTGTTCATAACTTTGGGGTCACATTTTTTAGGCAAGGATACATTTAATTGATAAAATGTTACAGTAAAGCCATTTCTAATGTTATAAAATAAATTATATTATTTTTGTTCATAAAATAATCATATTCACAAACATATTAAGCAGTTCAACTATTTAATAATAATAATCATTAAAAAGGTTATTTAGCAGCAAATCATCATATTAGAATGACTTCTGAAGGATCATGTGACAATGAAGACTATAATAATAATAAACCACTCAAATTACACAAACTTACCCTCAGGTACGGCACACACCACTCCGGCCTCATTTCCATGGTTACAGTCACTGGAGATATACTTCCTGCTCCGGCACTTCAGCAGAGAATCTTCATTGCCATGGCAGCCAAGACGTTCGAAGTGAAAGAGACCAGAACCGGGTCCGAAATAGGAATGTCGAAGCGCAGTACCGATTTCACTGTTGGGAGTTAGCAGGTAATTAAATGCCATGCACGTGCTGTGTGTTAATCAGTACAGAGCCTCTAGCTGATAATGAATAGAGTTTGCAGCTTATACCCGAGTCTCAGTTGCCTACAGATCACACTTGCATCTCGATCAGTCAGGTGTGTGTCACACACTGCTCCCCACCGGCCATTCAGGTACACCTCAAGACGGCCACTCTTATTAGAAGACCCCCCCACCAACCGCGCCTCACCTGGAGGAAAGCATGCAGAATCAAACATATTCAGGGATTTAGGAATGATAACGTGTAAAAAATAGTTTTAGGTTTTGAGAGAGATAACAAATAAGCAAAAAATAAAAATAAGTATAATATACATAAATATAAATACTGTATATATTATATAAATAATGCATTTAATTACAAAACAATATTTATATTATTTATATTTATTTTCTTCTTATCCCACTCTTTCCATCATTTTTAACATTCTAACATTTCTATATATTATATTATATTATATATGGTTGGTTTATTGGCTGATTTATGTTGTTTCTTAAGACTTATGGAAAAAAATATGCGACAAAATGAGCGATTGGAATGGTATAATGTGATAGTCCATTATTCAAAAGTTTTAAATATAAATAATTTATGGCTATAATTTAATTTGAAAGGTCAATTTTGCACATATTCTCCAGTTATTTAATTGATCTCTTCACATGATACATTGTATGAATACACAACTTTTTATTCTTCGCGAAATCCTATTTTTATAGTCTTTTATGTTGCAGATGCTGTCTCCTTTCATTTGAGCAGAAGCAGACATCCTGAAATGAAATTAGGTTTCACCTCCATCTTCTTTCTCCTTGACTAGAGGACAACCTAAGTAAAAGTGGCACAGCTTACCCCTACCTCCCCCATTTACATTTACAGACTCTGTGAATCGGCTCTCTGTAATTAGTACAAAACGATCAGATTAGAAACACTCTGTGTCTTGCGAATTAACGTCTTGTTGCTTCACGTCATGCTCACACAGACATGAATTGAAATGCACACTCTAATTGTTTGAGTCTGTAACCGTGTTTAATGTTATTACATAGAAAGAAAAGAGAGGAGAGAGGCAGACAGAGATAATCACAGCTCACAGAGATAAGGCAAACAGATTTCAACACCAGCTCGGTACTGAAGCACAGCCAAGTGATGACAGACCAGCACAAAGAGATCCAGACACTAAACAGACACTTTCCCAATAGGAGTCAAAATGCGCATGAGTGATGCGAGTCTGATTGATAATTAGACAAGAAACGCACAGAGAGGGGAAGATGAATAGAGGACAATAAAAGAGGACAGAGTGAATCCTTGACTGCTGTTAGCTCACTGACAGACACACTGTGGCTGTGTGCTGTGACTGCAGTAATAAACGTCACTCAGCTTCTGTACAACACCTACATTAATATGACAGTTATGACACATTCACATAATAAACACAAACACCACGGTCCAGTATAGGAACTTTTTTAGGTCAAATGAGGCTAGACTAGAGCCACCTACTAAGCCTAAATTATTACTATTTAAAAACTGAAAATATAAAAATAAAACGAATTCAAAATAGTAATAAATGCTATAATGGTATCTCAATGATATTAAAACAATACTGGTGTGTACTGCAGCTATTTTAATTGTAATGACAGCTGATTTAATATGGAATTTATATATTCTAACACCATGTGTATATATGTAAAGGTCTCTATTTAAAGTGTGTAATATGTCTAGGAGTTTATAATGTGTAGCATTTAATTTTTTAGTTTAAAGCCTGTCTAGGAAGTTAAGGTACAACTTAGCTTGATCTTCAATTTATGTGTACAATGCATATTTTTTGTCTTTCTTCTAAGATTATGTTTCCATACTGTCTCTAAACAAACAAACCAATAAATAAATACATTTATTAGCTCCAGAAAGGCATGTTTTGGTCGTAGTGTTGAATAATTCACAAATAATAATATTACAACTTTTTAAGAACTAGCCAACACTTTTGTCAAATGTACCAGCCTATAAGATATTTAGTGAATAATTTATCTAATTATTATTTAGTTGGGTCACAACATATCTCTGATGTCTACAGGTTAGTCATGCTATACTCTCTGTAATGATAACTGGCTGTTTTGTAAATGGCTTTTTTCATTTTGAACTCACTCAAGTAATACAAAAAAAGCTAGTAAAATGAAAATTAAATTTTTGTAAAATATCTCTAAATGTGAAAAATCCAGTCAGGAGGGCTCACCCTGATGGCAGTCGCAGTAGGCCCAACCGATGGCTCCTGACTTCTGTCTGAAAAAGCACCAGGGGTTGGATTCACGGTCAGGGTTTCTACAGAGGTTGTGGTCGCCCAGCCCACGGTCGGGGTACTGCAGCATGTAGTCTGGAAAGTCAGTCCATTTTAGACAGGAAGAGCCAGAATCTGTCTGAGACACAGATCCATTGTAATAACCCAGCTCAGTGAAGCCCTCAGAGCAGGACAGAGGACCTAAGGGAAACAAGCACACACACACACACACACACACAAAGACATAAGTACAATCCAGCATTTCACTTATAAGAGTATGCCCTTGACGGAGAAAAAAACACATTTTAATGCAGTGGCAAATAAAGGTCAACTCATTTATAAATTTCTGGCATGAAAAAATGCAAAAGCTTGACCTAAAATGACCTTGTGTTAACTCAAAGTGGCAGTGTAAACTGTGTAAACCTAAGGTAGTCTTATTAGCTTTCTCATTTTGTAACTTTTTCTCTATCACTGGAAACCTCTTGCTGCAGAGGGTGAGGACAGCAGTGTGAGACAGTAATGATGTCATACTGCACTGCTGGAACAGCAAGACCTGTGAAGACCCACTATGATGAGTCACACATTCAAACAAGTTATACAATGTGTGTGTGTGTGTTTGCATATTAATACTAATAAAACTAAAATAATAAATTGCATAAATTATATAATAATATAAAATAAATAATACAAATAATAATGTCATAATATTTAAAATAATCAAATATTTTAAATATAAGTAAATACATTAAATTTATTTTATATTTGATATCATATAATATTTATTAAAATATTGTATTATTATATACATAGTATTATAAATAATTATAGAATATATTTACATCTTGTTAAATTTTTTTTTTACTTTTTAATGAAAAAATTTTATTTTAGAGGTAGGGTTTAGCATAATATAAAAACAAGTGTCTTGTGTGTGTTTTTTTCTGTGTGTGTGTGTGTGTGTGTGTGTGTGTGTGTGTGTGTGTGTGTGTGTGCATGCGTGCGTGTATATTTTCAAACTAACTAACATTATTGAATTATTTTGATTACTAATGTACTTTTGCTTGCATGGAACTTAATGCTTTACTGTGGGTTGTTAAATTAATTTGTATGCTGTTCATATGCTGCCCGTCTGTCCTTTATTTAATTTCTGGAAATGTGACTAGAAAGCTAGAAAGTCCTGGGCTTTGTGCCCACTGTCCAAGTGCAAGCAAGAGACAGATGTTAAATCCATCCACCAAGACAGGAGACGGATATTTAAATAGAAGTAGTCACTTCATTGAGTGCTTTGGAGGCATTTATAAAAGGGAATTAAATTAGGTTTTAAAGAATCCTACCAGAAGACCTTCTTTAAAGCAATTAGAGGTTTACTGAGAAACAGAACACATAAAATTTCAGATTAAATCCAACATTTGTGTAGGCAAGTAACAACAGTTATTCCACCACAAATAAATGTTAGAAATCTCACTCAAAGCTCCTGAGAATGTATGGGTCTGCTATCAGATAGTGTTGTGCAGGATCAAACAGAGGCAAACGTGCCCTAGTCTCTCTTTAGAAGCAGGTGCTAAACCCTCAGGGAGAAAGAGTTGAGACCATCTCATACCCTGAGCATTATGGGCCCAAATTCTTGCAGAGGTAACGCCAGAAAAGTATTTACACCTGCATGTGTATACGAATCTACACCCAGCGGACACGTAGCCTAACCCTGTCTTTGCTTGAGTAGATTGCTTTAGTATAGACTGATTGAGCTGAGATGAGTGCTGACGGTCAAGATAAACATATTAGAGATGGAGTATCACTGAAACTCTATTACATTCTCCTCTTCTGTCTACATTATTCCGAATATAACTGTAAACAATGTGCTGAAAAAGACCTGACACAGTATCATCCCCATCTTATTAAAAAGCATGTTTATCATCAGAGAACAGTAATGGATTTCCAATGTGAGACGTTTTTAAACCTCCATGCATTATGATTGTTTTGATTTAAATCAGGCAGATGGAGTGGAAGACGATGCCATGGGTATCTAACAATCTATCAAACCAAAAACTGTTCCACCTATCAAATCTGTTCAAAACGGAATAATTATGGATAATGGTTAATATAATATAATATAATACATTTTCATATTATTAAATTATTAATGTTTTCAAAGATTAAGTGAGTGTTAAATGACAGCAAATATCATCTAAATGTAAAATCAATAAAAAAATGCAAAATAAAATCTAATATCAGGCCATAACTAATATATATATAATACAATACCGTGGAACAAAAACTGTGGAGAGGAAAAGTGATCTTTGGTGGTTCTTTTAATGGCTTTAGGATGATTGGTCTTCTACACACCATAACATTTGATAATAAAATATGTTTAGACATTATAAATAGTTTCATTCTTGTACTTTGGCAGGTTAATAGTTCAACAGTCATGAATCTTTTCTTGTACACACTCATGTCTCGTCTCGTGAGAGCTCAGGTTCCACGCTGTGTGTCGGTCTGGACATACAGTAAAGCAATTTGCTGAAATAGCATCAGGGTAGAGTTCCAGTCATATTTTCCATGGTGTTACAGTTATAGAGCAAGATAAAGACCACCAACAAGACTCCTGGTGGTACCACAAGAGACTATATATATAAGAGGTATAACTGCATAGACTGCTGGTCTGAGTAAAATAAGTCTACAGATGAGGTAATCATAGAGGAATCTCACGCTGCCCCAGCATGAACTGGGAGAAGGTTGACGATCCTGTAGTAGGTTGAGTATATTTCAGCCCTAAGGATGTCAGCGCACAAACCTGTCTAGGCTTGGAAGACAAGGAAAGCATTAAAGTTCACAGAATATGAATATGTGACATGTAATAAGCAAAAACAGCAGGGCATTCGATCCCAAATTAGCTACTTCTCAAAGCCCATCAATGCCACAGTTGTTTCTCATCCATTCACTGTCATCAGTAAATGTTTGTGCTTCACTCATATTACAAGCACACTGAATATTGTGTTTCTCTCCATAGCAATCTTGTCTGAGGAGCAATTGTTGCTGTTGAGTATTTCTGCCGTAGGGAACCATCGACAAATGTATCTCTTGACAGCCGAGTGGTTTTGCATCAGCTAATGTTGTATTAGATCTAGTGCCAAGAATGGACGTGGGTTTTGGCATTGAAAGAGATGCTCTTTACAAGAACAAAATACTGTGACATTTCAGCCACTACCAGTAATGAGTATTTGTCTGAATTAGGTGGCATAATTAAATTTCCTAAGCAAGTGGTGACACAAGAGAGATGCAGGTATATTGCCAAATCTCTAATAAAAAATATTCCAGCTTGCACCTTTATTTAACCTTTAAGAAAAACAAAAACATATATAAAACAGATAAAGCATAACTCAAACAGAGATAACAGAAATCATGTTTTTTCATTGTACATTCCAATTAATCGCAATCAAACCGCAGTTGGGTTATTTTGACTATGTTAAAAAAAAACTTTAAAAAAAACAGCTAATCACACAATAAAACATGATAAAATAATAAAAACATGATTTTTGAAACAAAAAATGGAGATATCTGTTTTTTGCAAATAAACTCTTCATATATAGAAATAAATGCGATGAATGCCTACCTGAGCTCTGCAGTGTATTCAGGTACACAGCGCTTTGTCCTGCCTATAAGGAAAAAAAAGTACAGCCAGTTCACTTCTAAGAGTAGGGGTGCAGCCCCAGCATCCTGGCCAAATTTGTCCATAGACCTCTGACCATCATGTCCTCCTAATCATCCTCATACACTGATTGGCTTCATCACTTTGTCTCCTCTCCATCAGTAAGCTGGTGTGTGGTGGGCGTTCTGGCGCACTATGGCTGCCGTCGCATCATCCAGGTGGATGCTGCACATTTGGTGGTGGATGAGGAGATTCCCCCCCTTCTATGTAAAGTGCTTTGAGTACCCAGAAAAGCGCTATATAAATGTAACAAATTATGCTTTCACTTAAAGTACCACGGACATATGTTTTTTTAGGCCATGTACTATGGTATTCTTTGAAATACCCTGAAGAAACATTTAAATGCCACAGTAAATGAATAGGTAAGCATTTAGTATTGGTATTTTGTCCCCTCTCGCCTACAGTCACTGAGTGGTGCCTTGTTGTTCCTTCACAATGAGGCATGAAGTCACCTTCCAAAACCTTCACCCTCTCTGTTCCTCTCTGGTGAAACGAGCTGCTGACACTATCACAACTTTCAAGTTCTCTGACTCTAATTTTCTCTGAACTGACTCTAATTTTCTCTAGCTTGTTTCCTAATTTAGCATTCTAATGAACATGCTTATGCTCTTCTATTATGTAGATAAAAGCATCTGCTAAATGCTTAAATGCAAATTTTGTCTTTATATATACATTTATATACTTAAGAAAGTACCAAGGTATTAAAATCTGATACTATCACTGTACTTTGATACTTTTTGTAAATGTATGACAATCAGGCATGAATTATGACTTACGGATTATTTTAATAGGATACAATCTTTATTTTTAGTTTATACCATTTGTTTTGTTTTGATCCCAGTAACCAGCTGCACGGCCTTAGTCAGAGGTTTTCTCCCTGGAGGAAGGTTATCAAAGGTATCCGTTGCTTTACGATGAGGAAATGTCACAAAGACACGAGTTAATAGTGCAGAGCAGCTTTGCTTTAGCAGTACTTCAACTGAGATCAAAGAACACTTTCATGACCATCAAGCCGTTAAGTGACTGCTACTGTGTGATCTAGGTGTGATGAAGGGAACGAGCATCATCCTTTTCTCTCATCCCGACTGCACTGCAAGCGTCTCGTCCCATCGTTCGGATGAGAATAAAGTGTGATGCTTGTTCCCATCAACGGGGATTAAGTATGAGATACAATATAAGAGACTCAGATTTAAGTAACAAAGACAAAAAGAAAAGAAAAAAATCAAGCACACATTAACTGTCCTATTGTCCTAATAAACTACACCTCCCTGTGCTCCTTGTTTTTTTTGTACAACAGATCTAAAGATATTCTCAAGACAAAACTAAAAAGCATGTTTTATTTTAGATATTATTGACAACATTACAAAGCTGGCTCTGATACCAAAATCCAAAATGATTCGAAGACAATTGGGTTAAGCTTTGGTTTTCTGGTGTACTTATCCAGTCCATGACATGTTAGACATAGTAGGTATATTTTCCCAAGGTAGTTAGGGAGTGTTATGTTATGTTCTGCTATTTTCATTAATGTTTTGTTTATTTTATTGTTATATCCCTGCTGAAACATCTTAAGTCAGCCTGATCTGTTGGCCACTTTTCAGCTCATCAGGCTAGGAGGGCTACAGAACAGCTGAAGCTCATTTTAAAACAGCTAAAACCAGAAAACCACAAGAATGTTTTTTTTTTGTCAATATGAGATATAAAAATTCAAACATAGCTCAAGATATTGTGGAAACAGATTAATAAGGGACATGTAAATAAGCAAATGCACCTCATTGTCTCGTTATTATTTAGATCCTTTAAAGAGCTGAAATGTATTCGGGGCAAAGTACGCCTCAGCCACAAAAATTAACAACACGTCAAAATATGCGCGATCATAATTCATTTCCGTGTCGACTTTCATTCTAACTACTCATTTAGAAGAAGAAATTTTTACTGTGTCATTTTAAAGACCAATACAGTTGGGAGACAACAATTTTTTTTATCACATTTAGCCTATAAAGCAGCTGTTTGTTTGTTTTTTGGCCGCCGTCTGAACTACTGTCTACTAAAACCCCAGGATCACGTCAGGAGTTCTTCGTAATTTTGTCAGGCTAAATCACAGCTAGACTGACTGTTTGTTAGCTGACTAGGAACTCATGTGTCAATAAAGCAAAAAACTGCGTGTACATACCTCTCCGTAGACACCGATAGAGAAACGAAGGACAGCAGCAATAGAGAGGATCCCGCTGATATCCATCCTGTCATTGACTGGACATCCAGCACAACTGTCCCATCATCACCGCCCGCGGGCACAGAGACAAAGTGGGTCGCCTTCCCGCCTCTAAATGTTTACGAATGTATGTACGGAAGAAGAAACAACGAAAATGATGAGACGGAACAAAACAACATCATGTAAACTTCTGAAAGTCCAACGAAACGATAGACACCCCTCCCGTGTTGAAGTCTGACTGAGGTTTACGTTCACTGTGAGGTGACACTAAAAGAAGAGACGCCGCTCCAGCAGCATTCGCCACAGTAACAAGTTACAGATGATTAGACATAAACATTTATGGATCACAGAGCGGAGAGGTTGGCCCCTTATGGCAAGCCGTATGAACAATATTCCTTTAAATGAACTAGCATCTGTTACTAGTCATTGGTTTTAATTAGAAATCCAAAAGTGACAATCTTCTGCAGTTTTACTAACTTAGCATTAAGTTCTACCCCTAAACCTAACCATCGACGGGGCATAAGCAGATCATAGAAAGAAGAAAGAGAGAGATTGTAGACACCAATTTGCCAAAATTCAAATTAATTAATTAAAAATAGAAATGAGAGTGTATTGTACAGGACATATTTTAGATCAGAAGTTTAAAACATATCCATTACATATAAAAAAAAATCTAGTTATTATCTGTATGAAATGTTTGGATTTTTGAATAACTCAACAGTGGTTGTAATGGCCTTTCTTACAGACTCTGTTGACTTTGTAAAGTTATGCTTATGAAATAAAAAGGAAATCTGATATGAATTCTGCACACAGCACCCCAAAAAATGCGCCTAAAGCTTAAAAACAGACCTTTTGCGGTCACATGGCAAATATAAAACAGACAAACAAGGAATTCCATTTATTTTCCATAACTCCTGAAAACTCCCTAACATAGGACAAAGGCCATGTGTTGATAAGGTGGATATTACAAACCACTTGGACAATTTTTTAAATGTCTTGGGATTTATGAATATCACATTAAAACAAACAAGAGCCTCAATACACAGGTGGTTGAGCTCACCTTGTCTTGCATTGTTCACCTGTGTACACAGACACTTGAATACACCTCATTCCACATTGTTCACCATTCATGCATCTTCAATAGAAGTTAAACAATACCTGAATCACTTATTTAATAAAAGATCAAAGCCTCCTTTTAACCTGAGCACAACTACACGTTATTCATATGATAAACATAATTCTCCTATACTTTAATTAGGCTATAGTATCAGAGGATTTGTGTCTAAAATTGAGTTGGTTTTAACGCATAACAGAAATAAAATGGTTTCCAATCTTGCAAAGAGGTGGATTTACTCTTCAAGTCATTCAGAGATGATGTGATACTTAAAATGTAAGATTTTGTAGATTTTATCAAACAACCGTTTTATCAGGCATCAAGGAGCTATAAAAACAAATGATAATGGTTAGCTTTCTCTTATCTCATGCCCAGAGGTGTGGCTGCATTGCTTGGCATTCATCCACACTCTGTTCTGGGGTGTTAATCTGGTTTATACAAACTTAAGGACATGGAGACTGGAATGGCTTACTGTATGTAACATCAAATGCCTAGTAAATATAACAGGTTGATGTCAAAGGTCATCTGGAAATCTGGAAGGCATTGACATGGCCGCACCTTTCTGCATTCATTGCTTTAGCTCTTTTAGTCTTATACTAAAATATTTTTGGCTGTTCATTGTTACCTCATTCTTCTTTTGAAGTCTGTGCTGTTGACAACAGTACAAATTGACAATGTTGTGACTGAGCAAAGTTTAGACTTACAGCAGACATAATTTCCTTTGTAGTCTAAGCACATTACTCAGCAGACAACTGTAGATAACCATTCTAAGGAAATGGTGGGCTGTGTTATCACAGGATGGCCATGGTTAAATTGCATTAAGGGAACTAAACCAATTCATGGTCTCAAAGTTTAACAACATTTCATATCAATCAACAAAACAAAACATGAAAAATAACATCTGAACAGAAAGTGAATTGTTTGTAAGTTAATATGTTTAATGAGGAGTTATTTATATCTTCATTGTACAGCTCTCATGGTCAAATTCAATATACTGTGTTCTGGTGTGTAACGTGATCCGGCACTTCTCCCTTGATCTCCATCTTCTGATAATTGAAAATGGCTGAGACTAATTATATTGTGGACACAGCACGAAACAGGAAGAAAATTTGCTAAATAAATAAACTGCTGGGATTTATAGGTCACAGCTCAGTTATGCAGTCTAGATTTAGAAAAGTAATACCAAAAACCAATACGATAACATTCAGATTATCTGAGAAGTAACAAATGGTATAGTAAAACGTCAAAAACAAAAATGACAAAATTATTAAATGGGACACTTCACTCAAAAATGTAAAGCCTATCATCATTTACTAACCCTCCCTTCATTATTAACCTGTATGACTTTCTTTCATCTGTTGAACACAAAAGACGACATGTAGAGGAGTAAAGGGTGACAGATTTTCATTTTTGGGCGAACTACCCCTTTAAGAGTGTGAAGGAACCAGTGTTTGTTCCTTTGTACTGCTCTGATGAGATGACCCACAGGAGTGCAGTAATGTAGTAATCACCAAAAGTGCCTTCAAAACCTGGCGAATGTAGTTAATTTGCTTTGTGAGCATCCGCCGATATCCTTTTGGCAGTGTTTGAGCCCCAGTGACAGCTTCAACGTTTTGTTTGTTTATTAGAAAACCTTCCCACACCTCGTTCTCATCAACTGCCCGGCCCAGTCATACACTCAGACTAAAGTCCCCATCTATACAGCTCAGATAATAAAAGTGTCCATTCTTTGACTAATCTGTGTTACTGGTCCTAGATCTCACTGCTCAGGTTGGGAAATCGTTTTAATAAGGTGTTGGCTTCTTTAGGCAAAAGTCGACCCTGAGTTCCCTGCTTTCCTTTGGCCTTGGTCTGCGCCTGTAAGAAGTGAAATTAGGAAACAATTGTAAATAAAATAAACATTGCATGCACTTTATTCCTATTCATAGGCTTTAAGAGAAGTCAACTAGCTTTCAAGCTGTAGAGGGAGATGCTAACAGAAACATGATCTTGCTAGATGCATGAGGATGCCATAAACACGGAAACAACAGATGAGGGAGGTAAAAAAAGAAGAATACTCTATCAGGAAACTGCATTGCAAAGTGGGAAGTATGTTCGTCATAATCAGGAAATGGCAGAGAAAATCTGGTTGTTCATCCTAATTAGCCATTTCCATGTATTCTGAATTTCATCAAAACCTTGTTAATTAAAGCTATGAGTAGCTCTTTTACAGAGGATTTCCTAAGTTACCTTTTCAACACATGTGTAGAAGACTGAGACTTCTCTAGAGCAGGCCGAGCTGTTGAAGTCATTCTGTTTCCAGCAAGCCATAAGCAATGACATTTCAGTTACACATGTAGCCTCTGTAACAAAGAGTGTGTATCACCATGTAAGAGTTTAGCAAAACAATGCATTACAAAAGGCCTTCGATGTTGCCTTAAAAAGAAAATCACCATCACTTGTATTTTCAGTCTAATTTTAGTGCATGCACGCAAGTTTATTTTATCCAATCAGTTACTTTTAAAATGGAGAGTGAGTGACATCATGGTACTTTTAATGAATTTATAATAAGTGCTAAATGTATCTTCATGCTTACATTTATTTTTTAAATTGAACTACAACTGACTTTAGTTAACATTACAATTGTAGTTAGATGTAAATCTGAGTTTGTTTTCTAGCAAGCACAATGTTTAACTGACCATATAAAGCCTTTCGTATCATATTTGATACATTCTAAGGCCTCTAAAATATCTAAACACGATCAAAATGTTGATGAAAACCTGTTCTACACAATCAACTACATGCCTGATGTTAGCAAGTAAACAGGCTTTTACTTTTAAAAATGTCTGATTTCAGGTAATGTACACATTAGTTTGCAGTGAAATCTTTAACAGCTTATTTAAACTACATATAATGCTACTTTTATCTTGTTATTAATATTTCAACATTAACAAGAGGACTGAAGATGTATTTGTAACATCGCTCCAGCATCAATCTATTGCACTGCATTGTATATTTTTAGTTCCCCACAATTGAGCATTGATCATAATGAACCTCAGTGATTTTATGTATAAGCTAATCACATTTAAATCTTTCTTTTTGGCCATATAAATAATAAAAACTACACCAGATTACATGCACTTGCTCAGTTTGGGACTTTGAATAAAACAGGTATTTTTCCTTCTCGAATGTGAGCTGGTGTCACATAACGTTACTACTAGGGCCACAAAAGCCTTTTGTTTTATGCAACTAGATTTTATTTTATATTTTGTATGAAGGTTCAATAAACTGTTAAGTTTAAATAAGTAGTAATGTTAATATTTTATATGTCAGGCTTTTAAAGACTAAAGTTTAACACGGAATCTTCACACTGCATTTACAAATATTATACGTAATATTTCACAAATGTGCATCAAATATTGCATGCATTCAACACATCGAATAAATAGATAATTAATATAAATAAACTAACTTAAGGTGAATTCTGTAACCGTTTCGATCTAAAGCAGGCCAGTAGAAGAGGCCAAGAATCTAAATGACACCGAACCGTTTTCATACACATTACACATACATCGTAAATGTAAAACTCCTGACCTCCTTTCTTCAGTCTGCGGCTGGCGACCTCATTCTTCAGCGCCAGAGGTTTGTTGGGTCTCAGTACAGGTTTTCCATTCTGTCTGCTCAACAGTTTAGCAACCTTCTCTTGAATCACATATCCACTCATCGCTTTTCTATAATGTCTCCTAGCGACACAAACTTCGAATCCAAAATAAGAGTGACACGGAGCCTAATAATATAGCATAAGTAATTACTTAAATGTCATTTCCGAGTCCTTCATACTTCAGGTCCTCATGTGTACGTCGCCATTTTCTGTCGGAAAACGTTCTCTTACGTACCTGTTGTCGTGGTTACCGCCGCCGACACAGTCGTAAAAGTGCCGTGAATAGTCTCCTTTTCAAGGCTCTTTATGCATAAAACATTTTGTTCAGTGATTATTTTAGGCGGATAAGCTAGCTGGCTAAATCAGCATTGAGAAAAGAAGAGATTGACATAGAAATGCTTTTAAGTAAAACAGAAGTAAACGGTTTTATTAAAACAGCAGTTGGAAGTATGTGGTAAAATGAATAAAATAATCAAAAGGGAGACACCTATTTAGCATTCAACATAAATTAGGGATTGAAAGAAAGGTATGGAAACAGAAGAGAAGATACTGTTATAACCAGGATCTGTATAGGACACTCTAAACGTAACTATTAATTGTATATAATAGGAAAAGGTGAGTCAGATTGCTGCAATTACTGTGGAATAACAGAAACAGTTGAACATGTGCTCTTACATCGTGAGGCATATAATAGACAAAGAAAGCAGTTTGATGAAAAACTAAGAGAAATGGAAATCAATGACATTTCAGTTAAGAATATATTTCAGAATTCAGAAAGATTATTAGTCTAGGCCTACTTCAGATATTATGAGCCATTTTATGGAAACCCATTTTATTAATACAATAATTCAGGCAGTTACACTGGAAGTGCAGAGAAGTGGGCAAATCTAGATCAAATCAGAGTTGTTACTACGGCTGGTTCACCTGTCATTTCAATTCCAACTGAATAGAAAACAAGTCTTCAAATTCTAAAATTAGCTGAGACCTAGAACACACTTAAAGATTAACTCATTTACTTTTAACAAGAACTAGACATGTGCTTAATTGTAAACATCAGGACAGGATGCCTTTAGGTGATGCAGGTTTTCCAGTAAAAGTTTTACTCAGGACATTTTTACACACTTAAGACACAGCAGGGTCCTGTGAGAGCACCAAACAAACAGAACAGACTTGATTTCAGTGTTATATCACTAAGCTGGAACCCAGTGTTCTTCATCTGTAACAATTTACTCAACAATTACATTATTTTCTCTACATTAAGAAAAAACAAAGCTTTCCTTTCCTGTTTTCTCCCAGAAAACAGGTCATTCAGATTAGATGTTAAGCCGATTAAGAAACATTTTTGCATGAATATGACTGATTGTAGCACCACAAAAATGTAAAATGCTTCTTGATCCTGTTAATTACTGTTTACATGAAGAGTACTTTATATTATATAATGTTTTTTCACTCTAAATTAATGATCAAAGGGAAACTCACCTCATGTACGCAGGAACAGATATAAACATGCAGAGACAAAGTTTCAATGACCATGTTGTTTTCTCCTCTGATTTGCAGTGAAGTCATATATAAGAGTGAAAGATTTTGATGGATTGGCTAACCATAAGCCATGCCACTATGGAGGGATAAGAATTTGCACGCAAAGTTTCTGTCCACATCTATTCTATTCACTTTAAGTGAATATAAAGATAAGGCAATATTTGCTCACAGTAAATGATGCAACATAGTTATGTTTGATTTATTCGCATTATTAAAAATAAAAATCCATTTTGATCATTTTGATGAACTCCAACTGGTCCATGCATTCCATTAAATGTCAGCTTGTCCTCATAACTACTCTGGTATTCTGACTGTCTCTGCTTGTTTGTAACAGGGCTACCTTGAGTTTTCAGCCAGAACAACTATCAGGCTTAGTTTGAGAAGTGTTCCTGGAATGTTCAGGACTGTTTATAGTTTGTAAATTATTCCATTTCAGGATTTCATATTAGCAAAGTTCAACTCTGAGGTCAAATTACAAATCATGTGTTCACACAACATGTGGACCGTGGAAATTTCCAAAAATAAATCTAATTGCAGCGCAGTGTATGTAAGTGTAGCTCCATGTCAGTCGCAGTGTTTTTTGTCTGTATAGTTTTTCATGTTTCGGCAGAATAAATTCACATGGACAATACCTAAGAAACAAAGACGTCCCCTCCCTGAACTTTGACCTTTCCTGCTCCTGTTTGCTTGACTGAACTAAATTCAATGGCAGAAAGTTTCACAGAAAGTTTTTTTTTTGTTGGAGAGACTGTTTTCTCTCAAGCTGTCAATTATGAATCATTCCTCAAAACACTTTATTTCAAGCTTCATTTAATAAGTCTTACAAAGCTGCTTTTTTAGAACTAGGGCTATTGGACTATGAACTCATTGATAGTTCAGTTCGTGACAGGACTTCACTGCCATTTGCTCTCTTAGGAAAATCCCTTTTCTAAACTAATTGCTTCTAGAAAAAGTTAGTCAGTTAGCCTCTAAGAGTCTAGTATATTTTTCCATTATGAAAGCCATGAACTATGAAAGTCTAAACTATGAACACAGCAGTGTAGAATTGGGAACCATATACAACTAAAAGGATAATCTGTGACCACTTGAATCAGTGAACGTTTCTATGTGAAGCTTTCTGTAATTTTCTCAGCTGAGCATTTAATTAATCCATGTTTCCTCTCGCTTAACCATGTTGCCCTTTATCTTTTTCTCTTTTTAGTCAGCTGTGCTTGCCCAATGAGTTGCATACGCTGCACAAACATACCAGACCAACTCGAGGTCATGACATTCTCCTCCCTCATTATTGCACAGAATATTTGTTAGCCTACCTTACTGCTCTGTAAGATGACCCTGTAACCTGTAAGAATGCAGATAGATTTCCTTTGAGACCCATTTTCATTACATGATCCCACCAAACATCTGGACTACTACATTAGTTAAAGCATATTAGCGAGTTTGTATGAATGACTCAAGTGATAATAGGTTAATCCAAGCCTATCATAGAGTCATAGTGGTGATGATGCAACACATTTGCTCTTGGATTATATTCAGTGATAACATGAAGATGAATCGCTTGGTTACAGTGGGAATCAAGCTGTTGATGTTTCTTGGATATGTTTCTGTAATAATCTTTCACTCTAATTTTAGAATGAGTGTAATGGTTGTCAGCAGCTGTGTAACGTGATGGGAATGGGAAGCTTAATATAATATCATTAAATTAACTTACAGTCAGGGGGAAAGGAATGAACAGACTTAAGCTGTATGTGTCTATAGAGGAATGAAATAAAGTTAAAATATTATTTTCAGCTTTATATAATTTTTTAACAAATTGTAAACTGCTTTCAATAGTTTACTAAATAATTGTAATGCTTTTAATAATAAATTAATAATAATGTTTTTATCTTGGCTTTCTCTTTATTATCTCCTGTTTTATGTAATTGTTTTCTTAGTTAAAGGCATAGTTCACCCAAAAATGAAAATTCTTTCATCGTTTACTCACCCTCAAATAGGTCCAAACCTGTATGAATGTCTTTGTTCTGCTGAACACAAAGGAAGATATTTTGATGAAAGTTTGTAACCAGGCTGTTTTGGGGCAACATTGACTTCCATAGTCATTCATCCAAGACACTAGTGCCCCAGAACTGCTCTGTTTCCCACATTCTTCAGAATATCTTCCTTTGTGTTCGGCAGAATAAAGACATTCATAAAGGTTAGGAACTACTTGAGGGTGAGTAAATGATGACAGAATTTTCTTTTTGGGGTGAACTATCCCTTTAATGTGACAGGTTCCACCAGCCTGCTATTAATATTATATTATATTATATTTGTATATTATATTATTCATAAGTTTTATTTCTGTTAGTTAATTTGACAAGTTCCAACAGCCTGCTGTTAATTCTTATTTTTATATCATCTGTTTTGATACATTTCTTTTTTTATTCTTTTTAGTCAAATGGAACTCATAAATATAGTCTTCTAATTCAGTCTTTTATATTCAATGTTATGATAATGGGAGATGTTCCCTGAGGATAGTAGAAGCCCCCTGAGTGTATGAAGATGATACATTTTTGATGAGATGTCACGGTGTGGGCCTTTTTCTCAGATGGCACATTATGTTGTGTCACAGACACAGGGGTTCTCAGTCCAGACCCCCTGTAGAACACAGCCATGACACCCCATCTGCCAAACAAGGACATTCAGAGGCTCAGCGACAGACAGTACATGCACACATACACTATACAAATACTAAAAATGATGTGTACTGTAAATACACACTGGATGTGCAAAGTTTTGTGTGTTACTCCAACACAGAGGATTGTTTTGCAGCTCTGAGGTCTTAGTTCAGCTCTGTCTCTCTGGCAAATGGATGTGCCTATTAGTTAAATTAATTCAGTTATTCCATGAATTTAATTTCACACATGTACAGTAGACAGATGCTGTGAGACAATATGAGGGTGAGAAGATATTAAGGTTTTGTCCATGGGGAATAGACAGAAATGGCATAGGACAAAAGCGTATGTGTGTGTGTGTGTGTGTGTGTGTGAGAGAGAAGCAGAAAGGAGAATAGAGACAGTCTGGTCTCTCAGAGGACTGTCTGGAATTGTGAATTGATTAATGCAAGGCAGATCCATTAGCTAATGAAGTCTGTCTGGTCAACAGTGCATTCTGTAGAGCAATTACTTCACCTCCATCCCGCATCTTTTGACTTTGTTCCTTCTTCACAGTATATTGCAAGGCTATTGCATCAATGATTGGCACTGTTTATTTTTTTAAGGAATTATTTAATGATTATACTGTTGGTTATTCTCAATATGTATGTAAGACAAGTGAACTGTCTGTAAGAAAAGAAAGCTGTTTGAAGCAATAGTGCCCATACATGTGACTAATATATTGCCATCAAATACCATATAAATAGTAATAACTTTTGTGATTGGGGTTTCATTTATTTCATGCTGGCTTCAATTGCACTCCTCACATGATCGTTTTAATTACATTTACCATGATGATAGTCTGGTGGGTAAGTGTTGTCATAATGAATCAGTTTGTGTAAATTTTGTTAGCAGACAAATCTATTACTGCAGTCTTCAGTGTCACATGATCCGCATTCTAATATGCTAATTTGCTGCTCAAGAAGCATTTAATATTATTATCAATGTTGAAAACAGTTGTGCTGATTAGTGTTTTTGTGGAAACAGTGATTCATTTTTGGTTGCATCGTTGGAAAGTTCCTTTTTTTTTTTACATTATGAATGTCTTCACTGTCACTTTTAATCAATTCCATACATCCTTGTTGATTAAAAATATTAATTTCTTAAGAAAAATTCGAATGAACCCAAACTGCGAATGTAGCCTATATATTTTCAATGTTGTCAATACTGTCTTTACAGAGATGTGTTCTTCTTGAACAGGGCTACGTTTCCCAAAAACATCACATGCCTAAATTGATCGTAGGTCCAGTGATGACAATGGTTCTATGATTAACGTAAGCTTATGATGCTTAATGCTGCCCTGGCCAATAGTGGTTAGACAACACGAGAACTGAATTCCTCTACTCGTGCATGTGGGTCAGAATGGGTGTTTTTAGAGTGACATTTGACATTGTGCCCTGACCCTTGATCTCCGGTTTCAGATTTATTAGCACGACAGGCCTCAGTAACAGTGTCAGTAGACCCATTGTTTAAGCAGATGTGAGTTGTGAGCTCCCTGATTGTTTTCTGCTGACATGTTTTGTCTGTTTGGTTCGGGTTAGAGGCTGTTATAAGAGCAATTTCCAATCATTCACTGGGCCCAAATATGTGTCTGTAGAGCCTTTGACACTAATAATATTCGAGTGCATAAATACCATCATCACGAGGCCCTGGAGTCTCATCTGTGCATGTTTTAGTGACACTTTATTATTATGGTAACAAATAATGTTTAAAACATGCTATTTATAATGTGAAAAATATCAGTTTTATCATTACAATTTTATTTATCATTACTATTACATAACTAAAGCACATTAGAATATATTAAATCTGGTTGTATTCACAGTAAGTCTGGATAACTTTATGATCATTGACATTTTAAAAACAAGCCTCATATGAGCAAATATAGCAGAATTAAATAGCTCTTGTCTTTCAACAAATTACGTAACCTTCATGACAACCTGAAATTTTGTTTTAGTATTCTAAGAAAAATGTGCCAACTCTTCTTTTAGAAGCTAAATTATCAAACAAAAAGCTACATTTTCTTCTTAAATGGTTTGACTAAATTGACAACCTCATACTGCCACCTGCTGCTACAAACCATTATATGGAAATGACTGAAGAAATGACTGTGCTCTTTGTTGGTCTAAAACTCTAAATTGAAGCACACACTGAGGCACAGGCATACATTTCTATATAAAAGATAAACATAGGCTATTTTGTTTTTCACTAGTAAATTAATAACACTATTAGTGTCAAAATTACCATGGATCTTGTATCATGATATTCGTTGTACCATGGGTATAGTAATTGTTCAGTATCATAGTATACTTTAAACCAAAATACTGTGCCATCTAAATAAATGTACAGGGAAGCAGACTATTAGACTTATATGTGCTATTTTGCGACATTTCATTTTGATTTTATGATTTGGGTCTTTTAAATGACTGCTAATTTGCTATTTTTGATGATTGTTGCTGCCCCCTGCTGATGATACTTGATGCTCTTATGTTGCATCCCCATGCAAGTCATGGCACTGCAGCCTGCACTTGCATTAAAATTAGAAAATAATATTTCTATATATAGAAATATTATACTAAATACAACGACTATTATTATTGTCCTTCAGCACAGATAATATTTAACATCGGTTTAAATTCTGTATGGCTGCGGCTTTATAATAAAATCTAAACACCCTCCTAGTCATAACAACATTTGCATCATCTGCCCTCAAGATCATCTGTTTTAATTTGATTCAGTTGTGACTTCCCTTTGTAGTAATATTGTATTACTGTCACTAAACACTCACAGATATGATTCAGAGGGCCCTGGCATGATTTAAAGGGACATTTCAGTCAAAAATTAATATCCTGTCATTTACACAAGGGCTGTACACATCAAAGGCAATACCTATGAAGATAACTACAAAAGTTTTGACAATCACTCTAATTCTGTGAGAATAGGAAAGTCTGCGCACCTCAACTGATAATGACAAAGAGGACCTATATCATTGAAATGACTTTCAGATTTTAGGCCTATTTTCAACAAGAACGATAACTATAATGATAAATATATTATTGTCCCACACAAGTGCATGATTGCATTCTGTTTATTATGAGTGTGAGCTGCAGATATGCCATCTGCTGCTTTAAATGCTTGAGTTTTTAAATTGGGTGGATTAGCTGGAAAGAAAATTATTCTAAAATCAGAATCCATGACTTTAGTGCGTTCACAGTAAATGTCTGTTGGTGTGGATGCAAATATAGTTATCATTAACGCTCTTGGTGGAACGGCTCTTTACCTTCATGCCATTACAAACCCGTATGACTCTTTTGTGTGTGTGTGTGTGTGTGTGTGTGTGTGTGCGTGCAGTGCGTGCATGTATCCACCACTTTCCTTATACACAAATATGACATTCTGCTAAACAACTCCCTTTGTTTTTTACACAAGAAATTAAGTCAAAAGTGTTTGGAATGACATAACCTGACTAAATGAAAACGAAATTCATTTTCTGGGTGAACTATCCCTTTAAATTTGTCTTCCCCGCTGAGACAGCCACAATAATATCTTGTTAAATAGCCGCCAGACCCCCTGAGCCACAGACCCAGTGTTCATATTTAATATTTGCCCTGTAATAATACCCAAAGATGGAGGAGTGTACAACTGCCGTGCAAAACACATCTAAGAACTGAGGGTTGTGTCAGCCTCAGCGTCTTCCCCAGGCTAATTGTCAACTGATGAGCTTTGAGCAGCTTTAGGATTTAGAATGTATTATGCGGGAGGGGGAGGGAGAGAGAGAGAGAGAGAGAGAGAGAGAGAGAGAGAGAGAGAGAGGCAGCAATAATACTGGCAGACAGCCGAGGATCAGGGTGGGGAGGATTGCATCGGCAAGAGAGAGATACACACACACATAGATAAATAATAGGGCATGTGAATTAGCCAAAGTGGATGCAGCGTCACTGAGAGGCGCAGGGTGAAAGTGAGGGAGTGAATGACAGCGAGGGACCAGAAGAATACGCATGTGTGATCAGCACAAACGGGAAGGGTGAGGAGCTAAGCAGAGGAGAGGAGAGGAGAGGCACGGCTGATTCACTGACATCAGGCGATCTCAGGGCTGGAGCCGTCGGTCCATCCTGCCTCGTGGAGGGCTGCCTCTCTAACACACACCGCCGAGACACACACAGAGACTCAGAGGACCTGTGGTCATGGCAGACATAGGTAAGTGACTCAAATCTCTTCTTTGCAAATCCTCTTTGAGCTTCTCCTTCAAGTTGTTAACTGTAATACAAGGTGTAACTTTGAACAGTTACGCCGTCTGCATCTAAAGGTCACACTTTCTTAGGCTCGGAGCAATCGAATGGTGATTAACCCTCCAGGTGAACTGAACCCCACTGTTCAAGAGGTGTATCCTCAGCGTGTGGGTGTTTAAATAAGGGTATGCTGGGAGCCAGACACCCAGAGTTAATGAGAGCCCCATGGTATCCTCAACCCCGCCCAGCTCTCATACGCACTGCTGCTTTCCAGCCTGCCCTTTACAACTATAATGGAGAGGGCATTTATTGCAGTACATATCTGTTATGTCCGTGAATGGATCACAGGGAGTGTGGGGAAGGGAATTGTATGATAGCCCTCCTCTATGTCTATTTTCACTCTGCTTACCAGGGATTATCGGGGTGATTACTTACAGAAGAGATACAGAATCGTCTCTCTCTTATTCTTGCACTGTTTGCTTCCTGTGCCCAGGGAGTGACTGTCATAGTGTGCAAAGGGGAGAACTGGGAACACATATACTGACAATAAATGTATAGCCTGAATGCACTGTAAGTCGCTTTGGATAAAAGCATCTGCTAAATGCATAAATGTAAACTGCAGATAGTGTATGACCTGTAATGCTGTGTAGTATATACCATGGTTAAAAGGAATTAATTTTCATTGACGTGTTTATGCACAGGCTGAACAACTCCCAGGCAATGCTTGGTCTTAATTTGAACTTTAATATCACCATAAAATCAATATTGACAGTCTTTATTTTAATGTAATGTTGCAGTATTTATTATAAATAATTTATCCATACTCATCATTGAACTATGAAACATTTTTTAAACAAAAACATTAACTTTCCCTCTCTCTTGCAATGACATCTCTTCTCTAATGACTTGTGCGTCAGTGTGAGGACAGGACTATAATTCCTCCTCTCCAGCAACCTATCACTCAAGAAATAGCAGCAATTAGCAAACAACAACCATCCAATCAATGCCCAACAGACCACATCAAGTCCCATCCTCCTACATTTTTCTTGTTCAAAAACCCATTTCGCTCAGATATGTCAGAATAGGCAGTTTCCATTTTATGTTGACTTGGAATCAATTCCAAACTTACTTTAAAATTAAATCTTTAATGTAATCTAAAAGGAAAATGGGGTAAATTAGCATGCACAAATATCCAATATCAACCCAATAATAATTTAAAAATCCAAAATATCATAATACAGACATGCAGTTTACTTCTTTATATTTAAATATGATAATGTGCATGGGAAATTCACTGAATGCATGGATAAACTCAACCGTATCTGTAGTATAACGGAGATGGTTATGAATCATCATGAAAATGTCTTGTTAGTTTGAAAAGCGGTCGGTGATTTAATGATGCTCATGATTGTGTTTCAGAATCTCTCAGTGAGGCTCTGAAGGCCATCAGTGTCAGCACAGAGCTGGTGGAGGAGGAGCTGAAGCCCCATCTGGATGTTCTACTCAACCTTCTATTAGAGAAGAGTGAGTTTATACCAATTAACTACCCTTCCCTCTAATTACATGTCTGTCAACCCATCATTCCGTAAACCTGTTTTTCATTCATATCTATACGTTTGTTTATTGCAACATCCAATCCTGGTGCCATGACCCTTAAGAGAACCTGTAAAAAGCCGTGATTCACATGTGAAAGTGACGTCTGTTGTTTGCCAGAAGCCCTACTGAGTATTCACCATTTAGCATCGCACTCATTACACACTCATCTTGCTGTGAGCTGCTATTTGCCTCTGCCTACTTGAAGTACTCTCTGTGTGAGTGTGTGTGTGTGTGTGTGTGTGTGTGTAGGAAGACAATCCAATGTAGGGGGCAGCAGAGGGTCAGCTTATCTTCCTGCTAGCAGATTTGGGGCACAAGTAGGAGACAAGTAATCCGCATTTACATTTGAGAGAGGGAGAGAGAGAAGGCGAAGGAGAGAACTGGTTAATCTCATTAATCTTTCTCTCCTTTACTCCATTTCACTCCTCATCTTCTGCTCGTTCTTGCAAATTAGTTTGCACCAGCTGTCCTTCTTGGCACATTCTTTGCGATTTCGGATTGCAAGTGCATCTAAAAATGGAAACGCAGCCCCCGCAAAAGAACACAAAGTAGATGTTACCATGGCAGCTATGCTTCCTCTGACAGCTTGACCTGCCATCGTGGCCCTTGTGGATATTTTTCTTGAGGAGAACATGCTTTAATGACATAATTCCACCTGCTAGTATCTCTGTCTCCAAAGCAGATCCTCATCTACCACTTTGAATTTGAATGGATTACTCTGAGGCCTCGGTATCAAAGCATCTCTGAAGTGTGCAGAATAAAATCTGAGGGAGGAGATAAAAGAAAAAGTGAAGCAACAGGATGAGCTATCAGGAAGAAAGTGCAGTCTGAAATTGATTTGACATCAGTGAAAAACAGGGAAGCTTTGTTAAAGCGTTCAGTTGGTTTTATTCAATGGTGATATCCAGTCTACAAAAACAGAGCAGGCATACACACCTTTAAGGAATTTTACCCAAATAAACACATGCATTTATTTAAAGTACATCAGTATATGAAATTAAAAATATGCTAGAAAATAATCCCATCTATTTCTATCCCCAGAGAAAGGAACAGCGGAGAAAATAGTGTCCAGTGGTGTTCTGCCCATACTTGCTCAAGTCCTGAGGAAGAAGAGCCGCCTCACCTCTCAGGTCACCTTACTGGTGGCAGAGATGGCCAGAGAAGGTACATTAGATACATTATGTTGCTTATATTGATATTTATTTAGCTTTGGCCACTTTTATATCTCAGGG
The DNA here is from genome assembly GCA_027564155.1 of Gymnocypris eckloni scoliostomus. NCBI lineage: Eukaryota > Metazoa > Chordata > Actinopteri > Cypriniformes > Cyprinidae > Gymnocypris > Gymnocypris eckloni. The sequence goes on from CM050429.1 coordinate 9,814,205, forward strand.
GAAAATAAAGACCTTTGATTTTATTGCTTTACCTTTGTCCCAGACTTTTATTTTCACTGACAATCTATCATTAAAAAATATAAATGATTGCATGAAATCTACTATGAGGAGAGCAGGGCACAACCTAATATTTTTTTTACACTTTTGACTTTCTCAGTTTGTGAAAATACACTTGGGCTTCGGAGAGTAATATGTTTTATTTTTCCTAATTAACAGTGTATGCTTTTTTTCTGTATTTACCCCAAACAAATGGAAATGAAATGTCAACATGATCATTTCTTGAAATAATAATTTCTGAAAATTGACTCTTTAAAAAAATAGATTTTTGAAAATTGAGTTTTAATAGCACATGTGTCTCATTTTAAATAAACACTAAAAACTATGACAATTTTACTTCAGCCAGAAATTTTTATATGATTAAATAAATGTTTAGTGATATCTTCAAAATATATTCTTTTGTTTCTCAATTGTTTCTCTACAGTGTTGATATGACAACTAATAAATGCCGTAATTAGTGAAATAAGCATAGACCATTTCAATATTTATTGTGTGAAATTATTTATATCAATGAGGGACAGATTTTTGTCTTGCAGTTGTAGTGGCATTTACACCACAATGAAAGATTTTGACCATAATTAAATTTTTGTAAAGCTGAATATTGTTGGCTCTGTTGTACATTGCTTATGTTCCTCATTTGTAAGTCACTTGGATAAAAGCATACAAATTTACACCACAATGAAAAATTTGGACCATAATTCAATTTTTGTAAAGCTGAATATTGTTGGCTCTGTTGTACATTGCTTATGTTCCTCATTTGTAAGTCACTTGGATAAAAGCATACAAATAAACATTAGACATGTAACGTGAAGGAAACAAAGAGAAATTAAGGTAAATATTACTTGTGAACAGAATATTTTTATTGTGTCATTTCCAGTGAAAACAAAGTTAGCCTTAGCAGTAAGCCTTAGAAAGACAAAGGAGTTTGTTATTCACAAAAAAGTAAAACAAATATTATTTCCGTTAGTGTTATTTCCAATACAGAGTGCAATATACCATTTAAGATTAAAAAAATAATAACACATTCAGAGGTCCGAAAGTTCCTGTCGTTGATGAAACACCCATGTATTTGTGGATCCAAGTATGAACCAAATGTCCTCACATAGACAATAAAACTTCCAGTGAAACCCTACACTCCAAATAATGCTGGGTTAAATACAACCCAGTGCTGGGTAAATATTGGACAAACACATGCTGGGTTGTTTTCAACCAACAGTTGGGTTAAATGTTTAACCCAACTTTCTGGGCATTAACCCAACCACTGGGTCTAAACAACCCAATCGCTGGGTTCGTCCATATTTTACCCAGCGCTGTGTTGTATTTAACCCAGCATTTTTTAGAGTGTATAAACAGCTTGATAGAGGATTAAATTATGTCTAAATGTCTAAAGGATCATTATGAGCATCTGTGGTTCCATGAAGAACCTTTAACATCCATGGAACACTTCCATTGCACAAAAGGTTCTTTATGATGGTAAAAGTTTCTTAAAATTGTTCTTCTCTAGGAAAAAATGGTTCTTCTAAGAACTTATCACTGAAAGGTTTATTTGGGAACCCAGAATGGTTCTTCAGTGGCATCACTGCAAAAAAAAAAATATTATGTTTGCAACCATTGTTTTGTTTGTGTGCTAGCTGCTGTGAGGGATCGCTGTATTGAAGCAGGTCTGGTGACCACATTAGTGCCTTTACTGAACAGCCCAGATCAGGACCAGCTCCTGCACACAGGCCGAGCAATTGGACGTATCTGCTTTGAAAATGGTGAGTGCATTAGAGCAGGATAATTGCAGTCAATCCACTCGTGTTTCTCACCAACACTCTTGATGTGTCTCCAGTTGGCCTCACAATTCCGCTCAGCTTCTTTGCTTCTGTTCTAACACAGTTTTCTTTCTTACCACGGAGTTAATTTGAATAGTAAATGTCAGGATTTTGATTCTGTTTATCCTTCAACTTCTTGAACATGCAGTTCTCGATATTATGGATTACTGGTCCGCATTTGGTATTAAAACATCGTGTTTGAAGGGATTCTTGTCTTTATAAATCCTTGGATTGTCTTTGTCTTCCGTTGCGATCTCCTAGCCTAGTTTTCTCGGTCTTTGCGCTGAAAGGGAAATATTCTGTTGAATTTCATTAAAAAATGGCTTAGTAGCTATTCCTCAGGTTGCCTATGATGTTTTAAGTAAAACGTGTTTTAAGTAAAATGCCCTACCTATCAAGATGGTTTAAACATAAAGTGATAATATAAATATTCTGCTCTTGTTTTGTTGAGGCTTGGCTTTCGACAGCCTATTCATGTTGAGTATTCATTACACACATTCAGAATAAAATAAATGACTATTCATTCCCGTGCTCCTTTCTCCATTATATTCTTACATCTTCTATAGCTCTCAATGCCCATTCCTCTCTTGGCTGTCTGTGCTTGTGTGCCCACTCACCCGTCCTCCCTGTCTCTCTCTCTCTCTCTCTCTCTCTCTCTCTCTCTCTCTCTCTCAGCTGTTCAGCAGACGGAGCTGGTGGAGAATGGTGTAATCCCCAGGCTGGTGGCCATAATGCAGCAGTATCCTGAGAATGACCCACTGGTAAACGTCTGCCTTCTGGCACTCTGCAACCTTGCTGATGTGGGTAAGACAAAAATAGAGAGCAGGGAAGCTTTAAAATCATATATAATAAAAACACTAGCAGACTGGACAGTGTCACACTGAGTAACGATACACCAGTTGTAAAATTATAGTTGAAACCTACCTGCATTACATACTTACTAACTTTTATTTATTTATTTATATATTCAATAACTAACTAACTAAATTAATGAATAAAATAATACAAATAATTTAAATAAATTATATTGATGCATTGATATTAAATCAATCAATTTGTAATTTAAATAGGGGAAATGAGCATGCAAAATTACACAATATTGGTTAATATGTCCACTATACTACCAATATATTGTGCATCTGTAAGAGTGATGCAGTCTTGTTTTTGTAGCCACCTCATTTTCATTTATTCTTATTTTCAGAAATGTATTTTTCTTATAATATCTAGTTACTGATTGTGATTGCTATCACTGTGTTCAGATGCTGCACGAGAGGCTCTGGTGGAACTGGGTGTAGCGGAGATCTTGACCTATCAGCTGAAGCGGGCACCAGATGCAGAACGCCGGCATCTCATACTAGAGGTTCTAGGGTCACTGGGAGAGAGTGGTGAGCCACATAATATTCAAACCAGATCTATATGTGAGCCTGGATCATATAACATTATTAGTATAGTTTACTTTGGTTGAAATCTTGCCTCAGTCACTACTCTTGGTGTTGATGTCTAGAAGTGAGCTAAAAATGTACTTATGCGTGTCCTGACTATGTGTTCATGTCTTTTAGATGCTCTTAAACTGCAGTTTGTGGAAGCAGGCGTGCCCGAGGCTCTCTCTGAAATGATTCGAACTCTTCAGGGTGTCTCTGACACACATGACCTCTGCAGCATAAAAGTGGCCTCAAACCTCATAGTGACCCTCCTACTGGGAGGTACGTCTCTCTCCATTATTTCACCGCTAACATCATATTACAATGGATTTTTCTATGGATGACTCCATCAGACTACCAACCTTAGACCATAACAGAGTCTAATGAAACATGTCAACAATGCAATGTAAGAATAGTGCTATTCTGAATGTTCTAGCATCATCTGCTTTTCCTTACAGATGAATCAATGCAGAAGTGTTTTGGGGAAGGGACGGGGATGGTGTATCAGGATGTTCTCTCCTGGCTACAGTCAGCAAATACTGAGCTACAGTTGTCAGGAGCCCTGGCCATTGCTAACTTTGCCAGAAATGGTGAGATAATGAACATGGAGTGTGATAAAGGTTTTTGTCTGACTTTATGACTAAAAATGTATTGCAGTTTAAAATGACTGAAATAGTTTCTCTCTCATTTTTTTCTTAGACAGCAACTGTGTGAAGATGTTGGATTTAGGAGTTGTTCCTCGTATTCTGGACCTGCTGGAGCAGCATGTTGTAGAGGGAGATGTATCTGTGCAGCACGCTGGCCTCAGTGCACTTAGAAATCTTGCCATTCCAGGTTCTACATTTCTTTTCAAAGTACTCTGCTGTTACATTTTTTTTTGGGGGGTCAGTAAGATTTTTTTACATTTAAGCTCAACAAGGCTGTGCTTATTTGACCAGAAATTCAGTAAAACAGTAATATTGTGAAATATTATAACCATTATATTTTTCTATTTTAGTATATTTTAAAATGCAATTTTTTCTCTTTTTATATCAAAGATGAATTTTCAGCAGCCATTAGTCCAGTCTTCATTGATCTGAAATAGAACTTTTAACAATGTAAAAGTCTTTACTGTCATTTTTGATCAATTTTATATGCCTTGATGAATAGAAATAAAATAAATCTTACTTACTTACCCTACCCTTTGAACGACCACTACAACAATGACTTTTGCAAATACATATTTGATAATTTTTGGGAGTTTCCTGCAAAGAACAACATGGTTTTTCACCTGCATATAGTGTAGTTTAGTGCAGGGACAGGTTTGGATATTGGCCTCCAGTATGCGATGCAAGTGTGTATACTGTACGTGTTTCCAGCAGGTTTCTTAACCAGATTAACCAGCATGAGTTCCTCGGTCAGCCAAATTCACTATAAAGAACATACTGGCTATGCCAGTTCACCAGCTTGCCAACTAATACAAACTGGACTTTTTAGCAGGTTTATATTTTCTTTTATGCTTGTCTGTGGTTAGACCTGCCATCCTGCTCTCTCTGTTTTCCTGATGTAGCTTCCAATAAGGTGCGTATGTTGGAGGATGGAGTTGCAGAGAGGATCAGGACCCTTCTGCGCTCTGACATGCCCCCCGTCCAGTTCAAACTGCTGGGCACTTTGCGCATGATGGTGGACGGCCAAGGTAATGATAAAAAAACTGCACTTATGTGAATTGTTAGGTCACAGATTAAAGAGACTAGTTTGCATAAACATATAAAATTAACATGCATGCAAAGTTGCTTTAGGTATGGAAGCTCGTTTCCGCCACTGAATAAAAAAAAAAGGTTATTGCGACTTTTTATCTCATAATTCAGACTTTTTTCTCAGAATTGCGTGATAAACTTGGGGGCTGATATGTTCTCAGAATTGCGAGTTTATATCTCACAATTCAATTATATCTCACTCGTAATTCTGAGAAAAAAAGTCAGAATTGTGAGTTTATATCACGCAATTCTGACTTTATTTCTCAGAATTGCAAGTTTATATCTCAGAATTATGACCTTTTTAACTCGTAATTGCGAGTTTGTATCACGCAGTTATGAGAAAAAAAGTCAGAATTGTGAGATAAGAAGTCGCAATAACCTCTTTTTATTTTTTATACAGTGGCGGAAAAGGGCCTCCATACTTTAGAGAAATGTGACTCTTAAATGCAAAGACTGAATAAGTGTGACTAGTCCTAGTGGTAGTAAAGAAGTACATTCATTTGGCTGTTGAAGAGGAGGACATGACAAACAACATGTTGTCATTTTAGACAAAAGCTTTGCTAAACTATATACAATTACCTGCCAAGTGACTATGATGGTTGATGAATTAGCATTTCTCCTTACAACTTTAAACTGTTGTTAAAGAGGCTGTAATTTCCAGCCCTTCGGTGAAGTGTATTATTTTAGACACCCTTGTATGCAGACAAAAGGCCTGCAAGGGCTTTGACACTCTAAATTACTGTCTGTGCTCCAGTGATAATTTCCCTTAACAAAGGTTATCCGAGTAACTAAATACAGATGTAAACAAACCTTAAAGTGCTGCCACGGTATCTCTTTATTAGCCTGGTAATACCAAACTCTGCTTCTTCACTTTGCTTCACTGGAAGGGCATAATTGATAAGCGTTTTCTACTGTACTCTTCCTCCCCCCTCCTCTCGTAGAAGAAGCAGCTTCAGTTTTAGGGAAGGATGAGATTCTGTTAGCACGGGTGATGGAGTGGTGCGAGGCTAAAGATCACGCTGGTGTCCGAGGCGAGGCCAACCGTCTTTTAGCAGCTCTCATAAGACACAGCCGAAACCCTGTGAGTTTTACACAGACAAAGTATGTGTAACTATAGTCATGTGTAACTATATAGTCAGATAAACTGTTTATCTAAAATATCTCCCTCTGTTGTCTTTAAAGGAAGTCATCCATACTGTCATTAAAGCAGATGGAGTCCAACATCTCATCTCAATGGCAACCAGTGAGCACGTCATCATGCAGAATGAAGCTTTAGTCGCTTTGGCCATTGCTTCTGCAATAGACATCGGTAAGACTTTTGCTGTATCTCATATATAGTTGTAATGAATTTGATAGATACGGGAAGAAGGAGGCGGGAACCGGCGAACATTTAACACTTTAATAACAAAATAAACAAATACAAATGAAAAGTGGCAGCCCCTCACGGACGACTGCCGCACACAAAACACAAACTAAAATTCCAGGCCTGGTCCTCTCTCGTCTTCCACTGTTGTCACTCCTCCTTTATTCTTCCGGAGCTCTCCGGGACTCGAGACCGGTGAGTGGCGCAGGTGTCGCTCATTTATCATTTACTCCACCGGCCTCGCCCGCTCCCACGGCTCGGCCCCGCCCCACTCGTCACATACCCCCATCGCCTCGCAGGCCGGGGTACTCCCGAGACTGCGCCTACTCCCCTCCCCTCTCCTGGGGAGCCCGCCAGGGCGGCCGCGGCGTACCTGGGGGTAAGGACAGACGAGGCGAGAGAAAAGGAGATGGAAGGATGAGGAGTGACAGAGACGAGAGAGGGGAGAGAGGAAAAAAATAAATAAAAAATCTCGGTCCGGTTCCCGGACACACTGCCGCTCGGTCCTCAACCAGCTGAGCGGCTCACTCGCAGTGCCATGCGATGGTACTGGACCTCTTTGGTGGACGGCCCGATGCTCATCCGCCTCCTGGCGGACGGCGATGGCTCCTCCGGTCGAGGGCAGCCGGCAGCGAGTCCCCCGTTCCCTGCTCCTCCCCAAACATGGCGGATGGCAGCAGGCTTCGGCCTCCAGGCGAACGGGGCGACTCCTCCGCTCCCTCTCGCACGGCAGCCACCCCTCCTCGACCCAGGAGCACGGCAGCGAGTCTTCCGTCCCACCTGTTCTTCTTTTGCTCCAGCACCACCGCTTCGGGCAGCCACTGGCGGTCTCCGCTTCTTCCTGCTGCCCGATCTCCTCAGCACCACGATCCCCCTCAGCAGCGAGGGCTCTCTGACAGCGTGTCCCTCCTTCCTCCCAGGTTTCGGCACCAATGTAATGAATTTGATAGATACGGGAAGAAGGAGGCGGGAACCGGCGAACATTTAACACTTTAATAACAAAATAAACAAATACAAATGAAAAGCGGCAGCCCCTCACGGACGACTGCCGCACACAAAACACAAACTAAAATTCCAGGCCTGGTCCTCTCTCGTCTTCCACTGTCGTCACTCCTCCTTTTATTCCTTCCGAAGCTCCTCCGTGGGACTCGAGACCGGTGAGTGGCGCAGGTGTCGTTCATTATCATTTACTCTACCGGCCTCGCTCCGTTCCCACGGCTCTCGGCCCCGCCCCACTCGTCACAATAGTATGCTGTATCTCATATATAGTAGGAAAGTGTATGTATTTTTGGATGCAGCCTGTGTGTGTGCTGGTTCGAGACACATGAGTTCATTCTGTTGTGGCTTTGTTTGGAACTATTTTTGTTGTTGGGGCAAAAAACTATTAAGTAACTGACAGTATTTTGTCTAAAATATCAGTTACTTAATATTAACTTTTGTTTATTAAACTGTTGTATGAACATTCACAATCGGGACAGTTGAATGAGTAAGCAGAGTTTTGTGTATGATTACAGAACATTCTTAAAGCAACTGAACATAATTTTCCAAGGCCCAGCCTTACTGAAAGATCTTATTTTAAGTGATTACATTTTTTTTTCTTATTTTTGCTTTAAAAATTTTACATTAAGCCCTAAGGTAATATCAACACTTGCAGTTGTGATTACTGTAACCAAGATCTATGTTATATGGTCCCCTCATACATACCATGTCTAATCTTGATATATCCGTTTCTTCTGTGCAGAGGCAGTCCAAGAACCATTTCGGGATGCAGATCTTCTTCCCACCTTGCAGAAGATGCTAGATGATCCTGTTGTGGCCGTGGAGGTCAAATTCAGCGCTTTAGGCCTCATCTGCAGCCTTGCCAACTCTAGTCAGTACCACAAAATGACACCGTGGAACTGCCAAAGATTGTCCTGTATTAGATTAATACTTACTAACCAATCAAACTCTGTTAAGATTGAAATTACAAGATTCGGTGAGCCCTAGTTTTGAACTAAATTATATATTACTCTTTACCCTCTTCTTTTTCTCCTACAGGCATGTTACGGGAGCAGATAACGTCTCTAAACCTGAGGGACACCCTGTCCAAACTGTCCGCTCACACCAGCACAAAGCTGGCTAAGCAGGCCGACACGGTGATGGCTGTTCTTTCTGAGACCGCCTAGACTTGCATAGTCATCTTCCAGACACACTTACAGATATCCTTGTGGGGATATTTTCTGACATTTCATCCCCATAAGGATAGTGAAACACACACACACACACACACACACACACACACACACACACACACACACACACACACACACACACACACACACACACACACACAAAGTTACTCCATCCAGCTTGGCATGTAATCAGACTAAAGCAATATAAATTTACCCTGCTCACTTCGGAGACACGTGGTGCGATTTCATCATCTAAAGTAGGAGGAAGTCAGTTTGTTCATAATAGATGTAATTTTATTGTCAGCTGTCCCAGGAACAGGAACATTCGGGAGACAGACTATCCATCAGACATCAGTAATGAACCTGGTGCCCTCCGAAACAAGTGTTCAGTGGGAAATAACTTAGTAAATATCTGCATAAAACATGCAATTATACTCTCCATGGATTTCCATTATAAGAGCACTAGATCTAGCGAAGCCGCTGTATCTATCGATGAGCTTGCTGTCTATCCATGGAAATGAATTAATAACTAACATTTCATTTGTATGTTGCATACCAATGTACTGCACTGCTCTTAATATAAGAAGTGTTATATTTGTCTTGTGGTTTCTGTTTTCAGAGTACATTAACACTGCTGAAGTGATATTTCATCTTAATGTTATATAATGTTGAATGTAAAATATATATTGTTAGGAAAGAGTATGTCTTGGGTTGTCTATTTTCATATCATAGCTGGCCTTACTACTTTAGTTTTCTGGTGTAGGGCCTTTTAATGCGGATTCTTTGATCATGTTGATCATTTATTTCTAGCTAGCCATGAGCACAAAACTGAATCTCCATATCATGAAAGCAATAGCCAGAAACATATCAAGAAGAGTTCTTGAGCTTCCTAAATCTAAATAAAAAAGCAATCAGCATTAATAACTAGTGTTGTTTAAATACTTTTGTTGTGTTTGTCTTAAAAATGGTTTGCTCAGTTTCTGTCAAGGTCAGGCTGCAGACGATCGACAAAACAGCAGTTTTAGTGAATACTGTGTCAGTAGAAGTAATGTTTCGAACCATGTCTGTGATTGTGTGGCTTGTATATTTCCAGAGACAAATGGCCTGAGGGCCACGACGGATTTTTCAGATTTAATAAGCTGAATGTGCGAGGTGGCTCTGCCGTGGCCTCATGCAGCACTGAAGATCACCAGGCTCCTCACAGATCCACAAATAGCACAATCTCTATCCGTCCACTAATGGGTGTTGATTTCATTTTTAAATAAATAGACTATTTTTGTGTGTAAAGTGCACGGTTTACCAGAACAGCTTGTTTCTGGCAATAAAATGAAAATAAACTGAGATTGTTTGTTTTTATACTAAGATGTTCAGACAGGAAAAAAACATCAATACTGTGCAACATTATTTGGATTTCAATACACTAGGGTAGAATTTATTCATGTGAAAGTAAAGCTGAATTTTCATCGTCCATTACTCCAGTCTTCAATGTCACATGATCCTTCAGAAATCATTCTAATATGCTGATTTATTATCAGTGTTGGAGATAGTTGTACTCCTTTCTTGTATACTTTTTTCAGGAAACTGATGAATAAAAAATACACGTTCATTATACGTATACACATAGTTTGGCGTCAAAACCTGAACAGCAAAACAGCATATAAAATGATTTCTGAAGACTAGTATTAATTCACAATATTACTATAATTGTAATAATTAAAATAATTATACAAATATTTTTTTTATGCATGACAGCATTAAAAATCCCTTACCAACCCCAAACGGTTGAATGGTGGCAAAAAATAAACACACACACACTTTAGATTAGAAAAATATTTTCTTCCTTCAATTGTATGATTGTGTATAATTACATGATATGTGAGTTATACATGGATGATGTAGAAAGTTTAAAAACAAAAATACCATCACTTTCCATTCTTGCCACTTTCTTGTTAGTGAACCACTTATGAGCAAGTGAGCAGTCATTAAATCGGAATTATTCTATGTGACCACTAGATGGAGAGAACAGAAACATTAATCTGACCAGAAGGCAGGCTGTCTCTGAAAATAGTGTTTATTAACACTTGTTCACAGCACAGCTCTTTTCATTGGCCCTTGGGAGCACACCTTCATTACCTTAGTTCAGTAATTATCACTTTGCTGTCTAATTTCATGCCAATTAATATCTACAATCTGATTATTTGCCATTCATGGTAGCCTAATATTTGAATTAACTTGTGTAATGAAGTCAGAGTACAAGTTACAGTGTTTCTATTTTTTCCCTTTGTTAAAGCGCTTTGTTAGATGTATAAACTGTGTAAATATTCAGACAGCCATTTCTTTACTCTCATTTGACAAATGTTGTTCATGTGTACATGTTGCATTAAACAAACGGTGGGCACGTTCTGCAGAAGCTGTGCCGAGTGAAACATATGGGAAGTCTCCGCAGGAGATTGGTACTACAGGCCACATGCCCAGAGTTCATTCACTCTCATCTGTCCACATTACACAAGCCACAGCACCCAGCTGAGCCTAATCAGTGTGTCCCTCCATCTTCCACTGAGTGGACCTCCACCTCATACACCCCAGAAACAAACAACCTCACCATAGTATGGAAAAAAAAAACACTATGGAAGTCAATGGATGCTTGGTTACCAGCATTCTTCAAAATAGATGCTTTTGTGCTCAACAGAAAAAAGAAACACCTACAGATTTGAAACTATTTGGCTCAGTTCATTAATAAGATCAGGACCTTTCTTTTATTTTTGATCTAAATTTGACCTACAACTGGTATAAGTACACACTTCAGTTATTCAATTTAATTATACTAAAATTAATAATTTGAGAAATAACATAATTTTTGAACTATCCAAAGCACAATAATTCCAAACCAATCAAATCAGACCACTGTGTGTCATTTAACAAATACAAAATATATATGTGCAAAGCAGCATTATCCAACATTTCTGGATGCCTCTATTAACAGTGACATTTTGTGACATTGTCTTGTATGTGTGTATGAATAATCAGAGGCGTTCGGAGAATGTTATGATATTGGTGGCACACACACATTCACATCAATACAATGTTCAGTTGCTGTATGGAATGTGTGTTTTAAGCAGTGTGGTGAAAAGATTGTCCTATTATTCAGACTTGTATTAATTTACCAACCAGTCAATTAATCAATAAAAAAGACTCTCAGATGTCTCTTATGTTCAAGCAGATCACACAGATTCTCCACACTGACCATTAGAAAGCTGCATGGTTTGTGAGTGACTTCTGTGTGAACATTTCTTCATACATGACTATGCTATTGACATTTGACAATGGCGCATTATGGCCACAACATTATGCTGTGACTGGACCTTTTGGTTGATTTGTGTCTTTTTAAATATTCGATTCTGACAATTTAATTAAAACCTCAAACATTTTGTTATAAAAATGTACACTGCAATACCCCATTAATAAACCTTTTATAGACATACTTTAAATTGCAACACAGGTATATTCTTGTTTTAAAGTTTACAGAGCTGGTAGGCACTGCTTAACAGGAGACCAAATATTGATCCTCAAAAGTGGGATATGAACATGCTGATTTATATTCATTGAAGGAAGGCAGCTGGGCTGGTTTTCCTCTCCTTGTGGTTCATTAGAGAAACGTAGCTGTGACACTCATATCACGGCTATAATCTGTCATTGCTTTATCTAAAGGATTACAAACACCCAAAACCACACAGAACAGGTCTGAATGAACACACACAGCTCATTCCAGGAATGCTGCAAAGACTATAATGTCAGAATCTATGTATCTCAGCAAGATTATCCTATGTCTTTAATCTACAATTTCATCGATGCTTGCTGTTGTGGAACATACAGCATGAACATTACAGATTACAGATCATACAGAGGTTAATCTGCGGATCCTTCACCGTTACCAACCTCAACAAGCAAAAGTGATGAAGGAGAGAGAAAAACAAAAAATGACACATTTATCTGTGGTTATGGATCAACCCATTGGATCCGCACATCCAATCTCTTCTGGGTTAAAAAAAGAGACAGATTTATAGCTTTCATAATGTCCTTCAAACTGACAGATATGTATGATGGCATCAGATTTCTTCATATATGTACTGCAGTAAAATACTTTCATTTTGTTCTGCTGTTTCAGCGTCTGATTGAATAAACTGCAGTTTATCTATTGCAAACATGATCCTTTGCTTAAATGGTGAACTAATACATTTAAATTAGTTTGACTTCACAAAATTAGAATCACACTTCTACAATGTTTCTGAAACTGAATCATCAGGGAGCTTTGGCACTGACTCAGTTGATCTAAGGGTCGGTATTGACACTTTAACATCCAAAGGTGAGAATGTAAACATGGCGGTGTGGGTGTGACTGGAGTTCAGGTAGGTGTGTGAACAAATGCTCCGGGGAAGAGACAAGGAACAATTGTGCCCTTTGGAACAGCCATGACTCATGCTTGAAGGACTATCTTTCATAAGAGAAAGTTCAGAGTCCTATTAAAGGACTCCTGAGACAGGCACAAAAAACTCACCCAGGACCACCGAAGTACTGATCTCAGCTATGCCAGGTCAGTACAAAATGATCATGATCAATGTAAATTATTATTTATAAAAAGGAGAAAATTAAGTGACAGTCCGTATAATATTTAACTGTGTTTTAACTGTGTTGGGCCTGATTTCAATAATTTTGGTGCACCATTCTGAATAATATAGATTTAATATAAAATGTGATTTGGTGTTTCTGATTATGTTGATACTTAAAAATGTATTTAAGTGCCACACACTTTCTGTTCATTTACATATAACTGGTGTGGATTCACTTAAGTACAAAGATCACCAATGTGACATTTTATTGTGCAAAGTATGGGTCCAGAGGGTTTTAATGCATTTTCTCCTGCTTGACTACAGAATTCTTGTGCACAAAATATATACTTGTACATAAACATATATGCTGAAAATGATAAAGGTGTATACGTCAACTCAATAATACATTTGTATTAAATTTGAACCCATTTTGTAAACGTGCCTATTATGTTTAGCATTTTTTTGACTCTTTCTCTTGTAAAAAGTAAATGAGTCACTGAATACCTATCAGCAGTTTCTTTGTTTATTAGACACAGCTACATTGCTTAACCTTGTTCCTATCTTTTGCCCTTCGTTGTCAGGCCAGCAGTGTTTTCTTATCAACAATGCAGCTCAGAATGCACTCTCTGAGCATGTTGCGGCTTTTTTCTACGTCTTACAGAGCATAATTTGAAACTCTCTGTAGATAAGGTCAGATCACCCATTTTGTCGCAGCACAGCTTAGTATTGTGATGTTGTTCTATGTGAGTTTTCAATAAACCTTCAAAATTGTATCAGCAGCACAAGCAAAGCCAAATTTCAGTTTGACAAATGGACACATCAATAGTAGCCACATCCATCTTTAACACTCTGACAAAAGGAAGCATCAATCCTCACACAAGACTGATGATTGGTATCCGCTGCTTTGTGGCATGTTATTTCTCTTGGTCCATTTCTGTATTTAATCTTTGTGCTTATGGCCACACCTTTGTTCAGATGTTGAGTTTTAGGGATTCTCTCCATCTGCACAGACAGAGAGACAGACAAAGAGACAGACAGAACGACAGACAGACAGACAGACAGACAGACAGACAGACAGACAGACAGACAGAGTGACAGACAGAGCGACAGACAGAGTGACAGACAGAGTGACAGACAGAGCGACAGACAGAGTGACAGACAGAGCGACAGACAGACAGACAGACAGACAGACAGACAGACAGACGACAGACAGACAGAGCAACAGAGTGACAGACAGACAGACAGAAAGTCAGAAAGACAGACAGGCAGGCAGACAGACAGACAGAGCGACAGACAGAACAGACAGACAGACAGACAGACAGACAGACAGACAGGCAGCCAGACAGACAGACAGACAGAGCAACAGCCAGACAGCCAGCCAGACAGACAGACAGACAGACAGACAGACAGACAGACAGACAGACAGACAGACAGACAGACAGGCAGCCAGACAGACAGACAGACAGAGCAACAGCCAGACAGAAGCCAGACAGACAGACAGACAGACAGACAGAAAGAGTGACTGACAGACAGAGCGACAGACAGACAGAGCAATAGACAGACAGACAGACAGATATATATATATAACTAGATAGATAGATAGATAGATAGATAGATAGATAGATAGATAGATAGATAGATAGATAGATAGATAGATAGATAGATAGATAGATAGATAGATAGATAGATAGATAGATAGATCAGAGCCTGACAAACGGTTGACACTATTTCTAATCAACACTATTGCATTGTTATGAAGGTGACGTTTTATTTTGGAGTAACATTTACACAGAAAGCTCTAAAATATTTCAAAGACAGTGCTAAACTATATTTCCTCTGTTAACTAGAGCACCCAGAAAACAAGTAATAAACTGATGAATGAACAGCTGAATTAACTGTTTGCCCACAAATGATTCTCAGAGGGACCAGTGTTCATTCACACTTCACTGTTGTGATCCCATGATAGTGTGTGTACACATAGAGAGACAATACGTAATATCATGGTATCACAATAAAAGAAGAGTCATCTCAGCCCAATTGAGAAATGTTGTTTCCATAGCAACAGGGGGAGAATGATGGTTAAGCCAGAGAGACCTAGAGAGGGAGTGGCACTTCTTTATAAAGAAAGAGGTGAAAGACAGAAATACATTTCCACTGTGTTTGTGTGTATGCATGTTCCCAACAGACAGTGAGGCATTTCAAGGCATTTTGGGGAGTCATTTGGCCATCCGTCCATTGATTTCCTTCACATTCATTTAAGTGTTTCCCCTTTATTTTCTGTCAGATGCATGAAGTGGCATCAACGCTGACGGCTTAGCCACCGCTGCACCTCCTCATCTCCACATTCTCCTCCTCCTCTCAGTATCCAATCTCCTTCAGCCCTCCACCACATCACACATGTAGTCTTTCCCCACAACACCCACACAAACACAGGCACACACATTCCTTCTTCATTCTCTCTCTCTCTCTCTCTCTCTCTCTCTCTCCACACACACACACACACACACACACACACACACACACACACACACACACACACACACACACACACACACACACACACTCCCTCCTGCCTAGGGATTTGAAGATGTGACTGAGGCTGGTTTGTAATCAGATGAAAGACGAGTATAATCCCGAAGCTCCCTCCATCTTTTTCACTGCTGGAGTGGGGATGCTGAAGGAGAGGACAAGGGCCAGGATGGGTGACATGTGACGGAGAGATCTGTGGCGACGCATCCTGCCTTTATAAGGACCTGGACTGACGCTGCACACTTAGGAGTCTGGGATGACCGTAGAGATCATTGAAGAGAGAGTGGATGGGTAAAGACGGGAGAGAGAGGACATCAAAGAGAGCTTCATCTGTGACTGGGACACAAGGTAAACATTTCTCTTTGAAAAAAATTGCCTGCCATTATTTTTGTTGTGTGTGTGTGAGTGCATAGCTTTAGATGCACAAGATGGAGTTCTCACCTTGACAGGTGTTTTTGGATTTAATGGAAGAGTGATGCACTTGGGCCTTTAATGAATTAATAATGAGAGGCTGTTTCATTCCACTGTGTCTAAGTAGCACTATCCTTTCATGTGTGACAGAACTTAATATGATTCATGAAAAGATTCTATTTATAAACAACAATTTTAATACAAACATTTTGAAATATAATTTAAATATTGAACATGTATCAATGTTATTTCCAATGGTTTATGTAGATCTTTTTTGCTAGTAGATTACTTTCTTACCTGTAAATATTTCTTACCCAAAAAATATCACCTAAAACCAAAGCAAAGACTGGAATAATGTGGGAAAAACAGCCTACGACACACTTTAAGAAAGCTGTACCTTATTATTGGTACCACATTATTGGTCCAGCCTGATCAAAGCTTAAACGTTTGGGGGCTGTAAGATTTTGTTTTCTTTGTGCTCACAAGACTGCATTTATTTGAGGAAAATGTCTAGTTATTTTAAAAAATGCAAAAAATGTAATAAAAAAAATTATATTATGAATATATTTACTAATTTACACAGACACTTTGGTAACACGTTATTTTTATTGCCCCCCTTTAGACATTCTACTGACTATAAGTAACTTTGCAAGTATATGTACAATTCTACAAACCCTAACCTAACAGTGTACTGACACTCTACTAATACTCTAATGAGAATTAGTTAACATCATTCTTACAGTCAAGAGAATTTCTAAAGGGGACCATCAAAAATGTAACTGACACTTTTTTCCCCCTTTCAATTCCAGCATATATCCAATGGCGGAGGCTGGGCACACTGTGCCACTCCCACCAGGGGGCACAATCCCCTCAGATGCTGTTGTAACAGTTGAGTGCAGTTCAGCAGAGGTGAAGCCTGAAAATGTACCCCTGAAAAGCTCCAATGAAGCATCATACTTCCCAAAAGACCTCAAAGACAGCAGCCATATTGATCAACACACTAAAAGTGGTCACTGTATTTCTGAGACTCATGTATTTGACGGTGTGTGTTTACAGCCAGTGAGCCATCAGAATAAACACACATGTAGGGGTTCACTGACAGCGCACAGGGAGCATGTCTTATCTCCTCACAAGGTCCTACAAGATCACAGTCTCTTATCAATACAAAGATGCCACTCAGACAGCTTGCAGATTTTTGAAGAGGCTGCAACTTCTCCTCTCTATTGTGAAACGGGTGCATCTTTTTGCCAAGGACGAGACCAGGATGTTTGTGGGCAGTCGTTTCCTTCTTTAGTGTGTAAACAGGCCATGCCGCTTCAGCAGAACAATACGATGACCATGTCCACCAGAGCAGGAAGTAGCGGATCGGGCAGCCCAACTCAACCAGCCAAACATGGTTTCATTCAGATCTGTGAAGTCATTCCAGAATCCACCTGTCCCAAATTCGAAGCTGTTTGTTGTAACTCACACTTCCCCCATGGAACCGCAGAGGACACTTTTGCGGCATACTGCCACCCGCTACCAATTCCTGCCCCGGCCCAGCTGCTTCCACACTTGATAGGAATGGAGGAGGAATACAAGGGCCAAGTATCAGCAGGCAACCTGCTCGCTCTCCCTCGGCTCATCTCTTCTGTCAGCGAGACCGGATTGGACGGTAAGCGACTCCTCCGCTGCTGCAATCCGAACTGCTCTTGGCCTGCTCCGTTGCATCCAGTTGGCGCCCAACAGTGGGTGGATGAAACGTCCAAGAGGGAAGTGGGGACCATGACCACAGAAAAAGAACTGAGAGATGTAGGAGTGCAAGTAGGTCAGAATTCGGAGGAACAGCCCCAGCACATGTTCCCAGAAGTGTGCCTGGTTGAGGAGAAGTCAAATGTGAGTGGAAAAGCAGCATCAAAGAGTCAAAAGACTCCTGTGAGGGAGGTGAAATGGGATGTGGAGGGCATGACCTGGGAGGTGTATGGCGCCTCGGTCGATCCGGAGGATCTCGGCCTTGCGATTCAGAAACATCTAGAGATACAGATCAAAGAAACTAAGGGAATAGCAGCAAAGCTCTCGCGCCAGAACACGATAACATCCCAGCATAACTCAGGATCGACCCAGAGGAGAAAAAAGGGGTTGTTGGGGTTTCTGCGTCGCCCAGGCTGTTGTTCTGCAGTGGACTAAAGGACCCCAAAAAGACCCTTTCAATGATCTTGGATATAAATTTGACAGTAAACAGTAAACAGTTTTTTAGCAACAGTATTTTCTTTTTGTCCTTGTATATCAGAACTGAGTAATACATTTAATAATAATAAATGTACTCTTTTCTGTTACTCAAAGCGCTTTACATAGAAGGGGGGAATTCTCCTCAACCCCCACCAATGTGCAGCATCCACCTATATGATGCGACGGCAGCCATAGTACGCCAGAACGCCCAACACACACCAGCTTACTGGTAGAGAGGAGACAAAGTGGTGAAACCAATCAGTGTATGGGGATGATTAGGAGGCCATGATGGTCAGAGGCTAATGGGCGAATTAGGGATTTTTAATGACCACAGAGAGTCAGGACCTTGGATTTAACAGCTCATCCAAAGTGTTTTTTACAGTACAGTGTCCCCATCACTATACTGGGGTTTTAGGATCCACACACACCACAGGGTGAGCACCCCCTGCTGGTCTCACTAACACCTCCTCCAGAAGCCAGGAGGTCTCCCATCCAGGTACTGACCAGGCTCAACCCTGCTTAGCTTCAGTGGGAATCCAGTCTTGGGCTACAGGGTGATATGGCTGCTGGCAATATTTCAGAAAAAGCATGTCTTCTTTAAATTTTTAACACCTCACTTAAATGCTGTAGTAGTTTGCTCAGTAGATTTGAAAGAGGTCAACGCATGCCCGTTTTCCACAAGTTGATACAATTCTTTAGGGTCTTGATGAAAAGTCTATAACATACTTTGGTTAAAAGTTGGTTAAAACTTTTGGTTTCTCAATGGTAGTGTAAAATAACACCCTTTTTACCATGTCAAAATCAGCTCTGTTTTCAGCAAGCCATTTTAGTCCATGTTCCTTTAAATGAAAATGAGCTCTGCTGACCCCACCCCTCTGTGAATAACATGACCACAAAACCAGTCATAAAGGTCAATTGTTTGAAATTGAGATGTATGTGTGGTTTGTTAGGACAGGACAATATTTGGCTGTTATACAACTATTTGAAAATCTGAAATCTGAGTGAGCAAATATTTTTTTGAAGAAAATTGCCTTTAAAGTTGTCCAAATGAAGTTCTAAGGAATGCACATTACCAATCAAAAATGATGTTTAGATATATTTACGATAGGAAATGTACAAAATATATTCATGGAACATGATCTTTACTTAATATACTAATGATTTTTAGCATAAAAGAAAAATGTATAATTTTGACCCAAACAATGTATTTTGGGCTATTGCTACAAATATTGCTACTTATGACTGGTTTCGTGCTCCAGGGTCACAAATGAAAAACTTGTATTGTTTAAATCTGTGGAAGCACTGTGATGGAGGTAAGAGAATAATAGTAACTGTGGCGCTGCCTGCTGGTCAAAGCATGATAGTAAGGCAGAAGGTATCAAATCCTATGTGTAAATGCGTTTAAAGTCAAATACTATTTACTAAACACTACCTTTCAAAAGGTTGGGGTTTTCAGAAATCATTTTAATATGTGATTTAGAGCTCAATAAATATTTCGTATTAATATCTGTTTAAAAATGGATGTGCTGTTTAATTGTTGTCAGGATTCTTTCATGACTGGAAAGGTCAAAAGAACAGCATTTATTTGAATTCTTACATTCACTTTTGACATCCTAATTAATTAAAAGCATCCATTTCTTTCAACATATATGATCCCAAACTTTTAAATAGTAGTGTATTGAGTAATGATAATAAAATGTGAATATTCAGATATTGTAGCAGATAAACTAATTATTTTAGTCCTTACTTGTTAGTACATTTCCAAATATATATATATATGTATATATTTCTGAATAATATAATTTCAAATCAATTTCATGAGAAAATTGACTTTTGACTCTTTGATTTAATGAGAAAAATAGCACTGGATTTACTACAGCATGACATAACTGGTTATTGGAAAATAAAGAAGATGGACTATATTCAGAGTAACACATTTTGACACTTAGAAGTAGAATATGGTTTGTTCAGTTATTTGTCAAAGCAAATTAAATCTCTCACCAGCAGCATTGTTTTCATCTTTGTATTCTGAAACAATAAAAGCAATCTGGCACTTAATTGAAAACTCTTTCTGTGTTTTGATGGTTTTTATTAAACACATAAGTAACCATGCATGAAAGCTTTCTGTATTGCTTTATATCAACATGTCTTCTTTAGTTTCCTTACTGAGTCTTGTTTAGCACCACAATTTGGACAATGTTTGTGATTTTAGAGAAAAGAATGAGTGTACCATCCCTTATTCTACTATGTTTTTGCTCTCATCATCATGAATGTTCATGATCAGCAATACATTCAGGCCTATAGGCAAAATGACTGAACATTTAAAGCATGCAGAATCACCTGAACATTTACAAAATAACCTCAAAATATTCACATGCAGAGACCCAGAACATTAGTCTATAGGCCTGTACCTGTGTTCAAGACTACCTGTCTGCGACGCGTTCTGTGTCCCGATTGAGACCATGACTGCATAACATACATATCTATACAAGCATAAAACATTCAATTTCTTACCACAGTTCATACATTTGCTCATGACCATAGACTGGATTTCCACATTGTGCATCTTCAAGCATTTATAAATTAGGCTGTATTTTAAAATCTTATCTTTTTGAAAAAACATTTAAACAACATAATATTCATCTAAATGCATTCATATGCTTTTCGTAACATTGCACTCAGGCTACTTTTTAACTACATCAGCAACCCTGATGACTACACCTGCCATGTTTTTTTAATTCATCTCTAGCAGCAGCACACATTAAGAGCAGTGCTGCCTTACATAACGCGTGCATTTTATTTGATCTCACACATGATAGTGACATATCGTTGGACATTCTGTGGACAAAGGCACAATCGAAGGTAAGTACCTCGATATGGCTAAAGAATCTGAACATGCATAAATACGGGTTGTTGCAGAGGTGTAGCATCCATAAACCCAATAATGCACATACTAGATGAACACCGTCGCGAGACTCCACAGAAACGCCTCGTGTTTGTGCGAACATTAGTCGACGTCGCGTGAATACCGTCATATCATTAGACATATATGTGTCTATTCTCATATAGGCTGAAAATGACTATAATGGGTTGAATTTACGCGTTCTAAAAACCCAAAATGAATTATTGATATCGTGACATTAAGAATGTATGACCAGGCAAACGCTGTGTAAATCGTATTTTTCTCCTCATATATTGTATTAAGCGTCTCTTGTATTGTAAGAATATCACAAGATTAAAGAAATATAGTCTTCTGATCATTCTAGTAGATATAGTTAGCCGTAAATGGCTGTATTTCTTAGTGACCTAGTTGGAGAATAGCCTGATTTACCATTTCATCGCTTCATGAAACACACGACAGTACGTTTTAAAGCGTGATTAAAACTAAATCAGTTTAGTCTATTTATTAATCATCATCAGTATGTTTTTCGTTGGTGTCTGTTAGTATTATATACACATATGGAGACACACAGTTATCTCTTTGAGCAAACTTATTGAACCTGAACACATAACACAATATCAGTCTTTAATAAACACTTATCCTATACTTTTGACAATTAAGTACCCTTACTTGTGTCAACTGTCGATTTATTAATGGATGTCTTTATATTTGAGAAGAAATCAATCCAATAGCTTCTGTCAATGAAATGAAAACGACAATGAAAACGTTTTTTTTTTTATGTAGGCCTATTATTTTACCATTATTAATGCTCTCTGACAATGAAATATAAAACGAGGCCACCCTTACAAAAAACTACTAGGGTAAAACAACAAAAATAATTCGATATGAATTAATACAAAACGGCATGTACAAGATTCACATAGATAGAACTGTTAACAAAAACATAAAGTCAATTATAAATAAAGTATAAAATACATGTGATATATTGCATAAGAAATTCTGGTAATAGCCAGATAAGAAAACAAGAAGTAAATATTTTACAGTAAAATGAAATGCAACGTAATAATGGTAAGCAAGATGAAGTTGTTTTTTCCCTGTAGCATTTAAAATGTATTTTCCCAGTTGAAATAAGTAGCATTTTCTACATTGCAACATCCCCCTCAAGTTTAGAGGTGTAAATAATCATATGAATTATGCACCAGTTCCACAAAGTATGACAAACAACAAAGTCTCCAAATACTTTTGGGAGTTTTAAATATTTGATCTAATGCTGTAGTTCTGAACCTTTTTTTCCCCCAAGGCACCTATTGTCCAAAACATCATTCAAATGCGCCATGATTTTTCCTGTTTTTATTATTGATAAGGATTTTAAAAAGGTTTTTAGGGCAGTGGGAACCATGGTCACTTAAAAATGTAAATGTTTTTGAGGGGATGAATTAAAATTTCTTATGTTTGGCCCATTTAAATCCTTTGAAGTCATCTTGATGCCCCTAGTAGGTCCCGGACCTCCGCTTGATAACCACTGCAGTGGCATTCGTACATTAAGTGTGACTTAAAACACCCTAAAGTGTCCAAATACAATTAGGAGGCGCTGTAATATTAGGTGAAATAATTAGACACAAAGAAGTTCAGCAGAGCGTTTACATATATTCTGAGGGTTTATTATCTTCTGAATCATCTCCATGCTTTTCTTCCATTCTCAGGGTGATCCAGAATGAATAGGGCTGTTGCCACCTGCTGGATATTTCTCCTGCTCTCAGCATTCCTGTGCGATCAGGTGATTTCCAAAGGTGGCAGGGGAGGAGCCAGGGGTTCAGCGCGGGGCAGCGCCCGAGGAGGCCGGACGTCCCGCAACCGCGGCTCCCCCGCTGTGAGGGTGGCAGCTGCAGCGGCGGCCGGGGCTGTGGTGGCATTGGGAGCCGGAGGATGGTATGCATCAGCCCAGCGTCGACCGGATAGCTCAGAGCATGGAGATGATTACTACAGTAACAGAACAGACTGGGAGCTTTACCTCGCCAGGACATCAAACGCAATAGTGCACGACTCCACTACCACTAGATTTTCCGCTTTGCTCTTACCAATAAACTTTGTGATGTACTTTATGCCTTGAGGCAGTTTAAGACAGTCCGGCACAGCTTAATAAGCTGCTTATGTATGTTACTGTGCAACACCAATGTTTAATAATGTGTACTTTATTGCACAACAAAGCATATACGAAGATGAAAGAAAGATTTAAAACCTCTCTATTTAGTTTAGTAGATATATAGGATCTGAAGTTTAGTTTGCTTCAACAGAAGTATTAGTATCTATACAACTATAGACTTATTAAATAATGCTGGCTACATCATGTACTGGATGGCAAAAATACTGTGTTATTGTTGTGCTGCTGCACTGTTGGTGTAACTCCACTGTTCTTGAGATTTACGTGAACCTTTTAATATGAACCTTTGTCTGTTTAATAATATTTATGTTCACATTTAACTAATAATTGTACGTAGATTAAAGAGGTATGCTGTAACACATTTAGAACAAGACAAATATGTCTAGCTGTACCTGTACTTCCATTGCTTCTGGTGTGAAAACGTCCTCTTTTTAAATTATTTGATGTATTTAAACAATTTTGTATTTCTAGTAGATTTTTGATAACTCACAAAACAATGTGAAAGCATTATGTATTAAGTGCACAAGTGTTTAAAAACACAAATAAATTAAAGATGTTTTTTTATATAAATATATGAAACACTACACAAACTCTCTTTGCCAGCTGTTGTTAGATATATTCAACACGTTATAATTTTAAACATTAAAGCAATTACATGCCAAATATTTTATTAAAATAAATATATTAATTTGGTAAAAAACAGATGGCGTAGCTTTGTGAAAGAATATAATCAAATTGTTATAATAAGTTTTGTGCTGCCATTTGATTGTTGGGTTGAAATATTTAGTTTTCACATACAAGATACCAATGCTGTTTAAATAAAAATCAATAACTTATTGTATCTTCAAATGCAGTAAAGAAAAATAATACATTCAATGCAACTTTTCTGACAAGTACACAATAAAAATAAGATGTGCACCAAACATCCTGAAGATTCCTGATCACCACCTTTTAATTGAAACATTACAAGTAATAAGTGCTTCTTTTATGTGCTTAGTGTCCAGTCTTGGACATACATACAGCGAGGTCAGCTTTTTTTGCAATTGATTACAAATAAGCCATTTAACCACTTAATCAAGCATAACTTTCCCAAGTTCTCCTTTGCGAAATGCTCTGATGAAATCATAGGCTGCACTGTAGTCTGGTAACTGGACAGTGATGTTGCCTAAACAATTGATGCATTATTGGTTAAATACATTTAATGAATTATGTGTCATGAAAAGTAAATGCATCATCATTAATAGTTTGAAATCACTAAAATGAAAATTGAGTGGCTTGAATGAATGGACTCACCAACTCCAGTGATGGCCTTCACACGCTTGGTCTTGCCGAGCTTCACCGCTATACTCTTCAGCACATGCTGAATATCATCCCAAGGCTCTTCAAGATTGTACTTTTCAACGTAACTATAATGTAAATTGTCACACCATTATTAATTGTTCCACTGTATAATAAGCTTTATAAAACACACAAATCATCGCTTAGTGCTTGTAGATGTTCGCAAAACCTACCTAAATCTTTCCAGTCTGTTTAGTGAAAAAAGCAGATAATCTGCAATGACATCCTCACCAACTAAATGGTCCAAAATGGTACCTGTTTGTAAAGGAGACACCTTCATCACCTTACAATAAAAATAACATTACTAACTATACATTAAGATTATTTGGCAGAAATGTGTGGACTTACCACATAAAGCAAGTTTCATTCCTGTCTCGATGTTCTCTATTCTAGGTGGCAGGACTCCTGGGGTGTCCAGTAAATGAATTCTGGGTCTCTCACAAACCTAGTAAAACAAAAGTTCATCTAAAGCTATGTTTGAACACATCAATCCAATTGAATCCACAAAATGATTATAATTAATACCTGAATTTTTGTCAGGATAGCTTTTGTAATTCCTGGTTCTCCTCCTACTTTTGAAGCTTTGCCTGACAGCAAGAAAAATATCTAAACTTTAGGCCTTTTGTTTGTTTGATTGACTGCAAGAAGAAAAAGCATCAAATAAATACCTTTTTTCAAATATGTTCTTCTTATAGCATTAATCAGTGATGATTTTCCCACGTTTGGCACACCAATGACCATCAGACAGTAACTTATGTCCTACACAGATGAATAAGAAACTCAGAAAACTTTACAGCAAAATGAAAGCTACTCAAATAAATATTTAAAACTTACCTCTTCTCTGTGAAAACGTGACCCGCTTTCTATCAACTCTGTCACAAGAGGAACAATCTGGAACATCAGACATTGAAAGACAGAATGTTTAAAACTGAAATGTGCTAGGTTTTCCAGTATTTCATTTAGAAATAGAGCTTTTATTTAGAAATATCTGATGTAACGTCTGACACTGCTCACCTTTTTTACATTCTCATCTCGTTGTCTTAAACAGTCTGTAAATAAAACATTCCTCACACCTTCTCTGTCAAGCTGCTTCAGAATACTCTGGTGGAAATGAAAAAAAAAACCTGTTAAATCAGTTTTTATTAGCACATCATTTAAGTACTCTCAGTTTTTGCATTTACTGAGATAGTTTAAACCAATAATGAAATGCAAAAGATTATAAGACCTGCTTTTTTGACGTGTCTGCCAGATCCATCTTGTTCAGTATAAGTATGTGTGGCCGCACATCAAGACTCTCTTGAAATGAGGGATTTCTTCCAGAAAAGGGTATGTTGACCAGTTAAAGAAGGTCTTAAAAATACAGGGTTTAATCATTCAAAATAGCCATTCTCTCTGCAATAAAAAGGATATTCTAGCATCATGGATCTCTACAATGCAGTCGACCTGCCTTAAACTGGCTCTCATCTGCTTGAGTCCTAAAAAGAAAAGGTAAAAATGGTGAGGATATTTCTGTAGAACAAAATTACATATTAAACTTAGATCCTAAAGACAAGTGGGAATAAATGTAGACACCTACTGTACATATTTATATAAGTTAGGCCCAAATTAGATAAACAACGAAAGAATGCCGAATGGTTCAAACACACTTGAAACACACCCAAAGAACACTCAATTGTACAGATTTCGTGTTTTTGGTATCACGCACCTTTAGCCATATGTCCAGGGAACCAATGCGCCACCTCTCGCTCGCCAAAGTCAAACACTTTCCTAAACCTGGCAGCATTGAGTAAAGAATGATAAATCCTCATCGTAGCCGCTCGCTCGGTCTGAATACAGAAGGAATTAGCTAAATCGAGACCGCTGACAAAATTGTATAAAAAGAGGATTCCCAATGTTTTAAAACAGCAAATATTACTCTCCTACAGTTGCCGCGCTTCTTCTGTGCTATGACTGTACAGGAAGAAACTCAATTATCGCCACCTACAGGATCGGCAGGAGAACTGGTGACAGGTGAGAGCAAAACGTTGGAAAGCTCATTAACAATGCACTCTCATTATTAACGTTTTTGTCATTTTTAATCTTGAGATTAAAAGATCTAAAAATGGGATGATGAATTAGCCTAAACCACTGGCAAAATTAAATATAGCCAACTGAAATGCTATTTGTAATTTCTCTAAGTAATCTTCCATAGAACAAGTGTTGTAGTGTAAATTACTTAGCCTATCTTTTATATTGAGGCTGCGTTCCAGTTTGTTTGCGTATGCCCTTCACTCGAAAACTTCCCTCCATCTCCTTCGCTCGGATGTACATCATTGATCACGGTGCATGAGGGCCCACTTCTTGCAGGACCCTTGGAATGGGCTGAATACGAATGTCCTAAGCCCTTGATCACTTCATATCCGCTATAAAGTTGGTTTACTGTTTACATTTCCCCCTTACGAATTAGTTTGTTGCAGCATTCTATATGTATATAATACAGGGCTCTCAAGTTATAGCGAAAGTTTGGCGTGAGATTCGGGGAGGGGCCACACAAAGGGGAGGAGCCAGTTAAAGGGGAGGAGCAACTCAAACATTTACAGCGTGCTAGCAGTTCAATTTTACCTATTGTTCATAATTGACCAGCACAAATAGAAATGATAACATCTGGTAAATCTGATGAAAGACACATTCATTCTAATAAAATAAAAATAATGTATTTAAAAATACAAATGTATCAAAAATACAAAGAAACTTTTCCCCAAAAGTGCCAACTGAACAGCAGCACTCAATGTACATACTGTACACATAAACAGTAGGATTACAGTTACTCTGGGCATGTATGTGAAGCTGTGTGTGTGTGTGTCAGAGACAGAGAGAGTACACATTTCAGCTTGTTTCTTTTTTCTGTTGTAAATGTTTGTTGCACATTTTGATGCCTGATGACAGGGGTAGAGGACTCCCACATAAAGCACTGTCATGACAGATAATAGTTTTCCATCCAGAGCCAAACTGCTCCTAGTTTTGGTTTTGTTCAAACCCACCATGGAAAGCACACTGCAAGCACACTGCATCTGAATTTGAGTGGGGAAGCCAAGCCACATTGCTTTATATGGAAGCACCTACCCCTGTCATCAAGGCATCAAAATGTGCAACAAACACAACAGAAAAAATAATGTCTATTTGGCTATATTCCCCAAAATATGACAGCTCTCACTATCTTTTCACAGGCAAGTGATTTCGTCCAGGAAATAAAATAAAAATAAATAAATAAAGGGGTTACCTACAGCATTCATCGGATCTTTCTCTTCCAATTTACACTCCATTTGCGCGCGCATCCATGTTGCTTAGTAACGAACGCGCGTGCGGCAGAATCGCGTAATTTAAACGCAAACAACAACATCCTAATTTCTGATTGGCTGGTAGGTGGCATTTAACTCCGTTTAACTCGAGAGTTAACTCGAGAGCTATGAACTCGGCAGAGAGTATGCGTGGGACAAGTTATCGCTTTCTCAGCGTGAGACATACGAGGTGTGGCGTGAGAGCGTTTGAACGGGTTGAAATGCGTGACTTGAGAGCCCTGTATATAGGTATGCTTGGGCTGTTATAAATGTAAAAAAACCAAACAAATCATTTATATCTTTTAGAGTTGTTTGGGGTGGGGATCAAATAAACGCGATCTGCGATTACATCGTGTTGCATTGTGGTCTATGGAGCGGCCTGAAGCAGACTCGCTCCCTCGGTCATTAGTCTTCCCTCGGTAAACTTAAGTAAAGCGGTGACTACCCGAGGGGAAGTGCTTAGGGACGTTCGCGGTGCTTTGAATTTATTTTCTAATGCTTCTGGTCTCTCAGTCAATCGAAATAATAGTGAAATTATGCCTGTTCACAGTCTGGACAAAGATCAGATAGAAGGTTTTGAGGTCAAACATTCTGTAAGATATTTAGGTATTTTAATTAGTAAATCACAGACTGATAGAATTGTAGATACTTTTTCGCAACGGATACACAAATCTAAGAATATTTGTAATTGTTGGTTACAAGGAAACTTACCCATTTATGGTTGTGTTTTGATATCTAAAGCGGAAGGTGTTTCTAGGATTGTTTACCCAGCTTTGTCTTTATTGACCGAAAACATGCTCATCTATTGACTATGCTATGTCAATTACATTTTTGTGGAAAAATAAAACTGAATATGTTAAAAGGAAGACACTGATTATAAATACCTTGGAGGGAGGTGTGAATGCTTTGGACTTTAGTAGCCTACTCTCTTATCAAGTTTTTAAAACTGGTTGGATTAAACGTTGCCTGAATGCTGACCCTAATTTGTTATGGTTTTATATTCCTAAATTGATCTTTGAAAAATGTGGAGGTTATTTTTTTATTAGCTTGCAATTGTAGTTGCAATAAACTCCCAGTTAAGCTCGCTAATTTTCATAAGCATGCTCTGGACACTTGTAAACTTGCCTTCTGTCACAATCCCCCCCCACCCTCAGATTTATTCTGCAATAATCAGAATCTGCTGCGTGGAGAAAAAATCTGTCTTTATTAAAAACTGGTTTGACAAAGGTGTAATTTTTGTTTTAGATTTGTTAAAATAGGATGGTAACTTCTATTATTATTCAGAATTTTCATTACTCTTTGAAGTTGCTCCCTCACCTAGAGTGTATGAATGGGTTATTAATTATTTTCACCCAAATTGCTACATTTGGTTAGTACAAATTGTTAACAGATCTTTAAAATATGTCAAATCCCCAAAAATGTATTGGAGGTCTGGAGTTTTGTAATATTAAATGTAACAGTTTCTGGATTAGAAAAACCCATATTAAGAAATTTAGTTGTCATCCTAAAGCAGTATAAGTGGAAACTAAACTACCATTTTCTTTCTACTATAAAAATGTGGGCTGGTATTAACACGTTTCTGTTACCTAACATGATGAAAGAACTTCACTATAACATTCTTCATAATATCCCTGTAATTCTTTACTCTCAAAAATCAAGTCTCATCTCTTCACAATGCACATTCTGTAATTCTAACTTGGCAACAATATCACACTTGTTTTTTAAATGTGATTATGCAAAGGATTTATGGAAAGACATGTCTTGGCTTGTTTTCTCAGCTTACACAAATCTTTTTAGTTTTAAAATAAGTACTGTTTTTGATTTGGGAATCAGGATCAACAGAGCTGGATGATATGTTAAAACCGCTAACTCATTGTGGCCTATTTCATCTTCACAAATGTAAAGTTACTGATTGTATGCCCAATTTTAGGATTTTTTGTATTGAATTGAAATTATTTTATGAATCTCTCTGCTCATCACTTATTAAGAAAGCTGCAGAAACAACCGTATTGATGGACAAAATTATTACTTTGTTGTAAGGGTTACCTCCTGAGTATTCTTGTAAGTTGAAATTGTATGTGTAATTTCTTATTTTAGTTATAGTTTAGTTATAATTTATTTTAATTGATTTATGAATTATTTATTTATTTTAAAATATTGTTTATGGTAACTAATATTTGTTTATTTTTCTCTTTATATTTCTTTTTTGTTACTACTATTGTTTAGGTAATTACTGTTTATTATTCTGGTTGTGTATGTATTTTTGTGCTCTGACTGTGAATGTTATTTGTGCGTGTGTGGAGTGGAACACAGCCTGGATCTCGAGCGTTAAGGATTGCTGTAACAGTATAGCGCCCTCGCGTGCAGGGAGTTGAGAAAAATAAACCGACATTTGGTGCAATATATTTTCTCCATATTATTATATTTTATTATATGTTGGAATTCCAAATTTTAGAAAATAATTTCAGTTCACTAGAAAATGTGCAAAAGGAATTTGAACGGGAAAAGTAGCAATTCGAGCACATCCAAAGGACAACAAATTCAAGAGTCACACATACGTTTTGAAAATAATCATAACAATTATAGCTATAATTACTTGTTTTGACTATTTTGCCTGATGATTCACTGATTACTCAATACACTCAAAACAATTAACATAGCCTATAAAATATACGTTTTTTAACTTTGTCACACACTATTCAGAATCAAGATTTTTTTCTCATAACTTTATTTATTTATTTATTATAGGCATACATAAAAAATATTGCCTAAATATCATAGGCTAGGCCTACATTGTTAGAGCATTTGAGGTCCATGAAAACTTTGTGGTCAATGAAATTAAAATAATAAATTAATATTAATATTTGATCATTTAATTTTAGGTCGAGAATGTCTTTAACATAAATATTTTCTTAGGCTATTTTAGCTGCTTACTATGATACACATAACAGTTCTTGTATGTGTTTATATTGTATAATGTTCATAAAATATGTATAAAAATGAATTGTTAGAACTAAAAATGTATTATTAAAATGATGAAAACTATAACTGAAAATATTATTTCCTAACAGCATCATATTATTTGCATACTGAATTGTCGCTGATTAGTCTTTGTCACAGCTCTGGGTATGGCTAAACACGAGAGATAGCTTACTCTCTATCAGCTCCTTCTTGCTCCAGGCTGTATACATACACAGTGTTGTCAACTTAGCACTTTTGTTGCTAAATTTAGCAACTTTTCAGACAACTCTATTGTTTATTCCAAAAGCACCTAGCAACAAATGTAGCTATTTTTTAAATGTTATTTTGCCCTATTTTACAGACTTTTCTTAGAGTATATCATGCTAACTAACTACTAATACACCACCTTAAAATATAATTGTTCAGAATGTTAAGTTTTAGTTATTTACTAGCTAACACTTTTTTATCGTAATTGTTAAAAATGTTTTCAATTATTCAATGTATTTAATACAAATAGTTATTTGCATTCTAATATTATATTATGCATTTATATTATTTTACGAACAAATCTAAATTAACACATCACATTTTTTTTCGCTGAGATTTGATGTAGGGACAATTTAGCATCGTGATTACGTAATGACGTCATCGCGCAGAGACATCATTTAGCAACTTTTAGCAACAAATCAACCTTCCTTTGGCAACTTCCCCTAACAATTAGTTGGCAACACTGCATACAACTAATCGAGCCTTTAGCATAAAGACCGCTATTGTCTGCATCATTCAGGAAATACAAAACTAGTTTTTGGCTGAGAGTCACTCCCTGGGCTTCCCTATAAACTCCACCCTGATTAACACACGACAGGTGTGTACACAGGTGTGTGTTTGAGACCGAGTAGTTAACTGGAGGCTGCCCTGCCGAGCGGACATACTACGAAAGGACAGCAGCTTTTACTTAACCATCTTTACTTTTATATCGCAGTTCGTTAGGTGGCTCAAACATGAATGCGACTGAGTTTCACCTGCCGCTGACGGAGTATGATTTCGAGCGCCACTTTGATGAGAGGTTTGCTATTGAATGGATGCAGGACAACTGGTAAGAATTACTGATTCTGAAATTCATCTGTATCAATATACCTGCCACTAATGCTTGGAAGACCAACATAATTATTTTTTCTGTTATGTTTGGTCTCTTTCAGGAAAAAGTCATTTTTGTTTGGTGCTATGTATGTAGTGCTGGTGTTTGGTGGGCAGCACTTCATGAAGAAAAGACAAAAACTTGATCTACGTAGAGTGTTACTGCTGTGGTCCCTCAGTTTGGCCATCTTTAGGTAAGCTAAAACTAGTAGTCGCTTTATAGAGCATCAGGCTTCTTTTATTTGCTAACACTTACAATCTAAATGTGGTCATTCCATAGACTTGTTTGTATTTCTATATAGTTGAATATTTTAACCCTGACAGAAAACTAATTTTTTTCAGTAAAAAAGAATGAAGCGACCTGGAGATGCTCACAAAAGGTTTTGTCAGATTTAGCCCACTGAATACAAGTTTGTTCCCCAAATAGGACTGTTTATAATAGTTATCACAGTTAACTACACTCCTAAATAAAGGTGCTTCAAAAGGTTTTCTCAGCGTTGCCATAGAACAGGGTCCTGGAGGGCCGGTGTTCTGCACAGTTTAGCTCCAACCCTAATCAAACACACAAATCAATGTCTTCAAGATCACTAGAAAGTTACAGTCAGGTGTGTTTGATTAGGGTTTGAGCTAAACTCTGCAGGACACCGGCCCTCCAGGACTGAAGCTGCCTATCCCTGCCGTAGAAGAACCATTTTTTGTTCCACAGAGAACCATTCAGTCAAAGGTTCTTTAAAGAACCGTCTCTTCCTTACCTTTTAAATAACCTTCTTTCACCACAAAATAATCTTTTGTGAAACAGAGGTTCTTCAGATGTTAAAGGTTCTTTATGGCATCGTGAAGCACCTTAATCTTTAAGAGTGTAAAACAAAAAAATTTTTACTACTAAAAATAAGTTATAATCCAATAAAAGCATTAAACTTGGTTCTTTTTCATTTTTTGATGTACTAATAACTAAATAAAAGAACTATAGACGCTTAAAAAAAACATTATAAAAATAAATCCAAATATTAACTAATACTAAAACGGCACTGTTAAGTAAATGCACACTCACACATACGTTTTCTTAGGACTAATCTTTGATCTGAACTACTGACATTTCAAATGAAACCGTATATTTTGTCTTATTTTAGTGAGACTGACTGAGTTTCATTTTCCAGACAGGGACAATACTCAAAAAATGAAAACTAGTTTATGATCAAATTGGTGTATTGAAGTCTTGAATCTCAAGATGCTCCTTTGCATCTTGTGGTGTCATAGAGGTTTCAGTTTTGGATATTAGGTTACATAACATATGGTTGTACCAATAGGAAACAATATCTGGGTAGTTGACAAATAAAAATTGGACTGTCCTATGGTGAGTGGCAAAGATTTTGATAAAAAAATTAACATGAGAGATGTATCTTTGTTAGTTACAAATGGCACGAGAGAGTTTTATCTTCAATGTAATGTTATTTATTAAAACAATTTCGTCACACCATAGGACACATTGATATGTCAAATACCATCTATTGTTAACTGCAAAAATGCTGTTTGAAACATGAGCGTGCCAAAATACATGCCATTGAGACGTTTGAGATTCACCACTTCATGTGGTTTTTAAATGTTCAGTGGCTATTGTTTTTAAGTTGGGTTTGGTTTCGTTTGGGTGGGGGAGGGCATCTTAGTCCCATCTTAAAAGAGGACAGAGATGACAGCAAGCACAAAGTAACTGTTTGTATGCTTGTGAAAAGAACAATAGAATATTGTGATTGGATTGCAGCAGTGACCTCTGGTCACATGCTCCTAGATCTCTCACAGCAACTGGACTTTCACCACTTACTGAATGTTTTGATATTTATTTGTTTAACACCGAAACTACCTGCAACCATAGCAAAGTTTCTATTTGACATGCCCAACATACAAGTCTCTTTTTCTCCCCCGCCACAAAGTTCACTAGAGGTCTGAATTGTTTATCATGAATGGCATGGTTTTACAGCAATGACAGACAGTATTCATACAAATCTTGCCTTTTCTCTTTCAGTATCATTGGAGCGGTGAGAACTGGGTGCTTCATGTTGTACGTTCTCAGAACCAGTGGTTTTAAACAGTCTGTTTGTGATCAGAGCTTCTACTATGGGCCGATAAGCAAGTTTTGGGCTTGTGCTTTTGTGCTGAGTAAAGCCCCAGAGCTAGGTGAGCCTTTATTTATTTCGAGATAAATCACTAAAAATGACCATTCTGTCATTTACTCGCCATGTTGTTCCAAACATGTAGTATGACTTTCTTTAGTGAAACAAAAAAATATATATTTCAGTGTTCTAATGAAAATCACTGGGGTTCAAAACAACATTGGACCTCATTGACTTATTGTATGCACAAAAAAAAACTAATTTTTGTTGCTAAATTATGCTGATTTAAATGTTTAGGTTCTCATTAATTATAATTATGCAAACTTTGCACTCATATTCTAACCCGTTTTACACATTTCCTCACAGGGGACACAATGTTCATCGTCCTGCGCAAGCAGCGGCTGATCTTCCTGCACTGGTATCATCACATTACCGTGCTGGTTTACTCCTGGTATTCCTACAAAGACCAGGTCGCTGGTGGTGGCTGGTTCATGACCATGAATTACACCGTGCACGCACTCATGTACAGCTACTACACGGCTCGAGCTGCTGGACTTCGTGTGCCGAAACCCTGCGCCATCCTCATCACATCCTCCCAGATTGCTCAGATGGTCATGGGGCTGGCAGTAAGTGTGCTAGTGTACCAATGGATGCAGGATGGAGACTGCCCTTCTTACATGGATAACATAGTGTGGGCTTCACTCATGTATCTCAGCTATCTGCTCCTCTTCTCTTCTTTCTTTTATCAGTCTTATGTGAAGGGTTCAAAACCCACAGGCATCAAAACTGATTGAAATGCAGCCTGAGTTTTATTTCTGATGGTTTACCTTGTTAAAATTGTGTTTTAAAGCTAGGTGAATAATGAAGGTAAGTGTATGTTTTTTAAACAACAGCCAGACTGTAATGTGTCTCCTGCTGTTTCAGGGCTGTTATTTGTTGGTTATTTTTCTAGTTGGTATTAGCTGAGCAAAGCACATCAAATAAAACTCTTCATTTTGCTGTTGAGAACTTAAATGGGTTTGGATAGCTCCCAGGCAATTTTGGAGGGTGATTTAAATCCTGTGGGTCCTCTATGACCCCCCCTCCCCACTCAGTTTTACAGACCACAGTTTCTAATCTTCAAAAGTCCATGTTTGTTTACTCTTTGGAGACTTGATAACGTGGCCTGAACTCCGCTGAAGCACAGGGTGTGTGTTGTAGCGTGTGCCAAGATCCTAGAAATCTGCTCATTGTCAAAAAGCAAGCAATTTGTCAAAAGCTGTACAACTTAACACGTTTTAATTTGCCCGCCCTTTCTAAATTGTATCCATTCTGTACATGCTCTCCTGGGTGTGTAGTATTGCTAGTTCAGTGTTTCCGTCTCATGATGTCATAGAAACTCAAATTTTCTGTGCTGACTGGTTGGTCAGGTTCCCAGACATTTAAGTTGGGCATTTTTGTCTGGAGTTCTCTTGACGGAAGACACATGTTCTCATTCTTTGCATGTTTCTGTCATGAGTTCACTGCAGCTGACATTGAAGTTTCAGTATGTAAAACCAGCTGAGGAACGATTGATATTAAACCTGCTCATTCACTTTTGAATAACACATGGGTAGAGTCATTATGAAATGGTTCCTTTCTGGTTTTGTGGCTGTAATGTGTTCTGGATTGGTGCTTGAACAGAACCATTAACGGTCCATGTAATGGTGTTTTGTTACTTGAGTCACTAGTAATGTGCACAGTTTTATTTATCTTGTATATGAGTCACATTTGGGGCATTTATTTTTCCACTGAAATTGCAATGATAAGGTTTCCATCTAAATGATCATTTAAATGTATTTTATGGGTAGTAGAGAACAATCCTTTGAGAATTTTAAGTGGAATGATGCGCTCTGACATAGTATCATCTGAAACGTTGCTGCTACCGTCCAATATTTTTGTTGTCAGTCCTGTTCTCTCCTGTCTGTGTTCCTGTCCAAGACCGTGAAAGACTTTGTTTACCTTTTTATATATTTCAGTTTAAATGACATTTTGATTGTTAATATTTTTGACTTGGTCTTAAAATGTTGATGGCAGCCATATAATTACTTTGTTGTATAAGGAACAGCAAAGTTGAATGTAGTGGCACTAGCCTACATTAGAATGCATAGTTTACAACTTCTGTATTTTAAAAATGTAATGTAATAAAAGTGCCGAATGTAAATATTTATTTCCTATCTGATAACCTGTACAAGTTCTTAGCTGATTGATTGCATTTTTGTGTAATTAAATAAAACCGTTTCTGTAGGTTGTTTTTGTGTATCATTATCGCTAATCTTTTCACATGCAAATGGTATCGGCGGACCAGTTTTCTGAGTTGGCATACTTTACGCATTAACACACCTACTTTTGATGTTACCTGGGAGTTCACATATTTCCAGCTCTGTGATAGATGTAAACCTAGATGCACATTAGTGTCTTGTCCTTGATTTCATTCTTTCAGTTCAATCGGGCCAGTTACTTTTTTTTTTTCATGCTCTTCAGAAATGACTTCATTAACATTCTTTAGTCTCTGTGGATTTAATAGTCAGTATTTTGACGAACACTCTTTGGAAATATTCTGGGCCCATTTTTCCACTTGTACACAAATGTGGTTAGGCGCTAAACAGCCGTACAATGACCCCAGTATTTTTCATGAGTAGCCAGTCACTTACTTTCCATTATGTGACACTTCTCATCGCCCCGCTGGAATCACAGGTTACGTGACTTACTCGAGGGTACAGCAGCGGAGAAATTGAATTCTTATTAACTCTTCAGTGCCTGGTTCTTTCTTAACACCACACACACATATAGCCAGCAATGTTTTGTTTGTTTTATTGATGAGAAAACGGAGTGCTGCAGTAATGAAATGTTTGGTAGACTAACCAGGACGTTAGCATTACTCTGGTTCCCTAGACAGAAATTCTAGGATTTTTAGGAGGATTGCAGAAAATAATCTAATCGGAAGTAAAAAGCTAAACATAGGCTATATATGACTTCAACCTCACCACTATTATAAAATCTAATACCCAAAGGGTATCACTTATGGATTTTATAGAATAAAACCTCAATAGCTTATTATCTTGAGCTTGTGTTTAACCACAGACCTTATTTCAACCAAAAACCTTTATAAAGCTCATTGACTCCAGGACTCTGGAACCAGAAGTGCTAAAATGCAAGCTCATTTCCAAGTTTTGGACTACAAAACAAGCAATCCGTGCATTAGGCTTCTATAAACTCAATGTACATGTTCACTTGAATTATTTAGGCTGTCACAGTCAGATGTAAAACATTTTAGAGACATCCTCCTTTTACAAATAAAAAGTCAGCAATTATTTTATTCCCTAAAATCAACTGCTCTGAAATGCTGTGAAAATGTCATAATGTCTGAATGAGTCTAGAATGCAATCAGTGAAAAATCATGCCTCAGTATTAATGCTATTAAAGCTCAATGCTGCCCCCTACATCTACCTATAGAGTACAAGTACAAAAAGGTAAAGTTTCGAATATGGAAATTAAGAAAGAAAGTTGGTCTTTATATATTTGCTTATGCACTTCTATTAAAACAAAGGTTCCAAAAAATGTTTTATTAGCAATGCCATAAACATTCTGTGCTCCTCAAAATATTTTAAGTTTTTTAAATAATTTAATTTTCTTAGTGTGATAGCCTATTTAAATTATTTGAAGACGATTTAACCACTATAAAGAATGTTTTGAACAAAGGAAGGATTCCATGAATGTTAAAGGTTTCAACGTATATGGTTTGTACAACAGTAAAGTTGCTAATTGTATACAAAACAAATCAACGAAATTGATTTGCACACAAATTGGCACATTTATCTTAAAATAACATAAGTTGATTGGATTTGGACTGCAGTAGAATGCAGTATCAGCTAAGAGGGTGTGTTTGATTAATGGGGGGATGTAATACTTGTATTCTGATAAAGAAAAACAACAACAAAACAAACTGCAAAAAACTTGAGCCATACATTAATGCAGTCTTGCCAAACTATTTAATAAAACCTTCGAGATCTTGTCTCTTTTACATGGACATTTTATACAGCAACCTTTATTAAATGATCTACAAAAAAGATCAGACGATGAACATGGACCATGGAACATGGATATTATTTATTTATTCATTCTGGGAAACCATCTAAATGAACTGGCCATCAATTATATTTTGTATTGGACTGAAAGGTCCCTTTGTGAGTGTAAGGTTCAGTTTGCTTTAGTCTTGCTTAATTCAACAGCTCATCTAAACAGCTCATCTGCATTGACAAGCTTAGCCACCTTGACTTTGAAATGACTGTTACCCCCATATCATCTGGAGCAGAGCGAGAGACTGACAATACTCACACATGCAAACTGTTCTATTAATCATTCCACAAATCGCTCTCCTTGTTTCCAAACATGTTTCTTTTATGTTCCTACTGAAAAGGGATAATTTGACACCAAGAGATATCTATTCACAGCCTTTTGCTTGAATTTACAGTATGTTTTGCATGCTGTTAATGTCTTAGTTAATATTTTCTTGAGTCTATTGTTTTATTGATTACAATGCTTGCATGGAGAGAAGTTAAGGAAAATACTCCACCCATGTGCACACTTTTCCAATAAGTGTAATTTTATTAAATTTGATTTATCAAAACAACCCTTCAGTATTAGCAGACAGTCAGTTTATTTTTAGCCTTTAGTATATAAAATATAAATGTAAGAATATTAATATTAATTCATTTCATTTAATTATGTTTAAATTGTGATATTTTTATTGTTTTAAATCACTTACATTATAAAAATATCAAGTTTTTAATTCTTATGTATGAATAATATAAATATGTTATTCATATTATGTATAAAATGGTAAATGCAATGCATAACCAACCAAACAACAAAATGTAATAAGATATGTAAAATATATGTTGATGTGATATGAAATGATAAATAATATGATGGCAAGATATGTGAAATTCAACTTGATATTTAAGTTGATTTTATATAATTTAAGTTGAAATGACTTGGACAGCCAAGCTGGTTATACTTAACAAATTAAGGCAGCAACTGAACTTTTAAGATTTTTTTTTTACAGTGAGATATATAAATAGCATGTTCATAACTAATAAAACTCACCAATTTTTTCTATTTTATATAGTGCTTAGACAACGAAAAACATTACTTTTTTGACAAAGATGTTTGGAGGCTTAATGTCTTGGGCTGGCCTTCAAAGAGTGTCCCTCATGTCACTCCAATTTTATACATAATAAGCACTTCTAAATGGGGGAGGTGGAGGTGGGGGTGGGGGTGGGGTCACGGGATAAGGACTAGAGGGCACAGGTATAAAACAGTGCTGAAGGGGTCAGAAATAATATCCCTGAGGAGCATCAAACACAACAGACCTTCACCGGCAGCCGGGGATTCCTGTAACCCCTGAGCAGTAAAGACACAACATGTGGAAAGACACCAGAGATGGTAAGCATTACTGAATGGCAAACAAAAATGATGGATATCTTTTGATATGCAAGAAAAAGCTAGTTTTCCAAGCTTCTCCTTCTCAAAACAAACATCAGGCACCGTTACAGTTTTTTCTGCTGCATATATTATTATTGTAAAAAAGTATGCAGTCATTGTATTGATGTTGTTTTACTAATATAATGCAACTGTGCAGTTTAGTTTGCACTTACTGAAGGATGACAATTATGATAACACAATGCTTAGTTTCACATTCATTTTGATCTTTTCAGATGCATCTGCTAAAACATCTGGAAGCGGTACTGTAGCAAGAAGTGCAAGTCGCAGGAAAAGAACAAGTTTCTCAAAGGAACACGTTGAGCTTCTTCGGGCCACATTTGAGACAGACCCTTACCCAGGAATCAGCCTCAGAGAGAGTCTCTCCCAAACCACAGGCCTGCCAGAGTCTCGCATACAGGTGGGTCACGTTACATATAAAAAATTGAATTTAAAGGGATATAAAGTATTTTGAAGAATTTGATATATTGAAGAATGTTATTTTTATCCATATAATGAAAGTCAATGGGGTCTAAAACAACGTTGGATGATGTTAGCTTATAATATATGAAGGAGAAAAAAAACAATGATACATTTTCTCCTTTGTGTTC
Source organism: Gymnocypris eckloni scoliostomus (assembly GCA_027564155.1). Taxonomy (NCBI): domain Eukaryota; kingdom Metazoa; phylum Chordata; class Actinopteri; order Cypriniformes; family Cyprinidae; genus Gymnocypris; species Gymnocypris eckloni. Next base: position 9,854,559 of record CM050429.1, read on the forward strand.
CACAGAGGGGGGACAAAATCATACAGGTTTAAAACATGACAGTAATTTTTTTAAACTATATTTACATAATGAAACAACCCCCTTTTCTCCTTGTTTGTATCTCTTATGCATCAATATCTGCAGTTTTGTGTTTATCTGCGGTGTAGTTTAGAAACCGTACAGCCTGTAAACAATAGACATACCAGGCATAGATAACAATCCTGATGCCACCATAGCTGGATGTCATCTCACAATGATTAACCTGAATCTTTAGACAGGGAAGCTCTTATCTGTATGGACTAGATGGTTAAGTCTAATCTATCAACTGTATTCTTATAAGTGGGACCCTCTAAATCTTGATGTCTCTGTTCATAGGTATGGTTTCAGAATAGGAGGGCTCGCACATTGAAATGCAAGGGCGGAAAGAAGCCGCTGTGGCAATCTGAATCACCGTATAGTGCAATGCAGAATTCACCAGTTCAGCTACACTCTTCTAGTAGCAACAATAGTGAGTCTGGTGCAGGTACTGGGCCTTTATGCGCTCCACCTCCAGCGTACCCCAATCATATTAAGGCGGAAACAGAAAGGGATGGACTTTATGGATGTCACACTCCATCTTCCATGTCAATGGGTAATGATTCCGGCTACTGCACCCCTTCATACAGACACCATCAAGCCAGAGCCATGAACGCTCACTGCAGCCCTCCTCTACTAAGCCCAGAGCATCAGATGCCTCCAAACTGGGCTGCGAGGTATGATAGGAGGTCATCTATGAGCTCCATGTGGAGTTCATATCATCTTGATCCCCATGGCTGCAATCCCAACTCCATCCCAGGCTTTTTTTACTCTCAATCTGAAAAACACAACAGTCTTCAGCCGCTGACCCCTGTTACCCCAGACTCGGGCTGCTGGGAGGGTGGTTTGGAGGGCACTCCTTCAGCTTCCAGCTCTTTCTGTGTAGATAACCAAGAAGTTCAGAGGATGGAGAGCCAACAGGAAAGCAGGATTCACAACGGGCCTGTGCCTGAGCTGCCGTCCTTGTCCCTACAGGAGATCTTGGGAGAGCTGCAAGGAGACTGGTGGCAGGGTGACGGACTAAACAACCACTCGTCTGAGGACAACCATGTGTACAGCTGAATTTTGATGTGTACAATCTATTTATGACTATTTATTCAATGTATTTATTGACTAAGGACATGCACTCTTAAAAATGAAGGTGCTTCACGACGCCATAGAAGAACCTTTTTGTCTAAATGGTTCCATAAAGAACCTTTAACATCTGAAGAACCTTTCTGTTTCACAAAAATGGTTCTTCTATGGCACCTTTTGAAGCACCTTTATTTTTAAGAGTGTGGAGGAACAATTCTGTATTATTTATCTGATCCGAATGTTACAACATGAGAGATTTCAGATGTGTTCAGACTAATTAAATGGGCTTTGATCTTGTTATTTATTTAATGATCATTATAAATGTATGATTATGCAGCTGTGTGTTTATTGTTTACAGACATATTTATTGACTTAATTTAATTGCGGCACTTGCATTTAAATAAAGATGTTTTTCTTGCTACATATATGTTTTTTCAAAAGTCAGATTTGTATGCAATTGTTCTGCGTATGTTGCTATTGTTATTTCTTTTTTCGACTTTAAATGACCTCAGTGCATTCAGTGAAAACATTGATGATCATCAATCTAGATTCTGAGTAAAGTTGCACAACTCAAAGTTTCTGTCATACGTGAGGTGAAATATTTCTGTTTGATACTATCGCCTTTCTGTTCTGAATCAAATACAGTACCATTCAAGAGATTGTGGTTGGTGAGATGTCTTAATTTGTATTTATTTATTTGATAAAAAATACACTAAAGTGTTAATGTTGTGAAATATTATTACACATATATATTTATTATTATTATATTTGAATATGCAATTTATTCCTGTGATGGCAAAGCTGAGACTTTTCAGAAGTTATTATTCCAGTCTTCAGTGTCACACCATCCTTCAGAAATCCTTTTAATATGCTGATTTGCTGCTCAATAAAAAATTGCCTGATATTTTTCTTGAAACTGTTACATTTTTTTAAGATTTTTTGATTAATAAGTTTATAATTTTTTTTATTAAATTGTATAACATCATAATTATATGTACTGTCTACTTTTAATCTATTTAATGTTTTCCTGCAAAATACAAGTATAATTTTTTTTTCCAAAAAACAAACTCACAGTGAATATTCTATGACAAAAATTAGGCAGAATGATTCAGTCTCAACAATCAAAGTGGGAGTGTTTGATTAATGAGGGGTGAAATAGGCCCGTCGTCCATAACAAATGTGAGATATTAGTCTCTTCAGGCAGAATCTTCACAGCTGTTGATAGTCAATACTATCACTTTTCTGATCGTAAAAACTGAAACTGTGTTCGAGCAGCATACAAACTCAACACAAGTGGTTTTCTCCACTTTTGTTTGGTTTCAGATTCGAGACAATAAAAACTTCCTTTTTTAAAAACTATTTCTAAACAATAATTCTGTATTTCTTTTAAAATACTTTTTATTTGTCACTTTAATTGTATGTTCAAAATGTGCATATTCAGTATCATAATAGACCCCCCTCCCAAAACCCCACAAAAGGCAAATAACATTGTGCAAATGTCGAAAGTTGTGTCAGAAAGTACTGACCTCTTATCAATAACTCTGGTAATCTTACAGGCACTGGCTGCTTCGGGTGAGGCGTGTTTTTAGAAAGAGTAATGTAACAGGAAGGGGAGATAAGTGATTTGCATAAAATGAGCAAGATCTTCTTGCAGCTCTTTGATCAACCAAAAGGGGCGATTGGTTTGAAGAAGGGTGGAACTAGCACTAATTTGGTTTTGTGCTGTAGTATAAAGACTTGCATGATCAAGATATATTTATTGTGCTTTTGGATTGTTAATGTACAAATAAAAACCTCTGGAATTATAAAAAACACCAGAATGAACCCATTAACAATATAAGGCCACATGATGCACAGTGATCTCCATGGTTTCACATGAACAATGGCCTTTGATGTGGTTTCGCAATTCTCTGGTAACTAAAATATGTCTCCTTTATCTGTTGGAGATGTCTCCACACTCTTTTTCCATCTACAGTCCTTGTACCCTTGCCAAAAGCACTTTCCTCCCTATAGGTGTTCATGTCTCTACTCCCTTCTTTAGAAACATTCATGTCTACCTCAGAACAAAATAAGTCATGGTGCAGCCATCTGAAATCCAAGTGGAGCATTTTGAGTGTAGAAGAATTTGCCAAAAGCATGGTCAACAAACTCTGACATAAAAAAGAAACTTCTCCTAACACAATATGGTGTAATTTACACAATTTGGATGTAAGAATGGACTGGCAGGGAGTAGTATGCACTATTGCACATTCTCTGTTTTTAAAATGTGCATATGTGTACATATATTTAACCCATATTCATTTACAGAAAAAAGTGTAAAGTGTCTTATAGAACTGAGTAAAATATGTACTGAACTGTTTTTCTTTCATTGTGTGCTCTGCGAATCCAGTTTTGTTACTATTTTGTGTCACAATGCTTTGGTTTCCTGCAGCAGGATGTGTGCTTTTGGGGATGTTTGTCTTTTTTCAACATTTCCCTTCAAACAACACTTCAAAAATAATAAACACGAAGGAGGAAATGGTTCTTCTTTTCCTCTTGGGGAGACTACGTTTGACGTGTCTCATACTACTTCCAAGTACAGTTGTTACTCGGTGTATTACAGCAAGGTGAAGTAAAGTACAGAATTGAGTTTAAAATGAGTCTACTGTTTGTTTTTAAATCTCTTCACAATCTGGCCCCACTGTACTTAACCGAATTATTGCAGCATCGTACTTTGTCGAGATCACTCAGATCTACTAATTCTGACCTGCTGCGTGTTCCTAGGACAAGGCTAAAAACAAGAGAGGACCGTGCCTTTTCTGTTGTCGGCCCAAAACTTTGGAATAGTTTCCTTTTTTTCTCTCTTTCTTGCTGTATTTTAATTTGCATATTGTTTGTGTAGTGTTGTAAAGTTTGGTCAACTCCGGTTGTTTTTAAACTGTACTATATAAATAAAATTGTATTGTATTATGTGTGTTATATGGAAAGATATAAAAGGTCATAGAGAGAAAGAGTAGGAGGAGCAGTAGCAAATCATTGTATGTCTTTTCCTATTTATACATCCTAATTTATAGCACAGCAGCTGGTGTGGCAGGATTAACCTGAATTGCATGCATAAAGCAGTTATATATTTATAGGAGATATTACAAGACATATATAAAGCAGTTATATATTTATAGGAGATATTACAAAGAGATATTTTTCTTCTTCTTCTCCTCCTTCTTCTTCTTTTGTGTTTAATGGCGGTTGGCAAATCAGCTTAAGGAGCATTTCCGCCACCTACTGGGATGGAGTGAGGCATCGATTAACGAAAATATTAAATAGCCTACTGTTTAAAAAACAAACAAACTAAATTCTTCGAATCAAATCAGTATCTATCAAATATTTTTGAAGAAAATCTTAAACCCTTAACTGTTTATGTACATTCTGTAATATATTCTTAACTGAAATGTCATTGATTTCCATTTCTCTTAGTTTTTCAACAAACTGCTTTCTTTGTCTATTATATGCCACACGATGTAAGAGCACATGTTCAACTGTCTCTGTTATTCCACAGTAATTGCAGCAATCTGACTCACTTTTCAATATACTTATTGAGTGTCCTATATGGATCCTGATTATAAAAGTATCTTCTCTTCTGTTTCCATACCTTTCTTTCTTTCAAGCCCCACTTTATGTTGAATGCTACAGAGGTGTCTCCCTTTTTCCCTTAATAAAACCGTTGACTTCTGTTTTACTTGAAGCTTATCCGCCTCCTCATTCCCTTCTACACCTACATGGGCAGGTATCTTTAGAAACTCTACTCTTACCCTGTTTGATTTACTCTATATATATATTTTGTAAAATTGCATAGAGTATATCCTGTCTAGATGCTGATTTCCCACTATTTAAACTGTTTAATACTGAGAATGAGTCTGAAAAACTACTACACTTATATGATTACTTTCTTCCACCCACTGCATTAGAATTGCCATCATTTCTGTTGTGAATACAGATCATAACAGTGCTATATTTAATTTAAAATAGGGTGTGTTTATGGCTGCTGCTGTATAACGTTACCCAAAATCTGGATTTTTTTTTGACCCATCAGTATATATTTGAATACTATTGAAATTATTTTGTTTCAAATATTGATCCACTGCAATTTTTTTAGGCACCTTTCCTTTTCGTTTATTTCAAAATGCATCTGGAGATCTACCATTGGCATTTGGAACAGCCAAAGGGGTATTATTGGTATTTCTACCGTTGATCTTATTTTTATATCATTAATTCCTATCTCTTGATGAATTCATGTGTGTGGTGGGTGGTGTGTCAGAGTGTTTTTTCAAACTGTAACTAGGCGGAGGCATAGAGTGACATAAACAAAGAGGTAAGCCTTTTTAGATGGCATATTTTAACTGCTTATTTATTTATATTTCCTAACACGCAATGAAATCTTTTGCCAAAATCACCAATAGACTAAGTTACTTTGCGTTGTTCTTTTGAATTGTAAATACGTAAACGGACGTGAATTGTCGAGCATTGTGTTTCACGCAGAGACACGGCGCGCTCGTGCTCTCCTTCCTCGTAAATACATTAAACTGCGTTTAACTAAGTTTAACTTGTCGTTGTAAAGATTTTTTATATTTGTATATTCGTAATAAGTAGGTAATTGTGAGTAAATTATATGTTTCGACAAGTCTTGAGGTGGTAAAGTTAGTTGGCTAACGTTAGCCATATTGTGATATCTAGCTGTTGGCATTGTTCTTGCGTTTATCGAAGACAAATCATTTATATTATCATAGTACTGACGGCGTTCCCTGCATTAACTTTCTAAAATATCCTAAACGAGAGTATTAAATGTTGTGGAAGACTGAGAGTTGCCGTGGCAGCTGGTTTTACAAAGTGAGCTGACAACTTTGCTAATCAACTAACGTTAGCATCTTAGCTAACCAGTAAGAGGAAGAAGAAGTGGGCAGAGCTTGTGAGCCATCTTGTGCGTGTATTCGCTTATGATTTTGCATTGCCGGATGGATATTTCATTGTGACTTGACTAGGGAGCACTAAAATATTCCGAGGCCACGCCTGATGTGATAATAGAAAGAAAACAATCGTACACATAGAATTTCTGCTCCGGAGTAAGTTTACAGAGCTGAAACATCTTCGGGGGTTTGCAGCTGTTGGTAGCGCTTGTCAGGTAATGCAAATAGGAATTATTATGATTAACTGTTACGTTACATTACACTAAACCGGGATGTTTAACCAGCTGTTTTTAATGGTAGTTTTTAGAAAGTCCTGCAGTTTTTTTTTGCGAGACATGTTTGCAACTAACTGAAGCAGAATCTCAATAAACCCTTATAGTTTTCTGTATGCTGCAGGCTAGTGGTAGGACATGTATGTGTATATATATATATATATACACACACGTCTTTATACAAAACATTTTTTTTTTTAATAAGGACATTAATTATTATGAAGCCCTTTTTTATGCATCAAGATTTTAGGTTGTGAATGTATAAGTACTGTACATGAAGTTCAAGCAGGCATTCCCGAACATGTTTTGGCTGCAGAACCGCCTTGACCTGAATGTTTGCTGTTTCCTGAGAATTATATTTTAATACATTTATTTTAAAATTCCCTCTCTGGTGTCAGTTAATGGCCACATGACATGCCAGTAAACATAAAATCTGAACTTTTTTTATACATTTTATTTTTAAATGATTTATGTTAATTTTATATACATTTATAAACTACTTGCAGTTCCCTCATGAACCCCCAGTTTGGGGTCTACATACAATATGTATACGTTTGCTTGTATGAAAAGATAATATTATCTAAACACACACATACACTGCCACTCAAAAGTTTGAGATCAGTAAGATTTTTAATGTATTTTTTTAAGAAATTTCTTCTGCTCATCAAGGCTGTATCTATTTTATAAAAAATACAGAAAAAACATTTAAAATAAGTTTTCTATTTTAATGTACTTAAAAATATAATTCCTGTGATCAAAGCTGATTTTTCAGCATCATTACTCCAGTCGTCAGTGTCACATGATCTTTCAGAAAACATTCTAATATGCAGATTTATAATCAATGTTGGAAATCGTTTTGCTGCTTTAAAAATATTTTTTTGGGGGGACCTATGATATTTTTTTAGGATTCCCTGATTAATAAAAAGTAAAAAACAGCATTTAGAACGAATGCTACTCTTTTTGACTTTGTAATCATCAAAGAATCAAAGAAAAAAGTATCACATGTTCTAAAGAACAATATGAAGCAGCTCAACAGTTTCAACAGTTTGAACGATCATGTGACTGGAGTAATGATGCTGAAAATTCAGCGCTTCATCACATAAATAAATTATATTTTGAAGAATATTAAAATAGGAAACCAATATTAGAAATTGCAATAAGATTTCACAATATTAATGTTTTCCCCTGTATTTTTGATCGAATAAATACAGCTTTGATGAGCAGAAGAGACTCTTAAAAAACATAAAAAATCTTACTGATCCCAAACTTTTGAGCGGCAGTGTATATGTTTAAGTCAACAAGGAGAGAGTGTTTGTTTAAAAACCTTTAACAACTTTTAGGGAAGTTTTTTCTTTCTATAAACGCACACAGGAAGTGAACTATAGACTCTGGCCTGTATTACTGGCATCGACTTGATGTGGTGATGAACTGTGAATTTTGTAATTAAACTCTTGTGCAACTGAGGAATCTTGAGGATGTGATGTAATTTGGTTGACGTGTAACATCTAAATGCCTTTCAACTTCTGTTAGTACCCATTTTAAGTTAAAATATGTGATAAGTTATCTCTAGATGTTTTACTGTGGTAATCTCAAGTGTTCTTTCACTTTATGTTACAGAAGAAGATGCACTATTACAGATATGAAAATGCAGAGGTCAGCTGTTGCTACAAATATCTCATGTTCAGTTACAACATTATCTTTTGGGTAGGTTGATGTTTGATATGTTTTTCACGGTAAATCATGTTTAAATGGCCACTCTTCCCGTTCTAAGTATCTTTTCTGCCACTCTTGCTCAGATGACATGATCTGTAGACCCGCCCCACATTTGATGATTATTTGTTCCACTTAGTTTCACACTGTGTGCACAGATGTTTCATATTTTCTGTGTTTTCATTACTGGGTGGGTCATTTCACAGCAAGTGAACACCCACAGCTGACACTTTATACAGCAAGAGAAAAAGTCAGCCTGATGACGTTCAGGTTTTCATATTTACGTCAACAGGAAACAGATTAACACAAGCGTATTGCTGCAGTAGTTTGTGGTCTTCTCTAAGGGAAGCATGGGAGGATTCTGAGATAAAAGCTTCTAAACTATTTTCCTGTTTTCAATGCTGAACATGTCTCCTCCTGTGAAACAGGCGTTGCTATTACTGTTGTTATTGTTATTTCAAGAACTGTTTTAGATATGAATTATAGTCTTAACACTTTATTTTCCATACTTTTAAACCTTTTTATCTTTAGTATGTTCATAAATTGTATACACAACTGTTCAAAAGTTTGGGTTATTAAGATTTGGATTGAAAGATATTAATCTTACGAACCTCAAACTTTTGAATGGTTGTGTATTTAAACGTTATTATTGCAAACAGTGTTGCTTTTGTCTAATTTCCTGGTGTTCCAGACAGTAGTCACATCTGCATCATCTGCTCAGTTGTTTTGTCTGAACTTGACTAATCTGATGTATCATTTAATCCTTTAATTTCTCCTGAACCTCTTCTGGTTCTCAGCTAGCTGGAACAGCTTTCATTTCAATTGGCATCTGGGCCTGGAGTGAAAAGGTATGTAGACACTTGTGCAACTTCCTATGTCAGTTATTTGATATTATCAAAATATAAACTGCATAACTGCTTGCATACACCACTGTTAAAAGTTTGGGTCAGTAAAATGTTATATTATATTTCACATTATTAACGCTTTACAGTATTTTTGATCCAATAAATGCAGCCTTGCCGAGCATAAGAGATTTCATTCAAAATCATAAAAAAACATATCAACTCTAAACTTTTGAATGGTAGTCAGCATTAAGCTGCAAAAAACACTGTGAGTTATGTAGCTGTGAATGTGTTTTAGTGGCTCAGGGAAAAACAACTAGTGTAAATTGTCTGTTCCTTGATTTGTCCGCAGGGTGTTTTATCAGATCTGACACAAGTTACACGTCTACATGGTTTTGACCCAGTTTGGGGGGTGCTGCTTGTGGGCACAGTCACTTTCATTTTGGGATTTGCTGGGTGTGTTGGAGCTCTCAGGGAAAACATCTGCCTCCTTAAGTTTGTAAGTACTCATACTTTCGATGTGATACTGAGGGCGGAGGCCATCACATATGGTCAATTCTAAATAAACAAGTCTCCAAAGGAAGTTTTTGCTTGCCTTGCAGTGTCAGATCTGTACAAGATAAGAACTCTATGATGTGTTAATGCAAACAGTTTCCAGACATAAAAATGAACAAGTTCTATTGTACTGACAAATGCTGCTTTTTGATTTTTTGCACCTTGCTTCTTGACCTTGTTTTGCAGTTCTCTGGACTCATTGGCTTTATCTTCTTCCTGGAGTTGACGGCCGCGGTGTTGGCGTTTGTGTTCCAGAGCCAAGTTAGGGAGTGGATGAATGATTTCTTTTTGGCCAATGTAAAGGCCTACAGGGAAGACATTGACCTGCAGAATCTGATTGACTCTCTCCAGAAACTAGTAAGTCTGAGAGAGTTTTTAAGTAAGCTAATTTTCATTAAATAAAATTAATGTTTTCTATTTACTCAACTTGCCAACCACCATATACTTATTATATGCGTGAAACGGTTTCCATAAAAAAAACTATTCTTCACTACTCGCTTTTACTTATCTTTTCACAAGTACTTGCATAAATAATTAATGTTTAATTAACAAGTATTAGTTAACCTTAACAAAACCATAAAGAGAATGAAAAAGCCATAAATAGCTAGTAGTGGACACATCGCTTTCATGTTTAGTCAAATAAATGTTTTACATTTTCCAAAATGTAAATTATTGTTGGTGTGATTTGGGGATTTTGATGAAGCATATGGCTTAATGCTTGTGAAAGTCTGTTAAAAGGTGGCCAAGAGAAATGTTATCACTAAAACATATGCACAATTGAGGCTAAATTGTTGCAGGTACTGAATGTATGTTTTTCTTTTTTCTTTCTGAAGAATCATTGCTGTGGAGCTAAAGAACCCAACGACTGGAATCTAAATGTGTATTTTAACTGCTCAACGAGTAACCCTAGCAGAGAGAAATGTGGAGTGCCCTTTTCCTGCTGCATCAGCGACCCTGCTGTAGGTTCTTCTCTTATTCACAGCAGCACTCCACAGAATAAAGAGATCTTTTCAGCATGTTGCACTGTCATAAAAAATACTGTTTGAAAGAACCCATTGTGCTTTAAAGTCAAGGGCCAAGCATGTGAAAGACTCTCTCTGTTTGTGTTGACCTTGTGCTCACTGCATGTATGTAATACCTAAAGGAATAATTCACCATTATTGCATTCCAAACCTTTATGAATAGCTGTATTTACAGATGCATTTTACTTGTATTTTCACTTAAAAATTTAACTGCTATTATATAATTAAACAGCCAATATATTATTAAAAATATATTTTTTGTCTTCCATGGAGCAGTAAAGGCATGTTGTTTTGTAACAACATGAGAGTGAGGAAGTGATGACAGAATTGAGATTTTCCCATGAATCCCTTTTAACATGCTGATTGAATGTTTTCTGGAAACTGAAATAGTTAATATTGACCCTAAAATGTTCTCTTATGCACAGGTTATGACTTGTTTTGGTTTAACTTTATTAATGCATGTAATATTTTCCCGCCATTGTGAATGACTTTGAATGTATGCCTCATTTGAATGAACCTATGACTTTCCTTTACAGGATACAGTGGTGAATACGCAGTGTGGATATGATGTTAGATCTGGCACACCGGTGAGTGCATTTTGAACAGTTCATTTTTTGGCATCACTAATATCTGTCAGTATGAAAATGGCATTTTCCTGAATGGGGCATGTGTACCGTTGTTTTGTTCTTCTGCTCTCCATTCGTAATCATTCTCTTTTTGTGCTCTGTTGGTAGTAGTTAAATTGCAATTGGGAGAGCAGAATACCTGCAGATATTTTGCACAGCGCACTTGTAGATGTAATACAATGTTCTTTCATTAATTGCATAACATTAACTGTCACTTATTTTGTGAAACATAACACACACTGTTTTTACTTTTCAGTCTCATTGGAGCAACACCATTTACATCAAAGGATGCATGATCGCTTTAGAGGAATGGCTTCCACGCAATCTCTACATTGTGGCTGGAGTCTTCATAGTCATATCATTGCTACAGGTATGGGATATAGTTGAGAAAAAAAAATACTGCATGGAAAATATATTTTACTGCTAGATGTCACTCTTAGCACTTTTATTTTCACAGAGCAACCAAAAGTAATTAGTAAAAAGTGAAAGTATTTCAAATCACACTAATTATGATATAATCATTAGAATGAAGTTATAGGTCCTGAAAGAAAGTACCTGTCTGCATTTCTACAGTATGTTTATTTCCCCCAGTTTCACAGACATGGTTTAAGGCTAGTCACAGACTAAAAAAACATGTTTGAGCTGTCTCAACTGAAAATATCTTGCTCTGACATATCGTAAAATATGTCAGTTCCATTGTTCTGTCTCAAGATGCACACATGCAATGTTTTCTTCTAAGGCATTTTTTATAAAAGCTGCTTCTCTTAATTTAACTAAGGCTTAGTCCTGGCTTTAAGGGTTCATATGCTTTTTTAAAGATCATTATTTTGTTTATTTGGTGTAACAGAATATGTTGACATGCTGTAATGTTAAAAAAACATTATTTTTCAAATACTGTACATTATTGTAGTTCCTCTATGTCCCGCCTCTTTCAAACGCTTCGTTTTCTACAAACCCCCTCCTTCCGACAAGCACAGTCTGCTCTGATTGGCCAGCGGACCCAGTGCATTGTGATTGGCCGAACACCACAAGCATGCATGTAACGCCCCTTTCCATAACCGCGAGCTTCAGCTTTAGAAATTAAACTTTTTTTTAGTCAAACATAGAATAGTTTAGCCTTTTAGCTTTAAAACAACTGTGATACTTAAACTTTTTAATAAAAATGTTTTAGCCTTCTTTGGTTAACAAATAGAAATACTCTGCAAAATATCTGAATAACAAAAAATATTAAACGTTAAACAATATATTTCAGATTGGCAAGATGCTCAGGAAAAGCCCAACTAGTAAAATCCGTACAGGTTTATGTAAAAATAACACGTTTACTAATGTAGGTAAGAATAAATGACACAAATTATATTCTCTGCTGATTAAAGCCATGTCAGATCATGCTGTTCTTATGAGGTAAATCCCTCATAGTAGGTCTTCTTTCAAAAATGATGAAAATTAGGCTAGATACATTTTTTTTTTATCTAGGTGAGGGCGTTTCCCCGCATGTGACTGCATATAATGAGCTCAGATACGGGAAAGACTGTACCTCAGTTTAACATGGATTACATAATCAGGAACATTCGCTTTCGATTTGAAATCGTTCATTTAAAAAATAGACACTTCAAGCTTTTTCAGACACGGGAAAGACTAGGTTTGGGAATCTTTAGTCACCTCACAATCCGATTTCAGAATGTTTCTTTTTATACTTTTCCCCCCTTATTAATTAATTAGTTTACGGACTTGAGAATCTTAAAATCTAAAATTAATAAAGATTTTATTTTAAAATTAAAATATTAAAACAGTTGTATGTTAAGAATTTTTTTAACAGCCCAAGATAACTTATTACAGTGACCCATAGTGATGCCTAAACAAGAGGAAATAGAAACATATTAGAAACAACAAACAAAGAGTTCTCCAGTACAAATTATATCTCTTTAATTTAAACTAGTTTAAAGTTTTACCATAAATCAGAGCTGCTTTTCTCATCAACACTGATGCAGAAACAGCAGAAACATGCAACAATGATCGCAGTTAGAAGACATTTCAATCAATAAATCAATTTACCATAGGTGGCATAAATGTAGGATTTTCATAAGTTGAACTTGCATTAATTTGACATGGCTTATTAATATACTAAATATGTTAGAAAGAGAAATGGAATATAATTACATTATTTTGTTAATTATTCTATCAGTTGATGTGGATTTGTAATTGACTGAATGTCTTTAGGCTACTGTTTTTCAATGCAAACACCATAGAAACCATATAGTTAGGCTACTTTTTTACCATGGCAATGAGGTGCTGTACTTTTGATTATGTATAAAAGATCAGGCTGTTACATTTTTCACGATGGTACTGTCAAATGTACATCTGCATCCCAACTCAAGCTCCTGCTGCTCTGAACTCAAGCTCCTGTTCTAATGTGCATTTCTAAGAGACGAAACTTGTAAAATGACATGTTCAGTGCTACCAAATCAGGTGCTGGTGCCACTGCTCCTGAATGTTATTCTGGAGCCCTGATAATATCAATTGTACGGTAAAATGTTATATTGTACATGAAATAAATAGCTTAAGTAAAAAAATTTTTCATTTTTTTCCCCTTATAACATTATTACCATGCATAATTTTAACTTTTTTTGTTTAAAGAAGTAACCAAACCAATGTATAGTTGACATTTGAGGCTCAATGCTATAGAAAAGCAATAAATGTTCAGGGAGAGTGTTTTCAGCCTTTATTTAAATATATATTTTATATAAAAACATGGCATGCAGCTTCAAACAATGGCATAAATCTGTTCAAAATAATCGTTATTACAATCTCAAGGGAATAATTGACAAATATGATTTTGGTCATATTCGTGCAGCCCTAAAGTGCACATGGAGGGAGTGGTTCTAGCAGACCAATCACAGCGCTTGTGGTCCGCGTAAAATTAATTTGTTACATTTATATAGTGCTTTTCTAGGCACTCAAAGCGCTTTACATACAAGGGGGGAATCTCCTCATCCACCACCAGTGTGCAGCATCCACCTGGATGATGCGACGGCAGCCATATTTCACCAGAGCGCTCACCACACCGGTTTACTGGTGGAGAGGAGACAGAGTGATGAAGCCAATCAGTGTATGGGGATGATTAGGAGGCCATGATGGTCAAAGGGCCAATGGGCAAATTTGGTCAGGATGCGGGGTAACACCCCTACTCTTTTTCGAAGGACATCCTGGGATTTTTAATGACCACATAGGGTCAGGACCTCGGTTTAATGTCTCATCCAAAGGACGGTGCTTTTTTACAGTATAGTGTCCCCGTCACTATACTGGGGTTTTAGGATCCACACACACCACAGGGTGAGCACCCCCTGCTGGTCTCACTAACATCTCTTCCAGCAGCAACCTAGTTTTCCCAGGAGGTCTCCCATCCAGCTACTGACCAGGCTCAACCCTGCTTAGCTTCAGTGGGAAACCGGTCTTGGGCTACAGGGTGATATGGCTGCTGAATTGACGTGCTGTTAGATTTTTGGAGAGTTGCACGTCAGGTATAGCATAGGTTACGGCGCAGGCCTGTGCATCTCTGCATAGACTACGGCGTAGGATCGTACGGACCCTCTCTCTCTCTCTCTCACACACACACACACACACACGCGCAAAACTCTGCATTTGAACAGCCAATAGCAAATACTTACAGATTGTCATAGCAAATTCGGAATTGACCTCTTTTTAAATAGCCTTTGTGCAGCATTATACTCTCCTAGGTTCACAAAACTGTCATCCATAAAATGCGTTGCACAAATTCAAACTTTTGGGTTGTGCTGTTCTGTTGTGAATAATCTTAATGATTCCTAACTGCATCTACTTTTAGAAGGCCAAATAAAGTGATTTTGCTTTCACATAGAAACACACAGCTTCTCCCTGACATGACAGTCTCTGCATCAACACTACTGCGGTTACTGAAACCACGCCTTTTTTATGTGAACATTTGGGTGCCATTATGCAAATATTACCACATCGTGACGTAAACATTTTGGGGCATGTTTTAATGAGGCCCGGTCTGGATCAGCCTTCTCTTTTAGATAGAATAGATCCTTTTGTGGGAGACTTTGAGCTTTGTAACTCTGCAGATTGTATACATGCATAAACATAACACACTAAAGAAAAGGAAAAATAGAAATCGCATCATATGACCCCTTTAAGCTAAACCCCGTCCGTGAAACCGTGTCTTTAGAACTTAGTTTTGAAGTTAATCTCAATGTAATGTTGTATCTTGTGATTTTTCTTTAAGATGGTGGGAATCTTCTTGGCAAGGACGCTGATTGGAGACATTGAAAAAGTCAAGTTTAATTATTACTAAGCTCTGACTGAAAGGGAGCTAAGGGCAATGTATGGAAAAAGATGTGGATCTACTTTTATTCTTCTGCGTCTTTTTGTGGAGAAACTCTGGACCATTCACCGGAGCACCTTTTCAGCATTTCTATAGACCACATATTGAATACGCAGCTGCCTAAGCT
The DNA here is from genome assembly GCA_027564155.1 of Gymnocypris eckloni scoliostomus. NCBI lineage: Eukaryota > Metazoa > Chordata > Actinopteri > Cypriniformes > Cyprinidae > Gymnocypris > Gymnocypris eckloni. The sequence goes on from CM050429.1 coordinate 9,870,141, forward strand.
CACTTGGATACTGTCACACGTGTGCCTTGTCTGTTCTTCAAGTTTACCTCCAGCCCACTCCCTATTGTTAATTGAATATTTTTTTTTGCTAATCTTTTTTTATATAGGACTACCATTAATCAAACATTTGTATTTTTGGGACCACTATTAACCAAGCTGGGTATAGTGGAAACATGATGGGACCATAACCTGTAAACTAACTTGATATGCAATTTAATGTGAAGAAATCAACCAAGCTTTGATTACCAAAATGTATCTATATGGTCCTGTTGCATACACTCTAAAATCTTATGTGTACTCTTTTGTTTTGGGAAACGAAATGAAGAATTAGGATAAAAAGCACAAACTGGAACAAATGTAGAATGTTTTTTAGAAGCATGTTTATTTTTCCTTAGGTAATAACATGCAAAAATGAAGATGAAAAAATTATCCTCATAGTAAAAGTGTAATGAAAGAGATACATTTTACGCAGTTTTAACTGAAGTAAATGCATATCCCTAAAGTTTATTGAGTTTAGTTAAACTTGTAACTAAATCTTTCTGCAGACAGAAGTTCTGCATTTAATGTCAGCTGCAAAGAGTGCTGATCTGACCAGAAGTACTCGCTTGTAAACGGAACATATCGAGAATTCAGCTGGGTAGAAATCAAATGACAAGTGAGTCTTAAAGAGCATGATCTGATCCATTTGGTCTTACATAATAGAGGTAAGATGCATCAGTATGTATCCTTTATTTTACAGTAATAAACTCGTATGCGCATCATCATTTGTTCATTCTGGTAATGATCATTTTAACGGAATGTCTCATTTGAAAATGGTCACATTCTCACTGGAGTTGGATGTAGTCACATTTGGCTCATACTGATGTCAACATTGCCTTGAGATGCCAACATTTACCTCCTTTGTTTCTACTCTTACTTGGTGACTTTATACAAAAATGCAGATTGTGCCTTTTCTCTGGCATTGAAGATTTCATAAAATGTATATTGTGTTTAGCTGGATAGAATCATATCCATGCTTAGTCTTTTTTACGGGTTTTTAAAGAATATCTACTTTTTTGTTTTCAATTTAAAATGTAACTGCCATTACAGCACAAACAACCTAAAATACATAACATTAACAATATTAATGTCTTCACATTTTAATTAGCCAAAATACAATATGCATTCTGACATAAATGCAAACACCTGCCTGTCTTCACTTTTTCTATAACCCAAAGACTTGTCTTTTTGAAGTTCTATCTTATATGACACGATCTCTGAAATTCTCATCAATGCAAAAAGAAAATTGTTTAAAAAAAGAGAAAGCATTTAGTAAATTTTTTTAATTCAGAGTGCACTATTTAGTCCCCTTTTGGAGTGTATGTGCCACTGTGTAGTGTTTAAGCTTGATAGAGTAGTTACTAAAATGCAGTACAGTTTCCCTGACCTTGCTGCAAGAGCCGCCTTTTTCATTATGGGATGTTTTTGTTTTGGATTTAGATGTTATATGTTGTTGGATATATGTAATCTTTGTAAATATTTTCTGAATTATTTTCAGAATTTTTATATTCAATAAAAAAAGAGTTTGACATTATCAGCCCCATTGTCATTTGTCTTCTAAATAAAATATGCTGGTTGATGAAGCTCACACCAGCTTTGAGCTGATATGAATTATGGCTGAAAATGTTGACATTGCAGTTAAAATCCACGTCCCATTCATATTGAAATGTAATTATGTAAAACAAGTTGCCAATTAACCTTCTTTTAAGGCAGTTCATCACTTTGCACAACACAATACATACAGACAACTTAATGAAAACATATCAGTCCTTGAGTTTATTTCAACAATGTGTTATGCTCACCAAAACTGCATTCAAAAATACAGTAAAACAGTATATTATATAAACATTATTACTATTTAAATAAATATTTACTATTTAAATGTATTTTCACATTTAAGTTGTTCCTGTGATGGCAAAGCTGAATTTTCAGCAGCTAGTACTGAAGTTGTCAGTGAAATCGAATTTTTAATGTCAATTTGAAGTGTCCTTGCTGAATAAAATTATTAAATTGAGGGAATTTTTTTTTAATTATCCCACACTTTGAATGATACTATACTATGAATAATACCTTTCCACTTCAGAAACAACTTAACATGGTGGCTGATGATCTTTATTTCTAGTAATGCTTATTTTCACAATCTGTTCTACATTTTGCAGTTGTTAAATATCCTATTTAATTTTATTAATGCATCATATTATGGAAGTAAAATGTGTTGCGAATATCTTTTCGCATTGGTGATTATGAACTTCATTTTCTTCATATAGAAACAATTCATTAAAATAATCGAGTGTTGTAGAAAAATGTGAGAATGACTGGAGCAATTAAAGTAGGAAAGTTTCCCCAGGGCTCTATTATAAAATTGCCTTGAGCAGGGACAATAAACAACCTAAACAATGTAACATAAAACCAGCCTTTAAAATTCACACGTTGCTCTGGGTTGTGACATCCGAGCATCAGACTTTCAGGTCAGAAAGGTCTACTTCTTGAGAAAACCTGCAGTGCGGTACATTTGCCACAACCCTTTGTGTGACTTTCCAGCCCATAAAACTACTAAAGCATCTCTCTTATTATTTAGTAGGGGCATTTTCCAGTTCAAAGTGACTTACAGCACACTAATTACAAGCACAATCATTCTGGAGAAACCTGGAGTGTCTTGCTCAATGGTGATAAAGAAGAACTGGGATCTTGCTAACTTGGCCATTTCATGGTCACCTCTATAAGATTGAACACCTTTGACAATCGGTCCTAATAAAAAGTCCCATTATGGCCTTTTCTGGCAGGGCATATGGAGTGGGAACATATTGCAAACAAATAAAAAGGCCATTGACCATCTGTAGGGTGATGTGCTCATATTTCGCTGGGTCAGAAGTATAGAAGATCTGATTTGTCTCAGTGGAAGATACAGAACGACTATCTCTCTCATGGAAAAAGCTACAGCACAACTAAAGGGTGGACAGAGGAAACAGTCTTTTCCTGTTGTTGTTAAATCAGCCCTTCCTTAGTCAAACTTTCTTTGGATGTATTGTTTCAGTGTCCACACTGAATAATAATTATATTTCAGGTACATTTATGCTTGCTCCACATAAATGCATTTGACTAAATAATTACAGAAAAGATCAGACAATTTATCACTAATGGCTTTTCATCTACAAAAACCCCCGGATTCATGCACAGTTCCTGCACGTCAGGCTAGTTTGTGTCTACACATTTGTACATAATTAGTATAATCTGCTTCATGTTTAAAATCAGAATTCTACAAAGTATCCTTTAAAATCAGTCCAGGAAATGCAAAAAAAGTTGTACACATCTCAGTATATTTGTATAATTTGCCTCACTTAACACTTAGTATAATCTGCTTCATGTTTAAAATCAGAATTCTACAAAGTATCCTTTAAAATCAGTCCAGGAAATGCAAAAAAAGTTGTACACATCTCAGTATATTTGTATAATTTGCCTCACTTAACACATTTGACCAAGTTTGAAACAAGAATTCAACATATTTGTCTTAAAAATAAGCTCAGAAATAGCAAAACAATTCTTAAAAAGTTTTACACATCTGTGTAGAATTTCTATAATCTGCTTCATTTAACACAATTTACATCTTTAAAAAAAAAATGTTTTACACATTTACACATTTCTGCATAATGTGTATAATCTGCTTCAAAATCAGCACAGAAAATACACACGTCACACAGGTCTACACATTTCTACATAATTAGTATAATCTGCATAATTTAACAAAGTTTTTCTTCACTACCTTCAATTCCTTAAAAATTAGCACAGAAAACAAGTATTTCCGTTGAGGCCTGATCATAAGGCACTGTAACTCAGAGTCAGAACATGAGGACCAGAAGTCTTGTTTATTTTTGCCCATGTTCTTTGAAATGCAGTGAACACTGCTACATTAGCTGCCCTACAGAGATTTGCCTTTGAAGTCTTTAGCCTGTAAGGACAAGGAGTCATGGGAAAAGCCCACCGAAGTCCACAGAGGGCCCAGTCCGCTTGCAGGCCTCCAGCAGCAGCTCTTTCCCTGTAGTTGTGATGATTTCCTCCTGAGAATAGACAGATGTTGCCATTTTTTAGTGTACTGGGCATTCTAATAAAATGAGCACAAGATTTGTTTTCTGACACACAAATGGCTGAAAATCATCATATGCTAAAAGAGGATTATGGTACGTGTCATTCAATCTATTTTACATATTCAAACACGCAAATGTGACCTGAAATAATGAGGCAGTCTTGTTTCCAGTGCTGCTGTGTAAATCTGACTTGCATTTTTATTCCTTCGGTGATTGTCATTGAATTCTGCATGTTTTTCTGTCTGAGCTAAACCCGTTGTATTTTTCATATATGTGTAGACAGGTTCTCTACAGTGTTTTTTATTTATTTTTCCCATATTGCAGAGGCGTGAAGCGGGGACTCTTGTTGACAGTTGTGCAACGTTGCCTGCATTTGCATGTAACTAATGTCAGAGATTTCACAGCTTGTGACTCCAACTTTGACAGCATTCCAGAAAGTGAAATATGTATCCATGGTTACACAGGCTATGCTGAAGGTTTGTGGAGATGCCAAGGCAAGCTCTCAGCTATTGAAATGTGCCTTAGTACAGATTACATTACAATGTTTGACTCAGGAATCAGCCCTGGCTCCTAATCAATTCCTAAAATGTTGTGATGTTGCAGCACTTTTAGAGATACAGAGACTTTAAGATGGACCAAACTTTAATCCTGTACATGCTGTCATGTATCTGGGCAATCAGAACCTCTCCACAGTAACATTGTTGTGGAGCATGATGAAAACTTACATCTGAAGCTACAAGCACTAAATGGCTGCACAAGAAAGTAATTGTTAATTTCCAAACAACTGAAGACAGTTTATTATCAAAGGCACATTCTGCCATCATTTATTTACTTTAAGTTTTTCATGGCAAATGATAGGACGGTTTCATTCAATTGCAACTCAGTTTAATAACAACCAACTACAAACGATTGAGTGTGTGACTGGACTAATCTTTCCTACTGAACTGTGAACCGTTTCTTAGGCTACCTTAAATATTGCTACTCCATCCAAAAATGTAAATTATCTCATAATTTAGCCCTCATGTTGCCCTAGATGTATAGCCTATGCTTTCTTTCTTCAGCTCAACATAAACTAAGATTTTAAAAACTAAAATATTCCGTCTCTCTGAGACCATAATGGGGACTCACAAAATTGACGCTTAAAAAACCACACAGAATGAACACGATGAGATCCATACTGCCCCAGTGGATGAACCGATGCCGAGTAGGATACTCTAAAGTCAGACGATAAGAAAAGAAAATCTGAAATTATTAACTAACAAATGGCTATAAGTCATCTCGTCAGATAGGCTATATGTAGGTTCAATTTTAATGAAGATTAAAAACAAAAGTCAGATGATAGTTAATTGTTTTTATAATTGGCATAAACTAAATCTGAAACATATAAAACAAACACTACAAATTATTAAAAGAAAACAAATTATACAGACAGTTCGTATTTAATTGTATTTACTTACTATATTACTATTTAGGACTGTAGATTAGATTAACTCTGGTTTGAACTGGTTTCACTCTTTTGACCAGCAGGAGTCATTGTAGCCTCGAAAAAGTGAATAACTTTGCGAAGCAAATGGTTTAATTGATTCAGAGTTAGCCTGGCAGATTCATGAAAAAAAGAACCGACACAAATTCGTGACTCATCGAAAGTGTGTGATTCTAAATAAAAGACAGGAAAAATGGGACGCACTGCTTGATTCCTGAAATATTATGAAAAGAATGTTTCTCAGTTCACTATACAACAGTATCGTTAGATAAAGATTTGTTAGTTTGTCGAACAAACTGTGTCCCTTCTGACCTTGGCATGAGCCCTAGCTCTTCACTAAAACGTTTGATTTGATAAATCGACACCGTCCAAAGGACTATGAAGTGCACTAAGAATTTTGACTAATGGGTTTAACAGCCTTGTATGGAGTACTTTAATCCTGATCTTGTTGTTGTTTGACTTTTTTTAAGCTTAATTCCTTAAGCCTCATCTGTCCAACTTTATTGAATGGAAAAGAGCAGTCACATGTACCGCCTTGGAACAACATGACGGTGAGTAAATGATAACAGAACTTTGAGCTTTTGCTCTCAGGACATGAAGTTATTTTCTATTTCTAAATGTACTGGCCTTATTGTGAACGATTCATATGATATATTTTGGCTGGTGTAAAGACATGTTTTTATCTTTTGCATTCTTGAGGTAAAAATCCATGTACCCATATGTCACACACTATTACTGCATTTTTACCTTGTGGAAGTCGATGAGGTCAGCAAGGGTGGCATGACGGTTTTGGTCCACCCCCAGAAAGCTGTAATAGTCCCCAGAAGCATCGATAAGGAAATGCTTGTAACCGCTGGCCGTGCGATAAGACAGTGTGTAGCCCCATATCCTCTCACTGACCCTTACCAAGAAAGAGCCCTCAGCAGCATTCATAAGAAGAGTCTCTGAGTCCTCTCTGGAGATGATACCTTCAGCATATCAAAGTAAACTGTCAGTGGAGCAGCATTATAACCTTTTATTAATAATGCTGTTAATTATGTGTACGCTAATTCAATTTTTTGTTTTTGCTGATATTAACCTTCTATGATATTATCCAAGGCAACTTACAAACACTGGCCTGTTACTCTTGTGAAAAGGTAGAAACCGGCCAGACAAGTAATTGTGATTAAATTAAAATTTATTATTTTAGTTAAAATTTATGCAAGTTCATAATTGTCTTTGAAATATGGTTACAGTTAAATATACTGCCAAATATTTATAGTTAGTTTTATTAAAACGTGTATGTCATGTGATTAAATATGTTTGCATTTACACATTTGTAAGCTAAAGCTGTAATTTAGTATGTTTAAAATATATTTAATACTGAATAACATACTACAATTCTAATCAAGTCAACACACCAAATAAGTGTTCTTCTTTGAAGCAACTTTTATTTGACTATTACAAAGTGCACTTTTTGAAAGCATACTTATAGTCACGAGTTCATGCTAATATTATATTATCTGCAAGTAGCTTTTTGTACTTTGAGTTGAAGTACACTACAAGTGGACATTCAATACAGTTAAGCAAACTTTTTCTACAAGGGTAACAAATAAAGAGTAGTTGTGTAGGTATTTCAACATTGTAATCATGTTATCTCTGTAATGGAGTCATCAGGTGCCACATAGAAAGTGGTATAGTATGTTTTTTCCATGCATCTCTACCAGCAGTGTTGGAGTAAATCGACACCGTTGCTTGTGTATGTGTGTGTCAGTAAGCGTATGAATGAGTGTGCGTCTGTCCTCTTATCTAGATGGCGCATCTATTCAGAATCATACACACTGATGTGTGGCCTACTTTCCATTGGAATTTCAGACACTCGGAAGCCTATTAATCTGCTCTCTTGTCATTTAACCAGGAGTCACACACTGTAACCCATTCTAACATGACAAAGCTGCAGGACTCATGCCAGTAATTAGCCTCGCAAAGCCTTTGAATTATTGAGCACTCCCCCTCAATTTCTCTCTACTGTCTGTCAGTGTACAAGTAGACGCAGACACACACCACCGCTCTCCATCTGTTGTTCGGCTAGTTTCTGGTTTCAAAACAAGGGCTGCATATTCCATAATCCATTTCTCTCTCCTTGTGGATCTGGATGATAGTGTGTACAAGAGGGTAAAAGGGCAGATGTCTGTTATCTGCTTGAAAGGGGCTAGCATATGTCTGCTTCGCTAAAACTACTCATGTTTTCCACTTGCGTACGGGATGGTAGTCGTCAGCCACATTCTGCAATTAATGCTGACATTGGCAAGCTATTCTTGTTACACACAATTTAACAGGTGATCATGGATTTTAATGCATCGTATCGGATAACGGGAGACACCGGAGAGGTCAATTAAGAAACCTTACCGTGAAACCACGGTGCGATAGCATTGCCATTCCGTTCGTATCCTGCTTGTTTTGGTTTCTGCTCTTCAGTGAACCAGAGAATAACCATTTCCCTGGAACTGGGCCGTGGTGTTTGCACCCATGCAGGGCTAATGGGGAAAAAGCACTAATTTACATAATTACACAGTTCTTGATCTAGAGCATAATTCTTTTGAAAGGACCAGCCTGAGATGGTTTGGTGGTCTTAGAACGCCTCCCAACCTGGTTAACAATGCCTGGTTTGCCTATATTAGAGCATTTAAGGCTGGGAGAGAAGCTGAACCAACTGAACCCAACTGAACATGGGCTTGGACAGTCTGGGAGACCAGCTTAGACCAGCTAAGACTCACAAACCAGCTTAGGGTGGTCTAAAGCACATCTTCCTTTTATGCACACATATGTAAGGGTGACTGGTAAATGTAATCTTTAGCAAATTAAAAACATCAATTTTAATGCTCTACCATATACATTTAATATGCCTAAATTAACTTGTAATTTTTAAAACAAATTATTTTTTTTTTATTACCAAAATGCAATACTCTAATGTGAGTCACTTTGGAATTAAAACGTCTGCTGAATACGAAATAAAATAGTATAGATTTTAATTTTAGCCATTTATTGGTTATTAATGTTTGTGTGTTCCAAGTAAATACACATTTGCTTAAAGTACTTTAATATAATATAATCTATATTCAGTATCACATACTGTTGTTTCTCTACAGAACGGTTACCTGTCCATTAGTGGTTGTGTTGCTGTTGTACTATGTCTGCGGCTTTGTCTGCGCCGGTAAAGAGGAGGTTCTGCACGCTGAAGGCCGGGCCTGGGACAAGCATCCTTACTAGAAACAGGACTAACAGATGGTTCAATGAAAGTACTGTGTCTCCGGTTGGATTGTTTCTGGAAATGGCCACTCAGCCCAGCAACGTGGCCTTTCTCTATTGCCCGAAGTGACTGGCGCTTATACTCATCTCTTGCCCAGCGAGCCTTTCTTGTCATCGCCTCATCAGCTTCTTTGGAGCGACGTACTACATAGGAAGAAGTAGAAAGAAAAGTGTGATTTGGAACATGGTAGCTGGTTTCTGGCTGGTCGAAGCTAGAATGTCTTTGTAGCAACAAACTAGCTAGTATACAGTTGTATACCAGGTAGAACATTAGCTTGGTAAACTGATTGAACATTGACTAGATTGACTAGTTATTATGTTTAAAAAAACAAATTGAATAACTTATAGCTCTCTCTCTCTCTCTCTCTCTCTCTCTCTCTCTCTCTCTCTCTCTCTCTCTCTATAAACATGGTAACTGGTATTTATTAGGTTTTTATGATTCATTTTTGAAACCTTTTTTACATGCACACAACAGGCTAAAGAGATTTTTAAGATGATAAGAAGACATGCATGATAAACAGAAGAAGGGGTTTGACAGATGAAAATGTATATGAAGAAATAACATCTTCACTCACATTGTTCCTCCCACTCTTTGTCACGTTGTTCACTTCTTTTTTGTTCTCGCTCAAGGGACATATATAGCTCCTTCGCCCTTTTTTCCTCTGTATGTCGTATCTCCGCCTCTTCCCTCTGCCTCTCCTCTTCCTCTTGTTTCTGTGTGAGAGTAACATAATTTTTTTGTGACAGTGTTGACAAATCAAATGTACCTCAGTCCTTACTTAGCCTCGGTATGTTGTTCTAACTCTTGCAGCACTAAGGAATTAGCACCAGTGGCTCATTAGCTGTGTTGAAATGGAAATCACTTGGCTGAATAATTAATCCTCTAGGACACTAACATGTGGCAGCATAGTTGTTTGAGATACTTAAGCCGTGTAATTATTGGCATGAGGTAATTACCAATGAGGCGTTATCTGAAAACAGACACTCCTTGTCTAGACCATAGAGTCCAAAAAGACATTCATGAAAGTTGCTATGGAAAATATTGTTCATTCTTGTTCATTTAGTATGGAGATCTTTGAGTTTGCCGACATAGTTGCTCTTTATTGAAGTGTCTTCTCGTATAACTGAAGAGCGTTTAACTAAAATAGCTTTTGAGAGGTTCACCCATTTTCTTTTCACTCTTCTCTTTCCGTTGTGCCTTGACAGCTTTTTTAAAGATTTCTTAAGGAGTATTGTGAGAGAAACACTTCAAAGTTTAATGACTCAGCACTTTTCAGTAAGAGGGATGATATGTGGGCTGTTATAAATGAGCTCTTTAACATTTGACAGGTTTCTTTAGAAGGTCTCATTACCAGGCCGCAAATCATGGCCAACCATCAAGGCCTCTTTGGGAATCTGCAGTGTGAATATTGAAAAACGATCGTGCCGCCACACTCTGCCCTGACTCCTCCTACGTCCTGCCGTTTTCTTTTACTTCCTCTTTCAAAAGATAATGCCATCAGTGCAAATTCTGAATAACTAATCTTGCAGCATTGGAGATGCCTTTAGGATCTTATCTCCTCTTTAAGATTAATTGATTCTGCCCATACTTTCCTACAGCTGAGCTTTCTTATTCATTCTTGTAAAGTTTACATGTTTTTGACTCGCCACAATACCATGCATCTACATTTTGGGTCAATGATATAATTAAAAAATGCCTTAAAATACAAATTCACGTATACAATGGCATGTTTTTTTTTTCCAAAGTAAAGTTTGATATCTTTCGGAAGGCATGAATTAAAAAAAGTGTGATTCAACAAATCTACTTCACTGCCTATTGATGTTTGAATATCGTTTTTATGTAATGCGGTCAGCATAAAAAATACATATATCATGACAAGGCAACTTAGTTCAGTCTGTAAAATGCCATGTGACTCCTCAAAAACTTACGTTATTTAAGAATTAAGAATTCATTATATTTGTAAAACATATTTAAATACATTGTAAATCATAATTAAAAGTGCAAGATGTGTTTGTATAATGTAAATGTTTCTTACATTTGCATATAACTAACATTAATTCACAAGTACATTTTTAAGTGCTCGAAATGTGTTTCAAAGCCGTTTTTAATAGATTACTCCTATTCATTTTCCTGCACTCTTATTTGTCAATAATCCTTTGACATTATAACACAACGTCTACTTTTCACAACATCAGGCAAATGCAGCTTCAGCTTTGTGTAATATATTTTCTGTTTCATTTAGCCTTAAACTAGGAAGCAACTAAGACTAAAATGACAAAACAAAAGTACATAGACTATTTTGGGGAACTAAAAAAAGCACTCTGCCCTGGTTTTTGTCGTTGATGCAGCAAGTTGCCCTCCTGTTGGTTTCACATTGAGTATTGATTGCCTGGTTGTTTTCCTCATTGTCCTCTGTCTTTCAAAGGGAGGTAGAGAGAATAGAAGTACAGAGGGCTCACCTCCACATACTGCAGTCGTCCCACACACTTACCTAAATAATTTACAGAGACTTTGGTGGAAAACAGCATCCACCAAACGAATGTTAGGCCCTAAAGGTGGACATCATTGCAGGTCTCCTACCAGTAATTGATCATTTGGATTGTTTTGTGACTCCCACTGCTAAGTTAGTCCCCAAACTATCTAGTAGATGGTTTGGATCCTTGTGGAACCGTTTTTATCTTGCTGAGGCCAATTAGTGCATTCTCATTTTGCAGCACATTTAGAAGTTTTAGGGTTTTGTTGATCAATCACCTTTAGTTTCTCCCGTATCCGTTCCTCCTCCTGCTTGGCTGCCTTCCTGTCCTCGGCTTCTTCCTTCCACTTTCCTGCAACTGAGCGTGCTTTTTCCTTTGTGATGGCATCTCTGAACTTTTGCTTTATTTCTTCTTCTTTCTTCCGCCTTGGAAAATGCCAGAAAATAAGATGGAAAATATTGTAATAAACTAGGATTTGAAAATTCCTGAAACAACCTGATTTAACTTTCACGCCTGTGTATTGTTTTGTTTCCTTATGTGGCACCCTGAAGCATGATGGAAAATTTCTACAGGAAATATTTCATATTTTATGTTTTAATTTTGGAAATGAAACAAGTTTCTAATCTTGTCAGTTGATACAGAAAAACATCATGGATTTGGTGTTCAGCTCACAATCCTCACCACAGCTCCCTGGCTTCTAGCTGAGCCTGTCGTCTGGCTCTCTCCTCCATCAGCTCTTTGACAATCATCTGGTATGGTTTGTCTCCAGGGGCGTCCCCCATTATCCAGACCCACACATTGCCATCTCTGCCCTGCAGCCACTGAACACTCTTTCTGTTTTCTGGAGACAGTGATAAAGGCAGATGTAAAAATGTGATTTTTGATGTGACTAGATTATATTTTTAAAATGATAGTTCACCCAAAAATTAAAATGGTCATCATTCACTCACATTCATTCGTCATGTCACTCCAAACCCATCAGATTTATGTTCATTTTTGAAACACAAATATATTTTTATATCATTTTTGTCCATCCATTAACAGTCAATGCAACCAAAAGTTGGACTCATCCATGTTTCCATATGGGTTTTGATGACCTTCAATGTGTTGGTCAATGTTTGTTTCTAAAAGCCTACATTAAATCTGTTTATCATATAAAGCAATCATGTCTCTTTAGATGACTTGGAATAAACTACTTGATACATTTACAACGTGTTTTTGTAGTTTTAATGTCAAAGTTTCGGTTGGGTCAAATGGATGAACAAAAATGATGAGAAAATAATACAAATATTTTCATTTGTGTTCTGAATTTGAATGAAATTCTGATCTATTTTGAAACAACACAAGGGTGATTAACTGACAGCAGGATTCAAATTTTTATGTGAACTGATTCTTTAACTAAAGAGTATTTAAACAGTAGTTTTGAGCTGATTTCTGCCTACAAAGAGACCATCCTAACCATCATAAAACTTAAGAAGTAATAGATTTGAAAATCCTTTACAAGATACAAATAAAAAGATTTGACATGAGTGTCAGTAGAGTTTGCTGTTAGCATGTTGTTATGCTAATGCACTGATAAGGGTAAAAATACATTGCGCAGACAAATTTTAAAAGAATACATTTCTGTGTACTTCAATTTATTTTCTATAAGTGTCTACCAACTTGAATTTATTTTATCACTGAGCTTTATTTTATTTTATCACTGAGGTTTCTTGAAGCATCTTGAAGATGTTGCCACAGTTTTTCTGGATTTAGTTTGTTCTGTTTCTTCATATCATTCCAGACAGACTGGATGATGATGAGATCAAATCTGAATACACGAAGGCCTTGGAAAGTTAGCCTTGCCGGACTCACCATTTCTCTCCTTGGTCAGGGGTCTTTCCCAGCTTTCCTCTTGGCTCTCATGCTCTGTCCATCGCCGCACCTGCTCCTGACGGATTTTGTAGAAAAGAATATGCCTCTGCTCCTCATTTAGTTCAGCCAGAAGCTCTGGATCGACAAACATGTCTCTCAAGATCTGTTGCATCATTCTGGACTGCCAGAATCTCCTCTCCAGGAGCACGCTGGGAGAACTGCCAGATATATTTGGAGCAGAATTCTTTGAGTCAAACAAGGTGAAGAGTTAACTACCATTTCAGCATGTTTACCTGGAACAACCTGCAACGTTTTACACCTATACGTCCTAAGTGAGTCTTCAACTACAAATGCCCTGAGACAGTAACATAGTTCCCACTTTATTTATATTGACTTTTATGTGTTGGTTTTAGAAGAATTTCGCATTTTGCAGGTTGTATCAGAATACAAATCACAAACATACTGTAAAATCATTATACATTTTAATGAATTGATACTTTGTTAATCAAATATGCCTTAAATCAATCCAAATTACAGCAAAGCCAGGCTAATTTTTTTATGTAATTATTGACTATTTCTATATTAAACACATTTATTAAAACAATAGTTTTCATTCATTACCTTGTGTATTGAATATGTATTATATTTGTTGAGTAGAATATATGTTGCATTTGTGATGATATATAGTAGGGCACTTTATTTCGATAGTCATTTAGACATTCTACTAACAGTAAGTAACTTTGCAACTACATGTTGACTTGCAGTATTAGTAGACTGCCTGATGGTCCACAACATACTGATGAGAAACTTTCCAAGCAGTGGTGGGCCGTCAGGGGTAGCAGGGCCTTCTCTGCTGGCCCTATAAAAAATTAAATTGTGTGAATGTTTTTTTATTGATTATTTAGCTTTCATTTTCATTTGTGTAATGTCCACAAATTGCCTATGCTTAATTTAGTTGAGGATGACAAAAAAAAGTATATGGCCAGCACTACAGATAGTGCTACCCTTTTGTTGAAAGACGTCACATCTGATTTGTTTATGAGCATTATTGACAGAATCATCAGCAAATCAAATTTAGACGTTTAATGACAGCCAGTCCCCTGGGACTAGCTACGTGCCCAGTGCTACCCCCAGTGTTAGACAGCTGACTGCCCCTTTAGTTAGGGATTTCCAAGGAACGAAAGTGAAACTCAATGAAAAGAAAATGACAGCCGCAGTCATCGGCGCCTCTACACCAGGTCCTGTTGCCCATCTACTAAAAACACCTTTTTCAAGGCGCTCTTTTGCAGACAAAAGAGAATAACTGAGCAAGGAAGACCCAAACTGAATTATCTAACAAAGGCAAGCAAAGTTTTTATGCGCCATTTCAAAGATTGCAACTATGAGTGCTGTGAGTGGCTAACAGCTTGCACCGAGCACAAGTTATTTTGTGGGCCGTGTTTGCTTTTTAATCCGAGTAAAGGGACATGGAATGACAGACCAATGGACAATATTTACAAGTGACAGGCGAGTGCTTTATTATTTAATGAGTATTGTATCATGCACATTGTTATTGAGGTGTACGTGCCGTGGTGCGTTGATAATACAGTGGTGTGGTGTGGATGTCCAGCATTTGTACAGTTTTGCTACTTTGGGTGCGTCGTCATTTTAGAGTGACGTGAATGTGCATAAAGTGACCTGTGTATTGGCGGATTACTTTTACTGACCATGTAAAGAAATGTTCTCTGCATTTAACCCACCCTACTCTAGCCTACTGTTGAAATTGTTGATCAGTCGTCATTGTTGTTGAGAGCCTGTGTGCGGCATACTATGTGCATTATATGCATATGGCTGCGTTAGCTGTAACAGATATGAGTAAGATGTGTACATGTTGCTTACTGAAGGCACTGACTGAAACCCCACGGTACGCCACTGTTTGCAAGTATATGTCAACTTATTCTACTAACCCTAAACCTATAACCTGACAGTCTACTCAGAGAGTTAGTAGATATGTAGTTGCTAATTAATGATAATTAATTAAATAATTAAATAATTAGTTGACATGTAGTTACAAAGTTACTTATAGTTAGTAGAATGTCTAAAGTGGACTATCAAAATAAAGTGTAACCCTTTTTATTTGCTAGTGTCAGATGTTCCACTAAAGCAGATGTTCAACGAGGCTGCCAGCTGAGCTCCAGTGGGAGCTCTGTTTCTCAAACTAGGGACCTGATGTGCTTGTACTCGTGTTGTTGTGCATCTGGGCCATCCACTTCTCATGTTATACTGGTTAGATCCGGTCTTCTTTCTTCTTTTAAGATAGTAGGGTATGCAAGAACCTCTCTCAAAAGAACACAGACGTAGTAGTTTCTAGAGTTTTTTTTTTTCTATACCTCTAAAACTTCATTTTATGATTTAATAATATAAAAATTGTTATTTAATTCAAAATGTTTTGGTAACACTTTACCGGTAAGTACTTTCATTCGTTACATTAGTTAACATTTTACAATTTACAGGATTTTCATTAATTAATTAATGATCAAATAGTATTAATATTTATAGACACTTAAAAGTAATATTATCAGAGAACTGTGTTGTACTGTTACCTCTTTTTATTTTGTCTTGTTTTTTCTTCAAAAAGAAAAGTATTTTGAATTTTTTTCCTTTCTTTAAACAATTACATATTACATTGGTGAATATAAATACGAGTTTCTTTCAAATAAATAAATGTGATTCCAAACTTGTGAACAGTTGTGTATTTTTAAAGTGTTCATTCCACTGTATCATTTTCATTTTTCAATAATAGAATACAGCTATTTTATCAACATCTTAATACAAGAATGACAAAAAAAGAGAATAAAATACAAAAAAGGATACAAGTCTCATAAACTCTTAACAGTTGTTTTCTACACAGAAAATCAATAGCTAGCATTCGTCAGCACTCTGCTGTCTGTGTTTCTAGGTCACTCTTTTTCTGCATTATTCATCTTACTGACCTGCTCTGACTCCTTCAGATCCCTCTGTGTCCTGCCAGCATGGAGCGTCTCGCTGTGTCATTGAAGAGTCGAGCACAGCCAGCTGATTGCCGGTGTATACAGTGGTGCGGTATAGTGTCCCATCAGATCCATAATGAGGGTTTGTGTGGCTGTATCGATGTTGTGATGCGCCTCTGGTGTGCACTGAAGGTCAGAAGTGTCCCACAGGTGAATGGACAAGGGCTGTTGTCAACCTATAATGAAACTGGATCTCTCTTGCTCGCTTTCTGTGGCTCTCTCACCTCGGCAAGCAAACAGGTACACGCACCCAGAGAGAGAGAGAGATACTGCCAATGTAATTAGAAACCTCTCTGTTGTCCTATCTAGGGTTCATCTGGGCCCATTGCTCTCTTCATTAAGTCTGTCCTCCTGCGGTACACTGCTAATGCCTTTGCAAGAGAGACTTTAATTATTCTTTAAGCTATTTAAGCAAATAAAATGCTGCTGACTTGTTTGGTGTGAATTATTTATTTGTATCTTTTTGTTGCTAAATTCTTACATTTTCTTTGTATCTGTGTAAAGTATTGCCTTAAACACAGATTGAACAAAATAAATCCTTGTGGCTTTGAGCTTGTATCTGTACACCTGGAGAAATGACTGAAGGTGTTGGTGTATCTGAATAGTGTCTTAGTGTTTTTAATGTTCTCAGCTGGGCACCACAAACAACCACATGGTGCATAATAATACTTTTCTTTTTCTCTTTCTCTCTATGTCCTTTGTCTTTCTGTGTCAAGGTTATAGAACATTTTCATTTTTTATGAATGTTATAAATGCAGACAACTTAAAAACAACACCGATACTTTCTGGCAGGCAAAACTAAAAGTTTATACTCTAACAAGAGGACAAGGACAACCCAAGTTGTTATCAGCGCTCAGTTCAGAAGCCTGCATCTCTGATGGTATGGGGTTGCATGAGTGCGTGTGGCATGGGCAGCTTACACATCTGGAAAGGCACCATCAATGCTGAAAGGTATATCCAAGTTCTAGAACAACATATGCTCCCATCCAGACTTCGTCTCTTTCAGGGAAGACCTTGCATTTTCCAACATGACAATGCCAGACCACATACTGCAACAATTACAATATCATGGCTGCGTAGAAGAAGGATCCGGGTACTGAAATGACCAGCCTGCAGTCCAGATCTTTCACCCATAGAAAACATTTGGCGCATCATAAAGAGGAAGATGCGACAAAGAAGACCTAAGACAGTTGAGCAACTAGAAGCCTGTATTAGACAAGAATGGGACAACATTCCTATTCCTAAACTTGAGCAACTTGTCTCCTCAGTCCCCAGACGTTTGCAGACTGTTATAAAAAGAAGAGGGGATGCCACTCAGTGGTAAACATGGCCTTGTCCCAACTTTTTTGAGATGTGTTGATGCCATGAAATTTAAAATCAACTTATTTTTCCCTTAAAATTAGACATTTTCTCAGTTTAAACATTTGATATGTCATCTATGTTGTATTCTGAATAAAATATTGAAATTTGAAACTTCCACATCATTGCATTCTGTTTTTATTCACAATTTGTACAGTGTCCCAACTTTTTGGAATCAGGTTTGTACACTGTTTTATGGTTGCTTTTGTTGTTAGGTTTAGTACCATACTGTTTTGTGACATCTGGAGTTGATTTTCTACTCAAAAGGACCCATTCACACTCAAACACTATCCACTGATTGTCACCGTCATTGTGTATGGTGTACCAATTATTGAGGTCTCTGTGTTCACTTGGATAATAATTATATTGAATGGACATATTATCTTAAAAGGGTAACATGCTGTCTACTTGCTTACTGATATGTTTGTGGGTTTATCACGTTTTAATAGCATGGTTGTTTCCCAGTTCTACATCGTTTGAGTAAATTTAAGAAGTCAAGACTGAGTGAAATGTACTTAAGTATTGCAGATTTAACTTAAAATAATGAAGTAAAAATTATTCATCAAACTCTAACAGGCCATGTTAAATTTACTTATTTTGTTTGATAATTTTACCCAACGTAGTTAAGTAGATTTTACTTAATTCAATACTTACATTTTACTTAAAATGAATGTGTGAAAAAACTTGCAAATAGAAATTTAGTAAATCTTACTTATTGTTTTTTTTCAGTGCAGTTATGTGGCATGATAACAGACAGAGGGCAATGTTGAGCTATAAAGTTAAGTAAACCATTAGAGATTACTTGGTCTTTCAAAACAACACTGATCAAGAACAAGGCATCCAAACAGGAAAGACCAATCAGAGCCAAGGCTGCCACAGCCTGCTTGGCACTGGCCTACTTGTCGGTCACAGTCTGCTGTCAGGCTTTGACTAATGGTGTCTGCCAGTCTCATATTCACACTCTCTCTTGCTCATTCTGTCTCCCTGGCTCTATTATTTCTCCTTTATGTAGCTTTCTCCCCTCCAGTGACTCGTCACCCCTTTCCCCCACATTTTAATCCGCCTGTCATCTCTCTGTCATCTTTCTTTAGGTTCTATTCTTATTCCGTTCTAGTGCTAATTTACCTAACCGATGGTAATAAAATCCCTGCTTTTTTACAATTAAGGAATTAGAGATGAGTGGGAAAGCTTAATGATGAACTGCAGCAGAAATACATCCTCCCTCAGACAGTCTCATGGACACAATCTTGTTCATGTTTAGAGATACGCACAGCCCACCTGCAATGCCCACGTTGCCTTGGGCTATGCACAGCAGCACATAAATTAACACAACAATGAGAGTCTTCAGTGATCGCATCTGTTGTGCGCTGGCTAGAGAGATGAAGGCTGTATGGATCAGATACAACAAGTAGAGGGAATTAAAGGACTAGATCAAAAACATAGCGAGAGAGGAAGACAGCAATCAATCTGGCTGTTTGAGTCGCTCTTTACTGGTCCAGATTTGCTGGGGTTATGACAGGTGTCCCTGTTGTGTGATCTTTTTCTCGCCTCCTCGCTCTTTTTCCACGCTGCATTATAGCTCTATTATAGAAGCTTAAGTGGAAGTGTGGAGACATGTGGATTGACATCGAGATTTGTGTGAGTGCCAAAGAGATGCATTGCCTTGGGTGGAGAAGTGCTAAAACATCTTTCTAAGCAGCCACCATATGCACCATTAAATTATATGCATTTGTGAGGGGTATGCGTGTATATAGACAAGCATTTATGTAATGTTCATAAATATAGGCTCAGACGATTAAGCCAAACAGCAGGGGTGCCTGTAATTTGAGTCAAAGTAAATTCCCCTTCACAAAAATCTTCCCCCTGCTGTTTGTGTGGTACATAAAGCCACATTACTGGAGGTTGTGTCTCCTCAATCCTGGCAATCTGTGTCTTTGATTTTGTGTTCCAGAAATGTGTTTGTTTATCATATCAGTACTTTTCTACCCATTAAAGATCAATAAAATTTATAAGCAGCTCTGAGAAATAAAGTGAAATGTGCAGAGATGGACATTTTCCACTGTTCATGATTTGTGTGGGTGTTTACATGCGGCACGCATACCTCTCAAAATGTACAGCAACAGTACAGCTTAAAATAGAATTCAAAAACATTATAAAACACACTGGAGCATACAATACTTTTTTCTTGTAAAAGTACATAGTGTAATCCTGCATGATATTCTCTAAATATGCTCTCTTTGTTTTTCTGACAACATATATTTGTTTTAGTGTTTTGCTGTATCCCTGAAATTCCTTCTTCAAATGGCAGTGCAGTATGCTTCAGAGATTTGACAGGCTTTCACAATGGTGTGAGGCTTGCGTTCATTTTTGTTATTTTAAGTCTCATCAGAGCAGCTCATCCTGCCCCCTCCTCTAATGAAACCACAGATGTGCCCTAATTCTGAAAATAAAACGCTTTGGATGCCATATTACCGGCTTCTCTAAACCTTGAGGTGGCATGTAATAGGCAAAGCCTATTGTCTTCTTTCTTGTCATTTGGCTCAATGAACAAAATAGACACTAGAGAGAAAACCACGACTGCAAATGCACAGTTCACTCTCTGTTCTCTCTGTTTCAAAGGCTGAAAGATAAACAACATTAATATATAAATCTGTTATTATTATGCATCTGGGGCACAGAGTTAGTATGTTAAGAGTCACAAGTATGCTAGTTATTGCAGCTTCAGTATGCAGGGGAATAATTAGTGTATAGAATGCTCTGCTTGACAGCTTTATCTTGACCATCAGTAGTCAGCTCAATACAGATATCTGTCTCTTAGGAAGAAAGCCATGGCCAGCCAAAGTGTGAAATAGACATAGACATTTCTTCTAAACATATGAACATTCAAAGTAATCTTTGTGTTTCCATGAAGTATTGCTGTGCCAAATTATTACTTTTCATAAAATCATAAAACATTTTTTTTAGTAGTGCACTTTTATGTCCTTGATAACATAATGAGCTACCTCTGAGAAGCATGTGGTCTTTGTGGTATTTTTATTGAGATAAATGTTAGACATTTGATTAAAGTGTACTGATTATATTGTCATTGTCATCAGAGAACTTCTGCAGATGGCAAGAGTTGATGATTTCACGTAGTGAGGGAATGGAAAAGGGGCCAGGACTGAACCCTGTGGAACTACAGTATTATTCACCACATCATCTCAAGCACACAAGTATTGAGCTTCATGAACTGTTACCTGTCAGTAAGGTAATCTGTGATCTGGGCTGTGGGAAGATTCACTTTCATCAACCTGAGTTTAATCCCTAACTGGAGAGGCAGAGCAATGAAAAAGGGACTATATAAGTCAACAAAAAAAGACTGACAGTGGTGTCAGCCTTATTTAAGTGTGATAAGGTTGTCGAACAGGCTGTCATCAACATCTATAAACCAAGTTCTGGTCATTTTGAGAGATATTTACTCATATGCCCCCCTCTGACAGACAATTGACCATAAAAGGGAGCTTTCTAACCATTAAAAAGACACAGGAGAAAAGTTAAGTGGAGCTAGAAATGACAGAATGGTGATCCTAATTCCCACACATCTTAAACTAAGAGAGGCACTCCTTTCTCCTTTTAAAAAGCTGTTATATAACACTGATTCTTATAGATGAATAATTATTTAATACGATGCAGTCCCTGCTCAGTCTTTGACTGATATGAACTAAAAGCGTTATCTTCTGACAGGAGAAGTCAGCAGAAGGAATTGAGGACAGGTCTGCATGATTGCCATTTTAATAGGGTCACCCCCAGGGCCACTGTCCTTACAAATGCACTCATTGCTCATTCTTATTCAGCACCTTAATAATCTCCTTATAATAGTGCTCATTTATATTGGATCTCACCTGCATGTGCAATTCACTTTGTCATTGATCAGTGTTCACATATAGCTGCAATTTTGCTATAAACACAAGTAGAGCAGATTTTCTATAAAACAAACGGTGTAATGCAGATTACTTATCTTCTTCTTTAGATATTTTATATGATATTATACTATCTTTCTATATATATATATATATATATATACTGGGGTTGAATGACTTTTGATTTTTTTAAGTCGACTTTTATGTGATGAAAGTCGAGTCGAAGTCGACTAGTCGCTGATGACGTCATGAATGAACAAATAAGTCTGGAGCTGTAACAAACACCTTGTGTACAGCTATGAAATATGACACAGCGCTGCCCACATGACTATTGCTCCTATAGCAGCTTATATTTAGCAGTTCTTTCTCTTTTAGTTGTTATATTTCTCACAGATTTCTGCTTGTTCTAAATCAGATACAGATAAAGTAGCACAGTAAAGATTACACTCATATGAATGAATTAATGAGTAGGGATGGGTCACGATTTTCGAATATTAGATTAGTCGATCTAATTATAGAATATCGATTAGGTTGTGCTATTAATTTCTAAAGGTGTACTCACACTGGGCGTTTTGAACTGTGCCCGAGCGTGTCTGATCCCCAAAGCCCTGTTCGTTTGCGTGAACAATAGACCTGTTAAGCAATATATTGTGAGTGGGCAGTGTGTTATTTTGTCCCAAACAACTCAAAATAATAAACCACAAATTCAACAAAAGGATGCACTGCACTGTGCTGAGTGAGAGCCCTTCTCTGCTGCCTTCACTTGCAATCGGAAACGTCCCGTTTGCCACTTATGAAGCCGTGATTACAAACTCGCTGCATTCAAATTATTTGTTATTTGTTGAAAGAATAAAATGTAATATTCCACTGGTTGATGACCATAAACATTTACCGCCAATATGCAAAATATTTGTGCTATTTTTTATGTTAAATGTGAAGAATGACAGGTTGGATGTATTCAGCCTCAGACGTCACGCCCACGGACCATTGGCTAAACATCTGATGCATATGGTACACTTTTCTGGAAACACTTCAGGAGTGTCGAAGTCGTCGTCGGATTGGTTGAATTATACAGGATTTCCGGGAGAAGTGTGTCGTGTTCTTTAACCTGGAAACAAAGAGGCCGTGACACCAAACACCCTTAAGAAAGAAGAAAGCCGTCGTATTTACAAATGTGATAGCGAACACTTATCAGAGTCAACTAAACGCTTGGATTTTCAAAAGTATGTGAAATATTTGAAGTTTGTGGCATAGAATCTTTCAAATACATCCAAGAGTTTCACACACCAGTTTGTTATTGTGGCAACATTTCCAAGCGCCGAAACGTGATGCTGTACAAAACGAACTGTGATTGGTTGTTTGACATGTCAGTCAAATGGCCTCATGGGCGGGCCTTGGCCAATGAATGCAGCCATATATTCCAGACCTTCAGCCGTCAGTCTGAAAGTCTGGCTACGCGAGACAAGGTTGGATGCCACAGAAATCATTTTTAGTATACAGTAAAACTTCACGCAATGTAACATGATTTTTGATTATCTAAATTTTGGCTTTACTCTTAAAATATTATGATGTTAATCTTATTTATTTATTTATTTATTTGAGAAGGATAAACATGCAAACATGCAACTCACTTCTTGCGCTGACCACTTGGTATTTAAAAAAAAACTTGAATTTAACAAAAATAAAATGTTACAATAATTTTTCTGAATTAAATTAATAAAATAAACCAAATGAAATATGACCACTTTGCCATTAAAAACCACAATTTAATTATTTTAATGGCAGCAACAGCAGCTGTGTAATGGGGAGGAGAGAGAGAGATAGAGAGAGACACGGGCTCGGGTCGGAATCAGGCGGAGAATTCTGATAAGCTGCAGGGCTCTATATTCGTTTCCTCATTTCAATCAAAAGTTCCCCGGTCTAATTGTGAACAAATTGCACTCCCGTTGTCTTCCAGAGCAAACATGCTACATTTTTTAAATAAAAATGTATATGAAAATAAATGTAAATAGGAAATAAATATGAAATAGGTTATTGTTATGAAGACAGACACTAACATTTATGTTTACATAAATGCCGTCATTCAGGCTGTTCACAATATTTTGACAATATGTTGCGCAATGTCTTTTGAGCCTAATGTTCATGGATGAATTAATCAAACTGTTTATATATGTTTTTTAAATGCTATGAATGTTCATTCTCATTTTTAAAATAGAAATGTCCTATAGCCTTATTATGAGCAGTTGATAATTGATGGACTGTTCTGTCAATAAGTGCCGTACATTCGGTTATGTTATATTAATATGTTTCAGCAATCATAAGTTAACCATTAATTGGCTTGGGTTAAGATACAATATTCTCTAATTGATTAAACAGTTTGTTATCATACAGATTGAAAGTCTGAATGGTCTCTCTTCCTTTCTCTTTGTTTATGGGTGTGAGTGTGTGTGTGTATTCGTGCATGGGTGCATGCGCGGGAGGGGTGCAATTTTCAAATAGTAATCGAATAATACCCAGCGATTATCGAATATTACTTTTGCTTAAAATGCCCATCTCTATTAGTGAGATTGTGTGTGTGAATTAATTCTACCTGGCAGCGTCTCTATACTAGTAGTGAAGCTGTGAGATTTAGTTATTAAGAAATATATGCGTGAACTTTTCAGTTTCTAAGCTATTTTATTGAGAAATTACAGAACAGTGTTGACAATACATTTCTGTGCTGAATGATTTTGTCCGTGATCTGCACGTGATGAACGCACTAATGTCTGTAGTCTACACAGTATTTGTGTGCGTTACAGTGCAGCAGCGCATTAGATAAGAATGGCGATTAACTTACCTGTACAATAAGCTGTTTAAAACCTACATTCTCCCATTCAAATTCGAGCATCCAGTAATATAATCACATATGTCTTGTGGAGAGCTTTCAGAGTATGCATTTATTTGTCATTTTAACTCTGTGGAAACGGAGCATAAATGTGGAAGTCCTTCAGAGGTTTCTTATCCTGTTGCCGCCCTCTATAGGACCAGCGACTAGTCGACGTCAAGCTTAAAGCGTTTCGGCAGAGCATTAAAGTTGACTAGTCAACTAGTCGATGCAACCCCTATATGTATATACAGTATCTCACAAAAGTGAGTACACCCCTCACATCTTTGTAAATATTTTATTATGTATTTTCATGTGACAACACTGAAGAAATGACACTTTGCTACAATGTAAAGTAGTGAGTGTACAACTTGAATAACAGTGCAAATTTGCTGTCCCATTAAAAATAACTCAACACACAGCCATTAATGTCTAACCCAAAGTTTCAATATTTTGTGTGGCCAAGCTGGCCACCATTATTTTCCAGCACTGCCTTAACCCTCTTGTGCATGGAGTTTACCAGAGCTTCACAGTTTGCCACTGCAGTCCTCTTCCACTCCTCCACGACGACATCACGGAGCTGGTGGATGTTAGAGACCTTGCGCTCCTCCACCTTCCGTTTGAGGATGCCCCACAGATGCTCAATAGGGTTTAGGTCTGGAGACATGCTTGGTCAGTCCATCACCTTTACCCTCAGCTTCTTTAGCAAGGCAGTGGTCGTCTTGGAGGTGTGTTTGGGGTTGTTATCATGTTGGAGTACTGCCCTGTGGCCCAGTCTCTGAAGGGAGGGGATCATGCTCTGCTTCAGTATGTCACAGTACATGTTGGCATTCATGGTTCCCTCAATGAACTGTAGCTCCCCAGTGCCGGCAGAACTCATGCAGCCCCAGACCATGACACTCCCACCACCATGCTTGACTGTATTCAAGACACACTTGTCTTTGTACTCCTCACCTGGTTGCCGCCATGCATGCTTAACACCATCTGAACCAAATAAGTTTATCTTGGTCTCATTAGACCACAGGACATGGTTCCAGTAATCCATGTCCTTAGTCTGCTTGTCTTCAGAAAACTGTTTGCGGGTTTTCTTGTGCATCATCTTTAGAAGAGTCTTTCTTCTAGGACGACAGCCATGCAGACCAATTTGATGCAGTGTGCAGCTTATGGTCTGAGCACGGCAAATTGGTGTGGGTCCAGTGTGGCTGGGAAGCAGTTCTTGAGGTGTGCCAGGAGGACCAGTCGCTCAAAGCACTTCATGACAATGGGTGTGAGTGCTATGGGACGGTAGTCATTCAGGCACGTCGGGGAGGAGTGTTTCGGCACTGGCAAAATGGATGTGGACTTTTCAGAATTGTTGGCGCAGTTGCTTGGGTTAGGGACAGGTTGAAAATGTCTGTGAAGACCCCGGCGAGCTGCTCTGCACATGTCCTGTATATAAAATATTTACAAAAATGTGAGGGGTGTACTCACTTCTGTGAGATACTGTGTATACGCACACACACACACACACACACACACACACACACACACACACACACACACACACACACACACACACACACACACACACACACACACACACACACACACACACATGTTGGTTTTTATGGTTTACGGGGACTCTCCATAGGCGTAATGGTTTTTATACTGTACAAGCTGTATGTGTTATTGCCCTACACCTACCCTACACCTAAACTTAGCCCTCACAGGAGACGGTGCATTTCTACTTTCCCTCCAAAAAACTCACTCTGTATGATTTATAAGCGTTTTAAATTATGGGGACACTGAAAATGTCCTCATAAATCACCTTCTCCTTGTAATACCTATGTCATACCCATGTCATTATACAAATTTGTGTCCTCATAAACCACATAAACATGTGCACACACACACACACACACACACACACACACACACACACACACACACACACACACACACACACACACACACACACACACACACACACACATTTTACAAATAAAAAGTACAAAAACAAAATTTGTTCAAAATAGTCTTTGAATAATCTCTTCAAAAG
Organism: Gymnocypris eckloni scoliostomus; assembly: GCA_027564155.1. Classification (NCBI taxonomy): domain Eukaryota; kingdom Metazoa; phylum Chordata; class Actinopteri; order Cypriniformes; family Cyprinidae; genus Gymnocypris; species Gymnocypris eckloni. The sequence goes on from CM050429.1 coordinate 9,896,550, forward strand.
TCTTTACCATCACTTTTTCTAAATTTTCTCACATCCATGCTGAATTAAAATATTAACTTAAAAAATATATATATTACTGAGTCCATACTTTTGAACGGTATAGTTTATGTTGTTACAAAAGATTGTGGAAATGTTTTGTTGTTATTCCATTGTATAATTATACTTCTTTATTAAGGCGCAATGTAGTAACTACATCAACTCTGCAAATGAGCTATTTGGCTTCCAAGGTTTTGATTGAATTTTATTGAGTTTATATCCATTCATACTCAATTTTCTCTGAATCTGATCATAGCTGACAGAACAGATCATAGTCTAAAAATGTGTAGGTACTGCATTTTTTTGCCTTTGCACTGCATTATAATTACAATAGGACTGTAGATTGTCCGTTTCTGCTGTCATTTTTTATTCATGTACCACACTTCCCCTTTGCTTGCTCTTGATGGATCAGTGTAGCTATGCGTTTTTTACAACCTTCTGTTTCATGTATATTGTCATAAAAGCTCTGCATTTATAATAATTCTTCTAACAATAGTGTTGTCTCAGCAATCATTTTAATTTAAGACTGGAATACAAAATTTTTCCATTTAATACAAATGCTGTTCTCTTGAACTTTCTATTCGACAAAAAAAATTAAAAATTAATTTAATAAATGTATGCCTAATGTAAAATGTATATATAAAATAAATGGAGCCTTGGTGAGTGTACGACAAATTAATAATAATAATAATAATAAAATCTTACCGACACCAAACTTTTGAACAATAGTGCATATAGCTGGCGGAAAGCCATAATTTCAGGTTCCACAGGAGCTTTCATTGAGGTCAACAGAAGGCACTTTAAGCACTTTATGTCATCATAGTTACAGCTCAGCAAAATGCATGGTAAGTGATCACTTTGGTGACATGCATTCGACTTAGGTTATAGGAACATTGTGGAATTGAGAAATATTGGTTGGACTGTTCTTACCAAAATGAGTGAAGGAACAGATTGAATCCATTTAAGGTTTCAGGAGGTCAAGCTAGCATCATCTTTTTTTTTAAGAACTTTGCACAGACTTGCACTGATTTCATGAGCATGGCAGACCGCCAGTGGGTGGACTTCATTCTGGATGAGATGTCTGGTGTATAATTCAGCCAGTAACTGAAACTGTAAGACTGAGACAAGGAATATTAATGTACATGGCTGGCACCTAACAGGTGGTAGAACTGATTATTGGAAGAGGGTAATGAAGGGGTATATTTCTTCTGACAGTTCTCTCTGAGGCTTTCGAGATGTCTATTAGTGGTTGTCTATGTTTCTGTGAAGCAAATTATGAAATCTTAAATGAAGTATGGAGTACATTCTTCAATTACAGGGGTACTTGTCTTGTAACGCAGGCTTGAAGCTTGCAGTGGACATCTGGTGGTGCTCATTGATATTCATTACGAATTAAATTATTTTAGTGCTTTACATCGTTAATGTATGCAATTATTTAATATGGTTTATTGTTTTAATTACTTTTATGAGGTTACGCTATATTAATTAATGGGCTGAGCAGATTTCCAGCACATCGCGTTATGATGTCTGTAAATAATGGATGTAGCAAACAAAAATAAGCAGAGGAAGTAAATAGATGCTGGTCAAATGAAATGTATGAAATGTTAAAAAGAAAAGAAGTACTCTTATTGTTACCCTGAGTGCATCTGTTTGTTCCTTTCCCAATAGAATGATCATAGAAACGAGTTTCATCTTCCCTCGGCAGAAATTGATTTGTGAGAGTAGGAAAATGGGAGCAATGTTGCATTTTCACCCTTTCAGACAGGCCAACACAAGGTCCCAGAAAGTCTTACAAACTTTTTCTCAGGCACTGTGGGTAGTTTGTGATACATTGTTCTGTATGGAGCTCATTCTTTCTCGCATCCCTATTTTTACCGCTTTCTTTTTGCAGATAATTTTTTCTGTCTGTTTAGAATAAAAAGAGGCACTTCTGAATCAAGAGACTGACTCTTGCTGTTAGTATGTGCATTTACAACATCGCTTATCAAACTAAATTTACCACAAAGAGATGCTTTTCCTGCTGGATAAACAGACAAGAACAAGAAAGACTGATGATTTTCGGCAATCAAATATTTAAGTCATTACGGGTATTTGTATGTTCGCAACTAAACAGAAAGCGATAACTGCATGTGCATCAGCTCTGACACAAGCCTCCCATGGTCACAGAATGCCTCAGAAAGAGCAGACAGATTTACACAGGCTGATACGTCTCGAGGGTAATTGCAGTTTTCCGGTGACTAAACGGATCTTGACTACAATTACAACTCAAATTTCCAGCGCTTCTCCAAGGCACACTTTTGGATTTGATGCAAAAATTGAAACCTCAATCACGGTCTCTATAATGGGCTTGACATATGACTCTCTGGCTGGGAACCAAAGGCTTGTGTGGTAATTGTGACCCAGGGTAAAAGCTGTTCGTGTAACTGTTGTAAGTGGGAAAATTGCTTGGACAATGTTAAAGGGAGAATTAATGGCGAATGAGTGAATGGTCACAAATGTGAATAGCATAGTTTGATGTCTATGCATCTAAACCAAGTATTTGAATCAAATGAATACTGCTATTCCATTGTATTCCTTTTTTAACCATTGCACACATTTCAATTAAGCATCGATGACATAAGCAATAAAATATAATATAATATTATACAACTTATAAAGCAATAAGTGTTAGTCCTGCACCGTGACAGAAGACCAGACCGAAACAGCAAGCAGCGTTTGTGTTTCCCGTGGCAAGGAAGTTGTCGCTCGTCATCCCGCCCTAGCCAACTGCAAGTCGGTGTTGGAGTTCGGCGGAATCGCCTTGAGTGCCACGAGTCAGCTGGCCACGTGTGCCAGACCCAACAATGCAGAAAAGCTGAAGGCCACTATCAGAGCAACCTGGGCTCTCATAACACCTGAGCAGTGCCACAGACTGATCGACTCCATGCCACGCCACATTGCTGCAGTAATTCAGGCAAAAGGAGCCCTAACTAAGTATTGAGTGCTGTACATGCTCATACTTTTCATGTTCATACTTTTCAGTTGGCCAAGATTTCTAAAAATCCTTTCTTTGTATTGGTCTTAAGTAATAATTTTCTGAGATACTGAATTTGGGGTTTTCATTAGTTGTCAGTTATAATCATCAAAATTAAAAGAAATAAACACTTGAAATATATCAGTCTGTGTGGAATGAATGTATACATTATACAAGTTTCACTTTTTGAATGGAATTAGAGAAATAAATGAACTTTTTGATGATATTCTAATTATATGACCAGCACCTGTATATTCTAAGATAGAGCGGTAAAAATGTGAACAAAACATGTAGCTTGGGAAAGCTGCAGTCTCATTATTTATAATATTGATTTTTATATTGTGTACAGACGGCTGCAGCATAGTGTAAATATAAAATATTTAAATATAGCCAACGTCTCCTGCTGTACACTGTCTAGATGTGTGACTGATAAAACCTTGAACCCTGAGATGTTCTGTCATTGATGCCGTTCAGGATGTTTATCACCAGAGGCCACTGTTCCACTGCGTTGGCAGGAGTGGGGTTAGTTCATACAGCTAGTGGCTAATTCTATGTTATTCAAATGCTTTTTTGTTTTAAAAGTGGTGTTGTTCTATATTTTAGGAACATTTTGGCTTTTTTATTTGCTCATGCAGTGTAATTCATAACTGAGCATACTGTTTTGATAGAGTGTGTATTGATATATTGTGCAGCAAGTCAGACGGTTGATGGTGTTTTGAAGAATTCCTCTGCCTCGTTTTCTCTCTTACACACTGTTTTTCACTCACTGTATTCTGATTTAAGTGGCAGTGAATTGCCGGGGATGGTCCTTCGGGGTGGAGTCCTTGGACATGACAAGGAAGGACAGTTCTGTTAAGCTGAACTCCTACAGTGCTATATCAAATGTTTTATTTTACCACATGGAAAAAAAAGGTACATAATAACTCCCCAAAAGGCTACTGATGTTTCTAACGCAGCACTCTATTTACATCCCATAATACCAACCAAGTTTCAACTGCTCCCAAGTGGACTAACAAGTGTGTAAAATCAAGCAAAGAGCCACAGACATCACCTTAGACAAACAGAGTATTAGCAAAATGGAAATAGGCAGAAAAAGCTTAGTGATTTTCAAAGTATAATGGCACAGAAAAGTTGACTAGCTAGAACAAAGCACCAACTTAAATACCAACGAACCCCTTTGGGATGTATTGAAACACTGACTGTGAGCTAGAACCCAACGCCTGACCTCAGTGATACTTATTTGTCTAAATGGGAGTAAATCCCTATATCTATTTTCCAGCTCCGTGTGGAAAACCTTCTCATAACAGTAAAAGCTTTGATAGCAACAAAGGGAAATCCATCATATTTTTGGAATTAAATGTTTAAAGAGATAATTGACTCAAAAAAAATCTGTCATTAATTACTCACCCTCATGTCATTCCAAACCCGTTAGACCTTCGTTCATCTTCAGACAGGCCCGGTGCCAGGACACAAGACTTGGAGAGGCTTTTATATTTCTTGGGCGGGCCAAATGGTGGGCTGGGGGGTTGTGGTTGGCTTCAAGTAAACGCACAAAAAACATTATTTGGGTAAAACTTTACAACAATTCACTAACACTTTAATACATTAACTAACATTATCTAATGGAACCTTATTGTAAAATGTACAAATGTTTTGTTATTAAAGCATATGTGTTTACAAAAACACTTAAATTAAACAAAAAGCATGCAGATGCATGATTTGTCATGGCAGGCAAATGGCAATACAAATAATAAATAACCGTTTCCTTACCTAAATCCTGCATTTGGACCGGGCTCAGTTGCAGAATCACATCACTCTGTGCTGCTGAAATTATTATCTTGATCTATAGTGTAGCTAGCTATCTCTGTCATACGTGGTTGCTTGTCAAGCATGACAAACACAAGTTTTATTTAAATTCTGAATATATTATCGTATACAGCATGCAAAGAGCGCTCCCTTTAAATGTATTAAAAACTGCAACTCATTCATCACGATCTTACAAAGTTCCGTTCTAACCAATGAATGTGACCACACAATTAAACTTTTTTAATTAAGTTGCGAGCACGATTGAACTAGCCACTGGACAAAAAACGGTGAGTGCGTGATTCCAACCTAAAAACCTCTGATTGGCCATTGCGTTGTAGAAATCAACAAACATGTCTTAGATTGGCTCCTTGTCTCCCTCTGCGAAAATGCATTGTAAAATAATTTGAATAACGTGCATCAAAGACTTACACAGAAGAGGAGAAACTGTTGAATAAAGTCATTATTAAAAAAAAAAGATATGTTTGCCCACAAAAAGTATCCTCGTACAATTAAGGTTGAACCACTGATATCACATGGACTATTTTAAAGATGTCCTTACTACCTTTCTGGGCCTTGAACGTGGTAGCTGCATTGCTGTCTATGCAGGGCCAGAGAGCTCTCGGATTTCATCTAAAATAAAATATAAGGAAGGTCTTACAGGTTTGGAACAACATGAGGGTGAGTAATTAATGACAGAATTACATTTTTGGGTGAATTATCCCTTTTATCAAGCACATACATGTGTAGTATTTGTCCACATACTTTTGGCTATGTAGTATTTCTGAGATTTTTGTTTGTTTATGATGGTTTAAGAAGTATGTTTTTATGCATATTAAATATATATTAAGAAACTTACTGCCAGAGTTTTCTTGTTTCTACAAAATATATAGAAATGTAGCTTACAATTTGTGGGTAAACTTCAATTTGACCATTCAAGCAAAACCCGCTCACCCTCAGTTACCGTTGCCATGACCGACAAACAATACAGCTCTCACACTATATACACACATGTTCTCACGCAGTGAAAATACATCGCAGAGCAAAGAGGACAGAGGACCGTTTTGTGCCTCTTCAATGTGTCGTGATAGATCACTGTATTGTCTCAGTTCAAGGCTAACTGTTTGAAGGGATACAGGTGTGGCTACTGGGCATGCGTATTTGCATATTTTACGAGCCAACAATATAACGTGAAACCTATGTAAATGGTTTTAAAAAGCACATAACGCCATAGTTTCATCACTAGAGAATCGCAGTGATGGTCTTTTTGCTGTAAAGGACCTGTCATAATGAGTGGAAGAAGACATGAAGTGACGTGAAGAGAGCTGCATTGAAAACAGATGAGCGCACATGTGCATATACAGCTCCCGATCAGGGTGAAGTTTTTTATTTTAGTTATTTATTTAGTAATTTAGCAGACACTTTTATCCAAAGCAATTTACAAATGAGGACATTATAGAAGCAATCAAAACCAACAAAAGAGCAACGACATGCAAGTGCTATTACAAGTCCTGGTTAGCCTAACGCAGTACACATAGGAAGCTTTTTTTTTATTAAGAAAACAAGTATATAGAATATAGAAAAAAGAACCTTAGTGTTAGTTTTACAAGAAAAGCTAGCAGTTAGAGAATAAATATGCAATTGATAGAGGGTCAAATGTTTGTGTGTTTTTTTAAATAACAAGAAGACAGATTAGATAAAATTAAATTAGAATAGAATAGAGAGTGCTAGAGTTAGAGGGTCAAATAAAGATGGAAGAGATGTGTTTTTAGCCGTTTCTTAAAGATGGGTAAGGATTCAGCTGCTCGGATTGAGTTAGGCAGGTCATTCCACCAGATGGGAACAGTTAATGAAAAAGTCTGTGAAAGTGATTTTGTGCCTCTTTGGGATGGTACAGTAATGCATCGTTCACTTGCAGAACGCAAGCTTCTAGAGGGCACATAAGTCTGAAGTAATGAATTAAGGTTAAGGGGTGCAGAGCCAGAGGTGGTTCAGTAGGCAAACATTAATGCCTTGAATTTAATGCGAGCAGCTATTGGTAGCCAGTGCAAATTGATGAACAGAGATGTGACGTGCGTTCTTTTTGGCTCATTAAAGATTAATCTTGCAGCAGCATTTTGGATTAATTGTAGAGGTTTGATGGAACTGGATGGAAGACCTGCCAAGAGAGCATTGCAATAGTCAAGTCTGGACAGAACAAGAGCCTGCACAAGGAGTTGTGTTGCATGCTCCGAGAGAAAGGGCCTGATCTTCTTAATATTATATAATGCAAATCTACAGTACCGGGCAGTTTTAGTAATGTGGTCTGAGAAATTAGTTTGCAATTATTAATTCGAAATTAATTTGCAATGGTCTGAGAAGTTCATGGGATTTTGTCCACAGAATGATAAGAGCACATGTTTTAACATATTATTTTTTTATTTAACACTCAGTATTTAACTTAAGTGCTGCAAGCCATGCATACCAGCGCCGGACATGACATGTTTTCTGGTATGCAAAACAAGTATTTAAATTAATATCTTAGTTTATTGCTGTTAAAAATACAACTTATTTTACAGTCTTGGAGACTGTGGCAAGTGCATGGTCATTCAACCATTAGCACAACTACAGAATAATATGAGAACAGTCATACGAGCACCAGGTTGGCTGGCGGACATTTGGCTGTAGTTCCCTGTGTTCTTCCAACAGCAGTAATGTGCCAGCTGTGCCGCCGCGGTGGCTGCACATTTGCTTGTGGAAGCTGGACAGAAGCGTGGCCATATAGAAAGGTATGTTTTAGACCCCAGGCAGAACTGGCTTTCTGTACAACTCTGTAGTCTGATCCTGCTGTTTTAAACCACAGAGAACTTACTGGAAAGAGTCACAAATATGAGCTCCCTTAAATAGCCTAGAGCTCTTGTTAATAACCTTTAGAGAGTTCTGCTACCTGATCCTTTGAAATGCTCACAGAATGTTCAAGAATACAGCACCCAATGATACTTTTCTATATTTCTCTTATGATGTATTTTATACAGAGGGTTGACAAAACCTGAGGGTATTTGAACACTTAAGACACACTTGAAGTTATCAAACCAAATGTCAATGCAAACAAATGATACTTGACCTTTTCTTAGAATGAAATTCCCTTTTTGTAGACAGTTTTGCAATTAGGATTAACCAAGTCAAAGTTCATTTCTCAAGGTTGCAATCAGAGAGTGTGCAAATAGTATGATCTTAATTTTCAATGGTAAATCTTTTTATTTACACTTTTTTAATGAATGCTAATGGTTAATGGTTGAGTGTAAGTGTGATAACTAGGTTCAATTTCAGAGTCTTTATTTTTTCTCAAAAGAAACAATTGTTGATTGTCCTTGTTACGTCCCATAATGCTGTGGGAGGTGTTTCTTTTCCTATCTGCCTTGTTCTGACTGTCATCACTTTCAGATCCTGTGATTGAACGTCAGCCCGATCAATCTTCCCAATCTTCCCCAATGTGATGATAACAATCATCTCTGAACCAATCAGGCATCCTCGGCTCCTATAAGGACTCAGAAGTGACGCAAGACAGGAGAGCCCGTTTTTCCTTTGATTGCTCTCGCTTGTTTGTCACGCTGGCCATCATTTTTCGAGTTTTGTTGTAATTATGATTTGTGGCTTACTTTGGGTTATTTCTGCTCTTTATTCTCTACATGTTGTATTCGCTCAACTTTGATTTGATTCTGGCTATTTGCCGATTGTGTTGTGACTCGATTCCTTCTCTCTCGTCAAGAGTTGATGACTGGATTTATTTCTTGACTCATAGTGCTGGGACAAGGACAGTATGTCATATGACCTACACAATGCAACATGTAGTCGAGTATTGCTTGTATAAAAACACTAGGGTAGAAGCGGGAGCTACTGTTTGCATTTATGTTTTGTTAGTGCATGTAGTTGGCATTTATGCTGAGATTTGTTTTCTTTTTTCTTTGTTTAGATTGGCATTGAATTGGTTGGAGTTAGTATGTGTTTTGTTTTATTAATTTCTTTGCATTCAGCTCTGCTTACGTCTCACATTGTTGAGTTTTCCTTCGATGTATATAATTTGTAAATATCGCTTTTCTTCCTCTTTGATGTTTCCTTCATTATTGTAAATACAAAAACATCTTTAATTATATTATTAATGTATTAATTGTTTACTTCCTTATTTCCCTAGACACTAATAACAACAATTTCAACAGCCAAAAATAGGAAGTCTTAAAAGTCAGTTAGATGAATAGAAAGGCAGAGTGAAGAAAGCATTAAGTCAAAGAATGTGTATAAACAAATAGCATACATTCAGAGATTACACCAATTACCCAAATAAACCTTTTCTACTTTAAATGATGGCTCTTGAATGCTAAATTGCACACTGACCAGCACTACATCTTTTTATTTAGATTGTTAAAAGCATGAAGTTTTATATTTAATTAGATATTTGAAAACAATGTTTTAGTGAAATAGCAGGTTTTGAGAGGCTCCATTTTGGAGAATTTTGACCAGATGAGGTAGCAATGCACAATTTATTATAAATATATATAATTATAATAAAGCGTGGTTGAATGTTTATGTTAACAGGACACAAACGTCTGTGATTAAGAGTCTATGCTGCATATTTTGCATTGTTCAGCTCACACAAGACCCTTTTCTCATCTTGACTGTCAGCGGTAATTCTATCGATGAACCCATCTGAGAAAATAAAAGGGTATAATCTATCTGATGTGTGACCCTTCAGTTAAAAGTATCAATTTACACAGAACATTCACTTGGCTGATTGGGCTACTCAAAAGTAACTTACTTTACTCCACGAAAGGCTAATGCTAATATTGTCAGCACAGTGACAAGCAAAAATGATCCAAATCTCTGTTGTTATTTCCACTCGGATCATGAGAGCATTATTGGAAATTCCTGCTGGGCATGATTTCGGTTTAAATGTTCCTTTCATCGCTTGAGCTCCAAGTGCAATTTTCTGTGTTCTCATGTTTCAGTCAGAGTAACAGATTGAAATGATGACACGGCCTGACAATATAATTGGGATGACATCGACTCTTTTACTTACAACACTTAGATACAACACTTAATAATGTATTTTAGCGAGAGGAAGCATCGCAGTGTGATTATGACAATAATGGGACTCAAAGACGGTTGACGTTGCTCACATTACAGTCCCACAGACAAGCCTTCCATTTACCTTAAAACCAACAGACACCCTGCTGAAATAATGGGGCATATTTTAGCCAGCCGGATAGGAAAGTAAATGGGAAAAGTAAATCCTTCAGGCTTCTGTTTTGACAGGCACAAAACAGTATTTGCAGACAAATGTTATTTTTTTTTTCATTTTATTTGGCTATCATATAATTGAAATTGGCATGCCCTTTTAATTTAATTAGTCAATACAATAATTATATTGGCTTCCAATAGTTTTGTATTATGGACAGAAAAACGATGTACACATGCACAGTGGCTTTTATGCTCTTAAAACATGTTAAAAGTAGGAACAAAACGTTTTTTAAAGTTTTCTTAAAATTATAAATAAATCTTTCAGGTTAATTTTTTTTTTTTTTAAATGAACAAAGCAAGATTTCAGGGGGAATTTCAAATAGATAGCATCAGCATCACATCTATTAGTACCATGGTAAAGATTATCTACACGCAAATGGAAGCTGAGCCCTGTTAGGGAATTCTGAGCAGTTGTTAGTCATGGCTGAACACACAACTACTACAGGATCATGCTTCATTACAACAGGTTCGAGAGGTCGGTATATCATATTATTTGAGCATGTACTCTTATGTTATCTAGCAAAGAATATAAGAAGCATGGACATAGCTAAAATTAATATGGACAACGGGTATGCATAGTTTTAAGAGAACTGATTTAAATGTCAAATTCGAAGGAATAGTTCAGCCAGAAATGAAAATGTACTTGCCCTCAGACCATCCAAAATGTAGATGAGTTTGTTTCTTCGTCTGAACAGATCTGAACACATCTGAAATTTAGCATTACATTACTTGCTCACCTCTGGATCTGCTGTAGTGAATAGGTGCCGTTAGTATGAGAGTCCAAACAGCTGATAAAAACATCTCAATAATCCACAAATAATCCATATGACTCCAGTCCATTAATTAATGTCATGTGAAGCGAGAAGCTGCTTTTTAATAAAAAAAAACAAATCCATCATGTAGGCATTTATCTTTAAACTATCGCTTCTTGCCAAATTACGAGTCCATAATAACATATCCTCATGTGAAAAAGTCCATTCTTTGTTCAAAACCCATTAAAACATATTTGGACAGTTTTTGCTTGTAAATGGTGCTTGATCTGTGCATATTTCTCAATATTATGGATAGGGGATGTTTTGGACAGCACACATTCACTGCAGAATACCCATTGGTGAGCCATGCATTGTAAAATTTCTCCAAATCTGCTTCAGTTAATCAAATTCTATGATTTCCCCTGATATTTCCAGGTTTTCCATGACCAAATGAACTGTAGATTCATGTTACTTATTATGCCATATACATATCATATTCAGTGGCAATGGAAGACGCTTCAATTTTGTGCGATACAGTAATTCTTTGTTGTTAATGTCAACAAGTTTTAATTGGTTTTGAAATATATTATGGCATATAGCTTCAGTATAAACTTTTAAAATGCATTCAACTGTTTTCCATTGTTCGTTAAGATGACGGATTATAAAAGTAGCTGCATAATGAAATCTTTCAGTGACTGCACATTGAACAGTTTATTCAGTACAGAAGACACACTTTTAGTTATTATGACATCTCCTGTTGATTGGCTGTGGAATGGCCAAAGCAGACTGCTGTCAAATTTACAAATATGGCCATACGTATTTTTTTGTTTGTTGATCAAGCTGTTGTACATAATCACTCTCTAAGACTCCACGTAGATGAATTTCACTAAGCTTAATTGAGACAAAAAGCCCACATTGAAAGGGTGGGACAATGGTCGAAAGGATGTTTGTGGGATACAGAGAAAAACATAAGATGTCATTGAGTTGCTGAAGCATAAATTAATACATGGTCACTGGTGCATTTAAGTGTGTGTGTGTGTGTGTGTGTGTGTGTGTGTGTGTGTGTACATAAGCATGCACGCACACACACACACACACACACACTATTAATTAGTTGTTAGCATGCATATTACTAGCATATTGTGTTTTTATTAGTACTTCTAAAGCACATATGAATGCCTTATTCTGCATATTCTAGATCTGGTTTGTTAATAATGTTTTTAACAATGTTAAGATGCTCTTTTTCACTTTCATTCCATCTGTGTTAAATTCATTCAGCCTTTAAAAAAAAGAATCTTCCTATGACATGCTTGAGTTGCATAGTATCTGACATTTCTTTGATGTTGATATTATAAATTAATACGTGGAATCATCAGGGTGTCTGCACCTTCTTTTTGAGGCTGAGCACCTTTAAACAGTGCTTCATTTAATAGTTTGTTTCATGTTTTAGGTGTTTCACCCATTTCTAACTATGTGACAGTGAATGACTGTTAGAAATGAGCTTCTAGTTTTCACTGGGACCAGGACCACCCTCAAATCTTCTTGAAGGTTTATCAACTATTGTGAGAAAAGAGACTTTTGGGCTTTTTTGGGTTTGCTGGTATTGAGAAGCTCTGCTCTGATCTCTGCTCTGCTCTAAGTCCATAAGAAGTACATTGGTTTGTTCACCCAAAACTGAAAAATTCAAACCTGTACTGTTTATTATATTTCATGAAACACAAGTTAGATAGAATATTGACAAAACAATTTCATTAGAAATCGCACTTCACTTAAGTCTGATTATCTCATGAGCCTTCAGGTGACTATAGATTTCACCAAATCCCAGTGTAATGACTTTCCATCAATAGTTGCTGCAAACCTTTGGGAGTGCAGTGCCCCAATGACTAGGGAGGACTCAGTGGATCTAACCCCTCTTCATTTTAATCAGCCATTACCTGGCTAATGGGGTAGGGAATTGGACTCAAACATCAGCTCTCAGTCTATTATGCCATTACCATTTCTGCTGTTTGCCTTACTGTTCCCAACTTCCTTCATGAGAAGCCAACATATGATCCTGTGTGCTGTCATTTGAGGAAACATCTATGCATAATTAAATGTAAAATATATATGTATATATATGGTGAAATTAAAGAAGTATTGGTGGATACAAACTGAACTTTGACTAAATATAGTGTTTTTGAAATATGCTTATGCTTATTCAATCAGAAACCGCAATATTGGGAAATGCTATTTCAAATTAAAAAATATTTAAAAAAAATATATATTCTAACATATTTTAAAATGTAATGTATTATTGTGATAACAATGCTGAATTTTCAGCAGCCATTACTTTAGTTGGTGTATGTATTATTATTAGTGTTCAAAATTGAATGTTTTCTGGAAATCATGATTTTTTTCATAATTATTTGATGAATTGAAATTTCAAAAGAATAACATTTATTAATATAAATATTTAATTACATTATAATGTCTTTACTTAAATTTAATACATTTTTGCTGCATTCATTTTTTGAAAAAAATAAATAAATAAAAAATCAATCTTATTGACCACATTCTTTTAAACAAATCATTCACTGTGGTAAGAGCATTTTGAGGTCATGGCAATTTGTTGAAAAATCTGTTTTCCTGCCTCTAGTGTTCATGCTTTAAACTACAGTAAATGTACTCACGCTCTTGGAGTTTTGCAAATAGGTATTGGCAAGTTTTTCCAATGAACCTATGTTGGACAAAATGAATCTCAGTGACAAGGCAGGAATAAAATGTTTTGCATTTACTGAGCCTCCTCTTTTCACCCATGATCATTTGAATCTCTCATCTTCTCTAATGTTGATGTGTCATGTGTGTGTCTGTTAATTATGTGTCTGTTAATAATATCAGACCTAAACTGCATAGACGTTGGAACCAATCTGCAAAAATGAACCAAACAATATAGCACATTGATAAAATAAAATTTTAAAAGAGCAAGTTTGATTATTGCCTCATTGTTTTGTTGTAAAACTGTGGGTGAAAATAAACTATAAAATAATCATTATTTTTGGAGCACAACTGAAACATATGGTTAAGTTAACTACTAAGGTTTGTTACCCCAAACACCGACTGAGATAAACGTCCATATGTAGATGTGTGTTAGTCATTAGTGCGTGTGCTTTCACGGCTGTATTTGATAGATTGAATTTATGGCAAAGATAGGAGATTTTGGAGCAGCTAGCTGTTTATGGAGAAGTAGGATGACAGGAGAATTGTTTAAAGATGGACACTATACCATTCATCTGCATTAAGGGCTTGTATTAAAAAGTAGCGATTTGTCTTCTCTTTTAGCTTAGAGCAGAAAGGAAAGGAAAACATAGTCTGGAGAAGAATTGATTTTGTGGAATAAATGGAGCTAATGTGCTGTAATATTTATCTCCTCTTGATTAACGAGCCAGTTGGTGGTGGTGAATAAACTTAATTGAATGTTCCCCACACATCTGCATGCTTGTAATTCTCTCTCCCAAACCCTCTGTATCTTCAGGACTCTCTCTCTTTGTCTGTAGATGAGCGATGATTGTCTGGTATTACTTGCACTGGCGTCATGTTGAGCTGATGTGCATTTTTTGAGTGTCCTCCCACTCACATGAAAAGTGACTGTAATGAACTGATCTGGCAACCTTTAATCTGATCCTTCTCGCTTTGGGTTGTATTGTGTACCCAGTCTCCTGATCAACAGCCTTTGATGTCTTGTGTATAAAACAGTGGTAACATGAGGAGAGAGCTGAATTCTGCGTTGAATATTGAAGAGGTCATATCATAATTTGTTTTTAAATATATGTATGTTTTTGGTTTATAAAGTTAGTCCTGTTTTTTTGTGTGAAACATTTTATATTTAATCACAGATTTCTGTAATTAATCATAATTGATTGCAGCTAATATTGAAATTGATCATAATCTTATAATCATAAGTCGATTTTAACACTGAATCTCCAAACTAATGTGGAAACAACATAAAGACAGTAATTTGAATATTTGCTATTTTATATATTTGTTTAAAGTACTATACTGATAAAATACTAATACTGATGCGATTTTATATATTTTTTTAAATGCATTTATATAATTATTTTAATTTAGAATTGTTTTAATTTCTGGTGTGACGACCCTGTCTTTTGATTTTCTGCCTGTTGGTGGCCGTGTAACATTAACGTGTGTTATCGCTGCTAATTAAAGACGGGTGGAGAGTATAAAAGGTGCTCTGATCTGCTCAAGGATACTTCCTCTGGAGGAATGTCGTTCTCCAGAGAAGTCTTTTGATCCAACTCTTTTTGTTGTTTATTATGTCAATGTTTTTAACCCACTGGATTATTGTTTTCGTTTATATTTACTTCAATGTTTCTGTAATCAATAATTTTCTTTTAAATAAATAATCTTGCAACTGAAATATTAGTTCGTATGTGTGATCCTCTTTATGTTACGAGACGATGGCATGTTTTTTACTAGGTACTATACTCATAAAAATGCATACGCCTTTATTAATATTTTTAAAAATATATGTATGTGGATGTTTTTATTTAACATTTTTTATTTCTGAGAAAAAAATTAATGATTATAACAGAGGTGTGTGTGGAACATAATTTTCTCAGCCACAAACCATATTTTTTAATTCTGATTAAATCCCCCAGACTATGTCATTTTTATATTTGTTCTTGTCATGTAATGGTCTATATTTTTCACCTTCACGTCCATTTTTGTTCACAATCTCTTCACGTCCGTGTTTGATGTCGAACATACTTGAAGACCAGGCTTTTGCTCCTGTGAATTTTCAATGTGGACGGGGCTACAGGTTAGGAAAGTGCAGGAATAGAATCCTAACAAAGGACAAAATGTATCACTAAGTACAGAATAAGTCATTCTTTTGCTGTTCAGTTTTAATAAATGCCATTTTTGGATGGTTTGAGGAGGAGGAAGGTTTATATGATTTGAATGACAGTGTATTTTATAGTGCATCAGTCTTTTTACTTCAAAAGAGCAAGGAAAATCTGATTCCTCATGATAGGATCCCTTTAAGGTTTTACAGAACATGGTTCCACCTTGATGTCATATCAAGGAGCTACAGAACAGAATTATGCTGAAACTATTGACATTCATGCATTCCGGCTCTGTTTGTGCAGAGCTGATAAAATCAGTGATTAACATGTCAAGAATGTGTTGATCCAAGTTTAAAATGATTTCCAATTATTTTGGCTCAGCAAGTGCCTGCTGCCAACACTAATGCCATAGTGTGGTTCCCAAACAGGACGTCTTATTTACCCAGTTGCTGTGTGGAAACCTGCACGTCTTGGAGAGTAGGTTATTATGTAAGCATTAGCATGCAGTGCAGCAGGGTGTCTGAATAACCTCCCTTCCCACCTTCATAATTAGAGGCAGAAATGAGGCAGTGGAGGCTCTGGGAGGGCAGAGACCCCCTACTTGTCACCGCAGGCACTGTGGCTCAGCCATATCATGTAATAATTCAGTTTAAGAGAACTTATAATTAGTCAGACTTGGACCCGTGGATGAAGATCACAAAGTGGTGCTAGTTCTGTATAATGAAAGTATGTGGTGGTGCATGGTTAAGAGTTTTATTGAATTTCCAGTTGCAGAAACATACACTATATCACACAAACTAAACATTTAAGCTATTGAAAAAATAAAACAAAAACACTGTAGACACATGTTCACATGTTATACGGTTTTCTGGAATACTTGATTCTGCCAAGTGGGATTCCAGGAAGTAAAAATCTCATTCAATTTCTCCATAGGGGATTTGATTTTGAACAATAACTTATAAACCTTTGAAGACAGACCTACTGTGAGCTACACGGTTGTTATTCAATGTGAAATGCTTTCTTTGTAGACATAAGCCCACATTATTTCAACCAATTTGTAAAATAATTTCACAGTGGAATTACTGGTGATACTGTATATACTTTTGATATATATATATAGTATAATATAGTTTGATTTATTTTCATTTTTATGTAATAAAAACAAAGTGTTTATTCACCATACTTGCTGGTTGATTTGATTCATAGCCTGTAACTCTTTTTTCCAAAGACTTTCAACCAGTTATTATGGGAAAAATACTTTCGAAACCAAGGCCGCTGAAAAAGGGCTATATTGCATTGTCTATGGCAACTTTGTAAATTAGCCGCTAATACTGTAACTTCAACGCCATTTTCATATTTTTCTCATAATAACGCAGTTTCACTCTTTCTTTAGCACTGATGCCATCTTCATGGTTATCCGTAGAGAGAATTACCTCAGTAGATGTCAGTATAATTCTGTAATATTTTTGCTGTGTTTGTCTTATTGCTAGGCAGATTTTACATCATAACATAGACAGTTTTTTCTTAGCTGAAGCTTTAGCAAAATATACAGGTAAGATTAGAAAATAAACTCAAATCAATATTTAATATCACATTTGTTTATTTAGTGGGGAGCCATGCGATCTGTGCTTCAAGCCTGTGTAATTTTGACTTATTATTCATTATAAATAAAAAGTATTTCAGTTTAATACATTAGTACAATTTAGGCATTAAAGAGATATAAACCACTGCCTATATGTTGTAGTAATCTCATCCAAAATAAGCTTTGCTGAATACAGATACTGAATTTCTCTCAGTTAGTCTCCATTGAGCTTCAGCTGCAAATCATGAATACAAAGTAACACAAGCTACAAGATTACACTGTGTAACTTCTCCTAGCTGTGACTTGAATGTCAAGAGATGTTTGAGGATTCAATAGGTCAGAGGCATTCCATCATTTTCAGTAAATTTCACATGCAGCCGCTTCACTACCCGTGGCACTTCTCAGATGGCACTTCATCTCAGATTTCTCTGTCGTAAATGATTGTAAACAAGCCTTTGATCAATGGATTTTGTCTGGTGATTGCCTTCCAGGGAAAACTTGTTTTAATCATAAGTATGAGAAATTAATCAGACCCGAAAATAAAACGCAAACAATGGAATGAGTACTCGCCTAAAAGCTTTGATGTTTCCTCCTCCGTGTCTCTGTGAGTTCAGTCTGCTCAGTATTCCTGTCACCCGCTGTACATTATGTCTCTCTTTGCTGTTATCCCATGACTGATCCTGTGATTCAAGGGAAGGCGAATGGGGAACGCACTTAGGATTGTAGATGAGTTTCACTGTCAGGACATCGGTCAATCGAAGGCTCCGCTCTGACGTGCCTGTGTCTGGCCTGAAGGATGGCCTTCCCCTGAGCAGTGGAAAGCAAGAGATGCAGTAAACTTTTCTCAGAGTCAAATACATAAGCATACATTCAAGGTGCAGTCAGTGTTAGTGGTTTTTGCATATTGTTTTTTTACTTATCACTTTATTGGACATGCTTTAGATGACTTGTGCCATCATCTAGTACAAATTTCAAGGGATAGCATCATGGCACTCGATAGTGGCTAATATTTAACCGTTAAGAGCGTTATTCTTTTGAAGAATGCGTTTATGTAATTATAATAACACTACACCACTTTTTCAACTTTTGACTTGTAATATCGACTAATAATCTAAAAATAAATAGCCTAATTAAATTCAAAGTTATATTCACTTAAGCATCATAGCATTGATTTGTCTTTGACAAAACTACAGATTTTTCATTAAAGTTGGTCTAATTTTTATTGTATCGTTGCAATTGTATTTTTTTAATTGGCCATTAATCAGCAGTAGCATAAATATATATATTTTTAATATTCATAATATAATTATTTAGCCTGAATATAGGATGCTTTCTTAACAGCGGCATAGCATGGGAATCGATAGGCACACAGGGCACACACTGTGGTTGTTAATCGAACATTTACCGTTCACAAAGTGATTGCTCCGAAGCCTAATGTTGGAAACATTTCTATTTGTGCTGAAAGAGAGGTAACTTTAAATAAATTAATTTTGGCTAGACATTTATGTGTTGTTTATAATGAATGACATTATAATATGTATTTTATTTGTACAATTTCATATATCAATTTTTACTATAATCTTAGAGCTGCTTATTTTCAGATTTTTATTTTGCTGTTCTAAATACCATAAAATGTAAAGGATTTGCTGACAACTTTTTGTTACGCTCGATGCAATTTTGTGTAAATGCATGAATATAGAATACATTTTTTCCATGCAGCAAACGTTTTAAAAATAGCTTGGGGAATAAAACCTTTAAACATTACTTTGTTGCATGCTATAGATACAAAACTATTTGTTTACTGTAACTTTTATGGGTAGCTTTAATGTAAAATATTGTCATCAATTCCCATTTGTAAAATAAAAATTAATCGTTATATACAAATAGCAGACAATTTATTTGAATTACGCACCTCTTCACTCTTGCAGGGAGTCTATGAAATTTGTGCTACGCCACTGTTTTTTAAATCTTGTTTCATAGGATTTTGAAGCATATCTTGTGTTACCTGAAACACATTGAATCAAAGCCATGACCTTATGTGCATGTTCAATTCAGATGTCTTACAATGTTTTTTCCCCATTCACTTTTGTTTTGCCTGTGGTAATCCACTTTGGTCTGTTGCATTCAGAACTAAAGCTTAAATGTTCTTTGGATTCATTAAAGAGCTGTGAAGAGCTGGAGGTTATATGGAATTATTATTTAGGTTTTCATTTTCTCAAAGTTGTAGTCATAGTAATAAGCATAGCAGAAACCACAGAACACACAGGTGTTCACTCAGAAGAGGGAACTTCTTTATCTTGTCTGAATACTATTTTGAAGGAGTTTGATGAACATGTCTTGTTTTTATGGGTCTCAAGGTTCCATCTATAAATCCTTTGATTTCCTCAAGGTGAGATAATGCCCACAGGATGTGTATCTCATGGTCGAAAGCTGCACAGCTAAATTAAGTATAGAGACAAAGACCCTTCCAGGTGTGCGTCAGTTAGTGTCACCCTGTGATGATGATGAAAAGCTTTAGGTCAAGCTTTATCCTCAGCATTCAGTGTTCTCGCTGAAACATCCAGGCAAATCCTTGTCCTTCATTTCTCTTTCTCAAATAGCCAGTTTTATTGTTTGAACTCAGAATCATACTACTCAACGTTTTTATCTCTGTTACTTCTGGCAAGAAAGAGACATTGTTCATTGTGTTCAGAATAATTTTAAAATTGATAATTTAGAAAGAAGCTTGCATCTTGTCCTATGCAACTAACAGAACTGATCTGAAACAATACAAAGAAATGTACTGCAGTTTTGCATCCTGATTTATTAAAGGTGCTGTAGGAGATCTCTGAAAAAACTAACTTTAGCCTGATAGCAGAATATCCCACCCTCCCTGCAATCGCCGTTAAATTACTACAATAGGCTACATCAACGGTTCCCAATTACAGTCCTCCCGCCCTCCCTGCTCGGCACATTTCACATGTATATCTTATCACGTTCGACATTTGTTCTATTCAACCGTAAGTCATAAGTGCCCTGCAAAGTGGACATCAGCATATATTCCGCAATGATTCCAGTTCAAAGCGAGCGTATATGTTCCATTCAAAGGACATTAAAGTTTACGAGATGCAAATTTAAATTGTATTTATTTACAGAGGTATATTATGTCACACTTCCTCAGGAAGTTTCGACTGTGTTTGATAACGCTGCATGCTGAACGGATTTTCCCTGATCAGGGAGTAGGGAGTAATGAACACTGTGAAGGGAGCATGTCAATCGGAACACAGTTCATGCACGTAGCTCTCTTCTAACAAGCTGGCAAAATATGCAAAGCGGGGGGGGCACGAGGACTGGAATTGGGAACCATTGGGCTACATCATGTGTCATTCGCCGGTGAGAAAACGTTATCACACAATTAGTAAAAAGTACTACTTTTACTAACACCAGGAAGGAAGATCGGTTTGTTGATGTTTGCCTGCCATTCTCTCTCTGTCTGCACAGCGTGCGTTAATGCGCTGATGACCTATCCTGTCTGCGCGAACAGGGTGCGCAGAGGTTTGCAAATACATACGTTGACAGGCAGGTAGTAAAGACAATTGAAACGCTCGGACCGAGCATTTTGATTGGATGAACATTTCTTGGTTCCACCCCTTCCACAGAATATATTAAAGGGGTCATATGATGCTTTTTAAAAAATCATTATTTTGGGTATTTGGTGTAACCGAATATGTTGACATGCTTTAATGTTCAAAAAACACATTATTTTTCAAATACTGTATATTATTGTTGGTCCTCTATGCTCTGCCTCTCTCAAACGCTTCTACAAAGTCCCTCCTTCCGACAAGCGCCGTCTGCTCTGATTGGCCAACTGGCATAGTGGAATGTGATTGGCCGAACACCACAAGCTGCGACGGAAATGTAATGTCCCTTACCATAATCACGAGCTTCATCTTTCAAAAATTATAGTAAAGATGGTTAATAATGACTTTAGTTTTACCATCACTTTAAGTCCGAGGGAGGAACCGAGTCGCGTGACAGACAGGGATGATACTGGTATGTGTTTGCAAACAAGCCGTGATTAAGGCGATTTCTGACTGGCTCTACACTTCGCTGTGATGTGACCCCCCCTCTCTCTCTCTCTCCCACACACACACACACACACACGGCGCACACAACTCTGCATTTGAACAGTCAATAGCAAATACTTAAACTAATAACAGAACATACTCACAGTAGCTGATTCAGAAGCGCCAGATTGTTATAGTAAAGTCAGAATTGCCTCCTCTCCTAGGTTCACGAAACAGTCGTCCATAAAATGCGTTGTGATAACATCTGGGTTGGGCTGTCCTGTTGTAAGTAATCTTAATGATTCTTAAATGCATCTACTTTCGGAAGGCCAGATATTCACTCAGTTTGAATGAGCCGTTTTAAGGGGCGTGGCAGAGTCTTAACTTTGATAAAGAATATATCTTTGGTTTTGAGACTTTAGTCTTTGCAACTTCAGGGATCTCATCTATGCACAATCAGCTTGTAACACTCCAAAGATAAAGGGAAACTTGAAATCGCATCATATGACCCTTTAATACAAATAAATACATTTAGACCACTTAACTTAATGATTGCTATCGGGATGTGAAGAGACTTTCAACCAGCATAACAAAAAAATGTTCGAAGACAATCACCTATTGCACCTTTAATATCCCAAATAAAAGGTAAAATATTTGTGGTCACACTTTATTTACGGTCCAATTCTCACTATTGACAAACCATTATCTATGACTTTTGCCTTACTAATCTCCTAATTTGCTGATTATTAATAGTTAGTTAGGTTATTGTGAAGTTTAGGTATTGGGTAGGATCAGTGATGTAGATAATGGTCATGCAGAATATGTTCTTAATAAGCACTAATAAACAGCCAATATTTGAATAATAAGCAACTTTATAATAGTGAGAATTGGTCTCTATGAAGTGTTACCTAATTTGCTTGTCCAATTACATTTGGGCTTCTTTCACCCAAAACATCAGTCATGACTCATGTAGCTCATTCGTAACACCAAACGGACCAAAGAAATACTCAGATCAGGTGGGACACTTATGAACCCAATTCAGAACAAGAATATCACCTGCATTCCAGAATAGTTTTTTCTTTCTTTTCTTTTCTTTTCTTTTCTTTTCTTTTCTTTTCTTTTCTTTGATTTAGACAAATAGTTTACCAATTAAGTAGAGCAACATCATCTAAATGCTTACAATAAATATTTTCACATCACATTATTGCATGTCTGCAGTCCAGCTGTATTTGATACATCTTTGTATTCCCTGTGACAGCAGCCATGTTGTACAACAAGAATCAGATTAATACTTGTCTTTCAGTTGTTTTCATTTGCAGACACAGTTACTGTTTCTGAAATGACTTTCATGCTTGAAAAATCACGTTATGGAGCAATCGAAACTATTTCCACGGGCATGCCCTTTTTTGTAATTTGTTTGGTGGCAGGCCCCCAAATTGCATAAATTAGATATTTGTTATTTTGAAATGTGCTTGTTTGCATGTGTTTTTGTATTTCTAAAACAGGCTCTTGGAGTCTGGAGTAGTCAAATCTGTTAAGACCTCTCACAAACCCTAGTCATGTAAACACTATATGTAATAGGCTTTTTTATTTTGAGTAAAGTTTTATTGGTGGTAAGTGAGAAAACAAGTTTCCAAACTCTGACAAGAGCTTGTCTCTCACAGAACAGGTGACACCAGCACAGCCACTGTTTGATGAGGCTGAGCTAATGCAGTCCTGTGATGTATAATAAGACAAATGACTCACTGACTTATCTCTGCTAATTATAGATTAGCCCAATATTAGCTTTAGTTTTAATGTCCTCATACCACTGGAGTTGCTCTCCATTAATTAACAACCACTTTGGATGGATACATCATGTGTGCTGTGTTGTGGGTACACAGTATTAGTGTTTGTTGTGGGTGGATGATTTTTAAGAGAGCAGTGTTCACTTGTTTACTGATTTGCCTGGGCATTGGGGCCAGGTCTCAAGCCGAAGTTTAGCTTAAACATGATTAATTACAGCATATTATTGTGTCATGTGAGTTCCTTTTTCTTTTGGCTTCTAGAGATCTTATGATTGGGCTCATTCATTCACCTTGTCATAAAATAATAGCCTTAGACCAATATCAAAAAGCACAAAATTCATTATCTAAGGTAAATGAAATATCATTTTTTAGAAATATCTGCATTCACGAATCAGATTCTGTCCACCCACTTCAGTAGTTTCCTTGGAAATGGCACAGATGTAAGTTCTTCTGCGCCTGAAATTTACTGATCTTTTTGTGATAACTATAGGTGGCAGGTGGAATGAAACACATGTCTGGCTTTACATGCTTCCGTGGACACAGACAAGTGTCAGAGAAACAAGAAATTAGGTAAGTTATAAAACCTTGTGTTAATGAATGATGAACAAACTTTTTGCTTTAAAAACTTTTATTTCAATGTTCAGATGCTAAACAGTTTTGGAGTTTATTCTGTTTAGATGTTGAATGCATGGTTGACAGATTTTTTTATATGAGAAGGAATACTAAAAGCTGTGTCTTAAGATCTGATCTAGAAAGCCTAAGCTTAAGGCTATTTTTCTTTTTCTTTTTTTTACTATTCATGACCTTAAACAATCTATGGCTACTTGGTACATTTTAAACATAAAGTAATGCGTTTCTGATAAATTCCTTGTTATTACTGCTTCAAGGCAGATCTTATGAAGAAGAAACAATTGAAGCATGAAATTAGCTCATGCCATCTACAAGAAAACGTCAATATAGACTCCAAAAATTAAACCGGAGGATTGGTCTGGGTTGACTGAACAAGTGGAAGAAGCAAAATAACCCGATTCCGTTTAAGAACAATTTAAAGACCATTGCTGGAGGACTTAGAGATTGCACACTTGTTTTCTTATCTCCTCAGCCAACCCTTACCAGAGCACAGCTGTGCACAGACAGCAGAGACAATTGTGACTTTAAGAGCATTTCATATAAGTTAGCTCTCGCAAAGTTTATAAAGGTCTGTAAGTCACAATTACAGCGATATCATCACAATTATATACCTCTACAACTTGTGTTGTATTATCATTTCTTTTTTTTCTCTAGCAACAAATTGTTGCAATCTCGGTTATAAAAACAGAAAATAAATTCACAATGAAATGTTTTTGATTCTTGTTTTTTGTGGTAGCCACATATGTCTTTGAGCCTATTTACACTGTTCACTTAATTCGTTTTTCAAATCAGATCAGTTATTCGATTTGTTAAAGCTATTCCATTTACACTTGACCACATAATGTAATGTAAATATAATGTAATACAATCTTCAATTCCCAGCTATATGCAAATAGATTTGCAATGCATTTTATTTATTATCAGCGTTTTCAAGGTCAAAGACCAAAATATGAGAGACAGCAGGATTAACACTGGTGAAAAAAAATCTGAACTGTTCTTTTGTTGTTTGATTGGATTGTCTTGAATACATTTCCGAGGGAATTTACACTTGGTCTTTTTTGGGATCTGATAGCTATCCGATCAAACAAAACAAAACAAAACGCATGAAGTGGTTCAGTCTAAATAGGTCCTATCTGTGTACAGCTAATTGTTTTTGATTGGAAAGAGTGTGCAGTGGATTTGTTGGAATGTGTTAACACATTCATATAAATTCATATTTTAAGATCAGCAGCCCGACATTGTGAAGAAAGATTTAAGATGTATGCGAAGAACCAAGACAGCGTTTGACTGCAGATTGTTAGCAGCTTGGTAAACTTACTAATAGCAGTCTGCAACATTGAATGTATGAATCAGCCAGAAAAAAGTATATTGCAATTACTACTCATTGATTTTGTACTTAATTTATATTCAAATGACTCAAGACAGTTCTGTAATTGCTTCCCTTCATTGTTCTGATCAATTCTAATTTCACACTTCTCAGATGTATATTAAATAAGCAATGTATGTCAAGAGCATTTGCCGCTTCTGCTGGCCAGCAAAGTCCTGAAAGAGGAATTGTACAAAAAGTATATATTGATATATTTTTCCACCAACCATCCCAATCAACTGTAAAGCCTTGTTTTATAACTTTAGGCCTGGCACCAGCAATATTTCCACGTATGATCTGTTAGCGAAGAAAATCGGTACATGAACAAAATAGTGGTTTCTAAGTAGCAAAACGTTAATTTTTTAATGATTAACATACAGGTTGAATGGAGATATCTATATATTAATTAAAAAGTAGACATATTATTTAACATGACATGAATTTTAATTAATAAGAATACTGAATATTTTCTCATATGATTGTTATTGACAAATATTGACTACTGAAATTATCAGATCTGTAGTTGTCACAATATTTATATTCTTAGTCAAAGATCACCAGCTGTCAGATGTTAGCAAAGATCACCATGAACTGCTTACACAACTGTACTCGTTGTCTCGTTTTAGGAAAGATGAAAGCTGGCAAAATGCAGCTACTTTTGTGGGACTTGTGCAGGAATTGTAATAAAAGCTTAAAGCTCCTTCTTTGAAAATGAATCAAAGCTCAGGCTGTGAGAGTGTCCGCATCTCTATTACCCTGTCTATTTCCTGTCACATGCTCTTTTGGTCTCTTTCACTGTCTCTCAGTAGCTCAAAGCAAGTATGCTAAAGTGAGGGCTGTCACTTTTTTTTATTCACCTGAGTTCCTAGAACAAAATGCTTTTCTTAATATATTAATACTCAGCTGAACTTTAAACTCAAAAGTCAAAAGAAAATTCTCAAATCTCAAATATTATCAGGTCAAGATATTTTTTTTAATCCTACATGCAACAGCCATCTGAAAATCAAAAACAAACGTAATATCTCACATCTTTCATAAGTCTTGAGTCTGAAAAACTCTAAAATGCTACATAACAACACTGGGAATCTATAACAGTATATTTAGAACATATATAGAAACAGATGTTAAATGACCATCAGTATATTTCCTTATCCTGTTTGCCATCATTAATGATGATTTAAACAACTTCACAGTTGTTTGTTGTTTGTGAAGGTTGTACAGCAGTTTATTTTTATGTGTACTGCATTCTTTTCTTTCCTTGGATCTGTTGACTCAGTCTTTGTTACTCACACTATTATTCCAAACTCTTAGAATCAGAACTTTTAGTCTTTAAATAAACTTTTACCATAAAGTCTGGTCCAGTTTGCAGCTCTTTCTGGCCAAGAACCACCCACTTAGACAGGAAAGATCTGTTTGACCAACATGAAAAAGAACCATTTTGTTTTTATGAGCTGTTTAGAGAGTGGGTTTACCTAAAATAGCAATTAGCTGGAAAAAGTGATTACCGAAAGTAATGTGCACAGATTATTGCAACCACATTATACTATTCAGCTAGTTTACTTAATCTAGTTTACTTACTTTTAAGCACCTCCAATCAAACTCAGAGATCTGATGACACTAACCTGGAAAACTTTGGCAAGTTGGGACTATTTCTCAAATGCGATCACCCAGAACCTTATTAACACAACTTTGAAGGTTATGTGCCAAGAATAAATTATTCCATTATTCCGTTTCCATTTTGTTTGTTTTTGGAAAGAAAGAATGGAGGAAAGGGAAACGTCCAGTCAGAATGATGATGATGTCTAATTGATAAAGGTTGATCCACACAAAGGGTGGGAGGAATAGATGAGACTAATTTCCAATTTGCTGAGAGGGATATATCCTGTTTCCTATTGAAGCATATGATGTAGTGGGAATATTGGCTGCTTTATTTGGATTGGATATGAGTGGATATATATATATATATGGTAGATTGAGTAGCACACAGAAGGAAGTCTCATTGTCTGAGACAGTCAGGCTCCTGCAGTGCCCGACATTCAGGAACCTGCTGAGAGTGTGTCAGCACATTATTCACCAGGCGTATAACACATCCCTTACAAATTACATGTGGCAAATCATAGCATATGCATTTTTGTCTTGTTTATTCAGACAGTTTATCTGTTTAACAATTTGTAGCATATGTATGAATCATTGAACAGCCCTGCAAGCAATGGTATGTTTGAATGTAATCACAGCTTAGTATGCTTCAAAGCATAGCAGAGAAGAGTCTATTGATTTGTGTGTGTGTGTGTGTGTGTGTGCATGTGCGGATCAAATGTATTGACACAGGATGGACAGAAAAATGCATAGAGCAGCTAACCACAGGCCAATGGCAGATGCAGGCCAAAAACCTGCTGCTATTTACATGCAAATTAGAAAGGAGTCATGTTGAATATCTATTTGTCATTTATAATACTGCACACAAGCTTCAACACACTTCATTAGCAGTGGCTACAACCCCTGATTACAGAAACATTCACAGCTTTCTTCACACTTCAAACGATTGATTTCCTTGTGTCAGAATTGTGCTTTGAGCCCATCTGTGTGTCGTTTTATATAATCGTCTTAGTAATGGTTGATTTTGAAAAGAGCCTTTCTAAAATAAAACTATGAGTGTGACTAGCAACTTATCCGGGTTTGTTTAGTAGACATCAACGCCCATGAAAGTGGTGGTATTAACAGATGAATGGTTTACTGGTACATTTTAATTGTTTGTGCAACTGCAAACCTTCAGTATGGCTCTATTCCATGAGTAAACTTATTAATGCCAAGAAAACCCAAATAAAAAATTTATAAAGGTAGCTAGGTGTAAAGACCGATTTATACTGTGTGAAAAAAAATATTAAGCAGAATATTAGAAAAGAAAACACGTTGTTTGCAAATATAAATAATAAAGTTTTATATTGTTATGCTTTGTGTATTTTATTTAGCTTTGTTTGATTAATAGTGTATAAACAATAATTCAAGTACATTTAAATAAATGTGTAGGACTTGTCACAGTTAATAATTTTGATATTACATTTTAAAATTGATTTAAAAGTAGAACATTTTAATTTTAATAACATTTCACAACATTACAGTTTTTTATAAATGCAGCCTTGGTAAGCACTAAAAGACTGCTGTCTTAATCATTAAAAAAATTGTATTGACTCCAAACTTTTGAACTCTAGTTTAGTTAAATTCAATCTAAAACTATGATGGTTAGTGGAATATTTCTGACTAATCTAATGTTTTTCTGAAAAAAAATATATACTGTATATATATTCTGTAAACCCTCAACTCTAGAGTACTCTCATGTATTCACTGTCCAAGAAAGCTTAAATATGTGCATGATTTCACTCATAGACTTCTGTCTTATCTTCCTTTTATTTTGTTCTTTCTTTTCTGTCATATTTTACAAGGACTTGCTGCAACACTATTATTTCAGATCTTAGGGAATAGTAATAAGATTGAGAAAGGACTCAAAATAGGATATAGGTGTATAATAGAAGTGCTTTTCAATCTTTTCAAAGGGACACAGGTGAAAAATCCTATTGTATATTATCCGGTTGACCTTTTCAGTCTTTGAAATCCTTAAAGTCAAAACAAACTGAACTCGCGATTTGCGAGATCTATTGTGTCCCAGGTCTTTGCAGATCCTGCCCTGTTCCATTCAATCTCCTCTGCCTCATGACTTAAGCATTTTGCAGTAGGGGACGGAGGCCCGTTGGGGACTGAAGGGTGTGTCATTAAAATGCTGAGCCCCTCAGTATAACAACGTCAATGTGAGCTTTAAGATTCAGACTGTGCAATAAAAGTTTGAAACATCTTCTAATGCAAAGAGGCATGGGTATATGAAGAATGAAAATAACTAATATGACCGTTTTGAACGACAACCATCCAGAACGCCCTAACAATTGCACAAATGCCCTAGCATTAGCAACATGCCTTAGTACCACTTTTATTTACTTTAGAAAATGTACAGTAAAAATCTAGTAATTTTTTTGTGTGCATTATTTTATTTATTTTTTTATTCTTCATGCAAATACATACACGTTTTTTTACAATAGTATTTCTCAGTTATAAAACTTTAGCAATGTTGAATTAATTATCAGCTCTGCTAAATTTTGTTGAGGTGGTTTAATGCTCTTATGGATTATGCTCTTAGGCATGTAATTCCATTCAAAAGAAAAGCATAATCCTATGGTTTATTCTTTCATTCCATTAGTTTCTCATCATGAGTATCTGTAAACTTTTAATTAACTTTACCAAAGATTACCCAGTAAAAGCTTTTGAATGGTGCATTTAAAAAAAAATAGATATTTTGATTTCAGTCAGGTTTCCAGCACATTTGATGCATCGCTGCCATCGTAAGCGGAGTAAAGGATGATGCCTATACAAGCTCACATGTAGGTAGTATTGCGGTGTCATGCCGCAGTCCCATAAAAATGGAAATGGCATGCAGATGGGGTCCTCCCATTGCTATGGTGTCATTAATCTAAAGCAATTTACAATGTCTGGGGATCAATGACTGAGCCATACGGCCCTTTTATCAACGTCTAGGCGTTTAGATTCTGCAACATTTATAAAGCTCCTGACAGCCTGGCATGTTTCAAGAAAGTGATAAAATCTCTGTATTGATGGCACTTCTCCAAGTTCCTTATTCCTCAAAATACAGGAATGAATAAATTATGGGACATGAATCAGTTGGAGCGTATTGTGGAATAAGAAGACAGTGAAGAGCTCTGAGGTGGGGCTCATCTATATACATTAAATTCTGTTTTATGACAATACTCATTTATTTAAGTCTCTAAGAACAAATGGAGGGAAAAATTGAAATATGTGATAGAAATTAAGTAATAGGAAATAAACAACTGAAATAGTGTATGGTATGAGAATGAAATGGACATTGGCTCATAATTAATTAAACTCAGCTGGGCATTGCTCTGTTTAAATCTGTCTGGTTTACATAGATAATGCTAAAAAAAGGAGATAAATATACTGCAATTTGTTTTACTTTCCCTTTTCCACCTCACCTTTTATCTCACAATTCAGACTTTTTTTCTCACAATTTTGAGTTGCAATCTCACAATTCTGAGTCAGAAATTCTTCGGAGAAAAACTAATTGCGAGATATATATATTTTTTCTTCACAATTCCAAGTTTACATTTCACAATTCTGACCCCCCCAGAGATAAAAAGTCACAATTATCTTTTTTAACATAGTAAAAAAGTACGTTGTTACACTACAAGTTACCAAATAATCTTAAACTACATTAAAGCTCTTTAATGAGTATATTGTTAATTCTAGAATTATATCAACTTAAAACAAGTTCAGTTGCTGCCTTAAAGTTTGAAGTATAATCAAGTTGGCTGTACAAGTCAATTAAACATAAATTATTTTAAACTTGCTTAAAAATGGAGTTAAAATTGGTTAAATTATTTTGATGAGTAATGGAATAACATATGCTACCATGATTTATTGATTACATGATTTATTTACAGTGCACATATTGTAGCTTATTACTACAAAAGAGATGAAAGAACTCAAGAATGCTTAATTTCCCCTCAAGATTGTGACCATTCTCCTTCAGGATGAGACTTTTGACTTTTTCAAACTTATTCATTACTGTGGTTTCGCCTCTGCACTTGTCACATGTTGAGGGTGCCACAAGTCTACTTTCATCCGTTCACTAGCGGGTAACAGGAACATATTTCTCCCTGTAGAGAACTATTGATTTCTTTACTGACTTCTCTTTGCTTCAATATTGATTCAGTGGCTTAGCTTGAAGGCATTTCGATAACAGTTTTATTGTGCAACCTTTGTCAAAAACATTTTATATTTAGATAGAAATGTATATAATGCCAACAAATGCCACATTAAAACCCCAGTGCCTCTTAAATTACACCATAGAGACACAACTTTATAAAAAAGATAAAATCCTTCTCTTAGGATTCCTGCTGGAACAAAAACAGAGTCTCGGCAATATTTGGTATTAACTCTGTCATGAGAACCATATTATTTCATAATAAAAAAATGATACTTCATAAAATTGTATTGGTTAAATTCAAATGTATGCTTGAAAGTGTTGACATGCTCTGGACAAAATACTTAATAATAATCTCATGTCTCCTCAAGACCTTTCTGCTCATATTTCTGCTGCTTCTGCCTTATTTTGCCAGTCTCTTGTTCAAAACTAAGAACACAGATGCATTACAACGAGTCGGTGATTTACACCAGCCTTCAGCAGCACCACAGGCTTCACTGCTTATGACATTTCCCTCCACATGGAGAGATATTACTGTGACATCCAAAACAACTATGCAGAACTGCACACAAATCATGACAAATACAAAAAGGTATAATAAGGCACTAATAAAAAGGTTGATAAAATTAATTACATATTGAAAGTGCATATTGGAAATGTATTTGCAAAATATGATTCAAGTTTTTCTTATTGATTCTCTGACTGTCATCCAGACAGGAGGGTTGAGTGGCTTTGGAGTTTTTGGAGTGCTTTGACTTAAATCTAAATTTAAACTGAAATTCAATTTAAATCTAAGTGCTGTCATTTTCTTGGCAACAATGTTGACAGGACCATCATGACAAATGTTTGTCCTTTTCTAGCAGCCTTAGTGTGGCTGTTTTTGGCAAACCTCTAATATGTGTATGCACATATATTTCCAAAATTTATGTTTCATATTTTGAGCTAATCAAGAGTTAATGGGTTGATATATAGCCCTCTTTGCTCATAAATTGGGTTAAATCTTGACTCTGAGTGCCACACAGTTTATGATTTTATGAACTCTGTCTCATAAAGGCAAGGGGAGATATTATTGTATGAAAAATGAAACAGTTTTATTAAAGTGATTTTGAGGGGGCAGATTGGTTCACTGTGTTATTTCTAGTGCTTGTATAGGGCATGGCCAACTTTTTAGCAGATCAAAAAAGACTGCTGGGTTCCGAAAGTAAAAAAAAAAACATTGACTTTCTCCATAGAGAAATGTATTTTTAACAATAATGTGTAAACCTTTCAAGACAGACGTACCTTGAGCTCCTCGGTTGTTTTTGTAGAACAAGTGTGATTTAGCAACCTTTCTTTTAAATGTATAATGTTGTTTAATAATTGAAGAACTAAACTCCTTAGTCGCCATTTAGTTTGACCCGCGATGTGGAGCAAACGAGGGAAATACAGAGTTCCCCTATCGAGCTTTCAGGAGACATCACGGAGAAACTCTCAGTTATGGGAACTCCTTCCCTCCAACCTTTCCTGAAGTCCTATTGGCTCACGCCAGTCCAAATGACTGGCCAATTGTCGTGAAGCATGCAAATAATGACAAGCTCGAGGCAGTATAAATGCGGAGCCCGCAACAATTACGTCAGAATCTTTTCCTTCACTTGCTGAACAACCTAGCTTAACAGCTCACAGTTGAGGTTCGCTCATACGAGGGCGGGCCTGGATGGCCGCTCCTCTGCAGCGTTCAGGTGAGTATGACTTTTTTTTTTAGAATGAGTCCGTCTGCCCTCGACCAGTGGTGGACCTTAAGGACTTTGTAATGAGCTTATGCCCATGTCCACATTCCTCTCACCCGTCAAACATGCAGGACAGGACATCAGCCCGGCTTCTCACGTCCCCCTTCCATGGCGGAGCGGAGAACAGAGGGCAGATACGGGAGCTAAGGGTTCTCATGTCGCCGCAGATGCCACACGGAAAAACCCACTGTCCAAGCATGCAGCCCCCTGCCTCAGAGCGGCATTCTGCCGTGTGCAAATCACAATCAATTGGCTCCTCACTCATTCACACGATACCAGCCCCTCATCAGTGGCTGCCTGTCTGGAAGACACTGCTCTCTTATTCACACGATACCAGCCCCCCAACAGCAGTCTGCCGTGTGTAGAGGACACTCTCATTCACATGATACCAGCCCCACATCAGCGGCTGCCATGTGTAGAGGACACTCTGATTCACATGTTACCAGCCCCACATCAGCGGCTGCCATGTGTAGAGGGGCACTCTCATTCACATGAAATCAGCCCCACATCAACGACAGCTGTGGGAAGAGTATACTCTCTCATTCTCATGATACCAGCCCCACATCAGCGGCGGCCGTGTGTGAGGACTCCGCTCTTTCACTCATTCAAGGTGATATGGGGCCCTCGCGGTGCAAAGGAGTCACCTCATCCCCCTGGGCAAAAAAACGTGCGAAGGTGAGGAGTCACTTGATGGCCCGGTGCGCATCCTATCAGCATTCCAAATTTCTCTGGATTATTATGCCAGTTGTTTACGCCCCAACAAAGTGGTGTTCAACTAGGTCGTATAGTATAGTCAGTCTGTAGTGACAGCCAGGTGCAGATCTGCTCAAGGATCGGGCGCCACAAAATCGCCCCGCCTCAGAGCCGTCACCTGCACCGGTTTAAAAGCAGCAGACTTCGAGATCGAGGTCTTCTTTGGTGCACGGCGCATCACAGTGCAGGGACACCAGGCCCGCAACCACGGCGGTCAGGGTCCGTATGTGTGGGTAAAAGTGTAAAGAGACCCGGGAAGAAGCACCACGGCCAGTGGGGGAGCCTGCAAAAGCACCAAAAGTTGGTTAAATGACCATGGTGTTGGTGTGTTTGACTGGCCAGCAAACTCACCAGACCTGAACCCCATAGATTCTCTTGTCAATTGTCAAGTCTCTTGTATTGTCAAGAGGAAAATTTAAACAAGAGACAAAAAAAACAAGAGACAAAAAAATGCAGATGAGCTGAAGGCCACTGTCAAAGAAACCTGGGCTTCCATACCACCTCAGTAGTGCCATCAACTGATCACCTCCATGCCACTCTGAATTTAGGCAGTAATTAAAGCAAAAGGAGCCCCTACCAAATATTGAGTACATATACAGTAAATTAACATACTTTCCAGAAGACCAACAATTCACTAAAAATGTTTTTTTATTGGTCTTATGAAGTATTCTAATTTGTTGAGATAGTGAATTGGTGGGTTTTTGTTAAATGTGAGCCAAAATCATCACATTTAAAAGAACCAAAGACTTAAACTCCTTCAGTCTGTGTGCATTTAATTTATTTAATAAAATATTTCCACTAAATAGATTTTCAATTAAACTTTTCCTCGACATTCAGATTTATTAGATGCCCCTGTAGTACCAAACGAGGTGTCCCTAAAAGCCAAATTACCACCGTTGAACACCATTTTTGAGAAAATGGTTCTAAATAGCACCATTTGACAAAGTGCTATGTGGCACCTCTAATGGTTCTATATAGCACCTCTTATGGTGCTATATAGCACTTTTAAGAATAGGTGCTATATAGCACCAAAAGTGGGGGCAGCCGTGGCCTAATGGATAGAGCATTGTAACCCGAGGTTGTGGGTTCGAACCTCGGCTCTGGCAGGAATTGTCCACAACTGAGGTTAGACCCTTGAGCAAGGCACCGAACCCCCGACTGCTCCCCGGGCGCCACAGTGTCGGCTGACCACTGCTCCAAGTGTGTGTGCACTTGGACGGGTTAGATGCAGAGAACACATTTCACTGCTGGTTATACTCTGTATAATTGTGTGTGACAAAAAAAATTGTTTCCCCTATGATTACGAGCCAAAGAACCACTTTTGGCGCTATATAGCACCTTTTTTTAGAGTATACTTCAAGAACCGAGACTGCTAAAAAGTGAACTGTCCCTTTTATGTTTTTTTTTTTGTGAATAAGGGTACATCTGAAGCCTTTATCTGTCCTTGTAAAATTAAAATGAACACTGCATTCTCAATTTCTGCTTTGGATGTGTGAGTGATGATTGATGACATATCTCAGATGGATAGATGGTTTCTTCAACAAGAAAGCAATGTTCATGTATTCAGTAGGAGTCCGAAGAGAGAGAGAGGGACAATAAATACAATTTTTGTTGGCAAAAGGATTGACCCATGCAGTCTTTTTTGTGGCCCCGACAGTAGTGCGACAAGGAAATGAAGGGCATCAAGAGAGGTTTGTTTTCACTCTTGTTCTCTGTTCAAAGGAGACAGGGAAACTGTAGCTGGCAGGCTGGACTGGAAGGAATAGCTAGTCATTGATTCCACAGATTACATGACACGCGGTGATGTGGCTTTGTAGTATCAATCATAACAGTGGTTGTGAAAGTACAATTTGCCTTTTGACTGGTTTTAAGACTAAAACAAGAAAAAACAAAATACCTTTCAAAAACATGTACAAAGTACATGTACAAAAAAAACAAAGACGTTACACTGTAAAACAAGTACTACTGTTTATAATTAACAAGTTCTAGGGTACTATATCGGTTATCTGCCATATTAAAGATTTTTTTAAATTACCATTATGGGCCAGTATCACATTTTTTATTTTGCCAACTCAGACTTATTGGAGAAATATGTCTGTAGCAACAATTCTGCAAAATATTACATTGCTTCTAGAACCCCAGTAATCATAATTTGTGTGAAAACAAATAAAAGCTATTGCCACTATTGTTCATAACTAAATATCATTTGGAGATTGCAGAGAGATGCGTTTTTTGAGTTTTTGGTACGTTCGTCTTTTTTCCCCTTCAAATCAACCTGTGTTAAATTTGCATGTTCTTTAAAGCAATCAACATAATCTAGCACTAAAGTTAAAATTAAATGTATAAATAAATAAAAATTAACACTGTTAAATATGATCTTTAACAAATGTCATTATAAATATTATGGATGTAACGATTAACCACGAGCCGGTTGAAAAACTATTCAAATATGTGACGATTCAAATTGGTTGAGATGATAAACAAATCACGATTCAATTAGGGGTAGGAGTTTATATGAATGTATGTCTGAAGGGTATTTACTGTCTTTAGAAAAGTTTAGATTATATTTTTATTTTCATCTTGCCTCTGTATAATGCATATTAATATTTATAAGTGCAGCACTGCTTTTTTACAGCGGAAACCAAGGAAGCGCAACCTGCTGGCAGATATTGAATCTGCTTCTCATTCAGCTAGTCTGCTGTTTCTGTTTAATGCAGATATTTTTGTATATATAATTTCACAAAACTGAAGTCGAACCATTCTGTTTTTGCTTCAAATTTATAAAATCTAATTTAGATAAAGAAACTGTTCATGTTGTATGTATGAAGCATCTTTGTTTGGATTAAATGAAAAATGCAGTGGTTGCCTCTAATTTTAAATGGAAAGTGCACATATATGTGGAATATATGTGGATTTAGATAGAATCCAGTAGTTTTTCAACAGGTGATCATTTGTGGGAATGTTGCCTTATGGATATGTTAGCTGATTCTTAGGTCAGAGGAGGACAGGGTGCAAGCCCCTAGAAACTGATGCGGTAAGTGGGCTGGAACTGGCTGCCCATGGCTGCTGCAGAAATGGCCTTTTTTCTGGTTAATCCAGATCCCCTGTTGAATAAATCTAGGCACTCAGGGTGATGGGAAAAGATGCCTCCTGCACAGGGTGGTGCCATCATCCTGAGTCATATTAAGAAGCTATTATACTAAACCTCAGGCGGTCTCCATGTCAAACAGACATGAAGTTGAATATGTACTTGCAATTAATTATCTTCATTCCTTTTGGTTATAGTCAGTATTTAACACATTCAATCTACAGTACCTGGTCTCATAGCATTTATGTTCCTGGGTGCACTTTTTAGCGAGATGCGAAATTCGTACCAATAAGTATATATCACTGCAGTTTACAAAACAAATGAACACTAGAGGCAGTAAAACTCTGATGCCTTTTATTCGTTTTCACACAAATTGACAGAGTTTTGATGAAAAAATTGTAATTTTTGCACAATTACTTGAAGAATATCATGTTATGACAATATTAATATGCTGGGAGATTTGAAAACTGGTGCTTCTGAACGTTAGAATCGCATATATCCAGCTTAATATCTATGGGTTTTCATATACGGTAGGTTTGTTCTGTAGCTCACGGAGTACGGAGATGTACTTGAGAAGCGAGGAGCTCTGAATCCTGTGTAACTATGGTTTGACAAAACAGTTCAAATCTGCATATAAGGAAATTCAAATAGCATGGTTGCATCAACAAATACGTTTTTATATCAGTTTTGCATTTGTCAACACTATCGGGTAGGTTTAGGGTTGGGTTTGGGGTAGGGCATATTTCCAACACGATAGAGCATTAATTTTTAGCAACATTCCCCGAATATTTGAATTCTGAACTATCGCAATACATTCTTGAAGTAACTTAATAAAAAAACACAGTAATACTGTATGTGCCTATATGGACATAATAAAAATGTGCCATGGTTCAAGTATTGAACCTGTGTTTTAGCATAATTCAGTGGACATTTCTCTTTTAAACTGCGGCGAAATGTGCAGTAAGATCCGTAAAAATGCTAGTCTCGCTAAAAAGTGCACAGAGGTACGAGTTTTTATGAGACCACATTGCATTAAATCCTGAACTGAGTGTCAGTATGGCAAAAATTCAGTGGCTAACATCGCTAATCTGGATCCATACATCTTTATGTATTTGGACTAGAACTTTTGTCACCCAAATATCTTCATTGCCATATAGCTTATAGAGAACTATATAACAGTGAAAGGTTTAATCTTCAGGTGACTTAGGGGGTCAAGTTTAAAATCATTCAGATGCATACAGAATATGTGCTTGCTTGATCTTCAGTTATGTTGTGCAGAAATGCTCTATAAGTGCTAATATGCTAATTATCTGCAGTCTTCCATATTAGCACATCTAAATGCACAATTTTGGATAATAAAAGTTTATCAGCCAAAGACCACTTTAAACAAAGCAATGTACTGCCGCATCCCCTGGAGACTGCACACCTGTCTGCACCTGCCTGCAGCCTTAACTGAGAAGGTGGAACAGCTGAAGAACTGTATGAGAAAGCACCAGTGTGCCAGCTCTAAATCCTCTCTGAATAAAAATTGATAGCACGGTGCTATTTCTCAAATTGACAGCTGAAGCAAACAAAACATGTCCACTCCCATCTGGCACAGACTCCCACTGAAAGTGGACAAGAACCACAGTTTCTATCCTTGTTAACAAGCAGTCGAATAATATTTTCTTCTACGGGCACAGATGGCTTGTGAGTTTTATTTAACATTAGCAACGTAGGACTCTGTTTAACAGTGTATCAGAGATCTTCATCAGAGAACTTGATATTATTTGACCTGTATTGATTTGATTTATATTTAACTTCATACAAGATTTGTGTTTATATAGTTTATATAGACAACATAAAGACATAAACAAAAGTTTAGGAAGTGTAGATTTGGAGATACATTTTTTTATACATTTTGATTTTTTGTCTGTAAAATATAAGGCTCAAATACTAACTTTTGCAAATGTTTAAAACTGATCCAACATAGTGCAACTATGCTCACGGTGACCCGAGTTCTATTCCTTCTCTAGGTCCTTTGCCGATCCTGCCCCTCTCTCCACCCAATACTTTCCTGTCTGCACTCCACTGTCCTATCTAGTAATAACAAATAAGGCATGAAAGCCCCCCCAAAATACATAAAAAAGAGAACCAAATCAAACAAGTGAGAGAAAAGTATTTTCTTTGTAATTTATGTATTGAGAAAAATGATAATAAATAAAGACAAAACTCAGTATACACCTTATTAATGTTGCAAACTAGATATACAAGTTAGCAGATGTGCCCAGAATTTGAAAGCAATGCTCCAAGTTGACACATTATGCATTTTCCTCCCATAGAAAACCATTATAAAGAAAAGTTTAATGTAAGTGGCATATTGAATGAAGACAGTGATATGAAAAATAACTATTAAACCATAACTCGTTTACTATTGAAAGGATTTTCGCAGAGGTGGGACCAAGTCATTGTTTTGTAAGTCACAAGTAAGTCTCGAGTCAAAATAGGCAAGTCCAAGTCGAGTTGCAGGTCCTAAACTTTTAGCTTCAAGTCTTAAACAAGTCATTAGTGCTCTTTGCCTAATTTAGTGTCTCAGTATTAATTACCATATCAAATTTATAGTCATTTATATCAGGAAGTCGGTTTGAATATGTTTTACATAGTTTAATTTCATGTGAGATGGGTGCCCTTAGTAAAAATAAAAAGGGGGTAAAAAAGGGGATTTTAAAATAGGGATTTAAACAAATAAAATAAATAAATTAAACAAACAAAAACACTGGGTGGATTTGTATCATTATAGGATGGATGTGTATACACACTTCCAACACACATTTATGTTCAAACAACTTTTACTTAAGCTTAAAGTTTAAGATGTTAAAGTGAATACAAATTATGTCATAATTTAATCATTATGTATTCGTATAATTTAATTTGATTTGACATGGGACAGCCAAAAACATCCACCATAAAATAATCATTAACCTAATCCATTCTATTCCATTTTCTTTTATTCTCAAAAATATATATAGCTACCCCTTCTGTCACCTGTGTAATAGCTCTAGTCAAGGTACACATATACATATGTTCTGGGACTGTCCCGAATTGCCTTCCTCTGGTCCTTGGTACAGGACTTATTGTCGGATCTTCTGAAGAGTCCGATTTTTCAAGGACCCATTGCTCTTTCTTTTGCTGGATGATTCGTCGCTGTCGTTGTCTGTCAATCAAAAAAGGATTCTGTCTGCTGCTCTCACTGCTGCCAAAAAGTTATTTTAAAACTGTGGATGGATCCATCTACCCCTGTTAGATTGACGTGGATGTCATACTAGCTGGACATTGCCCATTTGGAGTGTACCACAGCCAAAATACATGGTGACACCAGAAAGACAATACAATTTTGGTTGGACATTATTGACACTGTATCAGACCTTTCGAAATCCTGATTTTTTTTATTTTTTTTATATGGGCAGATCTCGGGATCTACTGTAAAAAGTTATAAATTAAAAATGTTTAATAAATAAAAAATACAAATTATATATATATATATATATATATAGCTATGAATAATAATAATAATAATAATATATTTAAAAACTATTACTCTAAATGTGATCCAATCAAATGCTAATGTGTAATAAATCTAGTGTGAATTGGTTAAACTGGTTAATGCTCATTGTCATGTTTTCATCAGTTCTAGTATGCCTGATGGATCCCTGGGCTTCAACAAATCTCTTGTTTTCTGGTCTGATTGCAGTGAGTTTTGCTTTTATGGAGCTACAGACAATCACAATAACCCTGGTATCAAGTCCAAATAGTCAAAAAGCCTTTCAACGAGGCTGTGTTGCTATAGCAACCTGTGTGGTCTTCATAGAGAGGAGTAAAAGGGTGGCTGTAAAACTCAACTCTGTGACTGGCATCCAAGCCATGCTGAATTCACTGGCTTACTGTCTGTTATCTGTTCAAACAAACAATACAATTCCACTCTGAGGTCAGGTTGCATTTTAGAATATTATGTCTGATATGTATTCTCATCCTGAAAGACTGTGTATATGTTCATTTCCACTGCATGTCACACACTTCCAGACGAGCGGATGGCTTGCTTTTCTTACACAGCAGACATGCATTTTTCCAATCTGTCACACTGTTTTGCTTCTGAATCTCTCAGATAATTTCGATGTGTTTTCCAGACTTGCTTCAAATTAGTGACAGTTCGCTCTGGGATTTGAGAACCCAGGAAATAGTACAAAGTAATGAAACATATGAAGCAGAAGGCGAGACCACATCCCAGTAGATTCAGTTACACAGGGAGAAGAGCTCTGACAGGTAAGAATGTGTGGAGTTTGATTGCATTGTTGACTGAGGACCGCAGCACTGAAGTCTCAGTGGAGTGTTGCATAGGGCCTGTAAAAATGAAAAGGATATTTGTAGAAGTGAACATATATGGGTGTTTTCTACAAAGACGTTGCTCTGTTCCATAAAAGGCTTTTTAATAGCTGTTTGTTTGACTGTGACTAAAAATTGAAAGACACAGGAAATAGTTTTGAAAAAATGACTCAGTTTAAGAATATATAATTCAAGGCTTGTGTAAAATCATTAATCCTAATTTTACATATATACATATATATATAATCATTAATCCTAGTTTTATATATATATATATACACACACAAATATATATATATATATATATATATATATAAATATGCGCATCAAGACTGAATTTACAAAAGTTATACTGTGAAATATGAGTACATCAATTTAAATAATTTGTATATTAATTAATAATTTATATATATATATATATATTAATCATTTAATATATTTTAAAATTACAGTTATTCCTTGGGATGCAAAGCTTCAGAAATAATTTGCTGATTTGGTGCTCAATAAAGATTTGTATGGCTATCTTGCAAAGATAATGTATGTTTTCTTTGAAGAAAAAATTATACTTTTTTCAGTATTCAGTTTGATGAATGAAATATTCAAAAGATCAATATTTATTTTAAATATAATTATTTGTACGTAAATGTAAATGTGTTTATTTTCACTTTGATTAAAATTGTTTATTGACCCCAAACTTTATTAATATTAATATTATATACATTCATTGTAAATTTGAATATACAATCTTTTTAAGTGATCATTTTTATAAGACCAGGAAAACTGCAGCTGCAACAAAAATTTTCGATGAAAACATTTCAATTTCAACTCTTTTATATTACTATTGTGGCTTAGAAATAACACGTGTTTAAGACCTTGAGAGAGGATAATTTTTGACATCATCATTGAGAAAAGACAACAACATCATAGCAATTTCTAATTATTTCAAGAAGTAAACAGTTTGACATTTCATTTCCCCCATAGCTTCCATCCAAGTCCAATCCAATACTGAAATGTCAACACTCTTTTTAAACATCCTGCAAATGCAGTCCTAGTGTGGACTGCCATATCTCCATAAAGTACATAAGTCCCACCTTTGCACCTTGTTGGCATAATTCACTCGGCAGCTGATGGAAACGACCATGGTTAGCTGACTGCAGTGTCTGTGTATCATCCACAGATGTCTCTACACCTATGTGGTGACCTGAGATCACAGCAGAGCTCATGGTCTGTCACACCCCATTATGTCAACAACTTACCACTCCATATGGTTTAATAGTGTTTCTCTGTATCTCTCACCCTTCAGCTCTAACACAAGAAGAAGGGAGGGCAGGAAACAAGTAAAGGGATCCTGGTCCACTATGAGGGACTGAACACATGCAGGGACAGTAAAGGACATCTGAAAGTGTCATGCATTTTTATGCGTGATGCATACAGTATATTTGTAAATTATCACATTTAGAATATGCACAGC
This sequence comes from Gymnocypris eckloni scoliostomus, assembly GCA_027564155.1. Classification (NCBI taxonomy): domain Eukaryota; kingdom Metazoa; phylum Chordata; class Actinopteri; order Cypriniformes; family Cyprinidae; genus Gymnocypris; species Gymnocypris eckloni. The sequence goes on from CM050429.1 coordinate 9,938,902, forward strand.
TCATTTATATTCCAGCTATTTATTTGAATGTATTTCCAAAGTGATAAGGGGAACATGTTTTCAATAATTTATGATGATATTCACTGCAACGGAATACTTTATAATTATTTCTTAAAGTGTTTCTTTAAAAGGGCCCTTGATGTAAGCATTGCATCACCCACAGATACTTACTGAGGTCACTACTTACAATGATCCCCTCCAAACGTCTTTATTGTTGCGTTTGTATCAGATTCGACTCACTTTAAAAGCTTCCAGAAGTTACCCAGGGTTCCTTGCAGAGCCTCCAGTGACTCTGAAAATGCTCTGCCTGAGGCAGTGAAGGTGCTTTGCAGTTCGATGTGTGGGGAACAGCGGGTTTGGATTTCTTTTCACTTTAAAATGAACTGGTATGGCTTTGGTAGAATCATGCCTGTGTGTCTTTTGTGCTCAATCTTTGAATATGTAAGCTCAGAGTACCCTAAGGATGTCAGGAAGACTAATGAGAAAGGGTTGCTGGCCTTCATGATTTCTGCATCTCTACATTTCTGCATCTGCAACTCATCTCCATTTCAGTTGGTGCTGCTCCAGACATCTCTTCATTATATACTGCTGATGACCACCAATACAATTGAAAACAGATTTGTACCACCCTTGATCTGCACTATCTTCGTTTGGCCACCTTGAGGATTTATAGGTAATGAAGTTGGGCTGTGGTGGACCAATCTTGCTGGTTCTGTCACTATGGTGACAACTCGTATCACACAGTGTGAGAAAGAAAGATTGTACTTAACTCAGATCCACTTCCATGGGGAATGAGGTGAGGAGGATGTTCTTAAATAAAAGATTTCCTCTGGAGAGAAAGATCTGTTCATAAGCAACGACAGGAAAGCATTGCAGCTACCATAGAAAAAGAGAAGAGGATTACTATGATATACTATTTTTATTACAACAATTGTAATTATTATTATTTTGATGATTACTACATGATTACTTTAAATAATTGATTAAGCTAATTTAAGGAGGAGTATAATTATGATGTACCATAAGCATTTGAAAATCTAACTGATTCAAAACCACATTCATTTGATACATTGTTATAAAAAAGAAGTGCCAGCTTGACTCAAAATCTGTTGCACCATAGGCAGGTTAAAATAAAATTAAATAAAAATGATGTGAAGATTTTGCCACAAAATGTTTTTATTATACAGAGTCAAGTGATCAGCCTTTGCAGGAGGTAAAAATAAAATATGGATTCTTTTTTTAAATATACAGTTAATCAATATATTGCCAACATCTCTTTAATTGTGTCGAGACAAGTGACCAGCCTTTGCACAAATCAGGTGATCAGTAAAGCACTCGGCTTTGAAACACTTTAAACTGTGAAAACACTTCATTTTAGAGTAGCCATCTTAATGCCCACTACTGCTACTCTGGTGTTCAGAGATCAAAAGCTATCGAAAGCAAACCTGCTATAACCACACGCTGTGTATCTGAAGCTGAAGGGCTTTAGGAGAACCCGCTCCAACAAGACATTTATGATGATATAATACTCCAGGATCTCTAGCATTTGTACTAGAGTTTTTTTGCATTTGTTCTTTACCTCAGAACAACAAAGCATTATTCTCATTATATGCCACAATTAATGTTTGTCTTTTCTTCTTTCTTGTTCTGTTCTTTAGTCTTTTTGTGTTTGCTGTTGTTCAGATTCACTCAAATTCTTGTCCATTTCAACTTGTATTTGAATAAGAAAAAGCACATTGTGACAAAACACTGCATAATTCGCGAAAAACAAACATTTAAAAGCTAAAACAAAACACAGTGCCTCCTCTCTGCCCACGTGGGTGGTATGACTTATAGTATTTCAGTGTTTACAGCTGAAAATGTAAAACCATAACAACATGCTGAGCATACTTTAGTACATTTATCATGAACTTTAACCCAGTTATTGATCTAACTTTTAAAGATGCTTTTAGCACTTTGCTCCACAAGAGACCTGTAGAGACAAGGAATGTCTGAGACACTGGCTACTGCACTCCAGTATTTATAATTAAGAAATCAAATTAAACAAATATATACGATTCAGCCAAGTATGGGATATTAACTTCAGTTAGACTTTACTGTTTAATTACTGTTCAAAGTAAGGGGTCAGTTTATTTAGTTTGGGGTCAGAAAAACTATTTTTCAAGAGTCTATTTCAGATACATTTTTATTCTATTTCAGATAAATGCTGATCTTTTGAACTGTTTTCAGCATTTATAATAAGATATATTTATTGAGCAGCAAATCGGCATATTGGAGTTATTTCTAAAGAATGTGAAGATTTGACTTTTTTGCAGTTGTTTAAAAATGTATTTGGTTTAGACATATTTCACATTGTTACAGTTAAATTGCACTTTGTAAAAACCTCTGTTGTCTCTGAAATGCAACAGCAGTGATTTTAGATAAATGCCATGAGACCAGGTAGGATTTTAGTGATATTGTACCTTTGCCATCAAGCTGCAGTTTATAGTGGTGACCACACTGTGAAAATAATCACCACTATAATGGTTCAGAAACAGTAAGAAAATTACCATCATTTGTCAGAAACAACAGTTGTAATCCATCTGGAATCTGAGCAAAGAGACACACACACACACACACACACACACACACACACACACACACACACACACACACACACACACACACACACACACACACAATCACACACACAATCACACACACACACACACACACACTGTTGGTTTTTATGGTTTACGGGGACTCTCCATAGGCGTAATGGTTTTTATACTGTACAAACTGTATGTGCTATTGCCTTACACTTAAACTTAGCCCTCACACTGCATTTCTACTTTCCCCCCAAACAACTCACTCTCTATGATTTATAAGTGTTTTAAATTATGGGGACACTGAAAATGTCATACATAGTGTGACTAGCTTTAGTGTGATGTCATACATAGTAAAACCAGCAGTATACAGAAAAGCTATTCATTTTGTCCATGACTCATAGTTCCACCAATAATGCAATTTCGACACTTCAGAGACATGTTTTTGATATTAAACTGTCACTGTTAAATGACAATCACATACAACTGAAACACCCCCTGATGGAGTTTTAAAACAACGGCAGGAAGCAATACATTATTCTGGAATATTCCTCAAGGAACTACACTGCAGTTCTTTTTAAATGTATCCACTTCATCCTTGTACTTTTTGATTACAGTATTTCAACAGTATTACATTTATTATCTCATCTTGCATACTGTCAAACATCTGTATCAAGTGTGCAAAACTCAAATAAGAAATGAGTCCACTCCCCAAGCACATGATATCATAAACAGTGAAGAACAATTCATTATCATGATCCTGATTCCTGGCAATTAAACACAGTGTTTGACCACGAGCCTCATTATTTTGTGCTAAACAAGCAGACAGCAGTGTGGAGCTGGGCTGATCTGAATAAATCATAGAACAGTACTGGTAAAGATGCCTTTCATCTTTTCTTAATCCGTGTTTTCAAGTCCCTTGTGCAAGTGGGGATGTAATGAAAAATGCCACGGGCTGGAAGCAGACATCACAAATGGGGAAACACATGTGTTTGAGAAAAAGATAAGCATGGACTTGAGGCATATGCTTTTAGACACCAGTATGCACACTGACTTTACTAAAAATAAAGCTTCAGCACATTTCATTTTAATGTTAGAAAAACATAGAAGTGAATAAATAATAACTAAAGATACATTTTTAGGTGAACTGTCTCTTGTAGTACAGAAGTACACTTTTAGCATACTTTTAAAAAGAGAACTAAGAAATAATAATAAAAAACGTATGTGCAGTTGTTGAATGTAACCTTTTCATACACTTAAGTGAATGTTAATTGCAGTTAATTTGAAATGTACTAGTATTAAATGCAGTTAGATAACTGAACTGTCTGTACAATCTGTACTAGTGCTATGTAAAAAAATGGTGACTTGACCTGAACTTTAGAATGCTTTTTTTGATCTGCTTAAGTAGGACTTAAGTACTTAATATGCAATTTAATTTCATAATTACTTCATAATGTCATTAAAATATGGTTAAAGTGTGCTATCAAATCTGATGAACTTTTATAGCAAACTAAAATTTAAGTTTAATTTCTATTTAAACTTTCTAATTATGAATTTGTAAAGAACATTTAAATATATAAACTTCTAATATAATATTGAAAAACACACTACACTTAAAATTGTATGTCATTCAACACATCAAAATAAGTGTACTTACTGTATTTTAAGGCTGTCACTAACAATTATTTTGGTAATCGAGCAATCGGTTGATTAGTCTGATGAATAATTGGGTAATCTGATATTTTTTATGTTAATAAAAATAGACCTAAGCGAACAATACACTTTAAAATGACTTTAAATACATATATATCAGCATCGAGGCAATAATTGGTTCAAAGAAAATATTTTTTATAATTTTATAATCGAGTACTCAAATGTAATCTAGAAATCGTGAAAGCCCTCAGAAATGCTGTCAGGCAAAAAGGCTTTGTGAGGAACAACTGCAATTAGTAAATTCCGATCTACCGACTGTACTTTAGAACGGAGTAAATCACGTCCCCATCAGAAAACCAAGAATGTACCTCCCTTCTATCCTTCAAGTCCTGCTTCTGCATTGAGAATTCAGTAGGACTCATCTCTATATCCAGAGGTGTTGGTGATGAGTCTGTAAATTCTATTTTCTGTGCTAACGACACTGACTTAAGCAAGGAGGTGTGGATTGTATGGGTGATTTTGTTAGCATTAAAGTGCTCTAAGTGATGTTAGTCATTTCACTAACTTCTACCAGGCTTGAGTGAATTAGACCACCCTCTCTCTCTGTCAGTAAACCTGAATGCGCAAAGTGACTGGCAGCAATAGCATGTCTCGAAGTCTTCTGAGTGGCTAAACAATAGCTTCCTGTGGTCACATTCATTTTTTTGGCATTTTAGAGAGCCTAACTATAAACTATAAAATTAAAAGACATTTGTTTTAAATGTATAGCACAGTAATGAATGCAGCAACATGTGATAGAGGAGTCCTATCTATTATATGTTGCTGCCTCCATTACTGTGCTACATTAGATTATTAATAGCCTCTTTATCTGTCCTATCATAGCATAGAACAAGAAACACTATAAATAATCTTTCATTGCGAAAAAAGTATTATAATATGAAAAGCTCCAGATCAGAGCTGCACAAATCAAAAATTATGCATTTGAAGCAACGGGGAGTCACTGTGCGCATCGCACCACATAGAGCAGTTCAAAGCACAAAAGAAAGAGATATTGATGCATAGTTTATAAAAAATCTGTGCGATAGTTTATTGAGCCTTTTTTTAACTGTTTATTTTAACTCAGTTATTGTGCGCTCTTGAAGAGAGTTTCATTGCTTTGACTGTCGTAACTGAACACGACAAGCAGTTTGAATGCTGAATGGAGGATAACAGACAGCTGCAGCAGAGAGAAGTGTTTACTTCTCTGAAGAATTTAAAGCCTCTGTGCACATTTTAGCAAGACTGTTTTTCAGTGGTGGGCAAAGTACACAGATCAAGTACTTGAGTAAAAGTACAGATTCGTATAATAAAATATTACTCCATTAAAAGTAAAAGTACTGCTTTTTCAATTTTACTCGAGTGAAAGTACAAAAGTACTCAATTTTTTATGTACTTAAGTAAAAAAGTACTGATAGACAGATTTATTTTGCAATTTTATATAGACTACTTTATTTCATTTTATATTAGCACATATTTTTATAATCATACTGCCCAAAATACCTGGGTTTTTCCCAAAATAACCACTATATAGAGTCAAGATATATATTTTGTTGATATGGACTACGTTGATGAGAGTGATGTAGTAATGTTCACTGGGAAGCTTACACTGCCATGTACCTGAGATAAAACAGATTTCACCATCTAATCTTCACCAGTAAGAAAAAAGAGTTTTAGAACTTGTTGTTTTGCAGAACATCAGTTATATATGACATGAGAATAAGGCCTGAAATTAGGAAGAACATTTTAAGGAAAATCTAATGATATTTTCATAAGGATTTTTTTTCTCTCAAACCTTGTCTGTGGTGTAAAACACCCTGGCCAAATGCCCCAGAGGGCATCACTTCCCACTCTGATAATTACTGTAGATACTATGTTCTGAACATCACATCCTTTCTTTTTCCCTCAGATGGAATCTATCTAGGTGGCTGAATAAAGATATTTGGACTTTATATCAAAACATTTCCTCAACTTAGCACCAGCAAGCTTGTTAGCTAGACAGATAGCATCAGCTAACAATATTTACTTATTTTCAGTATGGTTATGAATAAACATTCATATCTGTCTACTCGGCTAACGTTAGTTGATCTAAACAATATAAAAATGTATACTGTTGATAAACAATATAAAAACAGACGTCACATAGGTCTAAATGCATAGCATTTTAATAAAACTGCTAACGTTACAGCAGCGGGAATATGAGACGTGCATGAGTTATTTTATTTAATCGGTGTTATTTTAATGTTTTGTTTTTGACCTAAAACATAACGTTAGAGACTGATGTTGATCTGTCTGCATTCAAGCATTTCAGTGGGCTTAAATAGATCACCCTTTACAGCAGATTTAGTTCACAAACAACTGACAGTTTTGACCTAAATATTATTTTCAGTTACAATAATTAATCCTAAAATTCGACATTATTAACGCACTTTTCACAGCATCAGTAGCGCTCACAAGATCTCCGGTTCTTTACTTGTGAGTTCAGTTCACTGAAGAAGACTCGCTCTAAGCGGATCATTTGAATCAGTGAGTTTTCGACTCGAGAACAGCTGCAATCGGATCATTGCAATTTGTAAATTAATCGTTTGTTGCGATTTGCGAACCGATTGAACAGGTTCATTGAAAAGAATCAGTTTGTTCATGAATCAGACACGCTTCTGCGTCTCAGAGCACGTGATGTATCACGTGAGTAACGATATGTTTTATGAAATGTAGTGAAGTAAAAAGTACGATCATATGCTTTGGAATGTAGTGAAGTAAAAGTAAAAGTTACTCAAAATAAAACTACTCCAGTAAAGTACAGATACTTGAAAAATGTACTTAAGTACAGTAACGAAGTAGTTGTACTTCGTTACTGACCACCACTGCTGTTTTTACATACCTTACTGCACGTTTCGCCGCAGTTTCAAAGAGAAATGTCCACGTAGTGGCAACAAAACACAGCTTCAATTGTCCCTTTTTCTATTAGTAAACATAGTCACGTTTTTCTATGGGCGGAGCTTAGGTGGAGGCAGAAAGATTCCTCTGACCGCTTCACCAGCGCTAGCTATGAAGTTTGTTAGCTTGTTTTTTTAACAATGACAGGAGAAAATCTGATTTTACCTGCATATGTAAGGTCACTCACTGTCCGGGACTGCGATTGTTATTTGAAAAGATTAACTTTAACGGACGAAACCAGTTCGGACAGAAGTTATTCAAAGCTTGGACGATTCTGACAGGATTCCCTCTGGTTGAGTGACTCACATCTAACGTGTATAGTAAAGAAGACAAACTCACCATGACTCTAGTCATGAAGATGTTATACATTTCAATTCCAGCAGGCAACTATTTTTACAGCTAAGTTACATTATTATTCCAGCCACATTTAATCACAACAAAGTACAATTACTAATGATTAAGCATACATTGTCAATTTGTTGTTTTACACACATGCACACAGACATTATTGCATACACTACATAGTAGTGAGATGCATAATAAATCTTTAGACGCACCTATAACAACAAAAGACAATACTTTATTGAACATTTTCTGAGAAGTGTGCGCTGCAAATGCGAGCAGTTTCTGTCCAGTCCACTCGTTTTATCTCATTTAAGCACAGCTGTCGTCTGTTTTTTTGTCCGGCAGTGGCAGCAGGTAGTAGTAGTAGTAGTAGTAGTAGCCCTTTATTGTCACTAGTAACAAGTACCAGCGAAATTAGCCATCCACCTGTCCATACATACACAACATACATATGACAATGGGGTAGACAGAACAGGAAGACAGGGAATGTAAGAAAAATACAGCATTTACATGAGGAAAGAGAGGAGGAAAAAAAAAATTTACCCCCAGACTATGCTCCATTGGGGAGTACAGTGTGAGAACAGAAAAAAAAACACCTCAGCACAAAAGCACATATACCATAAACACATGACTTGCAACAGGGGAACATATCCAGCTCTGGCAAGCAGCCGTCCGGTCCGGTGCCATTTATTACGGCGCCGGTCGCAGACCTGCTCGACAGGTGGCGGTAAAAAGCGTTCGGAGGCAGATAAGTGATACAATTTCAAATTGGAGCCTGTACTATGTCGATTCTGGCACCCAACATCACAAAAAGACAATATCTTAAACTCCTTTTGTAGCCAAATCTATGCTGGTTTGAATCTGCCGCCTCCAGTTTTTGCTTTGTTTTGCCTCCAGCTAGCTAGCACTGTGACGTAATAATGACGTCGCCACAAAAAGGGTCTATATGGGAACCCTGGCATATTTTTATGTTGATATACAGTGGGGTAAAAAAGTATTTAGTCAGCCACCAATTGTGCAAGTTCTCCCACTTAAAAAGATGAGAGAGGCCTGTAATTTTCATCATAGGTATACCTCAACTATGAGAGACAAAATAAGAAAAAAAAAATCCAGAAAATCACATTGTAGGATTTTTAAAGAATTTATTTGAAAATTATGGTGGAAAATAAGTATTATTTTATTAAACATTATTAAACTAAAAAATTATGTTCTATCGTGTTGGAAATATGCCCTACACCAAACCGAACCCTAAACCTACCCGATAGTGTTGAAAAATGCAAAACTAATATAAAAACATATTTGTTGTTGCAACCATGCTATTTGAACTTCCTTATACGCAGATTTGAACTGTTTTGTCAAACCGTGGTTACACAGGAGCTCCTCAATTCTCAAGTACATCTCCGTACTCCGTGAGCTACCGAACAAACCTACTGTCTATGAAAACCCATGGATATGAAGCTGGATGTGTGTGATGCTAATGTTCAAAAGCATCAGTTTTCAAATCTCCCAGCATATTAATATTGTCATAACATGATATTCTTCAAGTAATTTTGTGAAAATTACACTCTTTTTTAATCAAAACTCTGTACATTTGTGTGAATTTTTGTGAGTTTTACTGCCTCTAGAGTTCATTTATTTTGTAAACTGCAGTGATATGTACTTATTGGTACGAATTTCACGTCACGCTAAATAGTGCACCCAGGTACATAAATGCCAAAAATTACAGACAGCAACCAGTGTCAGCCCAGATCCGGCCCACCTCTGGCCCGCATGGACTGGGCCAACACTATATTGCTGTCTGGGTTCAGAATATTTGGACTTTGACTTTATGGTGCTTTATAATATTTTAGTGCTTTTCAATAACACAGAATAGCATACACACAATATTGGATTTGGATCGGTCTCATCTGACCGAGACCCGATCCACAGCCATATCTATACTGAGTATCGGATCGATGCATCCCTACCTGGAACTGAACTTGTGGATGGCAGGAAGTCAGCGAGTCTGTATGGTCAACCAGTTCCTGTTTCACAAGGGTTACTTCACTCCTCTGACAGTTCTTCTGGCATCCCTCCAAAGCTTTAATTTCACCTATTCGTTCGGGTTAATGTTTAATGGATAGCTTCAGGCTTGGGTCGGGCTCGGGTTTGTAGCCAAACCAAAACTGTATGCAAAGGCTTTGCTGCTTTCATAGACGCACACACACACACTTTATTGCACACAGATATCAGAGATCGTGCAGCGCACAAACAGCACGGAAATTGTTAAATAGCTTTGATAGGCTACTGACTGCAATGTTATATTTCTCTGCAATGAGGGGGTAAAATAGCTGTTTTTGAAGTAACTAAGCCTAGCTTGTAGAGAGAGACGCTCAGACGCAGGTTCACACATGCAACTTTCATCCCTCTCTATCTCTCGCTAATTCAAATAAATTAATAATTAATTCAAATAAATAAGATCTTACTGCACTACATCTTTGGCTATACTACTAATTGACTATTCGTTGTGGGGGAACAAAAAGACTTCGGGTTTGGGCTCTAACTTTAACTGTGCTGCTCGGGTCAGGTCGGGTCAGATGATCTCCGGTTCGAGCCGAATTCGGGCTTCAGTTTAAAGCCTGTGCAGACCTCTAATTTAAACACACAACAAAGACAACAACCAATGGCCAACTAGCAAGTAGCCTACATTATGCTGCTGGGTAAAATGAAATGAATGTCTAGATAGCAGTTGTATATAATCACCATTTAAAAATAGAAACCAAAACCAGGACTTTGAAGATAAAAACAAAGCAGCGCTTGCTTACCATTTTCAATATGAATCATGTTGATCACTTTCTTCATTCCAGATGGCCATTGTTATGGAAATTTTGAGGTGAATTTAAAACAGCCTTCTGTGTGACTCATCTTGACTTTGTAGTTTGTACACTTTTCAATTTCGCTTTTCTTCTTGTGCATTGGTTCACTGGGCTGAACAGCCAATCAGACTGTCTAACCCACTGGCCGATACCGACGTTATGGAACACACTGCAATAACTGAGCAGACAGACACTCAATGAAAGCCTCATATTGGCCGTCGACCGACCATTGGCTCATATTGGCTCCTAGCCAATGGAATATGGAATATTCCATTGGCTAGGAGAGTTGGTAGAATGTTCAGTTTCTTTTTTAATTATTCCAGGGGAAATTTACAAGTCAAATTTTATACTTGAAATCATGGTCAACAAGCCAAGTATGCTTCGATTTTCTCAAGAACTATATAAAACTTGTGAAATTTTGAACATATTGTGCCAGTGGTAGGAATCTGCTGAGAAAAGCCACAGTATAACTTCAAGAGCCTCCAGTTTATTATTTTAACCAATATTTTTTCCTACAGATAAAAAGAAAGAGCTTGCGCAATCCCAGTGGGAGTGGGATCTCAGCAATCTGTAGATTTGAACCCACAGGGTGAGATGGTCTCTCGGATATACTCCATAAAATCATAAACTCTGGTGGATGGGCAATTTGGAGCATCAAAGTGGCCTGATTCCTCAATTTTGCTGTACACTGCTGTGTTAATATGTACTGGAGAAATGCATAAGTGTTTTATAACGTCAATACAAAAGGCTTCCTTCATGAAGAACCTAGATTTAACCAGGATTCTGGTGCACAGGTGACCCCTCTGACTAGAGTAAAGACAGTGCAGTTCTGACTCACATGTCTCTGGGTAGGTGAGCGTGGTTTCAGGTCAGACAATGTTTCAGCACTCAATTTCTCAGAAGATGGACACACGCAGAAACACAAATGACATGCAAAAACAAGTGCCACAGAGCATCTGTCTTTTCCAGTGTGGCAGACTAGTAACATGTTCCTAAAAATCCCACTAAAATAGTCCTGGACAACTGCGTTTCAACAAATATTCAAAGAAGGGATTGCACACGCAAATTCAATTGACCGTAAATTGTGCAACTGCTATAGTGGATTTATGGCCATTAACCATACTGATATTTACATATGACAGTTTATGAATCAGCAGGCTCATTTGCATCACAGATGCTGTGGTGATTCAATGTTCTTCATAAAGAAGGGTGCAAACTTGATTTACGCCCTTAGACCGCCCACAGATAGTGAGACATCAGATGAGTAACGGAAGTGATGGAAGATAAGACTAGTAACTGACTCAAAAATATTTGAATTATGGTTATGTCAGTACTGAATTGTGTAAATGCAGTTATTTTTGCAATTAATGAATGAAAATCGACTCTTTATTACTAAAATTTACCTACTCTTTATTTACACTTTTTTTTACCTTACTATATTCCACATTTTAGTATAATAGTAAACAACATATGAATGAATGAATGAATCTCATCATTAGGTTGATATGAAGAGCTTGCAAGTAAAGTAACAAAACTGCGCTTGTCCACTTAATCTCTGCTGAGTTTTGAAGCTTGATTTATCTCCTTTTATCCCGTTTCTCATTTATGAAATATTCAGAAGCTCAGAACACATCAATATTAACGGGTACATTAAATATACAAGTGCATCAAAAGTTTAAACGGTTTTATTTGTGACCCAAATTACAATGTTGAAATTGTCTTTAAATAGCAATTCCCCTTTGGATAAAAGCATCTGCTAAATGCATAAATGTAAAGGTAAATATAATGCAGTCAAGGCTAAAGGGTGTTATTATGCATGAGGATCTTATTGCCAGAATGGTAAAAGACCAGAGGAAAGTGCGAGAACGTATTATTTCTGCAGTTCTCAGCATGACCCATTGCATACAGGTATGTATAACTACAAAGAACTTCAAATAGCAAAAAGGAGCAAAGACTTGCTCTGCCAAAAATCTATATTTCTTGAACAAATAGACGCAAGGGGAAGCCAAGCAATTTGTATGAAAACTAATTATTTTTGCAATTATCTTTGATGCCAGGAATCTCACAGAAACTACACAGTTCGCCTGTAAATAGAAATTACTGAACATATTAAAATGATGGTAAATCTTTGTAGGCTTAAAATTGGAAGACCTTTAAAGTCTGTTTGTTTTTCAGTTTTCAGAGACAGAGCAAAAGCCGGCTCACTTGGAATTTTGTAGTTGATCCGAAATAACAATGCATTATTCATGTACTATTTCAGAGAGTTGCAGCATTGTGCCTTTACTAATGAATCCATTTATTCTGTTTTATTCTGTTTGTTGTAGGTCAAGCTGTTGAGAAAATTGTAAAAAAAAGTGTTAAAACAATGTGACATCATGATGGCTTTAGATTTGCTGTGCAATTATTAAGGAACAAGTTATTGTCTTTATGCAAAAATATATAAAGATCTCACAACACTTCAGTAAGATTACTTTAGAGTTAAAATGCTTCAGATGGAGCAGTCATAATTTATGCATGTAGCTGCTGTGAAAAACAGTATTACAAACAAAATTGCTCACACTGAAGCCACATCCATCTTACTTTTTTCAATTATATTGTCAATATATAGTGATAAGCTTGGTTAATAGTAAAACCCCTTCTTTATATCATTCTGAGAAGAGAAAACATAGGACCTAAGTAATATAATTGAGAAGCCACCAGTACACAATAAACACTTAAGGCAACTCATGGTTGTCAAATTGAATACAATTTTTGCCTGAGTTGTTCCAGGATCCATTTTAAAGCCCAGTTTAACATTTTGAATCTTTAAACTGAAATAAGAACTTTAAATAATAACAAAAGAATAATCACATTGTGTCTGAGTTATTAGTTAGTTAGTTATTTTTCCATTGTGCAAAGTCTACAAAAATAATAGATTACAAATTAACAGAAATAAATAAATTATTATATCTATTCTAGAAAGAACAAATAAATAAATAAATACAAATACAGTGAAATGGAAAGCACACTCTGACACTTCATTTATTAGGAGGCACGTTCTGCATATTCTACAGGTCATTGGATCTGTATGTCAACCGCCTACATTTCAACATGCTAAGAAAATGTAATTATACAGCACATGTGCCTTGGTGAGTGAAATTATTGAGAGCGTGCTCCAGACAGTGTAGAAACAATTTGCATATAGACAGTACATACTTACAGACTTATACAGATGACAATGTGCAATATACACATACATAATATACTCAGTACACACAGTGTACTATTAGACATACTTACAGTTACCAATCCACATTATACACCTTATGTACACATTCTGCATTATGTACACATATATACACACAATAATATGCGAAGGTGCAACAGGTTATACATAAGCTGGATATGCAATGTCATGGATGTGCATTGGATGGTATCCAGTGGTAGCAGATAGATTGTTGTATTAGTACAGTGTGTGCGTGTAGTCCAGTTTGAACTGTGTTAGAGTTAAATTATATTGAAGGCATTTTATATTCTCTTATCCAGAGAAGCTTATAGTATAATATTCAAGACCAAAGAGATCAACAGATGGCAAGCATGCCTTTTGGATAGAAACTGCTAGAAAAGGAGTGCTTCCTGTGCAAAATGCAAACACAAACAAGTTCTATGAGTATAATAATCCTAATACAGCTATTAAACATTCTAATGAGAATCAAGTGCTTCTGAAAAGCAGATTTTTGTCCAGTGTGACAACAAGATTCTTGACTTTCCGAGTGGGTTGTCTAGTGAAATGACAAGGTCTTGGCAAAGGTGCTTCTTGGCCAGATGAACAACAACTCGGTTTTTGATCAATTCAGCTTCAGATGATGGTGTTTATCCAGGCAGAAATGCTTGGCAGACATGAAGTGACTCATGAGGGTATCTGGTTGTCAGAGGGTGGAATAGAGAGAACTAATTCAATATCATCTGCAAAAGAATGATGGGAGAATCTATCAGAGCTAGCCATGAGTGAGGACTTTACTAAGTGGTTTGGTGTAAAAGAGGGTATGAGTGCTGATCCCTTTGGAACTACAATTGTGGAACTATAGTTGCAAATAAAGTGGATGCTTTCTGTGTTCTCTACTAGGTTCTGTTTACCCAGTTCACTGAGAGTAGGATTTGGTGATTCATAGTAGTGCTGCAAAATAGATTGAATTAAAAAAAAAATATCCTAGATGAACTGTATCACCATTATAAGTTCTATTACCTGGGTTGTGCAACGAATTAGTTATTAAAGTTTAATACATTACAAAGTTTAGAGAGATCTATTTGTGACATGCTGGCAAAAAGAGTCACAATGAGTGTCACAAAGAGTTATTTTTATTTTACATTCTCAATTAAAAACCTTCAAAATTATGTAGGATTTGTTGGAATCGGACGAAAATGACTGAGCTACACCATTTGAAGTTGATGGAGTCCGCAAAGAGAATTTAGAGAAAAACTGATTTAAAATTCAGGTTCTAAAATTTAAGCTTCCAAAGCAAAATCACCTAGCAACAGTACATATTTTCCCCACTTCTTTTCTTAATAATCATTAATAATAATCACAATATAGCTATTGTTGTTGTTATAAATTACTGATGCAAAAAAACTAAAACAAATAAGAAAATATAGTATTGTCACAGTCGTGTTGCGGAAAGGACACGGGAGACGAGAGGTAAAAGGAATAATGGGATTTTAATGACGGAACACAGGATACACAACTACATAGACGAGTTGACGGACAAAGACTCAGGGAAAACTCAGGGCTTATGAACACATAACATCATCAAGGGAAACAGCATCAGGTGAGGAGCAAATCAGACACAGATGGGGATGAATGAACTAATGACAGGAAACAGGAAGGACCATATATATAAGCCTTCTCCATACTTTTTTCTTCCCATCATTCTGGTACAGGCTGATCTTAATTTCAGCCGTCCAAAGAACGCTTTTCCAGAAAAGGTCTGGCTTTTTTAGATGTTATTTGGCAAAGTCTAATCTGCCTTTGTTTGCACATTGCGGTGAAACCTCTGTATGTGCTCTTGTGAAGTCTTCTCTTGATTGTAGACTTTCACAGTGATACGCCTACCTCCTGGAGAGTGTTCTTCTTTTGGCTGGATGTTGTGAAAGGGTTTTTCTTAGAGGATCCTCCGATCATCCACCACTGTTGTCCTCTGTGGACATCCAAGCCTTTTTATGTTCCCTATGCTAGTACGTTCTTTTTTCTCATAAAGTACCAAACTGTTAATTTGGCCACTCCGAATGCTCCTGCTATCTCGATGGATTTGTTTTGTTTTTGAAGCCTAACAATTTTCTGTTTCACCTGCATGGAGAGCTCCTTTGATTGCATGATGTGGGTTCCCAGCAGCAGCTTCCAAATGCAAATAGCACACTTAGAACCAACATCCATCCATCCATCCATCCATCCATCCACAGCCTTATTGTTTTACTGTTTAGAACTTTATTTCAACAGGCATTGTTTGTTTCCTTTGAGTTTTGTGGCAATGACTTTGAGTGCATCGCTTTCTTTAATGATTTAATTTTGACTGTCACTATCAATCTGACCTTCGTCAGGTTTTATGGCCTCGATATGTGGGCCACTCCAGGCTCTTCCGTTCTCTCGCCCTCGTCGTGCTCCCGAGGGATACACACAGGGCAGGGACTTGGAAGTCTGGCAGCGTGGGAATCTCGTTCCCCTAAGTATCTACCAAACGCAGCTCGAGTTCCTGAAGAGGAACGCCTCAGGTTACGTATGTAATCCTGGTTCCTCGAAGGAAGGAGACGCTGCGTCTCGGTGCCACACCTCCTGCATCCCTGCCAGCATTTTGCTTCATTGAAGCTGACGCCGGCTGCATCGCACACGCTTTTATACCAGCTGGTCATTACGTCACCCCGCCCGTGACCTCTCACCCATCATTTGGACTGATTACACACGATATTCAGAGCCGCTCACGTTGGAGATGTTCCCCAAAGCGTCTACCAGAAGCAGCGTCGCCTTCCTTCGAAGAACCAGGGTTACATATGTAACCTGAGGCGTTATATTCTAAAAGTAACGAAAAACAGACTAAATCATCACCATCACAGTACATCACCATGGCCCATTAGATAAACAGTGGTTTGCAAGGTTAATTTGTCTCTGTTGTGTGATTCATTTGTGCGACAATGATTATGAGGAATGATTTCTAAAAAAAGTCATTTGACTTTTCTCAAATAAGCACTTAATATCAATCTGTCTTATTATCACATATGTGGCAGTGATTATCTCTCGACGTGTCACCATTGTGCCAAAGGTTTTAACACCTGATGTAGTGCTTAATTTCCTGGAGGGGTCTAAGATGTTCAGACATTTAATTGGCTTAATGCTGACTATAATTTAAGTACACATTGGTTAGAAATCTTGGCCTCAGTTTATTCACAGCCCCTTTGCTCTAAGACATCAACAGCTAAAGAAAAATGCCAGTTTCTTTCTGATTGGCTGGCTTCAATGCAGTTTCTAGGAGTGATGAGTGCGTTTGTATTATTCAGTCAGGAAATAAATGTTGACACACCCACAACAAGGTTATACTCTCATCAACAAAACCTTCCCTTTATGGTTTCTTCAGCTTCTACACTACGGATTTTTTTTTATATAGCAGTCACTGTTGACCTTCATGACAGCTGCATGTTTCAGACTGTAATCATGTTCTGCATCGATTGCCTGACTCTCACAGCAGCAGCATGGACTCTCTCAGTGCATCAGGGTCTGCCATTCCCCAACACTTCAGGGACAGTTTAAGGCTCAAGGCTGTTGAAATGAAATCCTGCTTCTTTTTCTACACCATGAAACTGGTGGAGGATATCTTAAACAAATATCTTTCCTCTTTCCAGACATATGTGTTTATGTATATATAATTTGTTTATAATTTGCTTTTATTTGTTATTGTTTTATTGACTATTGAGGAGATAAATTCTAATCTCTACCTCCACTCATTTCTCATTGTGAACCATTGTGTGATGCTCTTCCTCAGCAGGGGGCGGATATAGATTTGTTGCAGGTCTTTCTCATTTACTGTTTTTTTCTAGATTATGGATTATGTGCTCAGTCACAATGTTCTTAGATGGTTGGGAAGAGCATTTTCGTTCATTGAAATGACACTAATTCAGATTATTAAAGTTTTTCTCAGTCACTTTGGCACACTTCTTGAATCATCCTTACTGGCAAACTGGTAAGTGCATTTCTCGAAACAGTTTGTACAAACAGCACCACACAATGCATTACCTCCAACTGTAATTTTCTTAAAATCTTTAGTCTCAAAAGTAAGTATTGTCAAATTGGATAGTCAAATTGCTTAGTCATGTTGTCAAATGTAACTGTGTACTCTGCGGTATTTCCTGATTTTTTCTATATCCTATGGTTTGATACTCAACAAAATGCACAAGGCTGCACTTTTTCTGTATGACATCAATTTCAACTGAACAAACTTACACATTACTGTATATGGGATATAAATTGCAAGAGATGAGACAGGATTCACAAATACGCATTTACAGGTGGTCTGACAACTAACAATACAATGTCATTGCAATACAGAAAAGAAAGAGACAGCGCAGGACATTTTTCGCTCTTTGTATGAATATTTTGTATTGTATATTCACTCTATATTTTAAAGTGCAAGTAGACTACTATTTATGAAACATTACAGTAAGCATACAGTATTACCGCAAAGTGCAGATTGTTGAATTAGCTGTTCTGTCTATGATATGCTTGAATGACTAAGGAAATGGTTAATCTTCCAACATTCGGCAGCACCTTTCGACCCACCTTGGCTATTGTAAGGTCTTGATTAAGAACATGATACACAAAAGTCCACTTATTTAATTGGAAACATGCCTATGTTTGTCTGTTTTGCCTCCCTAACCTTCCATCACATGGAAGGTACTCTTCTTCTTTCTGACCTTGTTTGTTTCCTTCTTGTTATTGCAGTGTCAGAAATTGTACCAAATTGTAATACCACTCTTTCTACCATTCTTACTATTATTTCAAGAGTTTATATTCTTAAACTTACTGCCAGATTCTGGAAGATGAATTCCTGAAAGAGTGGTGCAAGGGGATGTGATGCTGGTCCTTCAAGAGTCACTCTTAATGTATATCTGTCTCTAAAGCCTATATATAACAAAAATCAGTCTTCATGTATTTCACAACACTTCAGCATGTTATAGTTATTAAGTGAAGTTTTTTTTAAGGATTTTATACCCAAGCAAAGTCTCTGAGAAGTTGACACTTTGCATTTCTGGAGACTCCAGGTAGATTTCATTTTTGGAAAATGGTGGCGCTGGAGACTTAAATGGTTCTTGATGGTTTCACATCTAATTCTTCACCTTAATTATTTTGCAGTTAACATGTCTTTTCTTCTCCACCCGTTTTTTTTCTGACCATGCTGATTGAGCATTTTGCTGTCTAAATGTCATGCCTTAACTTTGGAAATTCTAATATTGCATTAGTATTGCATCCTTCTCATGTGCATTTAGTAATTTTTTACTTTCAGTTTTAGTTAAATCTCTTTTTATCTGTAAAAGAAAACCTGCTTAATAATTCTGCACGCCTTAGTTTTTCGCTTCCAGCCTACATGGACAATTATATCACTTTTAAATTATTAAATACAAAAATAATAGTAGTTATTAAGATTGATGTGGTTTGGAATTGGTCAAATGCGCTTGGAAAAAAATATGATCAGAATATCAACTTGCGTAATAATTATGCATGCACTGAACAGTGAGTAAAAATGTATTTATTCCCCTGCTGATTTTGTACGTTTGCCCACTGACAAAGAAATGATAGGTTTATTTCAACAGTGAGAGACAGAACAACAAAAACATCTAGAAAAACGCATTTCAAAAAGTTATACATTGATTTACATTTTAATGAGTCAAATAAGTATTTGATCTCCTATCAATTAGCAAGATTTCTGGCTCCCAGGTGTCTTTTATGCAGGTAAAGAACTGAGATTACTCTCCTAAAGGGAGTGCTCCTAAGCTCAGCTTGTTACCAGCATAAAATAAATCTGTCCACAGAATCAATCAATCAATCAGATTCCAAACTCTCCACCATGGCCAAGACCAAAGAGCTGTCCAAGAATGTCAGGGACAAGATTGTAGAACTACACAAGGTTGGAATGGGCTACAAGACCATCGCCAAGCAGCTTGGACAACAGCTGTTTGTGCGATTATTCGCAAATGGAAGAAATGCAAATTAACTGTCAATCTACCTCAGACTGGGGCTCCATGCAGGATCTCACCTCGTGGAGTTTTAGTGATCACGAGAACGGTACCAAGTCATGTTTTGCGAAAGGGTACAATTCTTATTGGATTCTTTAAGATGTAAATCAATTTACAACCTTTTTGAAATGCGTTTTCTGGATATTTTTGTTGTTATTCTGCATCTCACTGTTCAAATAAACCTACCATTAAAATTGTAGACTGATAATTTCATTGTCAGTGGGCAAACTTACAAAATCAGCAGGGGATCAAATAATTTTTCCACTCACTGTATATATATAATATATATATTCTTTCCAATTGAGATGCACCTCTGAGCAAAAAACTGGTTGTAATCATTGGTTGATCTAACACTTTACATTTCCCTTCATTATTTAAATTAAAGCTCTACCTGTGGAATTCATAAAAAAATCTAATAGAAATGTATAAAAAATATGCTTGACTGTTTATGTTAACATTCATTTTCTTTTAATTTAATAAAACTTATGCAATTAACTAATGCCTAGATGTTTTGTGGAGCAAGACTATTCAATCAGTATGATATATTTTAATCAACATAATATAAATAATTGATAATATAGGAAACATCAGAAAATTGTATATACATGTGCATCTCAATAAATTAGAATGTCGTGGAAAAGTTAATTTATTTCAGTAATTTAACTCAAATTGTAAAACTCGTGTATTAAATAAATTCAGTGCACACAGACTGAATTAGTTTAAGTCTTTGGTTCTTTTAATTGTGATGATTTTGGCTCACATTTAACAAAACCCCACCAATTCACTATCTCAACAAATTAGAATATGGTGATCAGTTAATCAACCCAAAACACCTGCAAAGGATTCCTGAGCCTTCAAATTGGTCTCTCAGTTTGGTTCACTAGGATACATAACCCAGGAGGAAGACTGCTGATCTGACAGTTGACCAGAAGACAATCATCGACACCCTTCACAAGGAGGGTAAGCCAGAAACATTCATTGCCAAAGAAGCTGGCTGTTCACAGAGTGCTGTATCCAAGCATGTTAACAGAAAGTTGAGTGGAATGAAAAAGTGTGGAAGAAATAGATGCACAACCAACCGAGATAACTGCAACCTTATGAGGATTGTCAAGCAAAATTGATTCAAGAATTTGGGTGAACTTCACAAGGAATGGACTGAGGCTGGGGTCAAGGCATCAAGAGCCACCACACACAGACGTATCAAGGAATTTGGCTACAGTTGTCCTCAGAGGCGTCTTACCTGGGCTAAGGAGAAGAAGAACTGGACTGTTGCCAAGTTGTCCAAAGTCCTATTTTCAGATGAGAGCAAGTTTTGTATTTCATTTGAAAATCAAGGTCCTAGAGTCTGGAGGAAGGGTGGAGAAGCTCATAGCCCAAAGTTGCTTGAAGTCCAGTGTTAAGTTTCCACAGTCTGTGATGATTTGGGTTGCAATGTCATCTGCTGGGGTTGGTTCATTGTGTTTTTTGAAAACCAACGTCACTGCACCCGTTTACCAAGAAATTTTGGAGCACTTCATGCTTCCTTTTGCTGACCAGCTTTTTAAAGATGCTGATTTCATTTTCCAGCAGGATTCAGCACCTGCTCACACTGCCAAAAAACTGGGTTTTTGTTAAATGTGAGCCAAAATCATCACAATTAAAAGAACCAAAGACTTAGGGTGAATCCCATTGATCTGTCTTACCCCTTCCCCTTAGTTTTGTGCGTTCATGTGAGAGTAAGGGCTGTCCCAATTCTCATTTTGACCGAGGGGTTGGGCTAAGGGGAAGGGGTTGATACCCCTTAAAACCAAGAATTTTCGCGAGCTTACTTGAAAGCAAGGGGTACACAGAACACACTGCGGCCAGATCATCCAGAGAATATTTTCGGCTTAAATTATTTATTTAAAATTACGACAGTCTTGTTTTGTGCTATACACAATCCTGTAACTTACATATATATTTATAACCATGCTCTTAATTGAAACGTTTTTAAAAATCGCTATTTTTCCATGCTAATGTTACATTGTTGATTTGCACAACAGTCCCGCATTTCTCTGACTAGAGAAAACATCACCAATACCACGCAATGGACATACACACACTTTTAGATGGAGAGTTTGCGATCAACACTTGTCGCCTCTGGTGACGTATCAGCCAGCTAGCGACGATGTATGATGACGTAACAGTAACCAAGTGGTGTCTCATTTCATAGGGGTATGTTTTTACCCCTAGCGCTTACCACTCGGTTTCGAGGGACAAGGGCTAGGGGTAAGATGAAGGGGAAGGGGTAAGACAGAGAAATGGGATTCACCCTTAAACTACTTTAGTCTGTGTGCATTGAATTAATTTAATGCACGAGTTTCACAATTTGAGTTGAATTACTGAAATAAATGAACTTTTCCATGACATTCTAATTTATTGAGATGCACCTGTAACTGCATGAACAACCACAGCATTGGCAATTTGTTCAAAACAAGAAGAAATTGCTTTTATGATGTCTGCTAAATGCATAAATTTAAATGTAATGATGTGCATAGGACTAGATGACATGGAGGTTGAACAAGTATTTTTGAGAATTTTAGGTGCGATCTGAGAAATATAAAGAGCATAAAACTATTTTAATCTTATGATTTCTATTTAATAGTAGTTTATTATTTAGTAAAAAAAATACTCATTCTAACATTATTCAACACATCTTTATTAAAAAAAATAACTCAATGAAAAAACTATTTAAATTGGGAAGGGCAATAATGCAGTTTCTCACATACAAGAATGAACAGAAATGTAATTTCTCAATTTTGAAATTGCACATTAAAGTACATCAAGGGGCTGTTATACAGAACCATGAAGTTTCGGTTGTGCTCGTGTTAAACCTTGCACAGTTGCAGCTTGCGCATTCTGTCAAAACATTCTGTCTTGCAATATACGGTCTTCTGTAATAAACTCATCAAGTCAACTTACATTCTCGAATAATGACAGCATAGATGACCATACATTGTAATTACTGTGCAAAAACATAGTTTAATATACTTTAGCACTAAAGTACAAAAATATGGTCCAACTCAAATGAAACTTTCTCATACCATTTCAACTGAAAATGAACATTAAGAGCTGTAACAGATGGACAGTTCATATATCTGCTGCTATGACCTGCATATGAATTAGTCTGCCGTTTTATAGATCACTTAGCAATGTGGTATAATCTTTGTTGCATTTGTGACATTTCTGGATGTCGAATGTATGCCAATATAATGAGATGCACAAAATGAGCACATATAGAATTTGAAAACAGAAAAAAGCAATCATGAATGTTCATACTAACAAACATATATTAATTGGTTATAAAAATATGTCACAAAATAAAAAAGACAGTCTGCCAAGAGCTCATATCAAACTGATGCTTCCTAAATGAAATTCCCCTGACAACTAAGAGTTGCACTGTGATATTTTCTATTAAAATTTTTATTTTTTTTCTGTAAAGAACTTAAGATCTAAATCTATCCTGTCTTTCTCTTGCAGCAATATTATCACATTACTTCCGATGCATGATTATCTTGATAGACATGCCGCTCCACTGCAATTCGCTGATGAGGTCAGTGCTTTTGCCAAGGAAAGGTGTTATAAGATCAAGTGAGAGTCTTATCTGTCTGCCCTTACAGCTCTTTTCTGCCCTTACAGCTCCTTTCTGCCACAGGCCAACCTTTACTTTGCTTTATTTTACCAGAAGATGTTTAATTTAATCTTTGCCTTGAGTTACTGCTGGCATGGTTGACAAAACCTCTGATGGAGGACAAATGCAACATGCTTTAAAGAAGGTCTTAAAATCAAACTACAGGTGGTGGTCTTAAATAAATGCTTGAGGAGAAACAACAGCACGTAAAAAGGTAAATTCAATATAATGCAGCCATTGAGAATTTCTCAGAAATGGGTCTATTAGGACTGATCTATAAAACTCAGCAGGCCACGCATGTGTTTTTATGCCAGGATTTGGGTTGAAATCAGCAGACACAAGTCAATGATTAGGCAATTTCTTCTTTGTGGGGATTTTCTATAAATCATTAGAAGTATCATGGCGTGGTTCTGCAAAACAATACCATCAACATGCACAATTGTGTGAATTTGGGGTCAGAAAAAACTAAACGAAAAAAAATATAAACATTGGAATCAAAGAATCAGCTTCACCAAAGAATCATTGTTCATTTTTCTTTCTTACCACATTTGGTAGTTAATTCACAGAAATATTATGTCCCAATTCAAAGGTAGCATACAGACTCATAGTGACTGCTGCTCCCACCCACCTTCCCAGAAAGCAGCAGATAATTCCATAAGAATGAAAAGAAAAAAACACAAAAGCTCCTTGTGTTGGCCAAGCCGGTTCTCTGTTATCCCGTGCAGGAATCTCCTCAGTCCATCCAGAGATGTGCCGGCTGCCTATTTGTGCATCTCAGGTGGTGTGCAGTACGATGTGCTCTGTTCCATTAGCTCATCTTTACTTATATCCAAACCCAAATGAAGGAGTGAACACACAGAGGCACAGAAAACAAAACGCAGATTGCTCCACAAATGGACGGACACATCAAATTCTTCCAATCGATGTCTTGGAGGCAGTGCTTAACTCTCAGTTACCTCATGCCTGGATATGATTAGCGTTAGCGAAGTTTAATCCAATTGTAATCCACGTTCCACTGTTTTCAAAGCCATATTCCTTGGCAGGGTAGAGGACAGTGACTGAGATGGTGATAGTAAACACAGCTGCTGCAGGTGCAAAACACAAGATTGCGTGTCGGACAAGCTTAGATTCACTGGAAATGAGTGAAACAAGTGGAAAAACTCATTTTTTATATATTTTTTTGAACGTGTCTTTAAGAATGTGTAGCTGATACGTTACAAAAGAAAGTTTATCATTCCCATATTCCTTTTTTGTACTTGGTCACCAGTTTGAATTCATATATTTATATCCATTTATATATATTTATGTATATTTTATACAGTTAAAAACACCATGGAGATGACAGACTATTTGGTTTCTTGTTCTAAGTTTCTCCTTAAATAAATGCATATAAATAAATGATCTTTTCACATGTTCGAGACTGTCACTCTCCCACGCTTCCATCCACAGCAGGTCCTCAAAAATTCAACCATAGCTTTCAGTGGTATCCCAATGTTGGCGGAGTATTCTGAAGCCCCAAGACACACGGGACATTTGTGGTTAGTCCAGTCAACCCCTTCTCATTGGCCAGGCTTTGTGGCATCTTTGTGCATGTCTCTGGGGCTCACTAACTGAGTCTCCGTGGGCCCAAAAGAAGCCACTCCACCTTGTCCACACCCATTTGCTAAAAGAATGCACACAGTCTCTTTGGCCCCCTGAGGAACGAAGCTACTGATGTCCTCCGGTTTCCTTTGGGCATGTGCTAGCGCTCTGAGCTGTTCCTGAGCCTCGTCAAGTAGTGAGGCCACATCCTCTCGTCTACCAGCCGCTCGGTTGGAAACCATTACGTTGCACTGTTGATCGACGGCCGACGCTTCCGCTGTGCTTTCCAGAGGACTAGAACGACTGGTTCCAGCAGTAGGGGCAGTTTGCATACACGAGACCTCATCCTGGTAGGAGTGGACAGAAGGGATGATTGGGATAGAGCAAGGACGGTAGGGAGCAGGAGGACTTTGGCTAGGGCCGCCCGACCTGAGGCTCCTAGCACACCTGTGGTCTAAATGGCTGCTCCAAGATTTTGAGGATTGTGAGGCTTGCATATTGTAAAAGGAATCCTGATGTAGGTTGTTACCTGGGCCGGAGAGGTTCCTGTAAAAAAGAGGAAAAGATGACAGACTGAAATATAGAGGGATTAAGGAAAAGACATGGATATATTGTAAACGATTAAAGTGCCAAGAAAGAGATTTGTTGAATCTCAAAAAGGATTGATACATATTCTGAAAACCGAAAAAAGCTCAAGTGCGTAATCTATGTGCCTGTAGCATCAACAAACAGAATTGCGAAAATAATGACTGGTTCAAACAGGTTCCCAAATACTCTCTCACTCTTGTCGACAGCAAAGTCCCTTTTCAAGGAAAGGCAGTTCACTTAGCAGCCATGTTGGCTACACCTCCAGGCAGCTATTTCGGGCATCCGAGACAACTATGCCTATCTTCTTGACTGGGGAAATACTGAACTCTCAAAAACTTAAAATGGCAAATACTCATTTAAATATTTCAAACCCAGCAACAAAATCTGACAGGAACTGACCCATGGATTTGGTTACTCACACTCAACTAGCATTAAAAAAAGCATATTTTTCAAGTTGATTCAGACATGTGCAGTCCCAAGTGCACGTATGAGGACTTTGGTGGCAGATTCAATGGTTCGATGTTTTTACCGATTGCCGGATCTTCCATATTGTGCATTGCATTTTCTCCCACATAATAATTTGAGTGAATTGGCTTGGTGTTTCTGTGGCTCAGCAGTAGAGCATTGCGTTAGCAGCGCAAAAGGTTGTGGGTTCAATTCCCAGGGAACACACATATTGATCAAATAATGTATAGCCTGAATGCACTATAAGTCTCTTTGGATAAAAGCGTCTGCTAAATGCATAAATGTAAATGTAGTACAGTGTTACTATTAGTCAGTCAAACAAATAGTCCTGTCCCAAACTTGCATCATTGGTTGAATTATTGTTGCTATTATTGAGCAAGTTGTGATGCTCAAACAAACAGATCAGCATTTTCTTTGCTGTACAGAGTCTGTTGTGTACCCTTTTTGGCTTACTTATAGATCTCTGTTAGGATACAAGAATGCATTTCAATGCATAAAAAACATGAATATGACCATGTCAGCACAGCAGACACCGTGTATTATAATATCTTACATAACAGATCACAACATTATATTGCATTCTTGAGAGGCATATAAAATAAGGCAAGGACTTTTGTACATGTTGAGGCTATTAAATGTTAAGGAAATAAAATAATTACTACATACTCAGGTATCTCAGGTTATTAGCTATTAAACGTTAGTTAGTTAGTTAAACGTTAGTTAAACGTTAGTTATTCAACGTTTATTTGATCTGGATTGTAGCCCAATGTCTTCTTTGTCTCATAATCATTTAGTTCAGCTGGGCATTAGCTGGCTTCCAGATTCTGAACTGGCTGCTCCCACGGCAGTCATTCTTAAGTTAATCTTCTGAAGATTTGCATGCAAAATTCTTTTAAAATGGATGAAAGCAGAAGTTCCATCCAACCAGACCTTTGGTAAACTAATCTCTCAATTTAGGAGCAATCTGTATTGTTCCCCTGATTCATTATCTTTGTGTAATAATTAATAATCCCTGACAAAGAATGTCTTTTCTCATAGCATCAATATTTAACCAAGCACTGCTTTTTTTCTGATAATGACCGAGTCAGAGTTAAGCCTCAATCAAGGGGAGGCAAATTGTCTGATTCTATTTTCTACAAAACAGACGATATGACAGCAATGTCAAGTATTTCAGCAGGCCATGGATCATCATTCCTGGAATATCAAGACTCGGAAACAGTTAAGGATGCATGGATTTTGCCTGAGATTGTGATATTTTGCTTAAGATTAGAGATCATGATTCAATATAATGTGATCATTTACTGAAATCCTCAATGTCAACAGAAAGAAGAAATCCTTTGAAGGCGGCTAGAAATTCATGTGAATTTAATGAAACTCCTGCTGTCTCCTGCTGAGCAAGTCTCTCCAGTGACCCTCTCTCAACCTCTCCTCCAGCAGCACATATCTAGACCTTTGACTATATGATGAAAAGTCTGGTCTGCTGCTTATTCTGCCTACAGAGAGGAAGAGAGTGTCATTTAAGGGTGGGTTTCCCCCAAAAAACAACAAACCATACTAAAAAGTGGTAAAACTGCAGGAATTTTTTTTTTTAAATGTAGACTTGTGATTAAAATATGTCCATCCAAAACAAATAAGTTCAGACAATTTCACTGGCCTAACTCAGAAAACAAAGCAGAATACAGTATATGGTTCTGCTTGTGAATACATATATTGTAATAATCTGATGCCATTTTGCTAATTTCTTCCTCAAAATAAAAAAACAAAGATAACTCCCCTCTTAAAGGAATATAATTCAAATTCGGTCATTAATTGTTGTTTCATGTCATTCCAACTGAAGACCTTTATTCATATTTGGAACACAAATTAAGATAATTTTTATGAAATCCATGAGCTCTCTGATCCTGCATAGACAGCAACACAACTACCATTTTCAAGGCCCAGAAAGGTAGTAAGGACATGGTTAAAATAGCCTATGTCAGTGGTTCAACCATAATGTTACGAAGCTATGAAAATATTTTTTGTGAGCAAAGAAAATAATTTCCGTGTCAGTTGATGCGTTCACAAGAGTACCACAATCCATGCGACATTCTGACATAGAACTCAAGTGCGCTGTGCCTTGTTTACATGCAGAGGAATACACATGTATGCATAGTGGTACTGTTGTGAACATGCGTCGAAGGCTGCCATGGATGAGAAGAAATCATTGAATAAAGTTGTAATTTCTGTTTTCTTTGCGACCCTACAAAAAGTATTCTCATAGCATTACGGTTGAACCACTGATGTCACATGGACTATTTTAATAATGTCCTTATTGCCTTTCTGGGCCTTGAACATGGTAGTTGTGTTGCTGTCTATGCAGGATCAGAGAGCTTGCAGATTTCATTCGTCTTACGGATTTGGAACGTAACTAATGACAGAATTTTTATTTTTGGGTGAACTATCCCTTTAACAACAATCAGCCAATCAGATTAAAGGCTTGCCAGATTGAAAGAGAGACTGTGGTCTTCTATAAATATGATACTCTCCGTATCTCACAAAAAATACTGAGATAATGTCTTTCTATTTTAATTGTTACAGTGTAAACAAGCAGGAAACATCACTTTTGAGGGTTAGTAGGTAACATCCGAAGGAAGTGATACTGCTGCGCCACTCTGTGCAAATGATGATTTTATAACCTTATTTCCTGCAATGCTGTTAGTTATCATTGTATCATGTAACAATTTTAGATGCCTGCATGAAATGTATTAGGCTGAAGGAAAAACAGCTCAAAGGGTGTCATTGTAGTGGAATATATTTGGAGGATGTTTTGAAGTCCTGTATAATGAACAGCCCACATCTTTAAAAGCCTCATACTGAAAACATTTTAATGAGCAAACACTCGCTGTAAGAGAGAAATGCAGATGATGAGGTCAAGCTTTAGAAACCAAAGTTTGTCCAAGTAAATAGCCTTGTGTCAATGATCAGATGGGAATTTGGGAATATAAACTGGGAATTGAAGTCCTCTGAATATATACTCGCTTAAACAGTCAGACAACCCAGAGGGGGGTTGACAAGTAACTTTCTATCTAAAAATATCTGGAACAATAACACTATGTGAAATCTGTTGCCTGCGTTAGCCATTTTAGTGAGATAACAGCACGCTTTCTGGGACGGAAGGAATGAGACGGCCAAGATTTTTTTCTGCTGTCATATGCAAAACAGTTCTATCTCTGTCTCTTCCTCCCTCTTTTTTTCTGTCACCCCTCTCCTGTCTCGCTCCCACTCTCTCCTTCTCTTTCCTGTCCCGTTTCCCAGCCTGTCTCTATGGTAACGGAGCTCTCTCCGGCAGAGGAATATTCTTATGCAGGCTGGAAGGCTGGAAATAGGTCAATGCTGAGACCATATTGAAGATTTTAAGGCGAGGTGGAGTCTTCCACACTACAAAGCCATCCTGTATAGCAAACGAGGACTAACTGGGCTAAGATAGCCTATAGTGTGTGAGAGTTGATGGCTGGCCCATTCTAGCAAACTCATCCAGGACAGCCCATTCCATTGATATATCACTGGCTGTTTAATTGGCTATGACAGTGTGGTTTTTATTAGCTGTGCTGCTCCTGGAAAAAGGCAGCACTCCCCAGTGCCCTCCTGTCTCCATGAGTCATGCCTGCATACAGAACTTCAATAATAGAGCTCAGACAAGCTCGCTTGTTGCTCTTGCAGCCAGCATAGAAACAAAGGCATATTCTCGCCACTAAAAACTTGGGAGCAATTATAAAACGGGCTTTATGGCAAAACTTGGGAGCAATTATAAAACAGGCTTTATGGCATATACACAAAACTATTAAAGATATACTCTGGGTAAATGTATTTTAGCATACATTAAAATGCCAACTCTGCCAGTGACACCACTAATCTTGGAACCATGAAACAGAGTTTCATAAGTGGTGATTCCATGCAGTAAAATTTGCACCGGGTGTTGAATTCATTTTGCAAATGGAGATAGACAGTTATGTTATTTTAGGCAAATTAGCCCTTTCCTAAATACTTTTATCTTTATTTCTCATTTTATGTATATTTTCTTTTCATCTCTTTAATTATCTTTTTAAGTGTAAATCAATGTTAAAGTTGAATTTTCTTTTTTAACTGTAACAGCAAGTCCAAAGCTGTTATTGTGTTGGAGATGTATACTTCATGATCTTTGTTTATACTTCATTTAACTTATAATCATACTATGTTTTTTTAAGCATCCCCTTGCATCTGTCTTTTTGAACAATTAGTTGAAACCGGGTTGGAGCTGGGTTGTAGGAGTCAATTGTTGTATTTGCTTTGTATGTTCCTGATTTGTTAAAGAGAACCAGCTCATAAGAATCAGTTAATTATGAATCAGTCAAAAAACTATTAACTACAAAGGACCAGCTCAAAAGTCAATTGTTTATCAATCTGTCTAACAAACCATTCACTAAAAAAAGCAACTTAAGTCGTTTGTTTATTAATTTGTATACACTGGTTTGAACTGCATGTTTATTTTTGCAGCTCAATAGAAAGGCATTTCATGTCATTGTTTTTTATACGTTCAATTTTAATTGCATCACACTGAACACATACTGTGCACTTACATTCACAATCCAGATATGAATATAATTTATTTTACTGTGACACTGAAGATTCGGAGGTGGTAGTATAGATTCAGCAGCGGGGGAGCACTGCTGCTGAAAAGCGGTGCAGGAAACACTGATTCACAGAAAACAAGCAAATAATTACATAAATCTTTATATATTGAACCCTGAGAAAAATGATTGTCTTGAATTCAGATCTAAGATGCAGTAGCAGAAATAGAAAAAAATGACAAAGAGTGAGTGTAAGAACGGCCTCTGCTTTGGGGGTTGTGTGGCAGAAGTGGTTGTTTAAAACTACAGTTTGGCTCATAAATCAGAGGATCGAGAGAGCAGACAGAGGGGTCCTGATAGAGGCAGACAGTGTCACCAACCAGAACTGACTCACATGGACACCACCCTTCAAAAAACCCTCTTTGCATTCAATTTTCATTGCATTAATGCATCCCATTCCTCAGAGAATTACAGACTAGAGTTTAATCCATCGGGTTAATCCATTGGGTAGGCATTAAGCTCATTGACCTGTAGCAAATGAATGTTGCTAACTAACCTT
Source organism: Gymnocypris eckloni scoliostomus (assembly GCA_027564155.1). Lineage (NCBI taxonomy): Eukaryota > Metazoa > Chordata > Actinopteri > Cypriniformes > Cyprinidae > Gymnocypris > Gymnocypris eckloni. The sequence goes on from CM050429.1 coordinate 9,969,996, forward strand.
CTCACTGACTCCCTCTCTGAGCTGTCTACTTCCTGGAGATGTTGGTAGGCAGGACCAGAATCTCTCGATTCACCAATGGCATTGAGACATCCTCTGGTTGTGGGTGGTGTTCTGCGAGATGCAGGCCGAAAAGCAGAACGACTCCTCTGATCTGGACTATGAGAGAGGGAACTGCTCCTGTAAAATAAAATACACAACATATCATTGATTTTTTGTTTTGTTTTATTTTGTATAAGGAAATCCTAAAAATAGCACACGACTCCAAACAAAGCTGCTATACTCAATCTAATTTCGCTCAGATATTTTCTGTCCCAGTCCATGGCATTATGTTAAAAATGCTTTACACTCTCACTTCCTCTCTGTCTCCATCTGGTGTGCTGAATTTTTACAAAGCAGGACATGTTTTCATAAAGCTCGTTGAGAAAGACTCTGGGAATAAACAACACTCAGGAATGTAGTGAGTCTTTCGTCTTCACACCTGTAGACTTTTACATTTATTTTATCATAAAACAATGGAGCACATTACCAATGAGTGACCTTGTAGATATTTATGTGATCCCGCTAGGCAAACTATGGGAAGATGTTGTACACACGTTTCCACTGAATGGGGCACATTAACATAGAAATTAATTGACCTATCAGACCACTGGCAGTAAGGAGCACACATTGGACTATTTGATAAAAATAACCTGAAGAGAAATTCATGCTTGATTTTAGATGAGTCTCCAACAGAGCGATAATTCACTGCATATTTAAATCCTTCCTTACCCTGAGTCAAGAGCACTTAGTTAGATTGTGATGATCATTTGAAGATATGAGCATTTGGGGAAGGGTGGGGCAGGGGGCAAAAGGCTGTTTGCCAACAAATTACATGTCATCACAGAAGAAAAAAAATACATATATATGATTGCAAGAGTGCACTGAGCCACAAACAAAAACAGAGAGTGTTTGTATCAGGGCTTAACGTTTAGATTGAGGAAAGTATGAGGATTAAACAAGGCTGAAAGGATTTGTGTCTCTGCTATCACAGACCATCCCCAGCCCTCCATAAAACCCTTCCACACACCACAACCTTTGTCCACACTCGGACGAGCCATCAGTTAATACAACAGATCACTCATATCAGAATATCAGAATACATTTTAATCAATCAATGAATTCAATAAAACATTCTATTAGACTCTAAAACCACCAAATACCTCGATTTCAATGGACCCATCTCTGCCTAAAATACGTTTTGGTCCAATCCTACTTTAGGTTGCCGTTCATTATTTCAGACATGCCCTTTTAGTTTTAGATTAAAAAATATGCTTCTGGGTCAACTATGATAATGAAACAAGGTATTCAGAGAGGATACACAATGTTTTCTTTATCAAATCCTTAAATAAATCATGAGAAATGCATTCTGTGGATTACACTATGTTTTGTCCCTCATTCCCATCAGAACATCAAGGTAAATTAACATCTTTTTGTATTGATTCATGATATTGGAGTGTCGATATAAAGAGTTTGTGAATGTGTTTTGTTAATGTTATCAGTTATAAATACATTGAATGCAAGAAACATTTGTTGTCTCCACAGTTTATAATCATGTTATTGCGCAAAAAAATCATTTAATAAAAACAGCATATACATCACTGTGCAATGTCACAGTTCATTCAAGTGCATTTGAATGAAATCACACTGTTTTCAGAAATCTTTACCAACGATTTCTGGAGCTTGGCAAGTCAGTTTATTTATTTGTACTTTTTACTGTTATTCAGCAAGGACAAATTAAACTGATCAAAAGTGACAGTAAAGTCAGTTTTAATAATACAACAGTTTTCCATTTCAAATAAGTGCTGTTTTTATACATTCTATTTATCAAAGAATTTTGAAAAGAATATATATTTTCAAAATTGATAATGAAAAATGTTCCTTGAGCCCAAATCAGCATATTCAAATGATTTCTGAAGGATCATGTGACACTGAGGACTAGAGTAATGGCTGCTAAAATAAATCAGCATTGCATCACAGTAATTACATTTTACATTTGTACTCAATTTTGTGGCCAGCGGTTTAGACATTAACGGCTGTGTGTTGAGTTATTTTGAGGGGACAGTACATTTACACTGTTATACAAGCCGTACACTCACTACTATACATTGTAGCAAAGTGTCATTTCTTCAGTGTTGTCACATGAAAAGATATATTAAAATATTTACAAAAATGTAAGGGGTGTACTCTCTTCTGTGAGATACTGTATATGCTCTGTCATTCATGGTGTTGCTATTACAGAAGTGCATATTAAAACATTGCCAGTTAGAATTATTATAATTTTCTTACAATTTTATAATTTTATAATTTTCCATCCACTGTAATGGATGGAAGTTTAATTTCTCTCCTTGGTGCTTTTTAATAGAGACATGTGGATTTCATACTGTATCGTTATAAAAATAATTGTCAAAATTTCTTTGAATGCCTTTAAATGAGCATGAAAAAGCTGTTTTTAGAAGGATAAAAAGATTTTGTGATGATTCATACCTGGGGTGTTTTCCTGTCAGTGAGCCCTGTGGTTTGGTAGAGGCAGCAGTGCTTTGAACGAAACCAGACTCTCGAACATGTGGTGGAGAGGAACTTGTGGGTTTATAACACTGCAAAAGATACATCAAGGAAGACAAATGTTAAACATTCTACACTGACGTCTATGTGCAATGCTATGCACTGTCATCTAAACTTTTAATTTGTAAATTATGTATCAATAATGCAAGAAGAGATCAAGCTTCTGCTTGACTCTTCGCCCCGATTCTTGTCTTTGACAAAGAGTCAGCGGCCAGGTTTCCACTGATGTTCAGACAATCCAACAGACCTCTATCAAACCTGCAGACAAATCCAATTTAAATTTCACACCTTGAAAGACTTCCTCATGAAAAGCCATTTCTGCTTCAGGCAGAATGCACACAATGATCTAAATGTCAGAGAGATACTTAATCTCCTCCGCTATCCCACCTTCACTCCACACTGTCGAGTAGAAAAGAAGAAAGAGAGGGAATATACAAGAGGGGAGAACTGATGGCTGATGGGGGATCAGAGAAGGGCACTAGAGTCACTCTAATTGGATAATGTACTTTCAGGACTATGTAAATCCAAGCAATGTCCCAATAGCTTCCTCTAATGGAACTATATGTGCAGTGCAGAGGAGAACAATGTGTTTTTTCTTTTACTCTCCTCATTTAAATTTGGCAGATTTTTTTCAAAGCAACTTACATTACATTCAAAGCAAAGCATACCTTTCAACAGTGTATGCATTCTTTGGGAATCCAACCCATGTCTTTTTGCTAGCACCATGCTCTACGGTTTGTGCTATAGGGAACACTGGAACTTTATTGTGGCTATTTAAAAATATGCAGTGTATGTGAATAATTTTGTAACTCATTATATTCTGTTTTGCAAATTATGGCTGGGAGCATCTTTACAGTATGATTTGAATGCATCATGTAACATCCCAGCCTACAGGACTTTATTTATTCGTGATATAACTGTAGCTTAGAGGAAACCTCTTGTGTCTGTGAAATACTTGCCTTGACAAAGAAATGATATTTCCAGTAAGCTTGACTTTTTCAGGCGAAAGTAAGATATGTGAGATGTAACCCACGTACAATATCGTGGGTAATGTTATAATGTTTCATCTAATGTATTGAAATTACAAATTCAAGTGAATTTTAAATCACTTACATAAACCTTAATCTTTTAGCTCAAAACAAAAACTTGATAATCAAAAAACATTACTTTAGACTTTTATAAATGGTTGACAGACAGGTGGTTGCACATTTAACCAGTTAAGTTATGCTATGCTTTTATGTTTTGTTATTATGTTATTATGTTACGATTCAAATATGAATTGCATAGCTGTATGTTTTAGCAACTTGTGATGAAAGTAAATGTGCTATTGAAAAATATCAGGTGAGCGGGAAGGATCTAGAGAGTATACAATTAATACAGAAGAAGATACAGGAGAAAGAGTAGCAATAAAACGGTGGGAGGAAGTGTTGTTAAGACATTCTGACCAGTTCTGACTAGTTCTGACAAGGAAATAAAGGCAAAATATATAAACAAGATATAGAACATAGTTTGCTAAACCCAAACATATTCTGCCATTAGAATGGTGGCCATACTGCTTCACAAAAGCAACGTTATGACTCAGAGCACTACAAAAGTCTTGAACATCATTTTCCACAACTGATTTGAAAATCCTGATTCATTCAAAGATAGAAATGGTAATTTCTGAATTTAAGGTCAACTTTTCATCACATTGGTAACTAGTATTAGAAAAGTTAGAAGCCTATCATTACTGAAGCAGTCAATTTCTTTTCCCTTAGAGATGCACTTTGACCACACTCAAAAGAACCTGTTCAGGCAATCAAAAATGACTTCATCCGAAATCTTTTGAAAGCATGTCTTTCTGATCTTTGAAGATGCATTTTATTTCTTTTTCGAAGCACAGCCACCTACATTTCCAGAAAATGCTTTTAAACAAACAGGCTTGAATAGACTACTTATCTGTTAAATTAATCAGGCAAATTCAGCCAAAACATCCTAATGTTTAGAGAAAAAAATACTACAAATTGTATATATAGCCTGATTTCCCATTTTTTTTAAATCTGATTAAGACTAATAATGGGCGGGTAGCAAGCAGGGTCTATTGTTTTATGAAACATGTTGATGTTTATCAAGGGTAATTCACAAAAAGTGCTCACAATCTTGGACAGTAAAAGCGACAATCTGCTTAATTTTTTGAAAAAGAAGGTCAGAAAACTGATATTGAAATATTATTGTCAAAGCATCTGAGGATGAATATGCAGTGGGCAGAGCATGTTATGTTTACACATCCCAATAGGTAATGAACATGTTGGAGAAAAGGGTACTATACAAAAGAGCTGAAAATTGAGACATAAAAAAGTAATCTACAAAAGGTTATTTCAAAATAGCACTGTAGAGACCACTTCAGACATAACATTGGCACATATGAAAGCCGTACAAGTGAGTTCCTCACAGCATGACTTTGCAGGGGCGAATATATGGAACTTACTGTATAAGCTATAATGAGCTGTTACCATGTCTGTGTTCAAAGATTTTTGATAGACCTACTTTGAACAGAGTTGCACAAGGCTGAAAGCATGCTGGTTAGGAGGGATTTTATTGTAATGGATGTTTTAATTTAACCATAATGGCATGCAAGACCATCACCTACTGTAACTTGAGTGTGTGTGTGTGTGTGTTTTACTTGATCTGTCAAGCGCTACTGTAGATTGCAATTGTTTTAAATGTCATTAAAGCGAAGAGTTTCTGTGGTAAATGTGTTACATGTGGCAGAGCTCAGAGAGCTGTGAATTCTTGCTCAACCTCATTTCAACCACAAGTCAACAAATATTTCACACCTATAATAACCAAAATCTTTATGGTATGCTGGGGCAAAGCAAGCAACAAAAAAAATCACATTTATATGGCATATGCTAGCCTAAAATATAATTCTAGACAAGACAAGATGTGTGTTACCTGTGTATTAATAAATGTTTGTTTATATGTCCATGGGCTGAACTTTCAGCAAATAGTGCACATGAAAGAGTGAGATGCTTATGAAATACATATAGAGGGAAAGGTTAGGACTGAATTTGAGATGCGATGTAAACATATCTTACATCAATAATTTTCACAGATATTGCTAACAGAGGTATCTCTAATGCAGATATGTAAAACTCACTCCATCCTTAATTCAATGCAGTTCTTATGATTACCGAAAGAAAAAGCTGTAAAAAAGAACTAACATGTGTCAAAAGCTGGTCTTTCCTTGTCACTGGACTAGTTTTGATTGCTTTGGCTGGCATTTGCGTGTCTTCTGACAGTGGGCGATTGCTGTAGCGATGAAACATCTCACTGGGTTTGAGTGACATTTAAATTACCACTGTGTTTGCCATGCAAATAGCCTGTATCGGCTTATCTGTGATGGATCTGCTAGTTGGAGTGATTGAGAAAGTGATGAATATTAATCAAATCTCCCAACAGGACGAAGGGAAGGTAACACTGTCTACAGTCTCTGGGACACTGGGCTGGCGCACAGTTTCTGAGCTGGAAAGTCAGAGAATGATGCAGTAATCACAAACCCTCAATGATGGACTAGCGTGACTACCATTATTAGTGTGTCTCTCCTCAGAGACTTTCACACCATGAATGGCTGTGACAGAGTCTCGTTACAATGAGCTGAGCGATGTAAAGCATCAGCTGTTCTTGCTTCTAATTGCTGGTGAGCAGAAAAGCAGGAAATTTGATGGGATTTGTCTCCGAATCCCTTTTAACATGAATTGTCAGTGATCACATCATAATCAGACAGCACTTGACTACATTAACGACTCAGTGAGATTTTGTGGTGTGTAGTTTAGTGGCTCTCAACATTTTTGACAATATTCAAATTCTAGTATTCGAAGGCCCTCACCTTTAAGCTGATATGTACCTGAAAATAAATTCAAAATTATGTCAGTTTAATGTTTTACATCACATTTTATTGTTTTTTCTTTTCTTTTAGCATTTTTAATTAAGATTATATTAACATAAATATTAAATATAAATATTAAAAGAACTACAAATGTAATACTTTTGGGGCCCTTGGGCCCTGACCCCCTGGTTAAGAACCTCTATTTTAGGCCATATCCTTTAGCTTTTGGGTCATCTGAATGCTAGCTAAAAGTTAATAAAACAAATAGATAAATGCATTAAAATACATCATAGTCTCTCTTATTGCGAAAGTGGGACAAAAATACTCATGACGCAGCATGCGATTCAAATTGATGGTTTATCAAATCCTGTTCTGAATGTGAATGCTCTTCACGTTTATACTGCCTGCCAATAGAATGTAGCAAATCATGGTTTAGAGTTTCATGAACAATTAGCTCTGCCTACTGAATCTACCGAATATAATATAACATAGTATAATAGAATATGTAGAGTGTGTTTAAAAATGTACAATTAAATATTCATAAATGTTATAGGTTAAGCTAGCCAACAGAATGGCTAACAATAAGCTAAGCTAGCTTGCTGAACTGTTAGCTTGCAAAACATAAGCTAACAAAAAAATCATAATAATGATAATAATGAGCAAGTGTATAATTACAAAATCTATAGCTTAGCAAAAAAAACTGTATATGAATAACAGTTCAGATTGTGCACATCATAAAAGTGATTTTAAAGCATTTGTAATCAGGCACTGAATAAATTATTAGTTAAAATTTCTCTCAGGCAATGAAGTCTGTTTGGGGTCTTATTTGTTTGCCAAATGTTCATGACAACAGCTGTGAGATAAAGTAATGTATTTTGGGAATTTTCTTTAAAAAGAAAATTATTTTGATATGTCCTCCCAGGTTTCCTGTTTCAGTAGGCAATGAGTCATAATAGAAAACTTAATTTTCCAAAATAAAAACAAGTCTGATCACACTAGTAGAGACAGACTAGAAGGCAAGATATAAATGCAATTCACTTCAAGAATATACTATCCGGATATAAAACCTATATTAATGCGAGGTATAAAAGGGGCCAGATGTGCTTACTTTCTGGAGCTGCAGGCCTTGCTGAGGCCTAAGGCTGGGTTTAGTGGCCAGGCTGGAAGAGTTGAGGTTGTAGTTTTTCTGGCTACGGCTCTCTTTCAAGTGTGCCTGGAGCTTTTCCCTCCTTCTCCTGTAGGGGGCAGCATCATTAGTTAAGAATCCAAATACCATGGGCTTTGAGGATATTTATTTACATAAACACACAAGCAGACTCATTCACATGCAAACACATCACCCATCATCTGTAAGAATGCGCTCTGACAGTTAAGACAGCCCATAGATATTTTCCGGGGAGATAAAATAATTACTCGTGCACTTAAATGTCACTACATCATTGTTTGATTTTTCTTCTGTCAGTTCGTTCATTGTATCATGTGTTATATTTAAATTGCAGGGCTGTTCCGCACACACCCCTTCTTGCTTCAGGAGCTCCGACTTGCAGTCAGTTGCTCATACTGATGCTTATCTTAACTCATGGGTGAAATACGGATATATAACTCAACCACATGAATCATATCTATCAAAAATTCAGTGTAATGTGACTTTTACTACCCTTTTCCTACTTATTCTTACAAAATGAAGAATTTTAAGACAGCATTTCACAGTATCATAGATGCTCTCCCGAGGCTATTACAAAGGCTGGAGTTTTAATTATTCTGCTTTCTAAGATACTTAAATTTGGCAAAATTATAAGGCAGCAACACATGCATGCATTGCAGCAGTGGTTGTCCACAATAATACCTGAAGGTCTCCTATAGCCATAGTTTTTTTTTTTACTTATTAAAATTTTTAGGCTCTCATTTAAAAAGTAATAATAAAAAAGCATTAATAAAATATAGTAAATAACATATATTTCTTCAGGGTTCCCACAATTTAATTATATTGTTTTACCTGCAAATATATTTTTCAGTAGTAAAATGTCTAGAAACCACACTTTTAAAATGAGATGTCCTTGTATATTCATTTTTTTTGTAAATACATTTAAGTACGATAAAATAAGATAGAAATAAGTAAGCAGCTCACTAGAACAAGTTATTGTGTCTTTTAACAAATGCATTTTTAAATACACACAATGAGCAGCTCTGAGGAGTTAAAAAAGATCAAAACAGTCATCTTGAGCCTATAATGACTGTGAATATATTTGTCTCAATCAAATACTTGAAACGAGCCCGTAAAAGCTGAACAGTGAAAGCACCAGCAGCAGTGCATTCAATGCATGCCATGGGCCAAAATGTTTTAATTCATTCCTGTTGGAAAGGTGGCCAGTAGAGCTGAGGGTGCTTTTATGAGAAAGTAATTATGTCCCCACCTCCAGTCATTATGTTTCTGGGTTTCCATAGCAGTCACTCTTTCCTCTAGCTTGTTATATTGTGCCTTTCTTTCAAATGATATGCTCTGGGGAACAGCTCAAGCTTTGATTAATTCAGAGGTCCACTTACTTGTTCCGACAGTAGAGAGCAATGCAGAGAGTGCCTAGAAAGCTGATCCCCATGGCGATACATGTGATAGACATCACTTGTCTTTTGTACACCTCCTTGCTCTCTGTTGGGACGAAACAAACAAGAAGGAAAAAACAAGAAGAGACATGAGGAAAAAATGTGCTGATGTACAAAAACAAATTTGTAGCACATATGGAAATGCATCTACAGAGAAACAATGACAATGAATTCAGCACATCACTAAATATTTATTCATGTAATATAGAGGTGGCCTGCAATAAGAGAATAAAACATGGCTGGCTGCACTAGTGGGAGCCTGATTTTCCAAAATGCTAGTTTGCAATGCGGCAAAAACCTCTATGTAACTGTCAGGAAGTCGTGAAACTGAATTGCTGAAAAGAGGCGAGTAATAGATGTTATTTAGTTATTTATTATGTGGGGACGGATGACACAGGACAAGTGCTTAAACCTAAATGGACAACTATTAAGTGTGAAAAATAGCAGATGTCATTTCTCATATGAAAGAGTAAATCACGCTTGTCTTCACAACTGTTAATAGGCAATCAATCAGATTATACTAAGACACAACACACTCTACAAGAGCTGCCACTAACTTCACACTGAACACACTGGAGAATAATGAATGTGTCAGCTACATGACTGCGAGTCTGACTAGTAATAAAGCAATTGTGAGCTTTACAAGGTCAGGCTCAAAGTAGTGTTAACCTTGCAAGTGAAATTAACATGGAAAAGTCATCATGGCTACCCAAAGTAATACCATACTCCCTTGAGTGCATTTTAGTAACCTTCCCAGGCAGATGTTATATGGAAGTAAAATTGATATCCAAAAATATAAGTCAAGATTGTGTTTCAATAATGTTGTATTATTTTAAATCAAGAATACAGGCTAGAGTAAACTCGAAAACAAGCATTATTTTACAATATATAGTTGCTAATATTTTTATTAATATTTTGAATGAGTGTATAATATATTTTTAGTTTTAAATGCAGTTTTACTTTAAGTTGTAATGATTTAGTCATGTGCTTTTCTCATTTTTGTTATTTTATTTATTAACGTTATTATTTCTCCTTTTATCCTATACTCATCATATTGAGCTTACTCGTTCATATTTCCATGGTTGATCAATCCTTCTCCCCCCTTATAGTGTTGAGGTAATATAGATATAATGGATTATCCTATGGATCATCACAGTTCATAGAAGTCAACTAACTAGCAGAAAAGATCAATAAATGAAAGTGCAAAACCTTGTGAAACTAATCAAGAGTTTTCATCAAAAATTATGAAAGTTTCATTATTTATTCATCGCTATACTTTACAAATTGACTTATTATTCCCATGCCATTATATGTCCAACCATTACATAATTAAAGTGACTGGAAACCCTGGGATACAAAAAGCATAAAAAATGGAGGAGGAGAGATAAGAGGAGGTGGGATGTATTAGCACATCCTCTCTCCTACAAATTACCTCCTCCTCTTCCACATATCATTGATCCTCTCAAAGAGAAGAGAGTGATGGGCAGGGAAAGTGGGGTGTTATGTTAATGTATCCATTCTTTCATTCGAGCCCGCTCTTAATGGTCATACTTTTACACATATCATCAATACTCTTGAAATATCCAAGTCTAATATGTTTCTGTAAAGTAAAAGATAGAAAAAAAAATCTAAATCAAATTGAAAACTCCGTTGCGCAGAAAACACAATTATAAAGACTGTTAGCTTTTTCTTTTACATTATTCAGTACATTTTATTAGTTTTATAAATCCAAATCCAGCTAGAGCTTTTGTTTGAGAAGTATTATGATGATGATGATTATTATGCTCATAGTTGTCGAGTTGAGTCTTGTCGGTCAGATTCATTAATGAAAGATGAAAAAAGTTTTCCACATTCTAGAAAACTTTTTTTTTTTTTGTAAAAGCAAATCTATGATCTCAAGTATCTAATTATGGCAATTACACTTATAATTGGGGAGCAACAGGTCATTTATATCAATTAAATGGTAACTGGGGCAGGGCTATGAGAAAATAATCATACACTTGCCTGCCTTTGAAGTTGCCCACAGACAGAAAATATAAACACAACTACAAAAAGTGCATCCTACTAATGACACCCACTGCACTCGGGATACTTCAGTGTTACATCGTTTTGCTAGAGACATTTTTTCAGGATTCATAATATGTGTGTGTGTGTATGTGTGTGTGTATATATATATATATATATATATATATATATATATACACACACACACGCGCAAATAACCATTAAAAAGTGAAATTAATAGTTTTATTCAGCAAGGATCTGTTAATATAATCAAAAGTGACAGTATATTTCAGCATTTACCATTAAAACTTTGGTATGATAGGTATTGGTATTATAGAGTGCATTATAAATAAAAATTGTTTTTAGCGACACTCCTAAATAAATAGATACATAAATAAATGGTCACTATACGAGTTCTTTTTCAAACTATACAGATTTTGCTCCATTACCCTGACATTTATTTTTTTGACATCTATTTGCTGGTTTTCTATTTATCTTTACACATCAGTACTTAGAGAGCTCGTCTTTTGGGGTGGGAGGGGTCTGAAAGTAAACATAAGTATGGTCTTTTCAGAAGTCACACTTGTGTGAACTGAGTGTGCACTTTTTAGCAGAGGTTCCAGGAATGTTCTATACTAGCCATGTATGCCTAATAAACATGACTGAACTGCATAATGATTGAGACACCTGACATTTCAGTGGTGCGGCAGGCATTTCAAAGACAAATCAACGTGTGTTTACATTTCATGTAAACACACAACTTCAACACCTATTGTCAACCTGGAATAAATGTGTTTCAGTTAAGATTTCTATAAGCTTCAAGAAGAATATAGGAGTTGTTCAGTTTTTGTACCCTGATTTTTAACCACAAAACCACATCACTGTAGGGATTTATATATATAAAAAAAAGACCCGGAGAGAATATTGGGGTCATATTGGTGCAAAACCTTGTGTATTATGAATGTAATGTAAAACTGCAAATGCAAATTAACGAATTATTCTTTTCAGAGCAAACATTCATCATTTCTATGCAAATTAGGCTTCTTATAAAATCTATGCTATTTGCCTGGCATATTGTACTATAAACTTTTCACATTTTTTATTTAGAAGAGACATTTGTGTACATGTTCTTGCGATCATGGCAGCAGTAATTAAAAAAATGGAGATTTGTTGCTCTTGTCCATGTTTTTATTCCTATAAAATATACAAAGTATTTTACTGATTTAAATTAATCACAGAGATAACATTACCTATATAGCGAACAAATTAATTGTAAATAAATCAATGTTGTGCATCACATGACATCACATGCCACAGCTTAAATTGAAGTTTACATTCTTTAGAATTAATTTCTTCAATACTGGCAAATATTGTCTACAAATTATTTACATTTTTTCTAAAACTATAGGCAGGGCAAGTAAAAATCAGAACTACCTTAATGCTGAGCCATATTGTTTATTCATAAACTCACAGGTTCTGACCTCTTCTGACCTCTCACTTTGAAACGTTTGGTTTACACTTCTATACTTTTACTTCTGTTATCTCCTATGTTCCCTGTGCTCACTAACAGAAAAGCCAAGCTCAGTATGTGGTCTTAAAAGGTCTTCAGGAATCACTCTCTCTTTCATCAATGTAGTCCACTCTTTGCCGTTGCCGTTAAGAGGAAGTGACACTGACTTCACATGTATCATTCTGAACTCCAGGTGCGTACATGGCAACTATCAAACATCACATAGAAAATAAATGCTTAAGCGAAGTCTTAAACAAGCTGTCACGCTCACAGCTGTGTGAGATAAAGAAAAGCATGAAAGCATGTCTCAGCCTTCATAATCTTTTTTGCAAACGGCAGAATCAAAACACTTAGGCTCTGTCTCAAATCACACACTTCATAAGGTCTCATAGTCCACGACGTCCACCAGGCTGTAGGGTGCCCCATTTGACACTCAATAATTCAGAATTTGATAGATAAACAGACAGACAGACAGACAGACAGACAGACAGACAGACAGACAGACAGACAGATAGATAGATAGATAGATAGATAGATAGATGATAGATAGATAGATAGATAGATAGATAGATAGATGTGTGTTGAGCTCATTGAAACTAGTTCAGTCATTAATTTGATGAAATCAGGTACTCCGACCACTCTCAGCTTGTCTACGATTGTGCAGACAGAAGTGAGTGCATCTATCTTGTCGAGTTTGGCTGGACAAAGAGAAAAAGGAAAACAATCGAAATCCAGATATCAAAGTGAGCGAAGAGCTAGCTCCTCTCAATCAGGAACCTTCTGGAAGAGGAGTGCTACAGGCTTCGGCAATGGAAATTGGAAATCAACGTGAACAAAATCCACCTGCCTGTTACCCTTCCTCGTCCATCGATCTACAGCTCTGGGAATCTTCCAAGCTCTATAATCAAAATACTGATGGACATTTCTCTTTCTAAGGCAAGATGATGTTACATTAAAATCGTATGTAATGCCACTTAATAATGGGATAGTTAAGAATCTGGAGTAATTAGATTAGATTATTTGATGGAAACAGTAAATTGTGTATTTTTGCAAAAAAAAACTAATATATATTATTGCATACCCTACATATGCAATGTCAAATGCACAATACATTTTAATAACCGCTAAAATGTTACAGGCACTGAGACTGTTACCTTTGAAACTGTGCCAACAACATGAATTCACACTCACTGTCTCCTGTCACTGTCCTCTCAACATTTCAATGCCGTTTCCAAGGAGACCAAAGAGCATTGGAATCCTGCAGTGGAATGCAGGCGAGTGATTGGAGCAGAGGGAAGAGTAGTTTGAGAGCAAATGAAAGGCAGTGAGCCGACACCTAGAATCTCAACCGTGTGCATTTATAATTTGCTCTCTGTTACTAATGTTACTCTGACCACAAACTGCACAAGGTGGTTATGTGATACAAAACTAGTCTAAGTACATATCCCTGCACCACAACGCTGATGATAAATAGCAGAATAACTTCTAGTCTTGTCAAATGTGAATGAAGCAACCGTATGCTTCAGATATTACATCTTTACAAATGTCAATGCATTCATGACGACTCTGGGGGTATCTTCATAAGAGCTGTTTGTTGTGAAGAGTCAAGAAGGGAAAACAACATTTTAGCCCACATACAGTGCACAGTCAAAAGAAATAACAGGAACGTTCACATTCAAACACATGAAAAGAAAATCATGGCTGAACAAAGCCACCTCGGCACATACAAACTCTGTAAGCATGATTCATCGCTCTGCCAATAAGAAGACGCTTTCTTTTTCTTACCCATGAACTCAATGCCCAAGTGATCCACTGCTCCGGCGAAGATAGAAGAGGGCAGCGTTTAAGGAGGAGTGAGGGAGGAAAGAGAGGAGAGAGAAACAGATGTTAGAGATACTCATTGTGTGCATTCTATTCTCATTGCATGCATAGATATTGTGGGTAACTATTTATGTAAGAGAGTAATGTGATAGCTATTTGTGTGTACGACTTGTTCAGAAAACTCATGTTTTATTATGTAAAGTAAAACCATGGCTGAAATCTTGAGCGAGTTTTCCTTTCATCATTTGCAAATAAAACAATAGCCCTACTATATATCGCTTTCATCTGTAATAGCGGATCAATGTCTGCAGTTCATTAAAACATTTGACATTAGAGAAGGATTTCTGTGCTTTAGATCAGAATACAGCAGCAGGTACAGCAACGTTGCAAAATTAAATCATTTTATTCATTAATTTGTTTTGTAATTTAATTTATCTTTGCCCCCCACACACACACGCACGCATAGACAGACACACAGACACAGACAGACAGACAGACAGACAGACAGACAGACAGACACACACACACACACACACACACACAGGTTTTCATTGTTGCCTGGGACTCTTCATAGACGTAATGGTTTTTATACTGTACAAACTGTATGTGCTATTACCCTACACCCAGGGGCGTAGAATTAGGAGGGGCGCTAGGTTCCCTACCAATATCCAGACATACCAAACTGTCCCTAGCAATAATTTGAACAAATAATTAAATATGTGTATGTTTTTGTCATTTCAGACGCATCTGCAAAGGCATATCACTGATATTAGGCTACCTAATGTTAGAAAACTTGGCGCTCTCAAGAACGCGTATTTAATACATGTGCAGAAAGTAGTCGCACACCGGATGAGAGGCGCAGCCGCGTTTATAACTCACAGGTATTGCAACCAATTCAAGACAGCAGTCTAAAACATTTAACATACAAGCCCACTTCAGGAATAAACAAAGTTGCATCGATGAGTTTGAAGTGGTGTTTGTTTGACAATACAGAGCAAACGGAAAGAGAAAGCGCGATCTATGGCTATTATATAAAGCATAGGGACAGAAAGACAAACGTTGTGCGAAATATATACAATATTTCAGCCTAGGATAAAGTCATTAACATAAACAATAATTTGAGACAAATATAATTTTTTTCCCAAAAGAAATTGGTAAACTATGTAAGTGCATGGCACTCTGGTGCAGCAGGATTTGGAAGAGTATCCTGAGTCGCTGCAGACAGTCTTTAACTTTAAATCAATGTTGTTCAATGAATGTACAAATCAAAATGTTTGCTGAAATATCCACAAAATAAAAAACAACACTGATATAAGAGCATGCTGTTTATCTGTCAATCAGATGCGCACGTGTTTCAGAATCGGGTCGGGTTTATGTCTCCACCAATGTCGATAGAAAACCTACGCCCTTCCCTACACCTAAACTTAGCCCTCACAGGAGACTGTGCATTTCTACTTTGCCCCAAAAAAACTCACTCTGCATGATTTATAAGCGTTTTAAATTATGGGGACACTGAACATCTTTAATTTTCTGCCTAATTTTTAAGAATATTTAGATATATTTTCTGTCAAAAATGCATACACTAAAACATTGAACCGATTTTTTGCAGTAAGAATATGATTTTAAAAAGTATTCAGGATGTAAGTTGATATATTAAGTTGTGCAATCACTGATTTAATGATATTACTGCCAGTGGCCTAAGCACAGAGACTGAGCATATTCTAATGTCTCTTGTAAATCAAACCGCAGGAATACATCTTCATCCTGCCAGATAATCCCCAGGAGCTCCGGATATGGAGGCTGTGCTCCTTCAGGTATGCTCTGTCACAGATTTAAGAGTGCATGCCATTTATTTTTGCCTCTCTTAAATGCAGAGGACTAAACAGTATGAAGTCAGAACTCAAGACTGTATCTCCTGAGGATCTGCGAATGTGTTGACAGCAGTAGGATAAGAACCAGAGCTCTTACACAAAGACAAATATAGATACCATTTCTGCGTTCTTTGGTCAGACTCTACGATTTTACTCTATTTCTTATTTATGAGAACGTATCTTTCTCCTTCTTCCCCAGCATGCTGTCAATTTGGGCTAATTTGGGCTTGTAAAAGGCTCTAAAAGATATTGCTTCAAGTGTAAAGATTCAAAACCTCCCACCTGAAACAGAAGTGACAGGAAAATGATGGCATAGTTAAATTTGGAAGGGAATGGCAGTTGCAGTAAAGACGTATGTGTGTTGGGTGCCCTTGGGAGTCTGTGTTGGAAATGCCAACAAACTCATCAAATTTTCCTCAGAATCTCCTCAAAAACTGTCAGCATCCACAACAGAAATAAACATAACCTGTAGGCATGCAACTCTCTATAACATAACACCGTGAGCGGTCCACAGTGAGATGCTCTTCCATCCATGACAATCAGAGGGCTTTTTTTTTGCATAATTGGCTCTGTGCCGATGATTTTGACCTATCCAGGAAAAGTGAGGGAGCGATATGGCTGGAGCGTATAGAAGTGGCTGGGCATTGATGTCATAATGTGAGCAAAGACAGACTGTGAGGCAGGTGCAGACTGTGGGGTTTCAAGCACATTTACTTCCCCTATTCAAACGCACACATGCAGACAGAGCCAAAAATAAGACCCTATACCTGTCTGCAGCTGCTTGTTTAAAGCTACGAGCCTTTAGGGAGGTTTTCTCCTTCTAAACTGCCCTCAAAACAACCAAGGACTCAAACACCCTTATTGCACACCTTCTGTTACTGGCTACTCAGAATAAATGCCCAGCCACTTGACATGTTTTACCATAAGTGGCTCATATATTACAGTACCCAATCGCTGATTTTACACACTGCTCAGTATCTCAGATGGGATCAGTTGTGTCCATGAGACAGGAAGGAACAAGGCTACAGATTCTTCTCTTGTTGTCCTTGAGAAAACACTCATATTAAACTGCCTCAACCACAGGTTCAGTGGAAATGTGCGTCAAATTGTGCTTACTGTCCCCTGAAGTCGACCTGGGACGAGGGCTAGCGATGAAACATAAATCTACTGAATGAGACTGTCTCGGGTATTTATCTGTCCTACTGTGTAGGAAGTTTAAACACTCTTTCTGGAACTCGGCAGTATCTCTCTCAATCAAGGAGAAGTGGGGCGATTGTACTCGCTTTTTCTAAATGTAATTGCACCCTATAGCCTTGTAATGCCTTGTAAAACCTGAGGCGTAGTGCTATGCAACATAAGAATAAATACCGCCAGACTAATGCTGAGAATTATGACACTGTTTTTCGTTTTTGGCTGCCAACCATTGTAGTTTATAGCAGGTGTGTTGCTTTGCCCTTACAAAGATAAAACCAGTCTTAAACATATTTATTCCTGATGCATTCAAAATCTGCATACAAATTTTACAATTACTCCTAGGTCACTTTTGACCCAAGCTTAGCAAACATCCAATTTAATAACTTACTAAAGCAATATTGTGTTTGTTCATTTTTCAGCAGCATGTAGATAAAAATTGTTTTTAAAAAAGTGTTTAATGTTGATGGTGCATTAATCACCATTTTATTTATAAAAAAATTTGAATTTCTTTCAAATTTGAAATGATTCATGAACTACTGCAAAACTACTATGATGCAAGAAAAACATGTTCTCGTAGCATTGAGTTCATGGCCTGTAAATTGTAAACATACAAATAATAACCAACTCTTGCAGTTATATAGGCAAATTTAGTTCATGCCTCTGTTTTGAGTACTGCTATAGAATGTGTGATCAATCCGAATTTAGAGACCAATCATAACCTATAGGTTGAACTATCTTATGTATTCTAAGAGCTATAGAGAACTAAAAATAAATACATCTAGTAAAATCCAATTTTAGATAGAGAGAACATGACCTCCAATATTTAGGTCTGAAAGAGCTGATAAGAGTTGAAGGGTCGCGACATTGCCAATCACAAGATGATATCATTTTATCTCGAGGAGGACAGCTTTCAAGATCTTCGCTTTGCAATGGAGAACTTGACATCTCATCAAAAAATAAAATAAGTCTTGGAGTTGGGGGATGGGACAAGGTTGTCTTTGCACCATCCTCCTCACTCTCTCTCATCAAGCAGAGATGTATCCTTCAGAGATCTTGAATGTCCTTGACTGTGTCCTTCTAAGCATCCCCAGTCACACAAACACACAACCTCAGAGTCTAAATCAACTACTGTTGGATGGCATTTAATTTCTTCCCTTTCATTTTTCTTTTATTTTGTCAGCAGACAGACACACCTCCACTGACATCTCCCTGTCAGAAATAAGATGGATGCCATTTTTCCTGTGGATTCCATTTAGCCAGTCCCAGACAAATGTTATACATCTGTCATTTATAATAAGTCTGTCACTTGCAGACCTTAAATATGTAACTTGAATATGACACTGAATAAATTATTTACTTCAAATACTCTGTGGTGTTCAATAGTGTTTCTTTAGCTACTGCACTGATCGTCCCCTGGTTTTATTTATTTATTTATTTTTATTTTACTGTCAGCAAAGACAGGTTCTTGAGTTGGCTTGAAGGTTCTTTGAACAGCATTTTGGTTTCTTTAAATATTCAGTACATAGAAAATACAAATTTGAAAGTGTAAATAGTTCAAAGGCATAACACAGGAAGCACTGTAGTGGCTTGATGTAGTGGCTTGATGTAGTCTATATTGGAAGTGTCAAAGCTGCACATTATCTTAATTCAGACCAATCAGATTTCAATTAACAGTCAGAAGATAATACATATGTAAAATAAATACATGGAATTAAATTCATACACATTTACATTCAGCATTAAATTGATCAAAGGTGACTGTAGAGACATTTATAATGTTATAAAATATTTATTTTCAAATAAATGCTATTCTTTTGAATTTTCAGTTTCTGTTAAACTATTTTCAACATTGATAAAAATAATAAATGTTTATTGAGCAGCAAATCAGGATGTTAGAACGATTTCTGAAGGATCATGTGATACTGATGACTAATAACTGCTGAAAATTCACAGGAATGAATTTCACTTAAAATGATTAAAATAAAAATCTGTTACATTGTTATTTTACAATATAACTGTTTTTGGATTTAGTTTTATCACATTGTGATGCACCACTTCCAGTGCAGATACGCTGTCAGCCTGTAAAATGCTTTTTTTTTCAATTGTAACCTTTAATTTTAAACGGACAGTTGCTCGGTCTACTCAAACCTAAGAGTCGCCACATTTCATCAAGTGGCGATTCGAAATCTATCATAAAAGAAAATGTACAGCTCTTGCACAGAAGTTCCAACAATATAGAAGGTATAGACTATCCAGATATAGACTTTAATATCTGAGTGGCTGTTGTTGCTTTCATAATCTTCAGTATCACCTGTTTGTGACGAGTGGGGCGGGGCCGAGAGCCGTGGGAACGGAGCGAGGCCGGTGGAGTGAATGATAATGAACGACACCTGCGCCACTCACCGGTCTCGAGTCCCACGGAGGAGCTTCGGAAGGAATAAAAGGAGGAGTGACGACATTGGAAGACGAGAGAGGACCAGGCCTGGATTTTACTTTATGTTTTGTGTGTGGCAGTCGTCCGTGAGGGGCTGCCGCTTTTCTGTTATGTTTGTTTATTTGATTAAATGTGTTTAAATGTTCGCCGGTTCCCGCCTCCTTCTTCCCGTACCTATCAACTTCATTACATTGGTGCCGAAACCCGGGAGGAAGGAGGGACACGCTGTCAGAGAGCCCTCGCTGCTGAGTGGGATCGCGGTGCTGAGAAGATCGGGCAGCAGGAAGTGGCGGAGACCGCCAGTGGCTGCCCGAAGCGGTGGTGCTGGAGCAAAAGAAGAACAGGTGGGACGGAAGACTCGCTGCCGTGCTCCTGGGTCGAGGAGGGGTGGCTGCCGTCCGAGAGGGAGCGGAGGAGTCGCCCCGTTCGCCTGGAGGCCGAAGCCTGCTGCCATCCGCCATGTTTGGGGAGGAGCAGGAGCGGGGACTCGCTGCCGGCTGCCCTCGACCGGAGGAGCCACCGCCGTCCGCCAGGAGGCGGATGAGCATCGGGCCGTCCACCAAAGAGGTCCAGTACCATCGCATGGCACGAGTGAACCGCTCAGCTGGTTGAGGACCGCGGCAGTGTGTCCGGGGAACCGGACCGAGATTTTTTTTCCTCTCTCCTCTCTCGTCTCTGTCACTCCTCATCCTTCCGTCTCCTTTCTCTCGCCTCGTCTGTCCTTACCCCAGGTGCGCGGCCGCCCTGACGGGCTCCCCGGGAGAGGGGAGGGGAGTAGGCGCAGTCTCGTGAGTACCCCCGGCCTGCGAGGGGTGATGGGGGTATGTGACAGTGGGCGGGGCCGAGCCGTGGGAGCAGGCGAGGCGGTGGAGTGAATGATAATGAACGACACCTGCACCACTCACCGGTCTCGAGTCCCACGGAGGAGCTTCGGAAGGAATAAAAGGAGGAGTGACGACATTGGAAGACGAGAGAGGACCAGGCCTGGATTTTACTTTATGTTTTGTGTGTGGCAGTCGTCCGTGAGGGGCTGCCGCTTTTCTGTTATGTTTGTTTATTTGATTAAATGTGTTTAAATGTTCGCCGGTTCCCGCCTCCTTCTTCCCGTACCTATCAACTTCATTACACTGTTCAACACAAATGCTCGCTGGCTCATTAAAAGTTTTTGCGTCTGTGCTCAAAGAAAGGGACTAGAGAAACTAGAGAAGTTAAATACTGGCCATACTGGTCTGAGCATATCAAACAACCCGCTCACCTCACAGGGGTCATGAATGAATCTTTCAGCCTAAGCTAATATGTCTATACTAGCCTGTATCACACAACAAAGAAACTGAAAATAGAAAGGCAACGATTTTTCCTCCACTCTTTTCAGATATTAACGGCAATTTTAGACATTTACACACAGTGAGCGTACAATGAAAAGAATAAAAGATGCAAAGCACAAAGAAACGATCGACTGAGATCACAGGATAAGAACGGAAGATCTTCCTGTGAGTAAAATACAAAGCAGGAAAGCGGGAAGGAGGACAGCACATTTCACTGAATTTCCTCTGATGTTCTGTTAGAAGTGTTCTGCTTTTCTCTACTGTCATTCTCTGGTGATGTGATGCCGAATGGAAGGCTTCCTCAGCCAGATGGCAGCGAACTCCCTGAGCTCCAACTAGAAGGTCCTGTAATGCACACAGCTGAATGAATTAGACAGCTGATTCGATCTATGGGTTCTTTACACTTCATCGCTGAACTTATTTTGAATTTCCAGAGGAACAGAATACGCTGATCATTCTGTCTTCAATAATGATAATAATAATGTCATAATATTACCATGAATTAAGTATTACGATGTAAAAGCTGTAAAAACTGAACTCAAAATTCTTCATGGATTTTCTTTGATGAAAAATGAGGAAAGAAATGTAAATGTTTATAACAGAATGCTGTTACAATAAATAAAAAACTTTAAATTAAATATTTAGATATTACAAATGTATAAAATGTTGCAGTATGTACACAACTATTTAAAAAGAAATGATCACTTCTATTCAGTAAGGATGCATTAAATTGATCAAATATGCCAATAAAGACATTTATTGTATGATATTATAAAAGATGACATTTTATATGTTCATCTTCAATAAACAAGCTACAGATAGTACAAAATGCTGCGGCTAGAGTCCTTACCAGGTCAAGAAAATATGATCATATTACTCCAATTTTACAGTCTCTGCACTAGCTACCTATTAACTTTCATATCAGTTACAAAATAGTATTAATTGCCTATAAGGCCCTAAATGATTTAGCTCCTGCATACCTAACTAATCTTCTATCACGCTACAATCCAATCCATTCCCTAAGGTCGCAAAACTCTGGACTCTTGGTAGTACCTAGGATAGCAAAGTCCACTAAAGGAGGTAAAACTTTTTAATATTTGGCTCCCAAACTCTGGAATAGCCTTCCTGATAATGTTCGGGGTTCAGACACACTCTCTCTATTTAAATCTAGATTAAAGACACATCTCTTTAGCCAAGCATTCAAATATACATAGCATAATCTTGTACTGCAGTTATATCTGATCAAACACACATTATTATAATTTAGCTTGGGTTGAACAAATAAGATTTGCTTGGATGGAACAACAGCTACACTAATTATGTCTCTATTTGTTTCTCTGTTTCTGCCACGGGTTAACGTACACAAGCTTCAGTTTGGATCCAACCCTTAAATGATTTGAGATGACCAAACACCTGAGACGAGATGATGCCAACCCCTCAGAGAATATACAGAATTAACCAAATTTTGCCATAAGTTAAATATATTAAGTTTCTAAAATATATAAATCTATTGTAGAAACTTAATTTCACGTAAAGCTGCTTTGCAACAATTGTATCGTAAAATACGCTATACAAATAATCTTGAATTGAATTGAATATAAATGCATTTTCAATTCATAAGAAATCCTAAAAAAAGTGTCATGGTTTCCACAAAATATTAGATGGCACAACTGATTTCAACATTCACAATAATAATAATAATACTACAGGTTTCTTGAGCACTAAATCAGCATGGACACTGAAGACTGGAGTAATAAATGCTGAAAATCCAGCTTTGCCATCACATAAATAAATTACATTTTAAAGTATATTAAAACACAATATATTAAAACAAAGAAAAATATATAATTTGAAAATAGTTATTTTAATTTATAATAATATATCACAATTTTACTCTTTTTATTGTGTTTTTAACCAAATAAATGCAGTCTTGTTGAGCATAAAAGACTTGAGAGACATGTTTACTAAATGTTATCATTCAGTGAGTCAAGAAGTGAGCTCCAAAAACAGCTGAAGCAGCTCTCTGCCTAAGTTAACTCCCAGTGCACCGTAAGCCATGAATTATAGCTCTGAATCTATAAAACACAAAATAACCATTTCTAGGATTTGATTTAAATATGATTTATGCAGTGGTTGTCTCAGAATGTAATCTCATCTTTGAGTAAAACAATTCAATGAGACTTAGAGACCCCACTGAGTGACTGTTCATTGCTAGCCCAATGTTAACACTTTACCTAGCTGCAGAACCTTTAAAACAAAACTAAACACATTTCTGCACTCCTGATCCGAAAAGAAAGATGTAAATGAACCCGCGAGAGACCATAAACTCTCTACATAGAGAGCCTGAGGCTACAAACGACCAGCTGAACCCCATTTACTTACGCCAACAGCATCAGAGTCGATAGCTGGATGAGTTTTGGATGCATATGTGCATGTGAGCTTTCACATGTGAGTGGGTGGCTTTGAGAATGCCATGGCAGTAGAATCAGTTTAGATTCACATTGCAAGTAGAGAAAGCCCCTGAGCAGTCTCAGAGTCATTCGGTTGTTCATCCCTGGAATACTCAACCAGAATGTTTTAGCCCAACATTAATTAGATTTAGATTTAAAGATACACAAAAAGCTTAGGAAGCAATGCATAGATTAACATGAGATAAAATGTCGCAGGCTAAGTGATTATTCATGATGAAGAATATTGTGCATAACATAATGAAAATTCCAATATTACAACCACATCTGCTACATTTTCAGTATAAATGCGAGCAAATTCATTTCCAAACCTGATTTATAAGTGTTGCAAATGCGCACTCATTTATAAATGTCACGTCCATGATAAATTGGGGGGTTTCCTCATGAAGATGGCATGGTGTAAATTAATGAAACTGTTTTTCTCTTTCCACAAAGACACACAAAGTTTGCCCCTGGTCTATATCTGATCACCCCTCCTGTCCGCTCCTCCTCTACGCAGTGGAGCATTAATGGAAAATGCAATAGATATCTTCAAGATGGTCTGCAGACTTCAGATGTTCAGTTGGGATCCTGGTTCAAAACAAGTAACATGATCGTTTTTATGAGATCTGCCATTTTAATATGACCATAAACTAAATCACTCTTGAAAAAAAATGGATAATCAAATATCTCCACATCCCGTAAAGCTGCTTCCTCCTCATAAATGTCGGAAATGTAATACAGTCTTATTTAGATAAGTACAGTAACTACATTAGTATATTTGAGTTTGGCAACAATACTGATTCTGAGATCGTTCTCATCTAGTTTTCACTGCATTATTCAGTGTCTGGCATTATAAAAACTTTAGTTATATGAGGCATTTGGGACATGAAATCAGCCCTCATCACACCCAGAAAACCTGCTGGCAAAGGCACAGCTGCAGTTTTACAATCATAATCAATTAACAAATAAAAAACTTGAAGAAATAAAACACATTGTCTCTCTCCGTACTCTCATTTTGCTGGATTTCCTTGCCCTTTTCTCTAATATAAACAATAATTACAAATGAAAAATATCAGAAATGTTCACGCTGGTCTGGCTGAGCTGTCACAGCTGGACGGAGAAAGTGTTTTGCCACCCTGCTTTACAAATCAGAGATTAAAGTAAGCTCCTGAAAGGGCAGCCACAATGTTCACCCAAACCCCACCTGCTTTCACTGAGAATGCCACCGAATTTCACACACAGACTTTGTGGCTCCAAAAAAAAGAGAGAGTGAGATATAGAGGATGACAGAGAGAAAGAGTGAGAGAGTGAATGACTTTGTGAAATGGAGGTGTAAAAACTTACACAAAAAGCTTTTTCACACCAGATGCACACATATTCTAGTGAAATATTTCTAAGGTTTTCTTAACCTTTTTAGGTCTATGACCCATTTTTTAAGTTCCAAGATATATACGGAACCCACAACCTCACCCATGCAAGATTAAAGCATTAAGCCTCACAGACAGCAAATTAAGTTGTAAAATATAAGGAAACATTTTTGCCAATTGTATAATTATTGACTCTGTAACTGTAACAAATAATTTGGCCATCTCTTCATTGGCACTCATCCTGTCTAATGGGAGGACTGAGGGTTGTGTGTCGCACTGCGGCTTGTCAAAATGCGACATGATAATTAAAAGCGTATTCATCTCATCTCCGCTGTTCTGTCCAACTTGGAAGAATATTTGGTCCTGCAATGTAATGTAATCAAGAGCGCTGAATCCTGCTTTACACAAATAAGTGCTACCCTCAGCTTAAGATTCACTCTTTGATGCACCTTGTGAGACGGTGTGTTTGGACCTTTGCACACGCGCGCAACACACAGAGACAGAGACACACACGCACGCACGCACGCACGCACGCACACACACACACAAATAATTCAATTAAATTAATTTAAACTTGCAGAACTTTGCCAAGTATACAATTAGTTAATTTAATGCCAAAGCAAATGTAAAACTTTGCCATTTAAAACTACCAAACTGATTTATATATATATAAATAACATTAATTAACTTTAATTAATTACTTCACAATTATTGTGAATGCACAAATTACACACTATTTAAAAATTACTCAATATTCTTTGGAAATATAAACTACTATTTTAAGTGCAAAAACTGCACTCCCATTCAAAGTTTGGTGTCAGTAAAATCAGCATTTAAATCAGTATTTGTGTGTGTGTGTGTGTGTGTGTGTGTGTGTGTGTGTGACACACACAAACAATCTTCATCTTTGGTGAGCATCAATGTGCATCAATGTGGGACTGTAACCCCAAGGCTAAGAGACTCTGCCTCAGAGATTATTGAATGCCATTACTGGTAAACATCTTCTGCATCCAATTCCAAATAAATACACTGAAGCACAAAGCACTTGCAGAGCTAATTTCATGTCATGAAGGCTGTCAGGATTTTATCTACAAGTTGTGTGAATAACAGATGCTATTAACGATCAAGTTAGATACCTAATACAAAGTTCACTAAAAGTTCACTAAAGCTGATGAGTCAGTGTTACAGTTGTACACCTGTAATACCCACCTGCCAATCATTAGGGTCTGATGTCAAACAGCATTTTCTCTGTCTTTCCCTTTCCACACTTTTGCAGGCAAATTTACACACACACACACACACACACACACACACACACACACACACACACACACACACACACACACACACACACACACACACACACGCACACACGCACACGCACACGCACACACGCACTGACATACCTAAGGACTGACTAACACACAAGTCTTTGTGGGCAGACTGCATGTGGGTGACTCATCAGTTTAGCTGCCTATGGCTACAATCGGTCTCAAGGATCTTTTCTCAAGCTTTTGAGACAGTTTCAATACATTCCAGTAGATGACACAGCCAGAAGAAAAAAAACCCTGCAATGTCTAAATTGGACAGCTGTATGCGATGAGAACAGGCAGGGCCATGGGATCCCGACAGTCATGAATAATGACTATAGCGGGTGCAAAATGGTCTCTCACTGGCTCATAGGTCATGTTCGACCTGAGCAATACCAAGGATATGGGTGAGTAAAAATGATTTGCGGCCTGTGGTCTTCAAAAAGGATCAGGGTAATCTATGAAAAGTATTAGGCCATGTTTAATATAGAGGATTATCTGGGTCTATGCTATGATATTTCGAAAGCATCGTCCATAATTTTTTTTGAGTTATGTTCAACAAACGCAGGCTGACTGAGTAAGTTGTACTTGGATGTGAGCAAACAAAGTTAGAAGGGAGTAAGGCTTGTTCACATTTGATATAATCAGCGTACTGTATGTCTCTGTATTGAGTGAGGGTATCAGGAGCTCTTAACATCTTCAAATGTGAATGAGCCATTAAGATATCCATTTTCATCAATCCACTACCATTAAAGCTATACAAGCATAATGTCTTCTGCTGAAGCGCTGCCGTGACCTTTATTTTCACTTGGTGGTCAGTATTACCATCAGTTTAAGCAGTAACAATGAGACATTTGCCGTAACAGCTGCCATTACAAGTGAAATGGCAAAGTTTGTCCAGTATTCTGAGGTGGAAATGATCATTGGATACGCTGAGACAGCTGGTGGACAGACACAGCAGGATAGAACCAATTACTGTCCTTTTCTCCTCCCTTCCCTTCTGTCTTCACTTGACTTTGCTATTCATGTTATATCAGAGATACAAAAGTCTTTTATGAACCACCAGACAGACTGTACCTGTCAGCACTATCTCAGCTCCCCATTGTTTATCATTGTAAGGATGATGCTGTGGTCCTCCCAGGGAATTATGGGTAATAACTCTGAAGTGCTCGTGGCTTGTGAATAAAGGTGAGGAGAGGATGCCTATGAGGCTGATTGGCAGACTAAGGGACGCTGGGGAGATTAAGAGGCTTAGGAAGAATTATTAAAGGAGAGCCTCATAATGTTTAGACACTAAGGAGACTGGAGGACTGACAGAACTCAGCACTGTGAAATGAGAGGAGGTCTGCCAGCACACACAGATCTGAAAAGCACACAAAATGTTGATTATTTGACCAAGTAAGAGGGCTCATACAAAATGCATGCTATTGTTTATTTAGTACTGACCTGAATAAGACATTTCACATAAAATATGTTTACATGTAGTTCTCAAGAGAAAATAATAGTTGAATTTATAAAAATGGCCCCGTTCAAAAGTATACATATGCTTAATTCTTAATACTGTGTTGAGATCCATCTTTTCACACCGAGGACGACTGAGGGACTCATATGCAACTATTACAGAAGGTTCAAATGCTCACTGATGCTCCAGAAAGAAAAACCATGCATTAAGAGCCGGGGCGTGAGCAACTGAGAAATTAATAAAGAATAATTTTGGAATTGGATCTTGACTTAAAATTGAATCGAATCCCAAGGTATCTAAAGATTATTGCTTCTAATAGCAAGTGGGTGACATTTCCTGGTGATTGCAGAGAAAATTATATCGGCTTGATTTACATTACAAATTTCATGTATGAACATGATTCCACTGTCTTTGATAACTAATCATGCCTATGACTTGCCATTTAAATGAAAAGTTACAAAAGGCCAATAACACTGTCATCTAGTCAGAGAGGCTGGAATGATGACAAGAAGCTCTTGTAGCTGAAATCATTCAAATATAAGCAGCCCAAAGGCTGTGACAATCCACTCTAATCAGCAAGTCTGACAATTACTTACCCCCTCTCACCTGCTGCCTTTGGCAGAGCCATAATCACAAAGAGACTGCTAATAACCACTGACTCACTTTTCAGTAAACAGACACTGTGATCAGCAGGGAATCTGGGCAACCAAAAGGAGGGATCTGTTCTCGTAAAGCTTTGAAATTAGGAGGAGGCCCTCAAAGTAACAATAACAAACAGATAACTCCACAAATAAACAGCAGGTCTCTTCGGAGGCGCGTGAAATTGAGAGCTAATAGGTCGCTGTCAATCAAGCAAAATATAAATGCACAAAGTGGTGATGTGTATTAAACCCTGAGTACATAAATCATGTCATACATGATTGCTGTAAATCAGATGCATTGAACACTCTTGACATTTGCCTGAATTGTTGCCAGATGGATGCTAAATTGAGTTATCACAGGAAAATGCAAAAAGATGACTGTCTTGAGGCAGGTAGTTAATAGAAGCTCAACGGGTTAAAAATGAGCTTCGCTACATGCATTTTATTCTCAGGCGAGGTATATAAAGAAGAAAAATAGCCCTTATAACCCTGCCAACGTGGCACGTTGCCAAGGATACTGTAACGTAAGAGAACACAGTGAAAATCAGCATACAATGAACTTATTTTTCAATATGAAGAGGACTGATAAAATCTAGATCTCACTGTAAATGACCGATCTGAATGCATAAACTCAGACCTGGATAAATATTTTACCAATGTGAACAAGCAGAATTGCACCGGGCCTCAACAGATGAATTGCAGCAATCAGTGTTAAATGTCCCTTTACGCTTGTGTTACAGTTTCCCACGCGGCAAGGTAAATTGTCTCTAGAGACTGCAATCCATTAGCGTGTTGCCCCAATGATGGTGCAGTTGCCTCATTGGCCATTTTGTGTGAGGATGAAAGGCAAAATAGACACCCAATCAAATAACATGCATTTTTTGTTCTGAAAAAGTTAAACAACGAGGATAAATATTTATGCAATAATGGGGTAAGATACTTTAATAATATTTTGAAACCCTCAGTGTGTCAAAGTGCAAAAGTCTTGAATGGGCAAGGTTCTTATTTCTAAGCCACATGGGTTGGCATATATCTGTACTGCTCATAATGCTCGACTGAAACTAGCTGTCATATCAGTCAGAGTAAAATTGATTAAAATGAATAAATATGATAATTTTTTTGGACGTATGTTTATGTTAAAATGCAGTAAAAGTTAACACTACTTGATTATAACTGGCGTTCAAATGTGCGGTAACTACAGAAATGAAGATGATCAAGAAGGGTGAAAAGATATAGCAACTGATGCTGCAAGAGAACATTCACATCAAATCTATGATGTTTCAAGAGAAACCCCTTCATCATGTCCTATCTACTGTGAAGGATAGAAAGCTATATTTGCCTTTATAGTGTGCACTTCTTTCCATCAAACAGATCAAGATGTGACGGTAGATCAAGAAAGCGAGATTTATCTTAGCTCAAACTACTACAGATGAAAATTAATTTGTTTCATACGGGAGATTTTGATCTTGAAAAAAATCATATTCAGAGAGGTCAGTGATAGAGACTACATGCATGTTTTAAATAGCATGTCTGTCATTATCTTCCAATTAAATAAACAAAAAGAAAATGTAATAAATTCACTTGGAGTGCAGACTTGTGGTGTTTTGTCATGCAAATGTTGGGCTTTGGCTGCTTGATCCTTGGTGCTATCCAGAAAAGGACTATAATAATTCAGAATATATGTTCTTCTTGACCCCGGGTCAGATGCTCTGATGAATATATATGACACTGAAACATAATGGAATTTTGGGATGCAAACAAAAGGCAGAAGAATGTAGATGGAAGAAGAGTGTATCTAACTTCACCTTATCTTACCCTGTGGACATGCCAGGAATGGATGGCACATAACTATTCACAAACTAAAACTCTACCCAAAATAAATTATATAACTACAGAGCCTCCACCTAGAAGTATCCCCACCTCAGAAAAGACAATTTGGACAACATTACATTTGAAAGGATAAACAAAACATTTAATAAATGCGCTTTAACAAAAATATACTGCTTTCAAACCCTCAGGCTATCTTGACTCTTGGGCTTTTACTGTAAGTGCATTGCTATAAATGCATTTCCTGTTCTATTTGACAAACTGAGGGATGAGCTAAACATTTGTCCTCTGGTAATAACCCACAGGCCACAGATTTTATTTTCAAGCTTAACTTGAACCCAGAATACTTTTAGTCATGTTGACCTTTGAAATAAGGTCTTAATGAAGTTAAGTAGTATAACTTTTTTCATTCAAAATGTAATTGAGCTAAATTTAAAGTAAATTACTTGCTTCCCAAAAATAATATTTAAAGAAAAAGGTCACCCACCCAAAATGTAAACTAATTTCAGCAAAACTTTATTTCTACTGTCAAACACAAGCAAACAAATATATTCTGAAAAATATATTTTAGATTTTTTTTGCATAACAATAAAAGCAAAAGGGGCCCAATGTTGTTTTGGACCGCTGTGCCTTTAATTTCATGGACAAAAGAACTAAAGTCATGCAGGCTTGGAATTATATGAGGGTGAGTAAATTATGACAGGTGAAATATGACATATAATCATTTTTGGTGAAATATCCATTTAGGGTATAGTTATTGTTGTAATTGTTACACATGCAGAAAATCAGCTAGAGGTTGGAGGGATAGAGACACAACGGAAAGGGAAAAAATATGTGATGAAAGCTTTGGCCGTGTAACTCAAGGACACCGTAACCCTGGGTGTCCCTGTCTTCTCTGAATTTTGCTTTTAAGAGCGGCGGCACAGGAGAGACTTTGGCTATGTGTGTGCCTGTCCTGTCAGTGAACCCATTACTGGCATCTTAAACTTTAAACGCTGAAAGCCTGTCTACTTTTGTTTCGGAACTGATGAAGATCGTGTGAATCTGAAGAGGCAAGAATACCATCTGAACAGAAGGGATACCAGTGAGATTATGGAAAATTTAAGAGCTGTAGAAGCCCAATAAGTCATTCTGTGTGTGTGACCTGTACGTGGAGGGTCACATGTATAAAATGATGTGTCGTGTCTAGTTGGCCAACATAAAATATGTTTGCTGCTTTTATTTCACAATAGCCATTTGTCATGGCACTGAATTCTCCTTCAACAGAGCTATTATTGTCTGAATTGAGTGGTAAGCTCATTATTCACAATTTGCTGTTGTGACACGTCTAAAATTGGTTAGTCTGGTGTGCTTAATTCTATTTTTCGTTTGCCCAATAGTTGGTTCCTTGTCTCTGTGCCAAAAGTGATAAGAAGTGGCTAAGACTTGGCATAATTCTAGAGACAATCTGTGCCAAACTCTGTCAGGGTGCCATTCAGAAGATTACAGTGTTGTTAATTAACCTTCAAGTGAAGTAGAAAAAAACAAAAACAGACCAGAGAAAAATGCTTTTTAAATTATGGGTAAATATGCTAAAATAGAACTGCAATGTATTTAAAGGAAGTCATTGTCTTTCTTTGAAACACAAACAGGCTTCCTTTGTATGTAAATGAGGTTTTTGGAATTGGATTACAGTTATGGAGTGATGCTGTATAGGTCTAGTAAAGTATGTCAGTGGATGTTTGCCACATCCTAGTGCTCAAAATCAGGCTTACAAGATGAGACATTGTCCCATGCAGATTTTCTGGGCACGTTTGCACTGTAACCTGATTTTTGCAATTCCTTTAGAGAATTGGAAGCATAAACAAATGAAAGCTTAAAGAAAAATACAATATATGTATATGTTTTTTTTTTTTTTGGGGGTATTTTATAATCTGCAGAAATATGAGTTTTTTTTAGAATAAACCAGGATTAGGCCATTGTTCAATTAGGACATTTAAGCATTTATTATTTTTTTTTAAATGTGCCTTAGAAAAAAAAAACATTACTGGGGTATCTTGAGAAAAAAAACAAAGGCACTGACATGTTTTAAGATCAATCAGTGCAAGTTTCTTTCAGTTGAAACAGCTCAGACTTACATTTTAGTCTGGGAATAGGCTCAAACCTTCTCTGTGAAAACAGATCAATGTGCTGTACTAATACCTTTTCTGAATATAAAATATGAATGTTATCCTGTGATATGTGGGCATATGAGTGTGGATGTACAGTATACGCGTTGGTTTTTGTTCAGTACAAGGGTGTGTGCTTTACATTCTCAGCTGGTAGGATTCACCAATTACCATGTGCACATGGCAAATTCTTTAGCAGCTCATTTTATTATTGGTCTTTAAAATTTACGGGGACTCTCCATGGGCGTAATGGTTTTTACACCTACCCTACACCTAAACTTAGCCCTCACATGAGACATTTCTACTTTCCCCCCAAAAAACTCACTCTCTATGATTCGTAAGGGTTTTAAATTATGGGGACACTGAAAATGTCCTCATAAATCACCTTCTCCTTGTAATACCTGTGTTATACCCATGTCATTATACAAATTTCTGTCTTCATAAACCACATAAACACACATGCACACACACACACACACACACACACACACACACACACACACACACACACACACACACACACACACACACACACACACACACACACACACACACACACAGGAGCATACTGTATGCTAGCAAGAGCACACACTCGCTGCCTTATTCGATCAAATTGTATACATCATTGAGAAAAGAGACATTCAAGGTTGGTAGATGCGTGTAAATATACGACCATTAACCGAGTGGGTGGGAAAATCTAGAAATCCGTTCCTGTCAGGAAAATATGAAAATGTTGAGACACTTTAGTAATGACAAGGTCTCTATGACAACAGTGCCTGTAAGACTACAAACTGTAAAGCCCTTGTTATTGGCAAATGAATGCATTAATGCATTATGGTCCACAGAGGTTAAGCTTTCATATGGGTTAGAAGCTGAAAGTTATACAGCCATTTCTCTCTATTCACATCAGTGACACTGTGCACTCATTTCAAAACAACTGTATAATCCATAGACTGTACACATGGTATTTTCTATTAACTTCAGACACAGCAGTGTAAAAATGTATGCGTTTACATGCATCTGATTTATTAGAGCAAAATGCCAGTGCACTCACTTGGGTCAGACAGGATGGAATCAGTCTTGGGCAGGAACTGGTCACAGCGAATGCCCTGGAAACCATCTTTACACCTGATTTAGAAAAAAGAAAAGAAAGACACAGTTAGCAAGCAGTTTAACAGATGCTTTCATCTAAAGCAATGTATTTTTGGGACAATCTCCATGGGGTTAAGAACTGCGCTTGTTCCTTGTGGGGATCCAAGCAGCAACTTTTTGACTATTCTGGTCAAATATTGTATTGTATTGAGTATTGTAACATTTCTGGACTGGACCTATTACTACCATTGCAAGCTGTGTTGTTATTGATGGAAAATTTATGTAAAAAATGTAATTATTAATAAAAATAAACTCAAATAAAAACAATTTTACTATAATTACTAAAACTGAACTGAAATCAAAAAAGCTAGAAAAAAAAATCAAAACCAAAAGCTTAAAATTAAATGAAAACTAGCATAAAAATCTAAGCTATGTTAAAATATCACTAAATACTACGACAGTACTGTATATGAATACTATTAAAATAACACCTTACTGTAATTAAGGCAACTGGAAATTATTTTCATGGTAATCAACACTGTCACAAGTTTTATTGATTTAGCTTAACTTAAAATGAACATGGTCACTCACCACTCTAAACAAAACACTTCCAGGGGCCAGACTGGTCCCTGTGTGTTTGGTAACAATGAAACTTCTAGACGTGGATAAGCCAATCAGAGTGAAAAATGTTCCAGGGTTTTCTGGAAATCAGATGGGATTCGGGAAACCCAGACGTGCCATGTCATGCATCTGTTGCAGATGGCAGTAGATTGATTTGGAAATACATGGGCACAGCGAGTTTGCTGATTTTCTAACTCAGCAAAACCCTGACTGCTTGAATAAGCTCTCTCGGTGTTCACTAAATATGGAAATGAAATGCTTGTCTTTTATATATGAAATATGTATGCCATGTCCCTCCCAGCCAAGCTGTTTGCTCTCTCTCCAGCTCTCTTGCTCATGTAACTGCCCATGTGTTTCTGCCTGTCTCGCTCTTCCTCTCTCCATCCTGTCATCACTTTATCCTAATTTTTCCCTCACTTCTTGACTTTTCAAAGACACTGCAGGCTAATCCCGCTTTCAGCTGGTTGAGTCAGGAGAGCAATGTGACAAAGAAAAATGTCCCTGGCTCTAAATGGCAGAGTACAAAGAGAGCATATGCATATGCCATGCGCACAAGCCTCAGCAGATAGCATAAGCCTTTGTTGGTTATACAGCACATTTCACCCTTTTACAGAGGATCAAGAGCTCAATTTAATGCTGCATATTGCTTAGGCTGTTTCCCACTGAAAAATATATACATTTTAAAGACCCAATATTTTCTTTTTTATATTACATGCAACAAATAAATATAGTGCATTTGCTTGCATCACCAGCTTTCTTTGAGGTATTTATAGTTACCAAATGCTATGGCTTACTTTTCATGTCATTTTCACACCTGTAGATTATATATTTTCCTTTCCTTTTCCTTTCCTGGGGCCTGTACCATGACGGTAGATGAACAAAATCAGAGTTATAGGATATGTTTTGAGTTGACAAAACCAAACCACTCCAATCTGGCTTTGTTGGTACCATGAATCTGATCATCAACATTCTCTGTCAACTCAGGCTTGATTCTGAGTTAATGGCGCATGCACATGAATGTGTGACATCATCGGCGAACAGCCAATCACAACACAGAGCAAGTGTGATTCACTTCTCGCGAGAGAGCCAGCGAGATTCAAAACTCGTTTGTTAAAGGTTAAGAGATTAAAGAATATGAAATGCATTTCCACTGAAGTACTTGTCCATGAAAGAGGACACATAAAGGAAATGATCTTGCTCTATCAGTGCAGTCACAAGTTAAACTTGTGAAGTTACTTTATATAGTTGATAATATATAGTGATAGAGACTCAAACATGAAAGGTCACATGTAGCCATTTTTAAAGTGTTATCTATTGATTCTACCACTTATTTATATTACATACGATCTGTATGTATTAATATTCATTTAAAATAATGTATTTATAATAATTGTTCAACTAAAAGTGCTTGTGTGCAATGGAGTAATAATAATATAAATCATATTATAATTATATCAATCATATGTAAATTGTAATTATCATTAAAGCCAGACAATTTTGATGTATTTCTTCTTTTAAGGTACTTCATATAGACCTTTAATTTGTAGGAAGAGAAACTGGGGGAGTGACTTTTTGTGTCAGACACTTTGCTCACATCTCATTGGTCCAATTTCAGTTTGAGATCTCTAACTCAGAACATAACCTGCCCCGGAGCAGGTTAGCCGTGGAGTGGAAGTTGTTATGGCAATGAACGCATCTAAAAGTCAAGCCACTTTCATGGTACCTAAAACCCAGGATTGGTGCAAACTAAACTGAAAGGAAAGGAATTGTATAATTCCTCGTATGTGTAAACATACCTGGTAACAAATTTAATTCTGATTCTGATTCTGAAATTTTCCTGGCAAGCCAGCAAATCAGGGTTCATGGTATAGGCCCAAGAAACAAGTATATATATATATAATATATATATACTGTTCCTGTGGCTCAGTGGTTAGAGCATTGCGTTAGCAGCGCAAAGGTTGTGGGTTCGATTCCCAGGGAACACATATACTGAAATGTGTAGCCTGAATGCACTGTAAGTCGCTTTGGATAAAATATTGAAAATAATTATGGCACACACACTATTTATAAACTTATACACTTATTTATCTAACACACTCTTAGTCTACACTTCAATGGCACATAATATACCTGTAAATACAAAACTGTCCATTGTTATATACCTGTACATACACTTGTAAATTTGTATTTGTTATTCCTTATTTACTTGTTATTTTTAATTCTTCTTTTTATTATCTGTGTTTTTGTTCTGTCACTGTAATTCTGTTGCACTGCGGTAGCATATGTCCTCGTATGTGTAAACATACCTGGCAATAAAGCTCATTCTGATTCTGATTCTGATACACACACACAGTTAGAGCGAGAGTGAAGGCTTCTTACAATTCTTACAATAACATTTCGAAGAAAAGCCATGAAAAGAGCCGCCCTTCGGTTTTCAACTGAAATAAGAAATGTGCTCACCCACATTATGAATTATAATATAGCTTGGTTCATTGGTCCATTGGGTCAGATTGCTTTCTAACCACAAGCCACCGCTCTAGAGTTCGTTTTCAATTGGGCTGAGACTACGTCATTCAGGCAATCTTGGGACAATTTTGGTTTGAATCCGAGTGTGATTGTTGTGCTCATATATGCCAAAATGAATTGAACCAAGGGAGAAATGTGCCAGGTTCAGAAACAAATTCTCAAACCAAGCCAGATGTGAAAACACTCTTAGAAAATATGCTTTTGCCAACAAATGAAGTTTAGACACGTAGTTTTTAAACTAAGTTCGGGAGGAGCACGTCAGATACTCAGGCTAATTAGCACAGGTGGTACACAATCTAGGTAATCAATCCTGGGACATAAATACAGCTGTCTTACCTCCATCTAGTCGACGGTTAAACAGCATTCGGTGCCACCATTTACCTTTACATCACAGACTCAACATTTCCGTCCAAACAACGAGACCCATGATGGGGTTTTCGTAACCCTCCGGGCAATCTGCCGGCCCCAGGATCGTCTATTTTTATTTTTATTTTTCACCAGACACGGACGCCGAGCTCCGGGCTTCGTCACGACCGCTGCTCTCTGCTCGACCAGCCACACGCTCTCCTCCGCCGGAGATTGCAACAGCAGGTTCAACGAGCCTGGGCCACGCCCAGGTTTCACCGCAGCAAAGCTTCACTCGCTTCACTGCAGCGCAAGTATTTAGCCGGGCTTCTAGCTTCTAATTTCAGATGCTAACGCCCTCCTTTAGCACGCAACAACCAATGTTGCCAATAATTATTAGGGGAAATCTACAAAGGCAGGTATTTGTTGATAAAAATCGTTAAAAGACCTCGCGAAGACATGGGATGTTAACGTCACTATGTAACCATGACACCATGCCCAGAATATATACCGGACGTACTTAACCCTCCGTATTTTTACCAGCATTTAATTGGCTTCGCATTCCTTAGACAGATAAGCTGGATGAGATAAATGTGTTTTACGAATACACTCTTGATCACCGCGGACCAACAGTAAAATGAACGTGCACGAGGTATTCTCATTCAACCTGTGCTACATTTAATGTTTTGTTTTCGACCTAAATCATAGAGACACTGACCCTGATTTGCATATGCATTTCAGAGGGCTAAATAGAGCCCCTTCACAACAGATTTAGTTCCCAACCAACTGTCAGTTTTGACCCAAATATGAATTTCAGTTACATAATTAATCCAAATTTCGACAGTAATAAATTATCTTGCAGCATCAGTTGCGCACGTTTCCCCAAGATCTCCCGGTTCTCTCTTGTGCATTTAATTCCACTGGGAACAGCAGCATATGGGTGTTTCTAAAGCAACTCTGCGTCATCGCTCATCTGGTTAAAATCTAAGCCCAGAATTGATTCTGAAATTCTCAGAATCGTTTGAGAGAGACTTGGTCATTTCTCCATGATAGAAGCGCTGCAACAATCGTAATCATTGAATATGGACATCAAAGTTGCCATTTGCCAAATTCTCCATCAAGTTCAGCCGCATTCATCCTGAAATAACCTGTTCAGCTTTCCCCTATAGGCGGCGCAAATTAAACAAGGGTTCACGACCAAAGACCAAGGCCACGCCCCGATTTCGCAGATGCAAGGCCCGCAGAGGGCCCGGCTGCAGCTCAGCCGTCCGGCACGGCTTTCCAGTCAGCAATACCCATAACTCAAACGGGCTTCTAGCCAACTCCACCTCCAGTTCTGGCTCAACAGCCCACCCCTTCTGCCCAGAAGCCCAAGTAAGCGGCAGCCGCAGTGGCCGGCTTACGTAGCCCCACAAACCCGGCCCAGGGCCCGTAGCCCAAGCTAGCACATGGCCGCAGTGGCCTCCCAACCCAATCCCTCAGCCTACCCCTCTCAGCTCAGGGCCGCAAAATACAGTGCCTCCAGCCGCTTACAACACTCTCCTCCAAGCAAAACCGCAATACTCGCTCTTCACCGCTACACCAATGACCGTCCCAGCAAATGCCATTGCCACAGAGCCCCCGCAAGCAGCTCACAACGTTCGAGCACAGATTTTAACAGAAATTCAAGAAGTTGGCTCCAGAGGCAGACAAATTCCCAACCCCAGTACCTCCATGTTCAGAATTAATATTTCCATAAGCCACCCATAAAAACCCCTCTTGGACAATCACTCGACACCATCCTCCAGGCTGTCTCCCCCAGAACACTCCAAACATACGTGACAGCATGGGAATGCTTCAAGTTGTTCTATCTCTCATAATATTCCGTTCCCTGAATTTTCTCTACTCTCAATAACCTCTTTTATCTCTTTTCTCAACAGCATTAAATGCCTCCAAGTCAGCTCCATCAAAGGTTACATAAGCGGTATCCAATTCTTCCACAAGCTGTTGTACAGCGCTCCGTCACCCGATATTAGCAATTCTCAAACTGCCATGTTGATAAGAGGAATTCAGCGAACCCGACCTACTCGTCCCGACTCCAGGCTACCCATTACCGTAGACATCCTCACCAAGTGCATCCACACCCTCCGCACAGGTTATCAGACCCCCAGTACACTCGACACCATGTTCATTTTAGGTTTTTGGGTTTTGAGATGCTCCGAGCTAGCCATCTCCTCCAAATTTGACCCAGCCACTAACCCCACCATCTCGGACCTAACTATCCTCGATAGCGAAACCATCTCCTTTTTGAGCAAACAAAGTAAGACAGACCAAGTCAAGAAAGGTCACTTCGTTTACATTTTAATCTTCCTTCGCCTCTCAACCTTACCAAGCCGTCATGAGTATTTCCGCCTCAGAATTTTCCAAGCTACATTCCTCGAACCCTTATTTTTAGACCATGCCGGAAACCAGCCAGTCGCACCTGGTTCCAAAACATCTAAAAGCTGTCCTGCTATCAGCAGGCATCTCAGCAAGAAATTTTTCCAGCCACTCTTTTCGCATCGGGCAGCAACATCAGCGCCCAAAAGGCCTCACTAAACATCAGATCCTAACCCTAGGAAGATGGTCTTCAGAAGCTTTCCAAAGCTACATCAGAACGGACCAGTCTCACATTAAATCAGCCCACCAAACTCTAGTTTCATAAAAAATCGGTGCGAGCTTTCCTGGCTTTTACTTCCTTCAAATCACACGCTTGGCGAGGCTCCCCCTGCTGACACCACGAACCATCACTTACGACCAGAGCCTCCCAGCAAAAAACTTGCCTTTTCCACCCTGCGGCCGGAGAGTCTCACCCATCCAGGCTGCGAGCTGCCATCTCCAGTCAGGTCACGGCGAGTGCCTCCCGGCCACCCAACTTTACCTTTCCGTCTTTACCTGTCCGACAGTGAGTCTTGATCTCCCATCGGACGCCGGCGAGAGCCTCCCGGCCAGACAACCTTACCTTTTCCACCCCACGGCCGGCGAGACTTACCCATCCAGACCGCGAGTATTTTCCTCCTGTCGGATGTCGGCGAGAGCCTCCCGGCCACACAGCTTTCATTGTTATGTCTTTACCTGTCCAACGCAGCGAGTCTTGATCTCCGGTTGGACGCCGGCGAGGTGCTCCCGGCCAGACAATCTTACTACTCTGTCTTTACCTGTCCAACGCAGCGAGTCTTAATCTCCGGTTGGACGCCGGCGAGGTGCTCCCGGCCAGACAATCTTACTTTCTTCTGTCTTTACCTGTCCAACGCAGCGAGTCTTGATCTCCGGTTGGACGCCGGCGAGGTGCTCCCGGCCAGACAATCTTACTTTCTCTGTCTTTACCTGTCCAACACAGCAAGTCCTGGTATCTCGTTGGACGCCGGCGAGGTGCTCCCGGCCAGACAACCTTACTTTTCCTGTCTTTACCTGTCCAACAAAGCAAGTCCTGGTATCTCGTTGGACGCCGGCGAGGTGCTCCCGGCCAGACAAATCTTACTTTTCCTGTCTTTATCTGTCCAACACAGCAAGTCTTAATCTCCTGTTGACGCCGGCGAGGTGCTCCCGCCAGACAAACGCCTTCCGCCTGCTCGCACCAAAAATATCGAACCCCGCCGAACGCGACATACCCGGCCGTTTTGGCAAGCTTAGCCTTCAGTCCATCACCGGCGAGGCTCCACCACCCAGCTCACAAGTATCAATCTCACCTCAGATGCCGCAAGAGCCTCCCGGCTGGACAACCTCACCTTTTCCTCCTCGCCAGCGGCTAACCCATCAAACAGGTGGGCACGCCCACCAGTTGGATGTCGGCTAAGCATCCCGACCAAACTTTACCTTTCCGTCTTCACCTGTCCGACGCAGTGAGTCTTGATCTCCCATCGGACGCCGGCGAGGTGCTCCCGGCCAGACAACCTTGCCTTTTCTAGTCCCACGCTGGCGACGCTTACCCGTCCAACACAGCGGGTATTGTGCCCCCGTTGGGCGTCGGCGAGAGCCTCACAGCGAGACGACTTACCGCTTCCCACTTGGCAGACGAGACTAACCCGTTAGACTCAGTGAGTATTGGCCTCACCGTAGAGCGTCGGCGTCAGTCTCAGTCACCCATCTATTTTTTCCGTCCGACGGGCGACGAGGCCTAGCCGTCGCTGCGGTCCTCATCCGCCCGCCGAACACCATTGAACTGTCTCTGCTATCCTCAAACCTTTTCCCCCCGCCTGGCGAGGCTTACCCGTCCGATGTCCTAAGTCTTACAATCTCCCATCGGATGCTGCCAGAGCCCCCCCAGTTCCGGGTTTCTCTTCTCCCTACTCGCCGAGGAGACTATCCGTCTGGCAGCGTAGCCTTGGTCTCATGTCAAGACGTCGACGCGGTCTCCCGGTGGGCTCCTATGCTTGCCGTCCGCATGCGACGATCATCCATTCGATGCCGTGAGTCTCGATCTCCCGTCGGATGTTGCGAGAGCCTCCTTGTCGGGCGTCCCAAACCCTTTTTATCTGCCTAGCCGATAGAACCCATCCGTCCGTCGGGGGAGGGGGGGGTATTATCGGAGGCTTCATGGGTCCTCTCGGCCAGATATCGCCCTCTGTCCTCTGATTAGCAGGGGCTGATGGCCAGTAGGGCCGGTACGCCGACTCCGTGAACTATCCCACTGCAGGCAACTCGGGTCCTCCTGGCCAGGGCTCCAACCACGCTGCTCCTCCATCGGCGGGCAGGGCTCACCCGTCCCAATGCGGTGAGCCATCGCTGGGCCTCGGTTGAGCCCGCCCGACCGGTCGCCCCAAAACCACAAAGTTTACTCCGGCGGTCGGTGGGGCCCACTCATGCATGCCAAACCGCTCCCTCAGAGCACGAGACCCCCGGCCTGCCACAAGTTACTCCTGGGAACTAGCTCCGCCAGATCTCAAACGCGTATTTGGGGGTAATCTTAGTCTGGCGGCTGTCCCACAGTATATTGTTTTGGGGTTCACTGGGTTCGGGCCATTCCGGCCAGGAGCCCTCCCCAGGACAGCACGCCTACAACGTGTTACCATACACGCCAAATCGCATTACGTTATCGTGCTAGTAGATGTAAGTGTGAAATCGTGAAATGAAGTTTAGACACGTAGTTTTTAAACTAAGTTCGGGAGGAGCACGTCAGATACTCAGGCTAATTAGCACAGGTGGTACACAATCTAGGTAATCAATCCTGGGACATAAATACAGCTGTCTTACCTCCATCTAGTCGACGGTTAAACAGCATCCCTCCACCACCCCTTCTCCACCAATATCACTAGAATTCTAATCACACGGGGGTTCACTGGGTTCGGGCCATTCCCGGCTAGGAGCCCTCCCCCAGGACAGCACGCCTACAACGTATTACCATACACGCCAAATACGCATTACGTTATCGTGCAAGTAGATGTAAGTGTGAAATCGTGAACAATAGTTTAAAACAAAGCCGTAGTAGACTCATTGCATCATAAACAGTAGTGGTATTTTGTACCAGAATGAATCAGTGTTTTGAATAAATTGGTTAAATGAATGATGGAATGATTCACTAATAAAAAACATTGCTTGTATTTTTCTAGAATGATTAGATTTTTTATCAATGAATCAGTTGAATTAATTATTTATTTCATTTAAAGACTAAAGCTAAAGCTACCTACTGATATAATGATAATCTGTAATCTGCAGGATTCATTCCCATCACTAAAGGACAGACTGACAACATGTCTGTAACTTGCAAACACAACAAGCAGAGTGATAAAAACAGTGAAAGTCCCAGTTCTGGCTAACTACGTTGTATAATTTACGACATTCCCCAAGCCTTGAGTTCTTTGAAGTGAACTGTTTTCAGTGTAGCTGTCTTTCCTTTTGTCATGTACAAATTAAGCACTGTTATAAATGTGTTGGCATGTTCATGAAACAGACTTTCTTTCTGTATCATTCCGTTTTTTCCTGAAGAACCACAGAAAACTGATGAAATTGAATAATTTTGAATACATTTGAATAATTGTTTCTTCCCAGTCAAAACCCCAAATCCTTAGCGTACGAACAGCAACAAATATTCATTGGTCCTCATTCATGAAACACAAGCAAAACAAATTTCTATGTAAATTGTTCATCAAACCATTCTTACGTAAACTGTTAGCGTGCCAATTTACTTAAGCATGATTTTACGAATGATTTACACAGAAATTATAATATACAGTGTCTACTATAAATAGCATCACAGTGATATCATTTTTACACCCTTTTCTAATCTGATGTTAACAATTATCGCTCTATAGTAGAAATCAGCATATGACTAATTGAATGTAACTGTCATATGTGTCGCTAGTAAAGATTTTACACTAATTGCACACATGGAGCTATAGAGGGCTTGAGTCAGTAATCAAATCAGCAGCGCAAATGGGAGAATCTGTGCTTTACATAGCACATAGGTCATGCCTGAAAGATCTGTGGTCAATTAATCTCTCCCAAATTAATGTGTCCGCAGGCAAGTGGAGCTTATAAAGATCTGTGAGATAAGAAAGCAGTGCAATACAAATTTACAGAAGGAGGATCATTAAAAGAGAGATCAAGTGCTATGTCTGCATCGTAAGGAACAGTCATTATGAGCACAGTATGAGCTGTGGCAATTGCCAAACAGTGGCAATTAAAATGTGGGGAGTGGATGGAAAGAGGTGGAGGTGTGGAACTGTACCCAAGAGACCAGATTTGGGCTGCTTGCCTCTTTTTATCTCGCCCCAATTTTGTTCACAGGCTTGATTTATGTGGAAAGATGATACATGTTTAACACAGTCGGAGGCTTCCTGTTGCTCAGTATACGGCCACAGTGGAGGCCTTTTCTTTCATACAAAGTTTTTTCTCTCTTGTGCACATGACATAGTGCTTCGGTTATATCAACATGAAATACTGAAACCCTGAGTAAAATCTTTAATTTCTTCTTCATAATATAGGTCTATATATAACATGTGTCTTCTTGTCACTTTCATGCTCCTCCCAACCCTATAATTTTCCTTGGCAATTTTGCAATCGAATATTCATTAGTCTCGGAGACCTGCAAATGAAAAATTTTATATTTCTCAAGGACCCAGAATGTATTGAGTGTTGCCTGGCTTTTAATTAGCACCACACTCATTAATTAGCAGGAACAAATGGGGGAGGGGGAGGGGATGCTGGAAGGAGGTGTAGATCATTCTAACTAAGAGGCAGCTTTACAGGCACAGATAAATATAAATACCAAGCCTCCAGCTGTCAGATTCTTGCAGAATGTGAGAAGAACATGCACATTTAACTATGCACTGCTAATGATCAGGCTTCGGTGTGTTTATCACAACCAGAAAACCATGTGAACCCATTTATGGAGTTCATAATGGGAAATGCAATAGACAACAGTATAGAAGCAGCATGCATAAATACCAATTAAAGCAACCTGATAGTTTATCACGAGAACCTTTAATTAAAAGGAATGAGATCTGGAGTATGTTCCCAGGCTACTTACATGGGTATTTTGAGATTTAGAGCAAGTTACTGTGTTTAATCATGTTATGTTTACTCTGGCTTTTCAGCTGTTCTGTTTATATGTTGGAATTCTCTATTAGTCTAAAGAGAAGCAATTCATAACCTTAGT
This sequence comes from Gymnocypris eckloni scoliostomus, assembly GCA_027564155.1. Taxonomy (NCBI): domain Eukaryota; kingdom Metazoa; phylum Chordata; class Actinopteri; order Cypriniformes; family Cyprinidae; genus Gymnocypris; species Gymnocypris eckloni. The sequence goes on from CM050429.1 coordinate 10,014,628, forward strand.
CAGCACGGACATTTGCAATTTGTTTTAATTGCTGTATATGCCTTTATGCCAAAAATTGTTCACACAAAGCTGTAATTCCATCAGAGACAGGAAGCATCCAAATGGCCTGTATATATTTGCATCAACGGTCTTTTTGCAGGCTACATTGTTGTCTTTATGAATCGGTTATAGATTATTTCACGCTTGATGATAATTCATTAAGAAACAAAACAAGCAACTGTCTTCATTAATGAGCCACTGAATTATTGATTCAATACCAATTAGTTAAAAATAATTCAGCCAGGATCAAAACAAGGGTCAGTGTCTAGGAGTAGGTCAATGAATCATTATCTTAACGGATTTGTTCAAAACGCGGACTTATTACAGAACACACCACTGCTAAAGAGTGGTGCTTGGAAACACATGGCATTTGATTCTCTTGTTTCGTTGTTTGGAACTTTTTTTGTTGTTGTTGTTGGCTACGTTAAGCTAAATTAAACAAAGTAACTGGAAATAGTGTGTCTAAGTCACACAATGTAACTGTTGCATAAAAGCAATATCTGTTAATAGTGATGTTTTCCTTAGATATCAGAATGGCTGTGATTACCTACAGCACAACAGCAACCCGTAGGTGATGGTAGCAAATTAGATTAGGCTTTTGAAAATGACCTTTGTGTATCTTTTGTCTTAATTAAACAGTAACTTTCTATTTGAAGGGTGTGAATTATAGAACAGACATCTAATTAAATGAGGCAGAAGGTGAAGCAGTGTTTGTTTAAACTATGAAGTGGCTTATGTACCAAACTTTTAAAAGCACTAGGAGGGCATCGATTCGCATTGAAGATTTGACATTTGAGAGAGCCAATTTCCTGGACTTCAAACAAAGCAGAAACTATGGATTTCCTTTTTGTAACCTTTGACCATTTTGTACATGATCATACCTGTGGCCACTTTCACCATGCACACAAAAAGACGCAGAGTCAATCGATTTTTAGTGGTGTGAAAGGGTATTTAAAGTGACAAGCCATTTCCCAAGACCCAAAATCACACTCAAGCAAAGACTAATGGCCATCGCAGCAACTTGTTCTGTTTAAACTATCATTATCACAGATCCACACGGCATCATCCAATGAGCCTGACAGTGCACTAGTGAAGTATCCATTATCATTAGCACAGAGGCTAGCATTCACCTGCTGTGATCTGCTGAATTGAGTGAAGAGAACTGTGAGAGTGTACAGGTACTCTGAAGTGCTCTCAGAGAGCCATTTTCTCTGTAGTTTTGCACCCCTTGGTCAACCTAGTAGTATGCCGGGAAACGTAGACAAGAGAGAGACTCTAAGAACATCTCAGGTATCTCTGTCACTGGCCTTTCTTTGTGTGGTCAATGTGAATGAATAGGTCAGTTTTATTGTGCCTGGTGGTAGCATGGAGCTTGAGAAAAGTTTACATTAATATTCATTTCTTATATTTGACTTTGTGCTATCAGATTATAAGTATTAGAATATTGACTTACATACCTCAGTGTAAATGGCTTTAATGCGCTTTTATTAAGGAATTGATTTATGTTAATACAATATTTGCTCTTCCATCACAGTGTAAAGTCATTATCCCTCTCCACAATATTCAACCTTTTTCTTTCTTTTTCGTCTTGACCGCATTGGTTCAGCAATAAACTTGTCTCTGAGCTAATCGAATAGCACTTATTAACACTGCCAAGAGAGGGTCTGATTTCATGTTGGCTGTCTGAAACCTAGTTTCAGACGCTGGCATATGCACTATCCTCAAATGATGAAAGTTAGAGGATAATGGTAAAAAAAGAGAAAGTAATTCAGACCCATTATATGTGTTCAAGAACTGATACGTAACGTGATTTAGGAAAACTACAACCCAGGATCTCTGGAAAATGTATGCCTGTGGCACAGACTTTTAACTAATTAGAGGATATCAAACATGTTTGATATGTTGAGCTGATTTGAGAACACATAGGCTTATTGTTTTAATTTGTCATGTGTCTCCTGTCAACGGGGCACATGTTTCTCCATGAGAATCTTGAGTTTGGTATGACAGGAAAGCCTTGTAGTGTGTGATCCTCAGTGGTTTAGTGTATGATGATCATGTTTTGTATGCAACCATTTTAAAGTAGGCAAGTGTACTGTACGCTGCCTATAGTGTTTTAAAATCTGCACCGATTTTAAAAGTCATGTAGTGTATTCCAGCCTTTAGGTATGCCACATATAATTTGTACACACGAATGTGTTGACTTTGAGATGTCTCTTACTCCCCTTTTTTATCAGCCTGACCTCCTTAAATAATTTAAATTCTGGTGTCAGCAAACCTTAAAAATAAAAGATAGCTCAACTTGTCTTGCGTTCTTATGCTCACCTTCGGCTGACCCTTCTCATTTCAAAACATGAGTGGAGATGCATGGAAAGCTAATTCCTCTTTTTCCTTCCTGAAGAAGTCTAAGGGCCTCTTCTAGCAGCTTGAGTCGAGCTGTGGATGCACTCGTGTTTATGTTGCCATCAACTTCAAGCCTGTGACAGGTGTTCTTTTAACTTATAACATGCAATTTCAGCGGATGCCGGCAGATGTGAGAAGAGGCAAATAAAATGAGATGACTATTGCACAACATAAATCAAAGATCCAACAGAGGAATCCAACAGAGAACATACGGTAGCGTTGAAAAGACTCATGCTGCCATTTTAGCAGCTTTGCTCAAATCTACCCAGCAGCAGCAACTTACTCTCTATTACGGCGTAAATACAAATAGCTAAACACCATGACATACTGACATGAGGTTGTGACGTTTCCTCTTTCTCTTTATTTGGTAACCATACTGCAGTGGATAAGCTTAAGGCAAATTCTCTACCAACATGAAGAATGAATGGAGCCACTGGTAAATACAGCACTCAACGCTGCCATACTGTCACCGCAGTTATAAGACCGAGCTAAGAAGACAGACGGTATGGTTTTGTTACCTAAGCTGTAAAAAGTGCTGAATGACAGTAAATAAACTGTTAACTTTTAAAGGTCAGGATTTAGTTGCAACAATTTATTTTTAGAAAATGTTTTGAAGAATGCTATTAAACAGTTCTGGTGAGTGCTGACTTTCATTGTATGGACCAAAAAAAAAATCAGATACAATAAATGATGATTATCATTTAATTATTATGATTATTCATATATCTCTTTAAGAAAACCCTAATACCCTAATACAAGTATTATAGTTTTCTTAACATAAGAGATTTGTTGCAACATGACAATTTTAGTATGCTGAGCTAGGCCATTACTTTAGGATGTGGTTCAGCCTTAAATACCTATATTACAGATAATTCAGCAGTATTCAGTGGTAACATGCACCTATTTTCCTTGAGGGGGCACTGATGGCAGTCATGGCTCACTTATTGCTCTAGGCAAGACATGACCAAAAGAGAATAAAAGCTCCCTATTTAAACAATGGCCTAGTGCTAGAGTTTTCATTTAGGATGCAAGAAGACATTCGAAGTTAGGTGAAAAAGGTCAAAGCTGCTCTGTCTATTCGATGAAAATGCATGGTGAGCACTGGCTTTCAGGTTCTTGTTGCAATTTTAAATAATTCTACAAACTGTGATATAATATAAACACACGTATATATATATATATATATATAAATGTGTGTATATGTATCAAATATGATCACAGTTTGCACCAAAAAAATTTAAGCAGCACAACAGTTTTTCAATTATAACAAATGTTTCTTGATATAGAAAATCAGCATATCAGTAAGATTCTGAAGCATCATGTGATATTGATGACTGGAGTAATGGCTGCTGAAAATTCTGCTTCGCCATCACAAGAATGAATAATTTCACAATATTACTATATAAATTGTATATTTCCATTGTATGGAAAGAGCATACAACCTTTTGCCCCTTTGGCTTGTTGCTTCTGGCAGTGCCACAGTTATGCTCTTCTCTTTTTATGTATAAAACAGAGATAAAAGCTAGACTGCTGATGCCTTACTTGGTACATTCACTCCAACATGTAACAGAGCCTGACCACAGCGTGAGCTCTGAATACATGCAAGAGCTCAAGCCACCACAAGTGTGATGAGAATGTTGATACACCCTTTCAAAATGAAACGCCAATAAAAGCTTGATAAGCAAAGCATTAAAATTCCCTGCTTATCACCCAGCCTCCTCCAGAGCATTCAAACACCTTTATAACCAGTCCTCTTATCTCTGCTTTTTAAATAACGCTAACCACTGGCATTTTCTTTCTTTTTTTTATCAGATTACATTTTTATATTATTTATTTTAAGTAGTACCATGCAAAATCAAGCATTTTGTCAAGTGGATGTTATCAATTTAGATTTTGTTGAATCTAATCTCATGTAATGATAGTAGTAATCCCTGTTTTGAATCATTCATGTCTTGACCCCTTTGGTGTACTTGTTTGATGGATTTGATTTTGACTCAAGCAGTCAGATCAGATTGATCTAATGATCTAAATACAGGCTTCAGTGATCACAGTGCAGATCAACATTAGAGCACATTTGCACAAACATTTAGAAAGCTGTAATTAGACACTTAATGGAGACACATGATAATACAGGATAAAACACAACCATACTGTTTTTACCATTCATTTTCATGTGATTAGTTTTCATATATATTTAATTTTTATATATAACATACTGTAGAGTCTCATACTGTAGAGGCTGAGTCTCATATTCTGGAGCCCATAATACTCATTTTTGCCTTGGCGATCATTTTTGCCTTGGGTGAAAATGCGAAAAAAAAACACTGATTTGCCATGTTCGGTATGCTTTTCAATGATGTGTGCAAATTATATGGTAATAAACTTGAACGTGGAAACGTTGAACTTTTTCCTCCTTTTATCTCTTTTTATTGTACTGTAATTCTACATGCTATACGAGAATAATTATGACTCAATGTCTCATGTCAATTGCTGTTAAATGAAGCCTCAGCACATTAAGTCAAGCAGTAGGGAGAAATGATCTTAAATAGCTTGTATGTAACAGAACAGTCTTGTGAAAAGTGTTTTAGTCAATGTTAATTACAGCACACAGTGTGTATTATAATTATAACTTTTTAAACATGTTTAAAGGTGGGGTATGTGTTTTTTTTTAAATGCTTTAGAAAACTGAGTCCGGCCGAGTACCAAAACAAACTTGTAGCCAATCAGCAGTAAGGGGCATGTCTACTCATGATGCAGAGGAGAGAGCGCTCATCATTGCTCATGACGGACATTACTTGAGCCGAGCGACGACAGAAAGATAGAGATGGCAGGTAAAAACAACATCTGTTTTTCCTGTTAAGGAAAACGTCTGTGGAACAAATCCCGCGGGATGGGAAACAAAATCGCTACGAATCACGTGATTGGGACGGGACAGGAAAAAATATCAGTGAGAGTGAGCGGGACCGGGAATAGTAATGATACCCAACTTTATACACAAACATACCTTTTATATAAATAAACTATAAACTGTATATTTTAATTCTGAACTCAATTCTAGTTGGCCTGTCTCTTTGTGCTCTCCTCCTGTTTTCTTTGGTTTGGCTGTGCTGGTTAAGTGAATGACGCAGTCCGGGACGGCTGGTCTATGTGGTAATACACTCGGGCAGGATATCCAAACACTCACCTATCATTCATGACCTCAAATATTATGGCTTTTCATCTGAAAGATGTATGTTGTAACAACTTTACATGGCCGCTCAATATGATGTTAACCTAGAGAAATGTGCGCTATTGAAGTGTGTGTGTGGAGAGTGGAAGCTGAATAGCGCGCTCGCTGCAGGACAGGCGCCGGTTCGCTCACTTGCTCTTAAAATCTCCAAAATGTTTGGTCATACAGATAAAAGTAGCCTAATACATCTTTCGAATCTGTGAAGACTCTACATTTATTTGTGTGCACTCAGAATAACAACGAAACACTTCTGTAAAATATAGTAAACAGGATGCGCTTCTGCCGTCTAGGTCTCTGTGAACTTCAGCGTGAAACTCTGTGTATGAATAATAGAGTGAAATGTCTACTTTCAAATGAAAACAATTCAAATAGCCTAGAAAACGTGTATGCTATCATGGATGATTTACATGCAATGTTATGTGTGTGTGCATTGTTTAAGCTGGCTTTCAGTTCAATATAATAAAAAAACTACATTTTGGATTTTTATTCAACTAATTTGGGCACGCTGTGATCTGTACTGTATTTTTAATGTAACTGATACTCTTTTAATGTTCTTCTCGATAGGTGAGTAACATTGGTTTTACTTTGTTTCACAGAACTGATCGTTGCCTGGTTGCATACATATGTGTCGGGCAGAGCTATCAAAATAAGTTACTCTGAAAACTGTTTATTTTTTTAAATCATATCAATTTACTAAATAAAATAAAAATACACAAAGAAAAAAGTAAACACTTTACATATACATATATAAAATGTGCTCATGATTTTCCATAATTTTATCAGTTGTCTATTAGATTAATTGTTTTAAAAAAAATTCTCAGGTTGCATCAACTTGTCAACTTGCATCAAGTTCTATGCAATTATAAGATCTAGGGAAAATGTTGCTAACCAAACAGTTGCTGGTAGCCACTGATTTCCATAGTATGGGGAAAAATTATATGGAAGTGAGAAAATTATGAGTAAATGAAGACAAAGTTTTTATTTGTGGTTGAAGTATCCAGCTAGGTCAACTAATTAATCATTTGAGATTGGGGGAGGGGGGTTCTTGTTCTAAACTGTGAAGTCAACAAACTATTGCGTGACAACATAGCCAATATCAACAACTGTGCAAATAAAACTGGCAAAGATTTGACAAACAATGCATAATTTTTGTATGCCCCAGTGCACAGTGAATGCTGGGAAATGGTGAATTGGCTTATTTGAATTTCATTTATACAACTCAGCTGCTGTAACTCTTGGGTTGATTTTTAAAAGTGGAATATACTGTAACAGAAAGCCTGGTTTGATGTGCGCTAATTGTCTTGTTAATATAAAAAAAAAGAAAAAAAAAGTTGTAATAACAATACATATTAATTATTTTTTCAATATTTTTTTTGTACTTTATTTACATTCTTTGTCTAAGAATGTAAATAAAGCTTTTTAACCACTGGGGGTAAAACTTTTTTGAAAAGTCTTATTCTTAACTTCCAATTTGATTCTAAGAAGAGCGAGGAAACTCATTAAGGTGACAGTGCAAAGCAGAGAAGAGAGTGAAATAATTAGAACATCAGAAGAAGACACTTACACAGCTGCTTTCACACACACACACACACACACACACACACACACACACACACACACACACACACACACACACACACACACACACAAACATCTAAGGCACCTTGCTAAAATAAGAACTGCAAATTCATGGTCTTCAGGGTTTCAAGTAAAAGAAAAAAGGAATGTGTTTCCTGCGAAAAGAGAAGAGAGGAAAGGAAAATTAAAGCAGTCTGTTATGTGCACTATGTTTCACAAAAACACACTACTCGAGGGCCCTTGTAAGGTATTTTCCAAAAAACATCCCGGTCATTCACCTTGTGTTAATTTACAAACATGTTTGTGAAAAAGGTAGCTTTTACATTTCAATTATATCAAATTGTGACCTGTTTGTGAAATAAAATATGAGGGCCGACGTCCAGAAGTTGTTTGGGAAAGCTTAGCTTCATGAGCCTTGACTTGATCACAGAACATTTCTGCAACCAAGCAATTGAAATCATTACTGTGATGGCAAAGCAGAATCTTTAGCAGCCATTACTTCAGTCTTCAATGTTGCATGATCCTTCAGAAATCATTCTAATATGTTGATTTGGTGTTAAAGTAACATTTTATTATTAGTAGTAGTAATGTAGAAAACTGCTGTTTAATATTCTTTGTGAAAGGCTTGATGCATTCTGATTCTTTGATGAGTATGAAGTTCAAACAACATTATTTTAAATATATTTTTGATTTAATATTGAAAATGTATTTAATGTCATGTTTGATCAGTTTATTGGGTAACTTTATTTTAGGGTCTCTAAACTAGTTGCTTATTAGCATGCATTTTACTAGAATATTAGCCATTTATTAGTACTAATTAAGCACATATTAATGCCTTATTCTACATGACCTTATTCTACACCCCTAATCCTACCCAATACCTAAACTTAACAACTACTTTACTAAATATTAAGAAATTTACATTTACATTTATGCATTTAGCAGATGCTTTTATCCAAAGCAACTTACAGTACATACAGGTTATACATTTTTTTGTCAGTATGTGTGTTCCCTGGGAATTAAACCCACAAGCTTTGCGCTGCTAACGCAATGCTCTACCACAGGAACACTGTATTAAACTGTGTGTAATAAGCAGCAAATTAGGATTTTATTGAGGGAAAAGTCGTAGTTAATATTGAATAAGTGTTCCCTATTCTAAAGTGTTACCGTTTATTGCAGTTATGGTGAATACATTTTAAACTTCAAAAACTTTTTCACAAAAATCTGTGATTGTCGTAACAATTTGACAGTCTGATTTCATTGGGTTACACTATCAAAATGGATTTAAAGATTTTTAAATCAAGTAGTAATTCTTTCTTAAGGTTAAAAACACCACACAAAACTAAATTCCTACACTACAGTTACCAGCTTAGGTCACAACAAAAACATGTTTTTTTTTGCAGAGTCGTGTGAGTTCACATAAGCCCTTGAACTGTACAACTGTTTGGGGGTGTAGTAAACCAACATCACAGATGAAGAAGGGATGGGAAAGAAATACGTGGGAGATTAAAATGTGTATGTGTCAGACAAAGAAAGAGTGGGGGATAAAATGCTTGAGTTCCCTGCATATTGCCTGGTTGCTGGTTTGGCTGGTGCCAAGTGAGCCCAGGCTCCATCTGGCCATGTTAGTACAGGCCTCTGAGGGGAGAACTCCACTGATGAGTCCCAGTTCATTCCAACACTGACAGATGCCTATGGCGAGAGTGAAAGAGCGGCAGAGAGAAAAGAGAGTATTTCTTATTACCTAACTAGAGCCAGGAACTTACACAATAACTCATGTGCCAGCTTGTATATTGATGGGCTGAAGGCTCGGGCCTCTCTGACAAAAAAAATAAAAAATAAAAAACAGAGAGAAACTTGGCATGAAAGAATCTCCCGGTGATGGGAAAATATCTACCTTTATATCTGATGGCGCATGAAGGCATCCACTATGACAAGCATCGGACACAAATGCCCTGCTGAAACATCAAGCTCACACTGAAAGCCTGAATCAGCAGCAGCTGTCACGTGTATCAGGAGAGAGAGTTACCTATACAGCAATGCTTGAGGTTGACATCAGGAACAAACAGAAGGATATTTGTGACTCTGGACCACAAAACCAATCTTAAGTCACAGGGTATATTTGTAGCAATAGCCAAAAATACATTGTATGGGTCAAAATTATCTACTTTTCTTTTATGCCAAAATCATTAGGATATTAAGTAAAGACCATGTTCCATGAAGATATATAGTACATTTCCTACCGTAAATATATTAAAACATAATTTTTGATTAGTAATATGCATTGCTAAAAACTTCATTTGGACAACTTTAAAGGCGATCTTCTCAGTATTTTGTATTTTTAGTTTTGATGGAATAAATGTATCCTTGCAGACTTCTTTCAAATGTTAATATGAATAATCATTCAAAACTTTGGAACAGTAGAGTAAATTCTTTATTTCAATGATGTTCCTTTTTTGACCAATTTTAAATTCACAAAGAGCATTCCAAATCCCTAACATTTTGTACTTCAACTTTGAGTTTTTTTCTTACTGAATTATATCAAAGTTCTCACTAGGACCAAGCTCAAATATCTTCAAAGTTCAAATGGCTTTACTGTTTACTATGTAGACTTCCTGGTTTCTTGCTAGTCAGCTACGAAAAATCAGCCTTCCTATCTATCTGCAGTGAATCACACGGAGGTCAATGTGGCGTATGATGCTTGTTATGAAGCCATGATAAATTGCTTAAAATTGAGAATATGACTCCAGTGATAGAATGATCATGTAGAAGGTTAGACTGGATGCCAGAGATATGGATCCAACTGTGTGGGGGTTTGCTATCTGGAAAATCTGCTGTGGTCCTGAAGTGGGCGGTCTGCTACTGGTGATCCACTCTATTTGAGTGGGCCGGAGTCTCCCCTTCTGCTGATACCATGCTCATTATCACAGTTCTAAAACAACCGGTGAACATCTGGTACTGGTAATACAATCAAATGCATACTGCCCCACACCTATATTTACCACAGCTCGTGCGCTGTCATCTGGAATAAGGACATGCACATGCACTGCTACAAACACTATTTTATTGCTTTAACTTAACTCTTCCTAAGCAGTACACAATGAGGATCACACTTTGCTACACAGTGTATACACATTCATAGAGCATCTAGTATCTGGGACGAGGAGTATCTCTCCCTAGAGCTCTGAGCACTCTGTCGGTTTACCTGCTCTGGATTTAGTGATTAAAAGAAAATGAGAGGACAAGTCATGAGAGAGAGAGAGAGAAAGAGGGGGAGAGAGAGATTGTGAAGAACCTCTAAATAACATGTTCAGGACAATGAATGCTTTAAACCAGCAGCGTCCTAATGCAGACACATTAATTATAGACCTGATATAAACAGAATAGGATATAACATATCTTGAATAATTAAACATAAAAGTAAGTGTAAATAAGAGTAAACATGCCAGAACCTCGAGTCTCAAGCATTGAATGTTTTAGAGTTCCATTTTAAAGGCTACATATTTACAAACGGCAGAACAAGCATCAAGCTTTCAGCGTGCTAATGGTCATTTATATAACTTACCTAAAATACCTGCTTTTTATTTTGCTGTAACAATGTGGCTAGACCACTTTTTTAAGCTGCTTTTCTGCAATATTTATTTATTTATTATTATTATTATTATTATGCAAACAGACATACTATTTACAGGTGACAAATCAAATACAATATAACCAATATACATATATTCATACAGTATATTCAAGAGCAAGTAATATTCATCTAAAATAAAATAGGACCAGTACATTTTAATGTCAGTAGTCATTGTTAATTACAAGTATATACAGTACAAATACATTGTAATTAACTAATAAATACTCATTTATACAACGATTACATTGATTCAGCAATCGGTGGCGACAACATGCCTTTATGAGTCATTGAATCGTTCAACTGAAAGACTATGTGGAAAACACTGATTCATTAAGGAATGAAGCAACTGCTAGCTACATCCGAAATACGCACAAAAATTGGATACCTACTATTTCCAGGGAGATTCTGAAGTGCACATCCAATGAACACTTTACTATCCCATGAAGCCACGGGACAGGAGTATTCGATTTCAGACACAACCATTGTCTGTTGGAGCGAATCATTCAATTAAATCAATTGAGTCTAGTGATTCATTAAAATGAACCAATTCAGTGAAAAACGCTGATTCATTCAGAAACAGAACAGAAACACACAGCTGTGTATAAATTGTATACATAAAAATATTATTCTAATGAATGAAAACAGTAACTAATTATGTTAATACTATATTTGAGGCATATATTTAAAAGAGGCTTGGCGTATTACAGATAAAAGATGTTTTGCACATTACTAAAAGGTATTTCCTCCAGAGACCATCAAACACAGCTGGAGCTTCAACTTCAACTACATTGTTAGATACAATACAGAAATCAAGAGTCACCTAGACCTTTTCACAACTACTGATAAAAGCTGCCTGTGCGTCACAAATTGGTTGCTTTTGGTGATAGCAACTTTAATGTTTGACTGCTATTGCTACATAAGTGCAGTTGACTGTGCCAATTACATTTACAGAACCACTTTTTTTAAGAAATAGGTTTGTAAGGAAATCTGTGTGTACTCTTCAAAGCATTTGAGAGTACAAATATTCACATGAGGTGCCAGGATGTTTACCCTCGACGTGCTTTATAAACTAAGAGCACTTTTTTGATATTCATTAACAGACATAATGGGCAAGAGCAGCACTATGTCTTTACAGGCGCTCCAGAGCAGTAATTCAGCAAAAGGCACATAAATACAGATGATAGTTAAGAGAGGGATAGAACTTGTAAATAAAAAAGAGAATAAAATGAAATGTTTTTCCCCTTGCTTTGTTACCCATCAATTCCTTCCAATTCAATCCCAAGGTGCTAGACGTGTTTATATGTTCATATCTAAGCCTTTTAGGAGATTTTGCAAATGTATCAAAAGTAATTTACACTGCATGTCTGGGATTTATAGCCAATACATATATTCATTTTCAATGGCTCAGGAAATATTACAGTAGTAAAGGTTGTTTGGGAGAAGTGCCAGCAAGTAAAATTAGACCAGTTTTAAAAAGCAGCTTAAAATACTAGGGCTGTCCACTGCCAACCAAAAATATTTGTGTGAGATTTTAGTAATAGTCACAGCAACAATTATTAATCTAAAAAAAAAGTTTTTTTTTTGGATAATTCAAAGATAACTTAAAATAGTTTTTCTACACTCCATACCCCATAATAAAAAAAAAAAATGGGTTGCCATCGGGTTGATACAGTAACAACATAAAGAAGAAAGAGCAGAGACTGCTCAGGGACAAATCAAAAACTGCATGCAATAAAGTGTTTCCTATTGCACATCAAAAGCATAGGGTCCATATGCCACTATAAAGTGGACTTCATATTAATATATATACAGAGAGTGCTGAACATGCGAAGATTTCCATCAGGATAAAACAAAAGCCTGGTTTCACCTGAGCTTTGGGAATTTCACAGAGAACTTTGAAAGGAGGGCAAAAATGAAGGCTGCAACCTTCAAACAAATAAACAAGGTTGAAAGAAAAAACAGCACATTCTATGGTAATTCAACTGTTTAGTGAAAAGCCTTTTTATTTCAAATAGACTGAGGTGAGCAGACAGAGCAAATAAAAAAGTGCTGACCAATGTTTATTCTCCTTGACTGATACTAAGATGAAACTGCCCTTGGTAAGCATGTGCCCTCTCACCTCAGTACATACAAAACAACAAGTCTGATTCTTTTGTTGCATTGCTAAAACTGACATTCCTGTCTTCCTAAGTCTGCTTGAAATAAATCTATTACATTCATCTGCCAAAGTTCATTTGCTCATGCTGGAGCTCCGATTTCTCCTTGGCCTTCTGTATCCCTAAGGAGATTCGTCCTCACTTGTTCAACCTTCTGACTAATGAACCAGCATGACCTTAGCCAGGTTTAATTAAATAATAAATGGCCCGATTCCTTTCAGCGGAGTCTCTGCCTGGTAAGAAGCTCTGAAGAATCACGTGAGCGCTTCCCATGACTGTTTCCCATTCCTGCACCAGCTATCCAACAGACAGTGACTAACACAACACCTATAAATGCCTTTATGAGCACAGCACTATGAGCTCAGTATTGATGTGGGTGGCTGAACTAATGGAGCTGGCCTGTTCCTGCTGCTAGGAACGGTGATTGTAGATTTAAAAGCTGCATTTATTGGTATCCGTGTCAAAATGCATTCCAAACGAGGTGTAAAAGTTTAATGAAAAATACAGTACAATGAAAGTGTAATAGTAGAATCAAATGGTGAAGTAAAAGTTTTGACAAATGCTATTGGCACAGAAAGCTGCCGTTCTGTTTAATATTTTATGTGCGTTTTTGTGTGTGTCTGTTAGCATTGTGCTGTGAATCTCAGACTGCCCATTTTGCAGCTGAAGAAGCAGAAAGAGATCGGGCTTTCTAAGCAGCTCAGAGTCCTGTTGCTGCCCCGTAGCCGGATTTCCAGCCCTTCTCAAATGTAATGGATGAGTGGAGGAGGCTTTGGACCCACATGCCCTAGCCAAACACGGCAAAAGGCCACCGAATCTCCAATGAATGACAGGCCAAGTGTTTTTGAGGATCTGTCTCAAGGATGTAAGAGACTCCAATTCTTCCATAGTCCATTTTCCATTTTAGTCTGCAGTCTGAATAAATAGTGAGAGCAAAGTTATTTTTTTTACCAATTTGTTTTGGTTTTACAGTGATAACATAAAAGCCAACTATTTAAATCTAGTGTAAAAGGCTTAAAAAGACCTTAAGGAAGAAGGAAATTAATAGGTAGCGATTTGATTGATAGCTATAACATTCCTAGTATTTTTTGGGGCACTAGTTTATATATTTTAAATATTTTAATATAAAAAAACTGTTATTTTAAATTTCAAAACTGTTTCACAATATTACTGGTTTTACTGTATTTTTGAATGATTAAATGCATCCTTGGTGAGCGTAAGGAACATTAACAAAACCCACATTTTTGAATGGTCGTGTATTTGCAGCATATTTATTTTCTAATTTTCCAACCCACTTTATGATTATTAGATATAAAATATTATGCAAATTATTGCATAATATTGCATTATTATGATTATTGCAAATACAATTTAAGCATAGCTTCATTAGTGTGTTGTTCTCTTCTGTGGTTCTCACAAGCCACTGAACTAAAGCTCTGCTGATATTTTTTTCTTTGCTCCAGCTACCTGGTTACCAAGGAAACACCCTCTGTATCATATGGTTCTATCGACAAATCAACCTCAAGAAATGCGTCCACCATCTTGTTACTATCCCCTTTATCTGAAAAGAAGCTGCTCCTACACTGTTAATGATGTCAGTGGTCACAGAACTCAGAGGCCACAGATCACTACACAGCCAATAATGTGCTTATCAGCTTCAACTGGTCAATCAGAAGAGATTTGTAGCTGTGAGTGAAGCCGTTAACCGTATTATGGGCCAATTCACTTTAAATGGAACACATCCGACATGCACAGTGATCAATATCTTTGTCAAAGGATATATATATTGTTTCTTATATGTCTGAGCTAAATTTAGGAAGTTATTTGGCTTTAATTTGACATATCCAACTTTGAAGGCTTTCATTCTCTACACAGAGTACAGTAAATGCTAAGTATTTGAAAACCTTTTGAAAGAGCAAAAAAGATTACTAGTCTATGGAAAATAGTTTCCACCTCAAAATTAAAATGTAAAAGGTAATTGTAAAATAAATTAAGTCACAATGCGAGAAAAAAAAGTAAACCGGGAGAAATAATGTCACAGTAATAATTTTTGTATTATTATTTATTTATTTAGCCTACTTTTGGCATGTTTGCCTTTATTATGATAGGACAGATCAGAGGCGAGGATTGTGAAAGGTCCTCAAGTCGGGATTTGAACTCAGGACCCCTGTAGCGCAACAACGCTGCATGTCAATGTGCTGCCCACAAAGCGTTTTTTTTTTTTTTTACTTCAATAACAGTCAGAATATTTTCAATTAGCCAGTCATATAAAGCAGAAACAAAACTATAGGGTATAACATACAAAAATGCTACAGGGCAAAACATAACTTTCAATACATAAGTTATGAGATTCAACACATATAAACCCATTACCCAATCAGAGACATAACATAACAAGAGTTAGTGAAGATGTAGTGATACTTGCTTAGCACTCTCTGAATCCATCATAATGCATCATAAATGACATCCACGCATGGAATCATATGCTTTTTTTGTGCCGCAGGTCTCCTGAAATGTCCTCTTCGCTGCTTTAAAACATTGCACATATACAAGGTATTTAGCATAAGTATCTATTTACATGCAAATAGGCAGTGCAGATATCATCTCTGCTTATCTGTATTATGTATATACAGCTCATTCATATCAAAGATGTCACTGTTGTGTTTTACTTCATCTCAGAGCAGGAAGCAGGTACCTGGCGACTTGTCCCTGACAAAAATCTTGAACAGACAGAATGGTCTATTAGTTGTCTCACCTTGGCCAGAGGGTGAACAAAAAAAGGATTCAGAGAGTAAAGATGACAGGAAAGCACGTACATTTACAGGTTAAGCTCCTCAACAGAATTATGATTTGTTGTTACTTTCTGTAGTCATGGCAAAAGCCCGTAAATGCCAAACAATCAGTCAACGCAAGTATAACAGAGGACAGGTGTGAGCCCCCAGAGAGGAAACCTACAGCACTTGAGCTGATTGAGACAAGGGATACAAAGCCAATTCTATGGTCAAGCAAGCAGTTGTGGATTTAGACAGAAAAATCCACCCATAATTATGACCTCTCCGGCCACGAATGGGTTTTATTTGCATTTGTCTGCAGGGTGTACCGTGCCGAGGATTTGCGATGGTGCACTGAGAGGCAGCATTGTTGCAGAGGGGGCTGTTAATTACTAGGATTAATTGATGTTTTGATTTCCGTGTAAATAGGGGATGCTGTCAGTACTTGACACCCAGGGAGAGATGGCATGAAAGTGGATTAGCGTTGTAGGAGGACCCAGGCTCTCATTAAGCATGAGAATTCTAATGTAATGTAATGAGAAGCAGCTTAAGCAGGCTAATGCTCGGGCTAAAATATTAGATCCTTTGTAGCATTCTAAAGTCATTAGCCACATTGCTGTTGCCATAGTTACGGTAAGACAGGTAACTGTTGAGTTACCCATGCGAGATATTTTAGAAAATACAATGTGATGGTTGCGGTGCACAGTCAAGGAGTCTTACAAAGGAAAAACCCGAAATGTAATTTTGTGGAACAAAAAAATAAAGCAGGGTGCACAGGACACCCCCACAGCCTTCGCTGTGCATGTGGGCCCCCAACGCTATATGTGGGAGACCCTTTACGCCATTATGCGCCAAATGGATTATAGTTAAATGGGCCTAGAGCTGTTTTTATAGCCACATCTAAACTGTTTATGCAGAGACACATAAGAGGCAAAAATGATTTTACACACCTTCACAATTTACCAAGTGAACTTGTCTGGGGGGGCTGTGGTATTAAAGATATAAAAGCTATTAAAGATATTTCAGTCCTGACAACTCTCTTAGTGATTTACATGGGGCATGAAATGTACATATGCTTGGTTTTGGAGGAACAGCAACCGTTATTAGGCAAATACTAGGATTATTACTATTTTGAGGTCTAATTCTCGCTATTAACAAACTATTAACTATGACTTTTGCCTCAATAAACTGATAAACAATGTTTTTGCCCCCATTTTTGTTGTTGCCCGTGAATTCAATGTTCATTTCTCTAACGTAAGCCGTCTCCAAAAGCGTTTCAGAGACATTGGCAGTACATCCAACCGGCCTCACAACCGCAGACCACGTGTAACCACACAAGCCCAGGACCTCCATATACAGCATCTTCACCTCCAAGATCCTCTGAGACCAGCCACCCGGACAGCTGCTGCAACAATCGGTTTGCATAATCAAAGAATTTCTGCACAAACTGTCAGAAACCGTCTCAGGGAAGCTCATCTGCATGCTCGTCGTCCTCATCGGGGTCTCGACCTGACTGCAGTTCGTAGTCGTAACCGACTTGAGTGTGCAAATGCTCACATTCGATGGCGTCTGGCACTTTGGAGAGGTGTTTTCTTCACGGATGAATTCACTGTACAGGGCAGATGGCAGACAGCGTGTATGGCGTCGTGTGGGTGAGAGGTTTGCTAATGTCAACGTTGTGGATCGAGTGGCCCATAGTGGCGGTTATGGGATGGACATGCGTATGTTATGGACAAGGAACACAGGTGCATTTTATTGATGGAATTTTGAATGCACAGAGATACCGTGACGAGATCCTGAGGCCCATTGTTGTACCATTCATCCACGACCATCACCTCATGTTGCAGCATGATAATGCATGGCCCCATGTTGCAAGAATCTGTACACAATTCCTGGAAGCTGAAAACATCCCAGTTCTTGCATGGCTAGCATACTCACCGGACATGTCACCCATTGAGCATGTTTGGGATGCTCTGGATCAGCATATACGACAGCGTGTTCCAGTTCCAGTTTCAATCAACTTGATAATATGCTGTTTCCTTTTAAAACTGTGCCATTTCTACTTCTTGTTTTCAGAGACAACATTTCTGTCACTAACAAAGTGGATGGAGATCAAATGTGGTGGCCACGTTTTGGAGCAGCACATGGGTTTTTCAGATGGCTATGCATTGTTTGGCTGTTTGTCTTTTTCCCCCATTATGTTTCTGTTGCCTAAAGATTCTTTGTGAGGATAAATCCAGAGGAATACAACATAATGCACTGCAAAAATGTCCTAAGACAGGAGAAATGGTGAAGATGCACTGTTTCAGCATTGGAAGACTGTAATTTTAAGTGTTACATGCAATGTTTTAAAAAAAGAATTATATATTTTGTAATTATTGTGTCTGTTTTAATTGAATGCCAGTAGTACCTATGTAGAGTAAAAATAAAATGAATTATATATAAAAATAAATCTAATGACATCTATATTCAAATTTATGAATTACAGTAGTATACTGATGAATTAAATTGTTTTATAGTAATTTACTGTAAAAGAGTACAGTTTGCTACTGTAAATCTTAATTACAGAACTTAGTTGTGTTCAATTCAACTAAGCTGCTGTAAAAACCCTTTGACTTGTCTAACAGTGTTGAGCAGATGTTGTT
Source organism: Gymnocypris eckloni scoliostomus (assembly GCA_027564155.1). Classification (NCBI taxonomy): domain Eukaryota; kingdom Metazoa; phylum Chordata; class Actinopteri; order Cypriniformes; family Cyprinidae; genus Gymnocypris; species Gymnocypris eckloni. The sequence goes on from CM050429.1 coordinate 10,033,080, forward strand.
TTTAACTTTCCAAATATCTGTTTTTTTTTTTTCTTCCATTTTGCCTTTCATTTCAGCAGAGTTGAGAGACAAAGGAGTCCGGTGAAAGGGATAGAGGAAACCCCCAAACACACACAGATGCGCCACATCTCTGACACCTTCCAATAATGCTTTGAGGTACAGTTATGATGTACATGAACAGCAGGAACATCTGCCATTCACTGCCCGGCTGAGCATTAACAAACAGCAGAACAAAGGAAACTGGATGCTAGAAAAGACAATGAAATGTAATCAAGGACAAAATTGGAGGATGATTCAGTGCTTGGGTAAAGTAAAGGCTTTAAATCAACCATAAATAATGTTTTTTCCCCTAGTGGATTTATTTAATGATTGGATAAAACCATATGTATCAAACATTTCCAAATATTGTACATGCTCCAGAACAGATGCAGCAAAATGCATTAAAGACCCTCACATTTCTTTCTTCTGCAGAAAACAGTTTTTTTTTTGGCCCACTGATGTAGCAAATTAGCCCAAAAGAGAAATATGTTCAAGTGTTTGGATCCAGTAGCTAGATTGGGGGATTCCTGACCAAATCAGTTTTAATGCTTGCTCAGTTAATGTTTTGTGATAATATATTAAAACATTATTCTCTTGGCCATAGATGATAATATCCTAATACTAACTCAACACACTTGTAACATGCATGTAGCTGTGATTGGCATGATTATGGACAGAAAAACAACAAACAACCTCAAATGTGATACATACGACTTAATTAACTATGCTAAACACATAAACTAGTCTAACAAACACACTGATAAAGAAAGAGGGTAAGCAGAGTGAAGGAAAATAGCATAATGTTAAGGCAGTATTTGATATTTAGCAGATCTGAAGCCTGAGGGAACCATCAGTTTCTTAGTTCGGACACACCTTTGTGAAAAGGGTAGGTGATAATTAAATGTATCAATTAATAAGACTAAGTTTAGTACTTGTACATCTTGCCTGTTTGAAAGAGAGTACTGATGCAATTGGTTGAGTCTCCAACTGATCTATGATGTAGTTTTGTTGACAAGGCCACAGCCAAACTTAGCAATCCTTCAAAGACTTAGCTCAGCATCATCTTCACCAACTTTTAATTCTTCAGGAAGAAGAATCTCTCTCTGAAGGAGTATCTCTGCTGTGCTCTAAAACAGTGATCTTTTAAAGCATGAAAATATCACACCCTCAGGAGGTGAGTGAGCCAGTGAGGAATTGTACTTTCAGAGGGAAAGTTTATGAGCCTTTGTCTTCTAGCAAGGTTTAAATATGAAATTTGAGTGGGTGATAAAGGACAAACCTTCAAGATTCTTATAATGCTAAAATGTAACAAAGTAAACTAAATATAATGTATATAATATTCAGGAAATTCAGACTGCAACTTATAGATACCAAGCATGCTATATATTATATTTTATCTTGATTAACTACGGTAAGAAATTAATTCAACCGAGTTTGGATTACAGCGGCCTGGTTCTGGCTGGGTTTTAGTTGCAGTTTGCGGGTAGGAGCAATATGAGGGAGAGCAAATTATGATTTGAGTCAGATTTTTCATTTTTTGTATAAACTATCCTTTTAAGAGAGTAAACTTATAATTTAGAATTTACCCAATATAAAATAGAGGAATGTGGGAAGGTGAACATTTCTGGATGTGTTTCCTTGTTCTTTTGTACCATCCAGTCAAAGGAAAAGGAAAGGACGTGAGGCCAAGCATGGTGACCCAAACTCTGAATTTCTGCTCAGCAGTCACGCACACACACACACACACACACACACACACCAGTGGGCATCCATTTGTGCTATGGCAACTGGGGAGCAGTTGGGGGTTCAGTGTCTTGCTCAAAGGTCTCACCTCAGAAATTGTATTGAGGGTGGAGAGATTGCTGAACATTCACTCCTACCACCTACAACCCCTGCCGGACCTGAGACTTGAACCCACGACCTTTGGGTTACAAGTCCGATACTCTATCCATTATTGCTTTAGTTTTAGTTTTGTTTTCCAGGACTTTGTTTCTTGGATACTGTAAAAAAGCTGTGTTAAAAATCTATTTACCAGACAAATAATGTTGAATAATTTGAAACTAAAGGATATTTTCAAATCAGACAAAAAGAAAAGAAAAAAAAGAGCAGCAGCGGGTGTCATATTGTTTAAGAGCACATGGATATTTAAACAGGACCACCAACTTTGCTAGAGCCAGCCTCAATATATTTATTAGTCTACACAGAGGCAATAGCGACACCATTCTCATACTAATTCATGTGTGTGTTTTTTATCCCCCTTTCGCTCTCTGAATTAATTGCTTAAATACAGTGCTGACCATAAGCTAACAGTCAAAATTCTAACTCTATGCACAGCATAACAATACAGGGGAAACAAGCTATAAAATATGTATATATTTTTACATTTATATAAAAAATTATATTTTTGGCCTAAGTTTTGGATTTTTGCATTAAGCATTTTTTTGTTTAAATTTAATGGGAAATTCTGAAGAAAGAATGTGAATACAACCAGCATTCTTCCATATTCATTTCCTGTTATCTGACGCTATGTCTTCCCAAGATTTTAATATCCACCAAATATCATCTCCAGCAATGATAAAGTGGCAAGGGAGCAAAACAGAAGCTTTGAGCTGGCTATCACCCCAGAGAGAAGTGGAATACGTCCCTGAAATCTGATATTGTGGGAGAGGCTCATATCAAGAAAAAATGTGATGCTCTGGAGTCAGCATATCTGTCTGTGATTGGGTGGGGAAGGAGAAACAATAATAGGATTCTCGGGTTTATATCTTGAAGATTTTAAGATTGATGTTAATGGCCAAGAGTGATGCAACTTAATAGCAGGCTGCCCTCAGCAAACAACCCAGGAAAAAAAAGAGGGACAGAGAGACACACCGCAGAGCATTTAGAAAGAGAGAGACAGAAAAAAATATATATTTTCATTTATAAATGACAGTAAAGGAGATGTCCTTTACAAAGTAAGACAAAGTCATATTGGTGTCAAGTGAAGAACTCCTCCACCTTCACTAGGGCTGTCAAATTGGCTGAAAAACTACATTCAATTTTTTTACCAAAATATTATCCAAATTGGAATTATATTCAAATTTAAAAGGTATAAATTTAGTTAGGGGAAAAAAAGCTTTTGGCTTCTCTCCTGAGGCCACAAGAGGGCGCAAAGAGCTAAATGTTACCAAATGCACGTTTCTTCAAAGTAGGGCTGGGCAATATGAGCAAAAATTCATATCTCTGTATTTTTGTCCTGATTTGCGGTATACGGTACACATCTCTGTATTTTGGATTAAACAAAATAAAGTGAATGTAACCATGTAGGCATATATAATGTGCAAAAAGGGTTAAAATGACATTACATTCTGACATTGTAACATTGCTAACTAAAAACAATTTAGTAACAATTTAGTAAAATTTACTAAAGAAAAAAAAAGCACAGACTAGGCTAATTGAGTAAAACAGTCACGTTACAGTTAGTGCTATCATACAAATACACTTACTTGTAGGTTTAAAATGTCCAACTACAAACATTTCAGCAGAATGTATATTTATTGCGCTCATATTTCATTGAGCTCTGTCTGTTTGGTGCGCATGTGCGCGGCGACGCGTGTTCAGAACGAAGCCTGTGGAGATAAGCGAAAAATCGCAAAATGAAATTATTTCCATGGCTTTCTAACATTTACAGATGGATAATATACCTGTGAAATGTAAGTTATACATTTAGGAAAAGAGCACAAAGCTCAAAACAGCGCATCTCTGTCAGGGCACACGCAGCCTTTCTGTCAGAGCCGCTTTCAAGATTTATCATTGCTGATGCACCAAATGTATTGACATTTAATTATATGATCGCAAGGTTCATGTTTACGCTGTTAATATCGCTGTAAGCTAATTTCTTAATCTAGTAATAACATGTTTTTTAAAAGTTGAACTAACATTAATTTGACATGGCTTTGGGCTCTCTTGTGTGAGACGCGAGTGCAACATGATAGATGTCCCTCTAGAAAATGCTTTAAATATGCATTCTGTGTGAACGGCTTGGTTTCAGTTTTGAGGTAAACAACATCTTCTCCACATTGATGTTCTCTTTTTCTGCTATATTTTGAATGTGCAGCACCGCATCGAGTGGGTTCAACTGGACAGGCTAAAAAAAAAAAGCATTAAAATGCAACGACACCTCGTCATCGTATCTCGTGTGCCAAGCAGCCTGACGGACACCTAAAATTCGAATGCAGCGTTTTGCATTCGAATGTGGATTTTTATTTTAAATAAAATATAAATATTCTAAATTCTATTTTTTTAACAGCCCTAACCTTCACTATCTGCTGAGTTCTTTTCTCTCCCCCATATTTGTTCTGCATATAAAAGTTTATTTCTGGCCTGCAAATCAAAAGAGCCCATATCTGTATCGTGCTTTATGAGTGCTGTATTAGCAGAGACTTCATTATTTTTATAGCACAATGTCTCTTTCAATACTGAATAATTAAAACATTTTATTCTGTCATATTTGACTCAGCATGAGACTTTTTAAATGAAGTATTAAGCTAAATGTCTCATTCAGCCTAAGTATTAGGGAGGAAAGATGCATCAATATTACTAAAAGTCTAAAATCTGATTAAATGAGCCACATTTAAAGCCATTGTGAGACAGTGAATGTACACACACCTGCAGCCGTTTATTGAATTCTATAAATTATTAACTTTTTTCCAATATTATAGCAAAAATACTTCTCAACCTTTATGCAGTAACTATATTAAACACATGAAAATACAATACAAAAAAGCATCTAGAAGACTAGAACAAGAAAGTAATGCAAATAAAGATGTAGTTGCATCTGTCTGCATTTAAATGCAAAACACGAGATTTACAAGATGGAATTTCATTAAAAAATGCTGATTTTAAAAGTAAAATTAGCTATAAAATTGCCACTATACTGTAAGGTTGGCCATATGAACTCCTCTGAGAGTCACCTGAACAGTGCGCAATTCCTCATGTTTTCCTCATGGACCACAAAAGCTTGCTATTTACTACGTCATATACTGTTGAGATTTAATATAGAACATAATGACACAGCCTTATAGATACCAAGCATGCTATATATTATATTTTATCTTGATTAACTACGGTAAGAAATTAATTCAACCGAGTTTGGATTACAGCGGCCTGGTTCTGGCTGGGTTTTAGTTGCAGTTTGCGGGTAGGAGCAATATGAGGGAGAGCAAATTATGATTTGAGTCAGATTTTTCATTTTTTGTATAAACTATCCTTTTAAGAGAGTAAACTTATAATTTAGAATTTACCCAATATAAAATAGAGGAATGTGGGAAGGTGAACATTTCTGGATGTGTTTCCTTGTTCTTTTTGTACCATCCAGTCAAAGGAAAAGGAAAGGACGTGAGGCCAAGCATGGTGACCCAAACTCTGAATTTCTGCTCAGCAGTGAGTAGTGGACAAATGCGCGCGCACGCACGCACATGCGCACGCACATGCACACGCACACGCGCACGCACGCACACACACACACACACACACACACCAGTGGGCATCCATTTGTGCTATGGCAACTGGGGAGCAGTTGGGGGTTCAGTGTCTTGCTCAAAGGTCTCACCTCAGAAATTGTATTGAGGGTGGAGAGATTGCTGAACATTCACTCCTACCACCTACAACCCCTGCCGGACCTGAGACTTGAACCCACGACCTTTGGGTTACAAGTCCGATACTCTATCCATTATTGCTTTAGTTTTAGTTTTGTTTTCCAGGACTTTGTTTCTTGGATACTGTAAAAAAGCTGTGTTAAAAATCTATTTACCAGACAAATAATGTTGAATAATTTGAAACTAAAGGATATTTTCAAATCAGACAAAAAGAAAAGAAAAAAAAGAGCAGCAGCGGGTGTCATATTGTTTAAGAGCACATGGATATTTAAACAGGACCACCAACTTTGCTAGAGCCAGCCTCAATATATTTATTAGTCTACACAGAGGCAATAGCAACACCATTCTCATACTAATTCATGTGTGTGTTTTTTATCCCCCTTTCGCTCTCTGAATTAATTGCTTAAATACAGTGCTGACCATAAGCTAACAGTCAAAATTCTAACTCTATGCACAGCATAACAATACAGGGGAAACAAGCTATAAAATATGTATATATTTTTACATTTATATAAAAAATTATATTTTTGGCCTAAGTTTTGGATTTTTGCATTAAGCATTTTTTTGTTTAAATTTAATGGGAAATTCTGAAGAAAGAATGTGAATACAACCAGCATTCTTCCATATTCATTTCCTGTTATCTGACGCTATGTCTTCCTAAGATTTTAATATCACCAAATATCATCTCCAGCAATGATAAAGTGGCAAGGGAGCAAAACAGAAGCTTTGAGCTGGCTATCACCCCAGAGAGAAGTGGAATACGTCCCTGAAATCTGATATTGTGGGAGAGGCTCATATCAAGAAAAAATTTGATGCTCTGGAGTCAGCATATCTGTCTGTGATTGGGTGGGGAAGGAGAAACAATAATAGGATTCTCGGGTTTATATCTTGAAGATTTTAAGATTGATGTTAATGGCCAAGAGTGATGCAACTTAATAGCAGGCTGCCCTCAGCAAACAACCCAGGAAAAAAAAGAGGGACAGAGAGACACACCGCAGAGCATTTAGAAAGAGAGAGACAGAAAAAAATATATATTTTCATTTATAAATGACAGTAAAGGAGATGTCCTTTACAAAGTAAGACAAAGTCATATTGGTGTCAAGTGAAGAACTCCTCCACCTTCACTAGGGCTGTCAAATTGGCTGAAAAACTACATTCAATTTTTTTACCAAAATATTATCCAAATTGAATTATATTCAAATTTAAAAGGTATAAATTTAGTTAGGGAAAAAGCTTTGGCTTCTCTCCTGAGGCCACAAGAGGGCGCAAAGAGCTAAATGTTACCAAATGCACGTTTCTTCAAAGTAGGGCTGGGCAATATGAGCAAAAATTCATATCTCTGTATTTTTGTCCTGATTTGCGGTATACGGTACACATCTCTGTATTTTGGATTAAACAAATAAATAAAGTGAATGTAACCATGTAGGCATATATAATGTGCAAAAAGGGTTAAAATGACATTACATTCTGACATTGTAACATTGCTAACTAAAAACAATTTAGTAACAATTTAGTAAAATTTACTAAAGAAAAAAAAAGCACAGACTAGGCTAATTGAGTAAAACAGTCACGTTACAGTTAGTGCTATCATACAAATACACTTACTTGTAGGTTTAAAATGTCCAACTACAAACATTTCAGCAGAATGTATATTTATTGCGCTCATATTTCATTGAGCTCTGTCTGTTTGGCGCGCATGCGTGCGGCGACGCGTGTTCAGAACGAAGCCTGTGGAGATAAGCGAAAAATCGCAAAATGAAATTATTTCCATGGCTTTCTAACATTTACAGATGGATAATATACCTGTGAAATGTAAGTTATACATTTAGGAAAAGAGCACAAAGCTCAAAACAGCGCATCTCTGTCAGGGCACACGCAGCCTTTCTGTCAGAGCCGCTTTCAAGATTTATCATTGCTGATGCACCAAATGTATTGACATTTAATTATATGATCGCAAGGTTCATGTTTACGCTGTTAATATGCACATTCGCTAGCAAGCTAATTTCTTAATCTAGTAATAACATGTTTTTTAAAAGTTGAACTAACATTAATTTGACATGGCTTTGGGCTCTCTTGTGTGAGACGCGAGTGCAACATGATAGATGTCCCTCTAGAAAATGCTTTAAATATGCATTCTGTGTGAACGGCTTGGTTTCAGTTTTGAGGTAAACAACATCTTCTCCACATTGATGTTCTCTTTTTCTGCTATATTTTGAATGTGCAGCACCGCATCGAGTGGGTTCAACTGGACAGGCTAAAAAAGCATTAAATGCAACGACACCTCGTCATCGTATCTCGTGTGCCAAGCAGCCTGACGGACACCTAAAATTAGAATGCAGCGTTTTGCATTCGAATGTGATTTTATTTTAAATAAAATATAAATATTCTAAATTCTATTTTTTAACAGCCCTAACCTCCACTATCTGCTGAGTTCTTTTCTCTCCCCATATTTGTTCTGCATATAAAGTTTATTTCTGGCCTGCAAATCAAAAGAGCCCATATCTGTATCGTGCTTTATGAGGGCTGTATTAGCAGAGACTTCATTATTTTTATAGCACAATGTCTCTTTCAATACTGAATAATTAAAACATTTTATTCTGTCATATTTGACTCAGCATGAGACTTTTTAAATGAAGTATTAAGCTAAATGTCTCATTCAGCCTAAGTATTAGGGAGGAAAGATGCATCAATATTACTAAAAGTCTAAAATCTGATTAAATGAGCCACATTTAAAGCCATTGTGAGACAGTGAATGTACACACACCTGCAACTTTTTTTCCAATATTATAGCAAAAATACTTCCCCTCAACCTTTATGCAGTAACTATATTAAACACATGAAAATACAATACAAAAAAGCATCTAGAAGACTAGAACAAGAAAGTAATGCAAATAAAGATGAAAACCTCTGTAGTTGCATCTGTCTGCATTTAAATGCAAAACACGAGATTTACAAGATGGAATTTCATTAAAAAAATGCTGATTTTAAAAGTAAAATTAGCTATACAAATTGCCTCTATACTGTAAGGTTGGCCATATGAACTCCTCTGAGAGTCACCTGAACAGTGCGCAATTCCTCATGTTTTCCTCATGGACCACAAAAGCTTGCTATTTACTACGTCATATACTGTTGTGATTTAATATAGAACATAATGACACAGCAAGTTAAAATGCTGAGCTAAAGAAAGACTTTAAAGCTTTAAAGCTTACAGTCAGGTTAAGAAAAGGTAGATAACCCTCTAAGCGCCAAAGTCGCAAAATTGCGATAAGACGTCAGACTTCATGAAATAGACTGTAGTTCCTAATATGGTGTAATATCGCACTTGTATTGGTAGGACCACTAGATGGCAGACCTGTAGTACTTCGATTCTAGACCAAAAGTGTTCGAGGAAATAGCAGAACAAGTGAGCTATTGTATCATTGATGCGGGAGCAGTTCAGTTTATAGCGTGTGAGTAAATTGTAAGATAAAATTGGCAAATGACTAATAAAAGTTGCAAGTGTTTAAAAGATGTGTTGCAAATATTATTCGCCAACTCTTACTCTGAAGGGGAATATTTGCGGTTTGGAAATGACGATCGGCTGTCTAATGATCATGCTTCTTCCGGTACATCTCTGCTACACAATGGTGCCGCCGGGCATGGCGAGAGTGTTCAAAAAGCACAAACAAGTGATCATTTCGGCCCTTTGCCCAATGGAGATGGGAGATGCTGCCGACAGACAGTACAGGTGCAGTCAGTGTTGGGTAACGTTAGGTCTGTCCGCTGTGCACAATTTTAAATTAAATGTTTACTATTGTCCTCTTTTCATTTTGCTTGCATTCTTGAAAAAATATTTTCCTATTTAACACTGTAAAGCTGCTTTGGCACAATCTGTATTGTATAAAGCAATATATTGTATAAATAAAGGTGACTTGAAACAGCCTAGTGCTTGGATGCATTACTGTTCACAATTGTGATTTAACTGCTTGGTTGGCCAAATTACCTTAAAATTCGTTTTTTGCTCACAGAGATCCCAATTCATCAATCTGGAGGCACAGCAGTAATGACAGCGAGCCACAAAGATATAATTAACCCTAAAAATGTGAATGCGCGGAGTTCACGGTAAGTGTCACAACCTCTTTTACTTGATAATTGATTCACTGACTTTCAGAGAAAACTTTGACTGATCCAATTTACAAAGTCATCTCTATTTCCCTGAGAGAGATTGAGACTATCTTCAGGTCAGGGCAAGGTCAAAAACATGGCGACAGCATATGAAAGTTTGAGCTGCAAGAAAATTCCAAAAATGACTGAAAAGAATGTGTGAGAAAATCCAGAGTGGGCCCATACATACAGAGGGCATGGCAGCAGACTGAGAGCATTTGTTCCCCATTTCATTGTGTGTTTGAAAAGTGATCTATTGTAGCTCTTTGTAGGGGAAACAAACCATCGTACATACCTTTCGGCTGAGACTGAAGAATGCATTGTCGTCTCAGACGAATTCCCAAAGGAGAGAGCTGTTTAAAGTCCACTTGATAAACTTATTAGATCAATACTATAATAGCTGCAGACAGAGCCAGGATCATAATATATTTACTTTACACCCCTTCACCCTGGCAAGGCCATAGCTGTTTGCCTCACATCTGAGGAGAGTGACACTATGGAAAAAAAGTTTGTGACATTGAAGCTTGGTTTTCTTCACTTTATTTTAATTGCAAGGACGGACAGGGAGGCCTTTGACTTCTTTAAGGGGCTTTCAAAAGACCTGCTGTGTGAAATTGATGTGCTCTGCTTGCTTCAACCCAAAGGAAAGGCTCCCAGAGACCTTTCATTCCCTTTGAGATGGAAGAGTGCCCTGTTCCTTATGGTGGTGTAATTAGAATAATAGCCATGTCAAAACATGAGGAAGTCCACAGCAGTACCGCTAGCCGACAACAGGAGGAGGTGTGGAGATGGAGAAGATAAGGAGAGCAGGAGAAAGAAAACAGAGTGGTGCAGAGTGAAGGAGACAAACAGGAAAGGAGCAGATGAAACATCAAATGAACGAACAAATTACGACTGAAGTCAAAGACATTAGATATATTATTGAAGAAAAAACAAAATACATGAGGCTGTAGAATGTCTAGTTTGTCACAGGCCTACAGTCCACAGGAATCCATTTTGTGAGTGTTGCATTGTTTAGATGCTAAAAGTAGTTAACAAAACTTGTCTTGAAAACTTGTTCAGAATTGTCTTGTGACCCCTGGGTTCTATCTTTTCTGGAAGACTTTGAAAGCATTTGTGATTTGTACAGAAAAAAATGCAACTTTAAAAACATGTTAATTGGTTAACTGTAATTTACCTTACCATATACATAGAACAATTGTTTAATCACATTATTTGTAATTTTACAGCAAAACTGTCACATTAATATTTTTTAAAGGAAAAAATTTTATAGTTAAAGTATAATTTACAATGAAAAACTGCTGAAGGACAACACATGTATATATATGGGGTTATTGATATTTTTTAAGGTAAAACGCTGATAGTTTAGGTATCTTGGTATATTAACATTATATAATTAATGAAATATGTGGTTATAAGGCACCAATATGGCAGTTCGTAATACCGAACTGTGAATTTCTGGCAACCACACCATTTTATATTGGCTATAAATTTAATTGTGTGCTTAAAGAGAATAGAGAGGGAAATATATATTTTTTACTGTCCATTTTAAAGATGTGATTAGTTATTGAAAAAAAATATGTAAATAAATATATATATATATATATATATATATATAGTAGGGCTGTCAGTCGATTAAAATTAGTATCGCTAGAATATATATATATATACATATATAATTTAATTGTATTATTATCATTTTTTTATAATGCTATAATCAGTTAAAACATTTGCATTTGCCATAGTGTCAATGCCATAGAGTCCGAAATTTTCATACGTTGAAAAATAAATACGATTTTATTTGTTTTCATTTTATTATATCTGTGGAATACGGAAGTTCTAAGACACATTATTATTTTTTGTATTTTCGTTATGTCGTGATCACGACTTAATTTTCTCATGATCTCGACAATTTGTTTTCTCGTGATCACGACATAACAAAAGTTGTTTTCTCGTTATTTTCAGAATAAGGCGCTCCACCTGCGTTTGTGATGTTGAATGCTTGTTGTTAGACCCTTCAAACATGTTAATTACACAAATAAAATGCTTAGCGTGGCCTAACTCTGGACAAAATCAGCAGTGACTAGCCTATTTATTTTATTTATTGTAAAAGGCGGTCGCATTTTTTCACTCCCCGTCCTCGCCCTTATTTTCCCTGCTTGCTCCCTTGTCTCGTCTCCTCTATTGAGAGACTCTCAACTCTCCCTAACTGAAAGATTATGGATTTGATCAACTGGTCTCTCAACGCAATTGACACCATCTTCTCGTCAAGAAGCCTGGGTTCTGGGGAACCTGTTTGTCCTGACGGGACGTTCGCAGCCGGCTATACGAGGGATGCGTGGGAGAGGTGGCGAATCGTATGTCTAGCGGCTCTTTCCGTGGAGGACATTGAAGATATCTACCTATTCGGAACCATGATAACAGGTATTTTGCTGATTGGATTAGGCTTTGCCCTGGGTTATCGAAGAATTCAGAAAACGGGAACAGCTGTCCAAAGCCTCACAAGGCTGCCCGTCTTGATTGAAGCTGTGGGAAGAGTGGTCAGCATTGAGACTGAGACTATTAACCGCAATATGGATTCTATCATGGAGAAGCTCACGGCTTTGCAAAGGAAAATTGACGGTATTGGAGACCAGAATGGACAAAGAGAGTAGCCGTGGAATTGGAATGCGGTTACTCGCCCCAAGACTAAACAATCGCAATCTTATCTTTTTTGGCTCCCCCGCAGTGGCCTCGGCCAAGGCTGCTGCTGGAAAATAACCCTGGGAAGAGCACTGCAGTGAGACGCTCTTGCTTCCTCCCCCATTCTACAGACATTTATTATAAACTACTACACACACACACACATACCTCCCCCGATCCCTCGCCTCCGTCGCTTTGAACCGCCAGCCTGACAGACGGGTCTGTGGCCAGCGCCGAGAATGGCTGCGGGACCGGATGGCTGCCTGCTGGAGCTGGATTACTTCCCCTGTTGCAAAGTCGTGTGTCTATGGTTTATGTGCTTTTTGTTGCTGAGGTGTTTTTCCTGTTCTCACACTGTACTCCCCAAGGAGCATAGTCTGGGGGTTATTTTTTTTCTCCTCACCTTCCTCATGTTATGCTGTATTTTTCTTCAATTCACTGTCTTCCTGTCCTGTCTACCCCCTTGTCATATATGTATGTTGTGTATGTATGGACAGGTTGATGGCTAATTTCACTGGTACTTGTGACTAGTGACAATAAAGGGCTACTACTACTACTACTATAATAGCGCAGAGTTATCTGTTGATCATTTGCTCATCAAAGGGATATTCCAAAACGCTTGACGTTTCTTAATGCGTTAGAAAGTGTTTTAAAACTCAGAACACATTGTTAAGAAATTATAATAGCCTATGTACAGACAAAAGATGAGTCCAAGATGCAACGCGTTTTTCTTATATTTCTATGGGTAAAGCGCTTAATGCTTTAAATGCATTGCCGTCTTATAATGGGCTTATTTGCTTGTCTGTAGGCTATATAGAATGCAATATCAATGATGTGTTTACTGAGTTTTGCCTTAACGCATTAAGCCATGTTATCCATATGGTATTCGCTTAATGTGGAATTAAACGCATTGTGTTCTTATTATGGGCTCATCTTCTTGTCTATACATTACTAATAATGTGTATGCTGACTTCTGTCTTTTAAAAACACTTTCAATTAACGCATTAAGCCAGGCTAAGCATTTTAGAATGTTTCTGTCAAGGTTGCTTTTGTTACTATAGCAACAGCTGACTCACAATGCATTGTCTTAAAAATCAAACGATCATTGTGTTTAAAAGAACCACTTTTGTTATGTCGAGATCATGAGAAAAATAAGTCGTGATAACGAGAAAACAACTTTTGTTATGTCGAGATCACAAGAAAATTAAGTCGTTATCACGAGAAAACTACTTTTGTTATGTCGAGATCATGAGAAAAATAAGTTGTGATCACGACATAACGAGAATGAAAAAAAATTATGATGCATTGCGGCTTAGAACTTCCGTAGTGGCAAGCATTTTGACAGTTGTTTTGACAGTTCAGAGCCACCGTACAAGTGAACGTCAAAATCCAAATTGGCGATTGTCAAGTTCATCCACTTTATCTAGCAAAAAAAAGCACTGTAAATAGATCCTTGCACACTGAGTTCACAGAAATTGGTGGTCTTCTTTTTAATATGTGGCTCTAGAATCGCTTGCAAAGCATCAAACTGAGCCACTGACATCCTGAAATACATTTTTAATCGCCTGGGGTAAAATCCCGCTGCTCCTTGATAAGGAGGGAGAATTCTCCATCCTCTCTATATTTTAGGAGTGGATGGACCTAATATTTCCTTTTTTTTTCTTTTTAAGAAGCGAGAGGACAACAAAATCATCCTTAATGCTTTAAGACTATTTAGTAGGCTACTGTTTTGTGATATTTTTTCACAACAGATTAATTAATACGCATCGGACTCAGTGAGCAAGGTTTCTGTGCGTGAATTTTTTTTTTTGGATTACGAATACGAAAAAACGCATACGAAAATTTCGAACTCAGTGTGCAGAGAACTTTACTGTAGATATAGATAAAGCTCTCATGAAAGGTGAGGTGGAGGTGGGGGTGGGGATTAAATGAATATTAAATTAGCCTTGCATATCGATCGCACGGCTGCAGCTGAAATGGCCATGCTGCATATCAGAGGGATTCAATTGCAGTCACATAATCGCCTCTAATTCCCTCCACACTCTGAGTAAGAGAGACAGAGCAGCAACATGCCCTCTCTTTCATTTTCTGCCTAAGAATATCTCAAGAAATTTATTCTAGAGCATTTGGATACGTTTTCCACTTCTAAAACAACACGGCTAGTATTCTACATTGACCTGAATGACTGAGAATCTTTATCGATTTGCTGGGTCATTCCTGTTATGCAGTCCTTATCAAACCTTGCATGGTTTTCCAAAAAACAAAACAAAACAAAAAGCTAAATAAAGAGTAAAAGTTATGTTAAGAGTAAGGTCAATGTGAAGTTAATTGTGATTTTTTTATACCATCTACTGTCATTTCTGAGACTTAATTCAAGGATGAAGTGTTTGTTGATATGTCGCAACATGGAAGATCTGTCTATTTTAATACATTGCAACTTTTTAAAACAGAATGGAAAGGGATATTGAGGACATTTAAAAAAATCTATAAAATCATATATCAACGACATCAATTATCAAAAATAAAATTATTATTAACAATATATCCAAACGAACATGTTTTATTTTAAATATTATAAAAAACTGAAACACCAGCTCAAACCAAATGAGTGAAAATATTTAAAATTCCAGATTATATATATCCATTTTCTACCACAAAAAACTTGAGACAGACAAAACAGCCTATATTTATAATAGGCCACCCTATAAAAAAACAAAAAACAACCAATCTTTCTGAACGTCCTTCGTCATTCTCATCCAATTTCCTCTCATCATTTATTCATTAGCCATATTTATTTAGGCAGCAAACCCTTACCGGCTGATCGATGGCTTATTTACTGAGACGGGGGATCTTAGAGGCCACAGTTTTATTAAGGGCACTGCAAGTCAAAATTAACTAGACTCTAAAATCAAACCAATAATCGAATGAATTAGGGACAAAGTAATTTGGTAGTCAGTGAGCAGATGATAGCACAGAGCCAGGGGTGAGGAAACATTATTGGATATTTGTCACAAACACCTCCCTCTCATCTTCTTTTTGGCCCAGTGCTTTGATTTATTTATTTATTTTTTCAAACTTCCCAGCTTTTGACCAGCAAGGTTAGCAATAACTCAAGTACATGTTTTCACACCTTTGAGTTGCATTACAAGGTTCATTTATGGCCACATAATCACTTTCCATCCCTTAGGCTTAATGCGCCCTCCAGTAGAGAGTTAAAAATACTCCAATTACTCTCTAACCTTGACTACTTCTCTTATTCTTTCTTTAAGACATCAGAGTATATGTGTGCTCAAATGCACATGTGGCCATGCACAAATAGGCCTACACATACAGGTGCATCTCAATAAATTAGAATGTCGTGGAAAAGTTAATTTAATTCAGTAATTCAACTCAAATTGTGAAACTAGTTTGTTAAATAAATTAAATGCACACAGACTGAAGTAGTTTAAGTCTTTGGTTCTTTTGATTGTGATGATTTTGGCTCACATTTAACAAAAACCCACCAATTCACCTCAACAAATTTGAATACTTCATAAGAGTTAGGTAGGGGCTCCTTTTGCTTTAATTACTGCCTCAATTCGGCGTGGCATGGATGTGATCAGTTTGTGGCACTGCTGAGGTGGTATGGAAGCCCAGGTTTCTTTGACAGTGGCCTTCAGCTCATCTGCATTTTTTGGTCTCTTGTTTCTCATTTTCCTCTTGGTTCTCGGTTCAGGTCTGGTGAGTTTGCTGGCCAGTCAAGCAAACCAACACCATGGTCATTTAACCAACTTTTGTTGCTTTTGGCAGTGTGGGCAGGTAACAAATCCTGCTAGAAAATAAAATCAGCATCTTTAAAAAGCAGGTCAGCAGAAGGAAGCATGAAGTGCTCCAAAGTTTCTTGGTAAACGGGTGTAGTGACGTAGGTTTTCAAAAAACACAATGGACCAACACCAGCAGATGACATTGAACCCCAACTTCAAGCAACTTGGGCTATGAACTTTTCCACCCTTCCTCCAGACTCTAGGACCTTGGTTTCCAAATGAAATACAAAACTTGCTCTCATCTGAAAAGAGGACTTTGGACCACTGGGCAACAGTCCAGTTCTTCTTCTCCTTAGCCCAGGTAAGATGCCTCTGATGACAACTGTAGCCAATTCCTTGACATGTCTGTGTGTGGTAGCTCTTGATGCCTTGACCCCAGCCTCAGTCAATTCCTTGTGAAGTTCCCGCAATTCTTGAATCGATTTTGCTTGACAATCCTCATAAGGTTGCGGTTCTCTCGGTTGGTTGTGCATCTTTTTCTTCCTCACTTTTTCCTTCCACTCAACTTTCTGTTAACATGCTTGGATACAGCACTCTGTGAACAGCCAGCTTCTTTGGGAATTAATGTTTCTGGCTTACCCTCCTTGTGAAGGGTGTCGATGATTGTCTTCTGGACAACTGTCAGATCAGCAGTCTTCCCCATGATTGTGTAGCCTAGTGAACCAAACTGAGAGACCATTTTGAAGGCTCAGGAAACCTTTGCAGGTGTTTTGAGTTGATTAGCTGATTGGCATGTCACCATATTCTAATTAGTTGAGACTTGGTGGGTTTGTGTTAAATGTGAGCCAAAATCATCACAATTAAGAACCAAAGACTTAAACTACTTCAGTCTGTGTGCATTGAGTTTATTTAATAAACAAGTTTCACAATTTGAGTTGAATTACTGAAATAAATGAACTTTTCAACGACATTCTAATTTATTGAGATGCACAAACAGGGCTTTTGCATTATATCCCTTGATGGAGTTAATTAACAAATAGTAATTGAGTATAAATGCTTAAAGTCTGAATGTGATTATATGTACATATACTAATGTACATCATAACTTAATTTCTAATTAAGTCTTTTTTATCATGCCCAGTATTCTAAATTGTATTAATTTTAAGATTTATAATCTTGGCAACATTCATGTATAAAACACAAGGGCTTTACTTAGTCCTAAAAGAGTCCCAACTCTTTCATTACTGAGTTTATGATGTCTGCTAAAGTTTAATAAAAAAATAAAAAACTTATTTTACCTTCTACTCAATGTTTGTATTGGTAGCAAAGCTTTGACAGCAGTTGCCAGGCAACTGACTTGAGCTATTGTACCTTGAACAGTGATTTTCAGGATCTTTGTAATAATTTAAAAGGCAAGACATCAGGAGCTTCATTATGCACATCTGGTTTAAATGTATCTGCAGAAGAGCATTCCAACAGATCGCTGCACCTTTCAGGCTTGAAAAAAAACACATCCGAAAACAAAGCACACATATGAGCTACCAGTACCGCTGCTCCCTATATGAAGAGTACACAGCTTGAGTAGGGCACCAACTCTCAAGGTGCGTTCACGCCAGACGAATGAAGCGTTACGCGCGAATGATTTACATGTTAAGTCAATGCAAAGACGCGATAGACAATCCTGCGGCGCGAATGGCGCGAATTACACGGCATTCTTAAATTATATTTTTTTATTTTTTATTTGTCACATACATAATTATACACAGTATAACCAGCAGTAAAATTTAGTTCTCTGCATTTGACCCATCCAAGTGCACACACACTTGGAGCAGTGGGCACTGTTCACTCAATGATTGATACTCAGGAAATGCTCCAGCACGGCCACCGCATGTAACTTTTAACAAGATTCACTTTGAAACACGTTAAATTATATTAACATTTACTATAGAACCATTATTTCACCAATAAACATCTAAATAAATACATTTATATCGAAATTAATTATTTATTTTCTCCGCAAGCGAATGCAGTTTGAGTATAGTTCTGTGTAAATGCATAGATAAACCACGCTATCAGCAGTTTTCATAATTTAGAATGACAAAAACATTTTAATAATTCTGATAAAACATGCCAGTTAAGAAATGCAATAAAATACAAATGTTTTGTTTGTTATAGCTTATTTCAATATTCCAGAGAATATTATTCAGTGAATTAACATTATCCAGTGAATTATTCTTCACTCTTTAGCTTATAAACCTACTAAAATTGTAGTTTAAAATGAAGTTGATGACTTCTGTCCTTTTTTTTCTCCATTTGAATACATTATACATTCTTTTGCTTACTGTTAATATCAGTGTTGCTGATGATGCTTTTTATAAATATATTTTTTTTATTGTTGTAATTTGAAGATTAAATTTTACATGAAAGAATTTAATTCTTTAATTAATTTTCAACAGTTTTTTGTTGTTGTTCAGATGACTGAAAGGAGGAAAATCCAAAGCAAAGAATGGACTTACTTCACTCTGTTATTTATCTACTTAATAACAGTAAATAAATATCGGTTCTGCATATCGGTTATCGGGTACATAAACATGCAAATAATTGGTATCGGTATCGGTTATAAATGGTTGGTCGATCACTAGTAATAAATACAGACCTAAGCAAACAACAGCCTTTAAAATGACTTATATGCACAGCATAAAAATAACGAGGCAATAATGACTGGTTAATTAATACAACTGTTACAATACATAATATAATACAAAATGAACAATTTATGTACATTACATATTATTACAAATGGCTGCAAGGGCACCGAAAGCCTGGTAATTGCTGTTGTTACACTTAAAATCAGACCATTGTTTAATATTGATCAAACAATGACTAATTCAAAAATCCACATAATCTTTCATTTTTGGCAACTTTTTGCAATAGAAATGCTACAGCCTCTATAATTTCTTCAACTAAAACTTGTGGACATCACAACCCTTACATCCCTTATTGTAGTAAAACTGCTTAATTTTCTTTTGTGTGATTTCTGAATACTTGATACTATAAACTCAATCAGACAACTGTGTTAATAAAACCATAGCCATTGGTAACTGTCTAGCTACAACTTGTAATTTTTAAATAATACAATTTAAACACAATGTATTCATTTATTCTTATATTTGATTAAAGTTATATTTAATCAAATATATATGAAAGTAAATATTTTTACTTTTTTACAGAGGAGATGATCAGTTCACATGCACTTCGCGCTGCCGCTTCTCTTGAACTTTGAGACTTTGTTACATATCAAAACAAACAAGGATAAATGATTTGGATGTGAATAATGTCAATTGGATGTGATGGGCGCTACAATGTTATGTTCATTAACTGAAAACAGGCTAGACTAATAATTTATTGGGATTTAAGATTTTTTTTTTCTTAAAAATGAGAATCATTTAAAATTGAGAAATCAATATTGTTTACCCAGCCCTAACTGTGATCTCTATAAAAAAACTAAGAAAAAACAAGATAACCTTCAATCGTTGGTAACGACCTCTTCTCTTTCATTCCTCTTTTAGAACTGAAGGTATATTGTAAAAAACAAGGTACAATTCTACTTTAAGCCAAATTGTGATTGTCACCTTTCTAGAAAAAAACACTAAAATAAGAAAACAATGAAAATCCTAAAATAACAGTTTTGCCTTTCACCAAGCAATGCAAGCACAATGGCGCAACAGCATTTATCATAATAACGCCGCTCCAGCTCCACTCCGGGTTTTCTATTTTCAACTCTTTCCATGCTAACAGGTAGAAGAAACCTCACTCTGAGTGATCCTGAAGCTAGATAAATCACCAACACTTCAATATTTAAATAAAAAACACACACTCTTTGCTCCAGGCAAAATCACACAGCTCCCCTCTGCCCTACTCACAACTCAGACAAGCATATTGATGCAAACAGTGAAAAGTCCCAGTGTTATAATAAATGTCAAGCTTATGGAACACTGCTTGTCCAATTCAATTAGAGAAACATAGCTTGTTTAATTAAAGACAGCACAAGGAGAGCTCTGGTATGGAAAACAAACAACACCATGTCCTGAATTTGCACAGAGCCATAAAGGTGACAAGTGAGAAAAACAATGTCATCCATGTAAAGCTGGGTTTTTACTTTAACCCGCCATAGCCAGAATGAGTGTCACAACATTTTTTACTTGTTTAGTACTCATCCACATCATTCTGATTAGCTGTGATCTTGATGTGTTGCAACATATTGTCTCTTTTATTGTGGACAAACAAATAGCTTGTTGCCAGAATCTTGTCAGACATGATGTAACAGACAAAGGAAGCACGAATCGAAGTGGAGGGGAAGAGAATCTGTGATCTCAGCAAGCCATAGCACATTTGCTGTTTATAATCACTGCAGCAGAAGTTTCAGAGAAAATGAAAAACGGACACAAATGCTGCAGGGAAACAATCAAAAGAAGCACATCTTCTGGAAACAACAGGAAAACAATGACTTGCTGAGATGTCACATTCAAACCCTGATTGCATCTACCCCATGTTTCCATGACAGAGGGCTGAAGTTGTCTACAAAATACTTCCAGAATATAAGAATTCGGCATGAGTTTTGTTTTCTATTTTCATAACGGGGATGTGCATCTCCATAACTGCCAGTGTGATGCATTAAAGATGCATTTGAAGCAGCTACCGATGCGATACGATTCACCTCATTACGATGCAGAGCTATCCGATTTAAATTCGATTCAACACAATGCGAATCAATGCAATACAATGGAATAATTTTTCCATTGCATCAATGGAAAGAAAATATGATGCTACACAATTCAATATATTTTAGATTCAAATTATATTTACACAGATGCACTGATTTATATCTATGAATCTTACCACCACTATTCCATTATGTATATTGTAATACAAACGAAAATATGATATAATATAAAATATGATAAACTAAAATAACATTTTAAAATGGTTTTCATGTGATATCATCTAAATAACCTGGTTATATAAATACACACAATTATGATTAAAACGCAATGATTTAAAATAAAACACACCTGCTATAGAGTGTAAGCATTGCTGCCCTGTGCCCTCTATACATTGAGAGGCACTGCGGCGGTAATACTTTATAAGCTCACTGCTGTTTTTGTAGCTTGAGCAAATACTGCTTCAGATTGGCCCTCTTCATTACATTAATTCCCCATGGAATAACATAGTGCCACACAGTATCAGGCTCCCATAAGTCCCTGGAAAATATGACACAAACAATGGTGCATAAATTGGTATATGAGGTCATAATTACATGGTGCTGTTTGTACAAGAATTAAATATCCTGAGAGGCATTGAGCAAATTACATGAATCCACACATCTTTCTAGAAGCCTGTGGCATAGTAATTATGCCCACAGACATCTGTTGTGAAATGGGTTTTATATTAAGTTATAAAGTATGTTATCATCCTCATGTATGTGACTATAAATACAGATAGAGCATAGCACAGAGCCGTGCTTAAGAGCTCCACTATGTAACAGACATGAGAGAATAGTTTATATATGGGTATAACCCCTAGCTTTCAAGTCACTGCTGTTTAGGCACACAAGTTAATGGATCTGGATGGTGGAACGTCCCTCAAAGACGCTCAGATTTATTAAACTTATTGCGGGTCATTCGCTTTACCTCGCACCGCATCAATCTGCCCTTTTACATCTCCATAAGCCTCCATGCTGTACACTAATAGGGAGTAATAAAGTTACTTTGTCACCACAGTAAAACCTTCAGTCTTAGCTCTCTAGTGTCCAGCAGCTTAAGATCATGCAGTGAACACAAGCAAACCCTGCTGACTGCTCCTTACAGCGCTCTAAGTACTGTTTCAGGACAAAAGTAATCTATAACATAAACAGACTCTAAATGATGGTGTAACTTATGTAAATACACAGTAAGAAGAACCGCAGGCATGTAAAAAAAAGTCTGGATGCATTTTTTAGTACATGAATGTGTACAGCTGTGGCAAACAAAAAAAGATGAAATCATGATTTATTTATTTTGCAGTTTGTGTTCAAATTTAACCCTGCAGTTGTGAAAGTGCAAAATTATTTTGCAAGATTTTTTACAAGCATGTATACAGACAAACTGAATCATATTCATAGTATGTAAAACTGCTCCTGTTATGTCTAGTCACGATCTCCCTTAAGAGAAAGTGAGAGCAGAGAACAATTTAATGATACATTAAGCGGTATAACATAATGGTTCAGTGCAAGCATTTTATATTACAGCCTGTTCTCTCTCTCTCTTTCTCTCTCTTTAAAGCATCATTAGGTCATTGGCTACACAATAATTACCACACTCTCAAATAAATTACTCCAATGCAGCTGAGATGATGCAACTTTGCATTCATGATAAATAAAAATCTTCATTATCAACGTGGCCTTAAAGGGATAGTTCACCCAAAAATAAAATCCGACATAAATCATTTACCAATACACTCTCATGGAAATTTGTAACTATTTTGTGTTTTGGCAAACTGGTGGCTAATTTGCATGATCTCATTCATACATTTTTGTACAATCTGATGCATGCAAACCTGCTTTTATTGTTATTATTTTGTACATTTTATATTTCCATGCAAATCACATGAATTAATTTAAATCAACACCTTATAAAATAGTTACATTTTCTCATGATATCTGGTTGTCTGGTTAGATGTTTGACAGGATAAAAGGCTCAGTCACTGTTCACTTTTATTGATATTTCCTGGAAAAAAAGATTAAGTACAAATTAATGTTAACTGACATGGTTAGTCCCTGATACTCTACCTAAAAATATATTTTGTGTTCCACAGGAGAAAATAGGTCATATAGGTTTAGAAGAACATGAGAATGTAAGTAAATGATGACAATTTTTTCATTTTGGGGTGAACTATCCCTTAATTACCATATCCTGTATGAAGTGAAGTCCTTCTATAATAAACCCAATGGTTTTATAATTATATCAGCAGTTGCACTGATGGTGAAGAGATGTATACAAGCTTTCAATGCCTGTAAGCTATGGTTTTAATTATTTGGAGGGTAGAATGAACTTTAATGTACTACCAATGTGTAAAAACAGTTTTGTTCTGCTTCATATGTACTGCACAACATTTATAATTATTTTTTACTATATATTAATCATTGCTGTATTTAATCTAAATTCTGTGTTATTAGTAGTCATATGAGTTCACCAACCTTCAAGGTAATGCATGCTTCAGAAGACTCATTTGCTGACAGATATCTGAAGACTGAATTAATTCAGAAGTGTATGAGACACATAGCCTCAATTTAATACGAAAGTGGCGCATTCATTCACATCACGCAGAAAGCAGACAGAAGCTGTGAAGCCAAGATTTCATACCTGTTCTTCATACTGTTTTACCAATGTATTTTTAATGGCAGAAACAGATACTGTTGCCACTTGTGACGTATTTTGGCTATTATTCTCTTTTTAGAGTAGAGTGGGTGAGGAAAACTGAGAGGCGTAATTAGGCATATTTAGAGTTCCTCACTTCAAGCTTATTCCACCAGCTAAGCAAAAGGACACATATTTCTGCTGTTTCATGTCTTCTCATTGGGTCATTTTTCTCGGATTTGCTCATATTCTTACAAATGCTCTCCTGGATTACACAGGCTGCAGTCTTTCAAACCTTGTTAACAACACAGATAATGAATGAAAAGACTCTTTGGCAAGACAGAAAAAGTGGTGATGTGTAATTTTCCCTGTCTTAAGGGTCACACCATTGACATTGTTGTACCCAACATGCTTTACCGTCAAGGAAATCCATTGCAGTGGGCCCGGTGCATGTCAAGAAAAAAAACAAAAGTCATGACAGATGTGGAAAGCAGTGAGATGAAATGAGCCATATTTCAATGTGAGGTGAGGAACTGAGTGTTTGTTTTCCAACCGTGTCTGCAGGCTATCGCGCCACCTCTGTAAGCTCTTCAAATCTCTGTTGGTTCTTTTAAATTCCATTATGTCAGTCTGCTGGGCCTGCAGGTTTGTGGAAATATAACTTAGGCCAGTCTACTATGTGGGAACACGTGCAAGGTCGCTAGTTTTAGCGGCTTTCATTCCCAAAAGATATCTGGAATGGAGCCACACATGTTTACCCAGCAGTGTTAGTGGTCAAAATTATATAATTTATTCCCATGCCTGGACGAACCTTAAATGTTTAAATTTTCCTTTTTTTTTAAACAAATACAGTAGTTTTTGGTGTATTGTTTGTATGTGTCTGTAGCATAGAAAAATTGGGGCCAAAGGGGCTGTTCAAAATATATTGATTTATTTCTCAAGGCTTAAAGCATGAGTATATGCCTTATTTAGAAGTATTTTTATTCCCTGAAAGACCTATATAAATATAGAACAGTTTATTGTTAGTCAAGCACTAGTCAGAATAGCATGTAAAACAAAACAAAACAAAAAAAAAATCTATATATATATATATATATATATATATATATATATATATATATATATATACACATATATACATATACATATATACACACACACACACACACACACACACACACACACACACACACACACACACACACACCTATATACAGTCATGGCCAAAAATATCAGCACCCTGGTAAATATGTTCAAAGAATGATGTGAGGATTAATTTGCATTGTTAATCCTTTGGCCTTTAATTAAAAAATCACAAAAATCTAACCTTTCATTGGATAATAAGAATTTAAAATGGGGCAGGGGGACATTATGAAATAAATGTTTTTCTCAAATACACGTTGGACACAATTATTGGCATTTTTTGCTTTTGTTTTCTGTGTATGTCGCATAATCCGGCTCTTCTGTAAAGCACTTTGGTCAGCCTGGTGGCTGTTGTAAATGTGCTATACAAATAAAATGAACTTGAAGTTGAACTAGGAGGGAAAACAAAGCCCACATTCCCTTAATCATCCATCACAATGAGAAAAACCAAAGAATATATTTCTTATATGCAGCAAAAGATAATTGGGCTTGACAAATTAGTGAAGTTGCTTTAAGAAAAGAGCTAGAGCATTAAAAATTCCCATTTCCACAATCAGGGCAATAATTAAGAATTTCCAATCAACATGAAATGTTATGAAACTGCCTGGAAGAGGACATGTGTCTATATCGTCCTAATGCACGGTGAGAAGGAGAGTTTGAGAGGCTAAAGACTCTACAAGGACCACAGCTGGAGAATTGCTGAAAAAAGTTGAGTCTCGGGGTCAGAAAACCTTTTAAAAAATCATCAAACAGCACCTTCATCACCACATGTTGTTTGGGAGGGTTTCAAGACAAATTATCCAAGCTCATCTAAAAACAAACTCCAGCATATTCAGTTATCAGACACGACTGGAACTTCAAATGGGACTGGCTTCTGTGGTCAGATGAAACAAAAAAATTGCTTTTAGCAGCAAACACTCAAGATGGGTTTGGTGTGGGCCTACATTTCTACATCTTGTTTAGACACATGACATGGATTCTATCAAAATACCAACAGATAAAAATCAACAAGTGGCTGACTCTGTTAGAAATCTTATAATAGGCCATGTTTGGATCTTCAACCGTACAATAATCCGAACACAAACCTCAAAAAGAACACAAAAATGGGCAATTGAGCACAAAACCAAGCTTCTGCAATGGCTATTCAAGTCCTCTGACCTGAACCCTGAAGAACATGAGTGAGGTGAACTGAAGAGAAGAAGCACCAACATGGAGCTGGCGGGAATCTAAAGGGTCTGGAGTGATTCTGGATGAAGGAATGGTCTCTGATCTCTTGTCAGGTGTTATCTAACCTCATCAGGCATTATAGGAGACAATGTAGAGCTGTTAAACTGGCAAATGGAGGTTTCAAAAAGTATTATCAATTGTGGCCAATGTGTATTAGAGAAAAACATTTCTTTCATAATGATATTTCCCCCCATTTTAAATTCTTATTATCCAATGAAAGGTTAGATTTGGTGATTTTTTAAATAAAATTAAATAAAAGTAAAAATGCAGATACATTTTCATAGCCTTCTTTGGTCAAGGGCGCCGATATTTTTGGCTATGACTGTATACATATCAAACTAAGTCTGTAATCAAAATTATGCATATATATGAATCAGGTAATACAAATCTATTTGTTTATTATAATATTTCACTCAAATGATCATGTTAATAATTTCACTTCATATTATTCTTGTAATACATATTACAAAGAATATATATATAGTAATAATAAGCTTTGCTCTCAGTGTTTAGTTTTTCTTTTTTCTAACCCCCCCTTTTTTGCAGTCTTTTTTCGCAGTCTTTTTTCGTCATGGCAACAGTTCAGTTTAATTTTAACAGAAAATGAGATATTTAAATCCTATAGCTTTGGAAAACAGAAAAAAGCATTAAAGTTAGATGAATACAGTTGGTGTTGGTAGGAACAGAGCAGTTCTGTGAATCAGACTCATGAATAGGCTTGATGTCCTGTCGTGTTTGTGAATAGAGAGGTTTTGTGGTGTGGTTCAGTGATGGATGCCAAGGCTAGCGGCGTGACATGCTTACCATTACTCACAAGCAATGAATTCCCAGGTTTGAGTTAAGACAGAAAAGATCCTGGACTACATCAAAAGCTCTTCAGTGTGCAATAAAGCAGATGCCTCTCTAGAACAAAATGAAAAAGAATGACACAATTGCACTCATGTCCCTATATAAAGATATTGTGCTTCGGTATCGGTGTTTGCCAGCTCCAATTTAGCTGATGTTTGATCATAGTTCTGACTGCATTTGAAGTGAGTTGAAGGTTTCAATAATCACACACAACTACTTCCAATTCCAATCCTCTGAGAAGTAAAAAGTGATTTCAAAATATAGGAAGCAGTAACGCATCCACACTAGACAGGGCTATTGTGCTGTACTCTCACTGATATGGCCAGGTTAGTGTGTTGAAAATATATGCAATCACAATGAGATTTTAGCTATGGGAATGCCTCAAGTCGTTTTTCATTTCCTCTCATGAACTTTCCAGATATGCCAAATTGTCCTGCATATTGCATGCAGTCTGGGTACTCAGCTCAGATTCTCTCACATTGATGCGGTGATGGAGGAGTTCTGTGAAGGATGTCCTGACTAAGGTGAAATTGGCTAGTGGATTCATACCTGAGCCACTCGTGCATACGGGTATAAAAGCGGGTGCATCATTGGGTTTTACCTACCGAGCAATGAATTCCCCAACCAGCGATGGTTCAAGATTGCAATCAAAACGTCTCCGTTCCTCCATCAAAGCAGGGGTTGGTAACCTGACACGTTCCCTATCTCTGTCGGTCCTATATAAAAGATTATGTCGTGATGACATAGGGTTTATGGAGCGCCACAAGCTGATGTTTGATCATAGTTCTGACTGGCATTTGAAGTGTTGAGTTGAAGGTGCGTGACAGATCACACAAGAGGTTGCAACCTTCCGCTCAGTGTAAAAGTGATTTCAACTTGGTAGGACCACTGCAGTACATCGCTGCTGGAGATAGCTATTGTGCTGTTCCTTTCCCCACGGAATGGGAAGGTTTCGACCTTCAGTGAAAGACAGCTTCAGGTCTTTCCTATTTGTTGTTAATGCTCGTGCGGAAGCGAGCCTTCCATAGAACTTTCACGGATACATCCTGCCAAGGAGGTAACATGTGGAGACACTGATATGGACTCAGGCCCAGGCTTGGGGCGGTACTACATCGACTGGACTCTGGGGCAGATAGGCATAGTAGGAGGAGGGCTGCCAGCAGAACCTGACAGAAGCTGTCAAAGGGAAGACACGGGTTTGCCATGAGGGAAACCTTACCTGGAAGCACATATGGGATTATCACCTCTGGACACGCCCAGTACAGGCTGGGAGACCATGGCGAGCTAACACCATACCTGGCCACGTGCATACGTATAAACGCTGACAGGTGGAGGATCCACCAGGGTTTCACCGTCCGGGGAACTGAACTGAGGTCCCTGGCAATCCAGCGATGGTTCAGATTGTGGCATGGGGACACCGGCCAGTTCTTCGTTCCTCCAATACACGGAAGAAACTGGCGTAACCTCAGCATCTGTGAATCTTGCGAAGGTTATGTCGTGACGACATAGGGTCTCTGCAGATGTCTGCCAAGAGGCACAACCTTGGCATGCAGATGTTGACACTCCTGGTGGGTGACAGACAAATGCATGCAAGAGTTTGCAACCTCACTGCTCCAGTGCAAATTGGCCTAACCTTGGTGCCAGTGGACCACTGAGTACATCTGCTGCTGGAGATAGCCTGCCGCTGTTCCTTTCCCCACGGAATCGGCAAGGGATTTCGAGCCTTCAGCTGCTTTCGCTCGGTTTGTTGTTACAGCTTGTCGTATGGCAAGCTCTTACGGGACACAGCAGCGCTGGCTGGACATCCTGCCCGAAGCGGTAACATGTGGAGGTTCACCACCTGATATGGACTGGCCCAGGCTTGGGGCAGTAACCTTGACTGGACTCAGGGGCTCAGATCCTACCTAGGAGTAGGGAGGCCCGAACACGGGCACTCGCAGAAGCGCCTGGAGGTCCCAAGACCGTTTGATGGAAGTGAGGAAACCTCAGTGGAAGAATACTGGGATTACCGAAGAATCAGGCCAGCGACACCCAGTACAGGCTGACCGGAGACGGCGAGCTAACACCACTGGGGAGGCCTGGAGGATTCATCCTCCTGGCCCAGTCTGAACCTCACGATGAGTCATTGGAGGATTCCACCAGGGTTCACCGTCCGGGAACTGAACTGGGGAGAAAAAGGCCGTATCGGGTGACAATGGTGGAGGGTGACAGCCAGTTCTTCTCGCCCAACCTTACCCAATACACGCAGGAAGAAACTGGCTCTACAACCATCTGTAGGGGTCTTCGCGAGTTCGGTGTCGCCCATTTCAGCGTGGTTTGCAGATGTCTGCCAAAGAGGCACCGTGCGTCTCTACCACGCATGGGAGGAGGCAACACTCCTGGTGGAGTGAGCCCTCACCCCAGGGGCATGGGTTCCATAGATCTGGGCAACGGGTGCCACTATCCAGTGGGCCGAGCCTCTGAGAAAGGAGGTCCTTCCTCTGCGCCGTGGCAGGTAAGAGCTGCTCGGAGCTTCGGGAAAGGTCGGTGTGGGTCACGCAGGACCTGCTCCTCGGGACACAGCAACGCTCAGGCTGGATCTGCTCACTCCGAAGGCAGTGCTTGCAGGTTCACCACCTGATCGCAGAGGGGCCCTCGTGGGAACAGCTGGCAGGCCGGAGGACTCAAGACAACGTGAGGTAGACCGGCCGAACACGACTCCAGATCAGCAGCGCTGGATGGAGTCCCACTCCGAATGGAAGTGAGCTGGTCAGGAGCGCTGTCTTAAGCAGGATTGAGCTGCCCGACTGAGTGAACTCAAAGGGTGCCCCTCTGAAGTCCAGCGTGTGACTCCGAGAGGAGAGAGGTCCCAAGAGGCGACAAGTGACATGCGGTGTGATCGTATCCCCCCCTTGAAACCTCACGAGACCGCCACAGTGCTTGTCCCAGGGACCGGCCGTGCTTGCCCAACAGGTGGCGGAACTGCCGCGGCTAAATGCACTTTCACAGGTGGCAGTTGATGTGCCAAAGCAGTCTTTCCAGGTTGCAGGCTGCCTGCCCGTTGCATCCCAGCCCATGCTGGAGGCATCTGTTATGACAACAGATGCGGGACACCAGGTTGTTCTAGACCCCATTTCAGTGCCCGTAGGGGCAAGGTCTGTCCAGGGGTTGAAGGAGCCCTAGCCTGAATGATGGTCTCTACCGCCGGTGTAGACCACCATGCCCACCTCGGGACCCGGAGTGAGCCAGTGCATGGAGTGGTCTCATAGAAGCAATCCGGTGCGTGACTGCAGCGCGGATGCCTTCCTCAGAGGAATGCCTCTGAAGGTACTGTTTCAGTGGTACCACATTTCTGCGAAGGAACTCAGGCAGTTCAGCACTGCGGGCACGTTCCTCCAGGCGTGCTCCCGTCATACTCCTGAGCTTGCAACTCCACACCGAGAAAGAGGCTCTGCACAGGGGCGCTCTTTTCCCAGAAGGCCCCAACTGGCTGAGGTGCGGCACCAAGTCCGTGATCGCCCAACTGCTCTCTGGATTGGGCTAGAATAAGCCAATCGTCGGGAGGTAGTTGAGGATCCTGGCCACTTCCGTAACAGGTAGGCGCCTCTACAACTCCAGATCAGACGGATCTCGGGATGGAGTCGCCATTCTGCCAGGCCCGACCTGTGAGCGCCGGCCGCACGGTCTGAGCTGCCCGGAAGGATGTGAACAGCGTGAGTAAGCGTCCTTGAACTGCGATCGCTGCAAACCAGAGGAGATGGCGGGCGAGCTGTGATCATGCGTGTGTCGTCAGCATCTTGAACGGTTGTGATAGTTCAAGACCGCAGCAGGATTGGCGACCACCACCTTTCTTGTGCGATGGTAAGGGCTGTAAAACCCTGCCTCATCTCGGCTGGAGGGACCGGCTCGAAATGCATCCTTTGCCAGGAGGCTCCAGGCAGTTGATGCAAGACAGCGTCGGACTGCCCTGTCAACGCCGTTGAACTTGGGAGGTCACCTGGCGAACTGAATCGCGTGGCCGAGTCGGTGTGCGCTTGAGCCAGCGAGACAGGCTGGGCAGCGTGAGCCACGCCTCCAGGCAGCTGTGGCGGCTCCAACGGCACAATCGACGTACCTGTGGTGGTGCAGCGAAGGGAGTAGGGGTGGATGGCACAGAAGGCGGTGCGTTCTGAGGCATCCTCACCGAACTCCTGGGTCCCAGCAACGGGACTGGCCAGAGGTGCGTGGGGAGGAATGTCGTCCCGAACCGTACTCTCTTGGCTACTGGCAAAATGGGTCGTGGGCGAGAGTGTGAGGCAGTGGTCGCACACTGTCGTCCCATGGACCTGAGAACCCGGAGGAAAAGGAAATTGCTCTTTCTTTGAGAAGGTGGGTACCGCTGGCCCTTGGACCAGCGGCGGAACAGAAACAAAACGAAACAGAAGATTCTCCTCCCGGCCTCCACGGGGGAAGGAGCGCGCTGTTCTCCGTCTCCTGAGAAAGAGCAAACTCCAACATCTCCGGGTTGCCCGTCAGGCCGCCGTCGACTTCCTGACGACTTGGGGCCTGGCTGGGGCTGGGGCGCGCCGCTCTCGCGAGGCTCGCGCCGGCCTATGTGTCGATTCGGCCTGGGCGGAGCGGCTCTGGAGGACGAGGAGGCGCCACGCACGGGCAGACTGAGTCCTGGCCCGGGGCAGCGGTGGATGGTGCATCACGCCGGGCAGGATGTGCTGGATCGCCGGTCTGCTGCTGTACCGCCGAGAACTGCTGGCGAAGCCCTCGACGGTGTCGCCGAACAGCCCTCCCTGGGAGATGGGGCGTCGAGAAAGCGTGCCTTGTCGGCGTCCTTCATCTCTGCCAGGTTGAGCCAGAGATGGCGCTCCTGGACCACCATGGTGGACATCGCCTTCCGAGGGACCGCGCGTGACTTTCGTCGCTCGTCAGAGCGAAGTCAGTCGCCGTCGCAGCTCCTGCATCAACCCGGTCGGTACTACCCTCGTGCACCTGTTTGAGCGCCTTGGCTTGGTGAACCTGCAGGATAGCCATGGCGCAGGGGCGGAGGCTGCCTGGCCCGCAGCACTGTAAGCTTTGGCCGCGAGAGCGGCTGTGTCAGCTACAGGCCTTGACGGAGACGCAGACGGTTCCTCCAAGTGGCGGCGTTTCGTGGGCACAAGTGCACCGCGACCGCCTCTCCACCTGGGGAATGCCCGCGTACCCCTGGCCACTCCGCCATCGAGGGTAGTGAGGGCGGAGGAGGCGGACGGCGGCTTCTGGCCGTGAAAGGGCCATCCACGAACTCGTCAGCTCCTCATGCACCTCCGGGAAGAAAGGCACGGGGCAGGGCGCGGTTGTGAGCCGCGCCCGCTCGAGAAACCAATCGCCCAGCCGCGAGGGCTCGGGACTGGGCGGTCTGTTGACCTCCAGCCCGATGCTCACGGCTGCCCGGCAAGCATGGCCGTCAGCTCTGGGTCGGTGCGGCGGTGGCGACAACACCCGAGGCAGCCCCACCGCACCTTCATCCTCAGAGGACGCGTGAACCCATCCCCGATGCTGCGATCGACATCCTATCTACAGATGGCGCACGAATGAAATGCTGGGCGCCCGTGGGACAGACCAGCGAAATCACCCGGGAACCGGACGGGATGTTCGCTGCGTGAGGAGTAAGAGGTCCGTGGGGGCGTGCCCGGCGGAGAGGCTCTTACAGTAACCCTCAGATCTCCCAGAGCGTCAGCCGGCGATCCTCTGCTCGAGCCAGAGAGATCGGCACGGGTGGCGGCAGAGGGTGCCAATCCTTTCATAAAGGAAAGGCGAGATCGCAGCGAAATCATGCTCATACGCCCACAACAGACGCATGAGTCATCCACGAACGCAGCTTCAGCGTGTCGGCGGCCCAGACACTGAAGACAACGATCGTGTCCGTCATCCGCAGACAGAAAACGACCGCAACCAGAAGGACACGGACGAAACGGCATCTTGAAAAAGACACGAACGTCCGTGATTTGCTCTTTTAGAATTTGCTCTTTTAGTTGAAGTGCCCAGGGGAATCGCTGATGAGAGGGACTCCGCTGATCGCACCGTTACGCCAACCGGGAACAAAACAAAGATGAGCGGCTTTGTGGAGATCAGCACTCTTCTCATCCACTCGGCTCCGAGCAAAAATCTAATGAGTGGATGCACCTGTCGCCCTTTATACCCGTATGCACGGGAGTGGCTCAGGTATGCAAATCCACTAGCCAATTTCATTGGCGTTTTCTCTTAGTCAGAGATGTTCGGGCTTCCAGGTAAATCCCCTATGTCGTCACGACATAACTCGTAGTGACCGACAGATAGGGAACTAGAGCTTTCTGATTTGCAAAGGGCAGTGCTCTTATCAACACTTAGTGTCAGGAGGATCATAGAAATATGATTAATTTGGCTTTTAAAGGGCTTCATCCAATTAGAGTCAGGTGAAGTTGCTTCCATTCCATACAAGTTCTCTTTATCTAAGTCCTTTGAATACATATGCATTCAATAATGTAGTTTGCTGCTGTTATTGCAATGCAATGGCATGCTTTGTGCACTTCATATAATGGCTCAAAGGTCAAGCCATTCATTATGTCGCTTATGCATTCATGAATTATGTTAAGGACTGGGCTACTATAGTTCTCAGGCAGTATTTTAAACAGTATTTTAAAATATTTGGTGCTTTTTGTATTTAATAATAAAAGGAAAAAAATGACTGCTTCTGAACTGTATTTAAATATTCAGTCCTCAAAGCTTTTTAAACATTAAAAAAGTAAACACACAAAGTGTTTAAAAATTACTTGAATGTCTTTAAAGTAAAATTTCTACTACCTTACATTCAAATTAGAATTGCCATTCCGCATCCTGTTTACTATCTCACTTCAAATTCAATAAATTCAGGAATTATATTGAGAATCCTTTATAAATTCTAAATCCCGGACCGAGGAGGATGGCCGGACTTTAGTTAAGCGTGTATAATAGTCTGACTCATAGTGTAAAATAGTCTAACTGATTGCTTTTAGATAGAAAAGCTGCCCATAACTCCTGGTCTAGGTTCTATTTTCTTCTTAATAATAGCATAACAAAATATAGTTGGCAAACAATCCAGTGAGTGGATTGCATCAAATGATTGTACAATGTATTTTCGCAGAGGGGTGCAAAGTAGCCAATCAAAGACATGTTTGTTGATTTCTACAACGCAATGGCCAATCAGAGATGTTTAGGTTGAAATCCACGCACTCACCACTTTTTGTCCAGCGCCGAGTTCTATCATGCTCCTTACTTCATAAAAAAATAAAAATAAAATTCAAGTTTCATTGTGTGGTCATTAATTGGTTAAAATGTTTTAAGATCGTGATGAATGAGTTAGTTTTTTTTTTTTTAAAGAGCGCTCAATTTAAAGGGAGCGCTCTTTGCATGATGTAGCCTATACGATAATATATTCAGAATTTAAATAAAACTTGCGTTTTTCATGCTTGACAAGCGACCACGTACGACACAGAGATAGCTAACTACACTAGATCAAGATAAGAATTTCAGAAGCACAGAGTGATGTGATTCTGCAACCAAGCCTGGTTCAAACGCAGGAGGGATTTAGGTAAGGAAACGGTTAGTAATTATTTGTATTAGCTGCCATGACAAATCATGCACCTGCTTTGCTTTTCTGAACGTATAAACTTTAATAACAAATAATTGTAACATTTTACAACAAGGTCCAACAAGGTCCACTAAATAGAAATGCCCCCCCCCCCAAGTCGTGTGTCCTGGCACCGGGATTGGCTCATAGTATTACTGTTTAAGATCATGCATAAAGTTGTCAAAACTTTTAGAAAAATTCTGTTAAAACATGAAGATCTTAAAAAGTGTCAATATAAACTCCTCTTGGAGAAAAAGTGTGTCTGGGTGTGTCTATACGGGCGTGTGTGTGTGTGTGAGTGTGTGTGTGTGTGTCTGTCTGTACACTTATTCGCAACAAGCTAAATAATTGGTTCAGAATAAAATGAGCAAATAAACAAACATCTCTGGTGCAAGGTACCTTGGCAACAGCTCACTGAATCGCTAAGAGATGTTGACATGATGCGAGAGGGTGTTGAGAGGCAAACACCTGC
This sequence comes from Gymnocypris eckloni scoliostomus, assembly GCA_027564155.1. NCBI lineage: Eukaryota > Metazoa > Chordata > Actinopteri > Cypriniformes > Cyprinidae > Gymnocypris > Gymnocypris eckloni. The sequence goes on from CM050429.1 coordinate 10,068,005, forward strand.
ACGTGGGATTTTCAAAACTTTTAAACTGTAAACATTTAACGGTTGACAGGTTGAAGCATTACTAAAGCAAAATATCTATAAACCCAGAATACTTAAATGTATTGCGATGTCTCCAAGCTATTAAGGACAGCAACTGTTTATTTTACTACTAAGGGAAGCAACTTTACCGTTCATATCAGAATGCTGAGTGCTGAAGAGCTTTCAAGCAAAAGCAGAGATGGAAAGAAAAATATAAAAACAGAAATGTAAAAAGTTGAAGAAGAAAATGTCAGAGCTGTGGTATAATGGTAAATATCCTAGTGGGATGTAGAAGTTTTTAAACTTTTGATAACATATTTCAACATGATGATCCCCTTATGTTTATTCATACTCTCAGAAAGAAATGGCACATTTGTACCTTATTTATGCCCAAATGATGCATATTAGTGCCTTAAATGCACACTTTAATACCTGAAAAGTACATGGGTGACAGTTCTATAATTAGAAGTTTATACTCAATTTCCTTATTTATTTATTTTTTACAAAGGAAAATGACAGTAAACACCCCCAATTTGAATTTACAACAGAAAAAAAATACATTACAGCTGGAGAATAGCACAAAACAAAACGTCTAACAGGCAGGTGGTTGTCAGTAAGACACAGAATAACAATTACATCATCAAAGGGAGACACACTGACAGATCTATATGGTACAGGAAAAAAGATGAATACAACTTCCCAGATAAGAGGACAGGATAGTTAGATGTCGAATGCCCTCTAGTCTAGACTAAAAACAAAATCAATATCATTCTTGTGCGCTGAACTATAAATAGATTGATAGATAGATGCAAGCAGAGACAGACATGACTAACCTTTCAGTGACACACTACTTATATAGTAATAGCTCAAATGAATACATTCATAACTGTATTTGGACTGGGGTTAGCCATGCAAAACACTGCAGCCCTACACTACATCTGGCATTACTCCTCTACTTCTGAATCTTTTTTATATTTTTTTAAATGATTTTACCTTTACTTTTGCATTTCTTGTTGTTGGAGTCTCATCTACATTTCTTAATAGCAAATAAAATGTTTCAAGGTTTGAAGGGTATTTATTTGGGTGGCCAACAGAAGCCTGCCCAGACTTTTTTAATTATCTTTTCGTTTGCTCTGGTTTAGTTATTTATAGATGAAACTCACTGTGCTTTTGCATGGTTCCACACAAACGAAATATGAATTTGGGGGAAAGAAGGGTTCATTTGCATGCAATTAGCATATCAAACTTCTTGACTTAAAAGGGATGCCTTGCTTGAAACTGTATTTCTCTCACCCACAGAGAAAAAGAGGTTTCTCATGTTATTTGTGTGTAATGCACCTTCCCATCTCCTCTCATTTTCTCTCTTGGCCTGTCAGTAAAAGCAGACAGCAGTAAAACTTGAAGGTAAACAAACCCTATGTGCCAATTGTCAAGTTTCAGCGAATGTGAATGGTGTTATTACAGTAAATGTAATAACATGTGTGGATGTGAGTGTGTATATGTAAATGTGTAGGTTAGTGACTCTTTCTTATCAAACCTTACAAATGGCATGCACTCATCTAGTAGTATTGTGGGTTATTTATTAGGATAATCGTACAAACAGGGAAGAAACACCCTGACTGAAATGTTTACATGTAGTTGAGTCTAAATACCAGGGTTAGATCAGAGAGGTCAAGTCAACCTGGTTTCAGGAGGCTTGCCTGAAGAAATTGCAGTATTCTTCACACCTTTAAACCACCAAACCATGGATTTTTACCAAAACAAAATCTGCATTTCTAACCACAAACTCTCCTAACCCCTGTTGAACACTGATGTACAACCAGGTCTGTCAAATCTGTGAAAAAGAAACTCACACAAGAATGAGAGGTAACCAGACAGTTTGAGAATATTTATACCAACGCAAATTATCAGTATGTTTATTACATTTGCTGCTTCACAACAATCTATAAAGTTTTGTGATCTATAATTTTAGTATTGGATACGTTTACATATTTTTCAGTCCAAATGCTCTTTTTTTGTTGCTTAATACACAACAGAATAATGTTAAATTATTACCTGTTATCTTATTATGCTCACAGTTGTTTTGGAAAATACATCAGATATGCAAAATCATTTCTGCTATTCAATGTATTTGCTTTGACACATACTTTTTTATTTTCCTCATTCATATAGACATGCCCCAAATTACATATTCACTAAGGGAAACCTGCAGGAACTGCAAGATACATTATTTTGTGCATCTGAAAGACATGCTCCTCAGCAGACCCTATTCATCAGAAGTTTTCTGTGCATGCTATTTTTAAACACATTTTTTGTGAATCAGGGCTTTACTGTTTATTATCGGCTTCCCACACACACACACACACACACACACACACACAACATGAAGGGTAGTGAAAGGCACGCAAGATCTGCATATTTGACCTGCTCTTTATAGCCGGAAAAAGGAACTGCACTTTGAATTGTACCGGTTGCATGCATGTTAATTGGAAATTCCCTGCTATTTATCAGGCAAAGCTAGCTAATACAATTGCACAATTATCTTGTTAAACCATATTAATTAGAAATAACAATAGAGTCAACACAAATCAATTGAAACTTCAAGAGGTAAGGAAATTGCATTCTGACTGAACTCATGCCTTGGGCGAGAGCGGGGCTATAATAGAGTGATCCTAATCATGACTTAATCAGGGAGAATTATTCACTAAAGTGGGCTTTAGAGAAGGGCTGGTCACGATCAAAAGATCCCACCACAGCTCTTTAGCTCGTTGTGATGGAGTAAGAGTTCAGCATAATGGTTAGAAATGAATCAAAACACACTATAGTAACAGCACACTTAAGGTGGAGAACTGAGAATGTTCAGTTCTGTTAACCATTCCAATACTTCTCCAGTGGCGCTACAATATCCAATTAATCTATAGCACAAAACATACAAGCACAGCCAGTTTGGATTGACTCACAAATTCATAATTTTAATGAGTTATTTTTAGTGAATTAAAAAGACACAGTGCAATCAGTGACTCTTATGCGCTAGTGCTTTTTAGGAAATCAAAAACCCAGTAATATGATTCCTGAACAAATGAGGAATTGATTTATTTACTTACTTACTTAGTAAATCAAAAACGTATAGTACAACCAGTGCAATCTGATTTCTGATTTTTTTAAATGAATCCTAAACATACTGTACAATCACATGAGATTCCCTAACGAATTATTCTAAATGGTCGGTTAATCAATCACAGTGCTAAATGAATAAACTCTTATGAAGTGTTTCTTTTCAATAAATCAAAAACATTTTGCACAACCAGTGTAATTAAATTCCTCCTCAAATGATTCTAGTGAGACTGCTCTTTTTTGTGTGAATCATACTGTAAAAGCAGTATAATCTGATTCCTGAATAAATTATTATTAAGTCATCATAAGTCATTTTTAATGAATCACAAACAGACTGCACAACCAGTATAATTCTATTCCTGAATGAATGATGGGGCAACTGAAATATCTAAACCACACATGAGATATAGAATAAGAGAGACTGCTGATTGGCTGACTGTTGGTGGAGGTAAGGCATCTGTAGCAGAGCAAATGAAAAAGAGAGAAAAATTATTTAGGCTTTAGTCTCCCCTTCACAAATCCTCACACATTTCCATTTGACGCTGACAATTAAGGATTCTTTTTGTTGTTGTTTTGGTTGAGTAAGGCTGCGGTTTGACATGCGACAAGTGCTTGAAATGAATTATGAAACAGAATTTACATTCTGATTCAAGTGTGTGTGTGTGTATGCGGCCTCCTGCACGAGTTATTGAAATTACAAGTGCCTTCAATTTCCAAAAATTTCAACCTCGTTAAGAAAACGCTCACCTGCAAGAGCGAAAAATGAGCCCTCTAAAAACAGAAGTGCTCCTCTGCCATCCAAACCTCTTTTCTTTCTTTTCCCTTTCTATCCTTGCAAAACATCTCTTATCCACTCCTATCGTTCGGCACATCTTCTTTCAAACCATCTAACAACTCTTATTTTTATCTCCACCATATCACTTGCAGACACCCATGTCTTTACCAAACATCTCAAAAGCTTTTCACAATTGTATTTTCCTATATGTTCCTCCTACTATGTTTCGTGTCTTATGTTGTCTTTTCTTCTCTAAGGGATCCTTACTATGTGTCTCTGTCTGGCTAAAGAACAATTTTAAACATTATAACTTTTATGAGTAATGATAATCAACTAAACAAAAAAATTGTACCTTAATTTTTTTACACCTATTAAAAATGATTTAGCAAAAGCAAAAAATAAGTGCTGTAAAAATACTTTCCTAATATACTCATACAATTATATATATTTTTAATTAAACGAAATATTGATTAAAAACTTGAAGAAATAATAAATACATCAAAATACTAAAGACATTTTCTTAAAAAAAATGTAATTAATCAAATGAAGTGTAATTTTTCTGCTATTCCCTAATAGCACCAAATGTTGCTATGCAACAACAACAAAAATAAAA